>CM062238.1:20648102-21848102 GCA_031216185.1 Syzygium aqueum
ACGATGGTCGATATAATACGACGTCCCAGGACATGCCGTCGTCGACCCAAATCCCAAACAATTCATAATACACATGCGGAAGCAAAATTTGAGAGAATCACCCAGACAATATATATGAGAACACGGGAAGCAACACGGAGAACACTGAGGTAACGTACACATCCATAATCCCAAAATTTGCCTGAAACATCCTTACATTAATTCAAAATAAAAACAACAACAACTGAGACGAGCACAATAAAAGAGTACTGCTGGTGGGTCAAGAGGCTAGTAACAAGGGGGACCAACGGCTAAACAAAAAGGGGTCCAAAATCCAAAAAGGTGTCTACCCTTGCAAACCGACTAAGCCTAGCCTAGGGTTCCCAATCTGGATCTGAACCATCGGACTCGGACGGGCTATCTGGTATCTCTGAATCCTCGCTAGGGGCCTCCTCCTCGGATTCCTCGGTGTCCATTGGTTCGGCCTCGTCAACCTCCATAGGCTCCACTACCGGGTCCTCTACTGCTGGATCCTCCATCGGGAACTCATGATCTATACCACCCAACTCCTCATCCTCGGCAGGCTCGTACCAGGCGAAAGGACCTATAGTCTCATCCACACTCGTCTCGGAATCCACGACCTCACCGCTCGGGCATTGTGGATCAAGCTGGCCTTCTATGGTGAATGGAACGTCCATCGTGCGGAGGGGTCCGAACTCGTCTCCCCAACGGTCTCGAAAACACCAGGCTACATACTCATGGACTTCGGGATGTGTCGTACCTACATCTACGGTAATCATGGTGTAATGCCTCATGTAAACTTCATTGTTCGCCACCGGGAATTCAACCACCGTATGCTCATACTCTAAAGGGATCCCGAAGCGAATTGGAATGGGCGGTCGGTTCATGGGCGCTGGTCTGAAAGGTTGGGTTATGAAAACCGTGAGACACTTCTCAGTGAGTGAAAACTCCTAAACCTAAATTAGGCTAACATGCATCTCCTGACGGGAAAAACAATAGCACGCATATATAACAATGACTTAGGCCCGTAAGCCCAAATCGGCATATCAATGACCCTGCAGGTTAGATAATCCCATAGTATTACAAATCACAAGCGGCATCCTCGACCAGGCGTACGTCACACGTATGCTCAAAACCTTTTTGTGACAATTCCAAATATGGTACACCGAGTCACACAATCCCGCACAATTTCTCATGCATTCAAATGCATGCAAATGCCACTAGCTTGCCATGCCCACAATCCAAACTCCTATGGCATCTCGGCACAACTACCATTCGTGTTCAGATTATAGAATGAAATCTACTTAGACACGTCCCATACCATGCCCAGCGAATTCCATCACATAATCCAACACTATGCATCACACGTTATTCGTTTATTTCAATTATCTCGACCCGAAGGCCCGACCCGAAGGTCCGATCCGAAGATCCGGTCCGAAGACCAATCACAACACTCCGTGGCCAGCGTAAAGACGCCCCAGGCCCAGTGTCTCTAGCCCGCGTCCTTACGCATCAGGCGCAACACCGATCTCCTTTACAAACCAGAGCCCGCGTAAACGCATCAGGATGGTTGTCTTCCGGACGTACCGGGCATCGTCCTGCTCCAAAGTGCATGAGGACGGCACACCCCGCGTATTCCGCATCAGGGCGAAGGTGATCACACATTCACACTACCGGTTTTATCTTAACCCCGCGTAAACGCATCAGGGCATAATTAGGTGATCACATGTCCATGGCATACACGCATACTCGCATAATTTCCACAAGCCTCATACTCGGCATGCATAATGCGTGGCCATGCAATTCGCACACGAATGTTGGTGCAATGTGTCATGACATAATGTCCCGCACAATTCAATGTCAACATATCATGATCAATGATCCACGTCATATGCTCAATCGACCTCATCAATTAATTCGGGGCATCACATGTGAAATTAGCACTCATGACGTATTCGGGCATCATTATGTACATTGGCAAACCACAATTCACATTCCACAATTGTCGGCCATAAGGACACACGGCATGGTAGACTCGATTACACCACAGTCGGCAACCCGACACATAACTCAATCATTCCGGCAATCCCGGCACTCAAGTCCATTCAAACCTCAATCTACCATGCAATTAGCCGATAAATTCAATGTGGACAGCAACTTAATTCAGTCATTCCGAGCTCTAATTTCTCTTCTAAACATGCTTCGTCACTTACTAACCATTTCCCGACACCTATCATTAACACCCAAATTTATACGAACCCTAATCCATACTAACCGACTAACCGACACCCTAAGCCCATCTAGAAACGCACAATTGTCCTAATCGGGGTTTAGAGGTTTCCACCCACCTCAATCCAACGCTCGGGCGACGGGGAACGGCGGCCGATCACCGGTACACGGTGGAACCGGCGGCACACTTCCCAAGGGGCGACGGCGCGCGGCGGTCCGGCGTCCACAGCAACCACGGGCGGCGGTGTGAGGCCGGCGGGGCTACTGTTCACGGCGACGGGAGGTTGGACGAGCGGCTGGACGGTCCCCGGATGGCTGCTGTCCACGGCGGTGCACGGCGGTGGCGCGTGAACAGCGGGCAGTCCGGCGACGGCGCGGCGGTGGTGGCTCGGTCTCGACTGTTCCGGCGAGAGGCTGAACAGAACAGGGAATGGCGAGGGAGAGGACGGCTCGGCTGAGTGGTGGCGACGGTGAGCAGCAGACGGTCCGGCGGCGGTGAACGGCGGCGACCGGCGGTCTGCTCCGGCGAATGGCCGAACAGAACAGGAAGGTAGACGGACGGGGAATGGAGAGGAACGGCGAGTGAGACGGCGGTGAACGGCCACAGCGGCGGCGGCGAACAGTGGTGTGCAGCGGCGGTCAGCCCCGGCGGCGGTTCACCCCTGCATGCAGCCGCGGCGGAGAGGAGAGGGAGAGACGGTGGCGACGGCGGCGTGGCTGGTCCGACGCCCACTCAGCTGCATGCACCGGCGAGAGAGAGAGATGACGGAGGGGGAAGCGGGCAGCGTCGGCGGCCAGGCGGCGGCGGCCGGCGGTGCACAGCGGCGGTCAGTTCGGTCCTCCTTGGCTGACCGGCGCCGTTCTCCTTGCATGCAGCCGGAGAGGAGAGGACGGACGAAGGGGAACAGCGGCGCACGGCGAGCTGGCGGTGCAGCGGCGAGCTCGGCGGCGGCGCGGCGGTGCTGGCCTCGGCGGCGGGCGGAGCTGGTCTCGGCCGGTTCTGGACAGTGAGGGAAAGAAGGAGAGGAAGAAGGGGATCGGTCGGCCGGCGGTGGTGAGGCAAGAGGGAGGGCGGTGTACGGCGGCAGCACCGGCTGGTGGCGTTTCCGGCGGCGGCAGGCGGTGGCGTGAGGCCGAGAGGGAGAGAGGCGCGGACGGGAGAGGGGAGAGAGTGGCCGGCGAGTGAGAGAGAGAGAATGAGAGAAGTGAGAGTGAGAGGGTGAAGTGAAAGGGTGATGATGGCTTTGCATGGGGGAGAGGAAGAGGTGGTGTAAGGTTTTAGCTAAAATGATGACATGCAAGGGGAAGAGTGGGAGTGACAAGTGTCACATTCCACAAAATTCAAATTCGGAATATGAGAGGGCATAGGGGCAAATCCGACATTAATTTCCGGTACCGGGTCGAATCGCTAATTTTTCGACCGTACAAGTCCTATACACCTATGGCCGGCTTAATTTGACGTCGTCCTCATAAAAACTATCCCGAGACTCGCGAAACATCGCTCCCGATGTCCGGATTAAATTCCACGATCGAATTCATCAATTTCCCATTTTCCAATTCTCTCACTAACGGGTGGCCGTTTAGGTTTTACGCGTATCGACCTCGGTTGTCCGAGTCACGACGAGCTCGATTGTCAAGGGACGGGAGGAATTATCGCTAGTTCCGAGAACGCGATCATCCGGCTCGAGTTCCGAAGACCGGTCCATACTGGCCCAAAATATTTCCTCGTCATTCTTTTTAAATCGGCTTAATTCGCGATCGGTCCTTGGTCCACGTATCTAATCCCAGTTGGCCATTCCCATTTGGTCAGTATCCCGAGAGTGATCAGCTCCGGGCGAGACTTACGAAAATGGAATATCGAATAAGACTCGTTTTATTCATTCCAGAGATTGGGTCGAATTTCGGGCATGTTACGAGAAAGTGTTTTGAACCGATATGAACCGATCTTAGGAAAGGCGATGGATTGAGTTGGCCAAGGCCAACGATGTGCAATTCGGATCGCAGGTGATTCTGCAAAGCCGAAAGCACACGTGGCCAATCAATCCGGAGTTTGAACTGAACGATCGGGATTCTTGGAGCTAGTGACAGTTTCTCATTCTCTCAAATAATGGTACCGTTGCGACTCGGATAACCCTAGGTCGATACGCGTACGTCCTAAGCAGCCACCTGTTAGTGAGAGATTCTAAAATTGAAAACCGAGCGAATTTTGTGCGCGAAATTGGGCCCGGATTGAGATATTAATTTTCGATGGCTTAAGAGATTCATTATGGAATTCTGACGTCATTCTATGCTGGCCACACACATTTGGAGTGTGTATGGGTAAAAATCAGATTTTCGGTCCGGGGTCAGAAAATGACCGTTTTACCCTCGGGAGGTCAATTTGGGTTCGGGACCCGAAAGTGATTATTTCTCGAGCCGGACGCCATTTTGGGGTGGCCACGGGTACCAGAAGGCATTTTGGACCAAAACAGGAAATTCGACAAAAATTGGAAAATAATATTATTTTAATGCCGAAACTTCGCAGTCGATTTCCGGGGGCTTAGGAAATGAATTTTAAGATTCCGACGCCACCATGAGTTGGCCACGCCCATAAGGAACGCGTGGGTGCAAAAATTGGAATTTCGCCCCGGGGCCGGAAAAAGGACAGTTTCGCCCCGGGCCCGGTTCAGGTCCGAATTTCGAGGTGTACGTTCGGGATATTTTCAGACGCGGTTTAGACCAATAATTGGTGCCATGGACCGGGATTTCCCCCAATAATTTAGGTTGAATGATTTTGGATCGTCGGATCGAAGAATAAAAAGAGAAAATGCACGGATCGGCGACACGTGGCGCCCCGGGATGATATTTTTGACCGGTTTGACTGGATAAGATCAGCTCTCTCTCTCTCCTCCCCCTCATTTCTGATCTGATCTTCTCTCTCTTCCCTCTCTCTCCCGAAATCTCACTCTCTCTCTAGCTCTCTCTCGGCCAAGGCTTGGCCGGAGCAAATCCGGCCACCACGGGCCACCGCCGGCGACGCACCAGCACCCCCTCGCCTCCACCAGTCCCCAGCAGCAACCCCCAGCCGGTTCAGCCCCTCTTTCCCTCTCTTTCTACCCGGTTTTCCTCTTCTTTTCTCTCTCCCGGTTTGCTGTTTTGAGCGCCCGGGCCTTCGCCGGAGCTCGTTTGGCCAAACCGTCGCCACAGGGCCGCTCCCAGCCACCGTACGACCCTATCCAGCCCGGTCCGTACAGTGTCCGTACAGTTACTGTTCACGGGTACTGTTCACGCCGGGTCCGGTCGCCGGAATCACTGTTCACCAGTGACTGGCCGCCGTTCCTACGTCATCCCGGGCCTAGAAATTGGTAAGTTTAATTCCTAAACCCTGATTAGGACTGACAGTACATTTTTCTAGACCGGTTAGGGTATAATCGGTGTATTCGGGACAGGGTTAGGTAATTCCGGTACTGGTTTCGGGAGAGGATGTCGATATTAGTGATTTCATAAATCCTAAAGAGATTAATAGGATTTTTATGAATGATCATGGAGTCCAAATTGATGAAATGAAAATGATTCATAGGACTGGAGGTAGTACCGGGGGTTAATTAGACCGCGAAAGTGGCTAATTGCATGGTTGAGATTACCCAATTTGATTGATTTGGTGATGATTGATATCGTTTGGGGCTAATCTCAACATTGCCGTGTTAATTATATCACGTGCGATTTTAATTGAATTTATTGATGATTATAAAATATAATCGTGGGCCATACGGTATTAATTGGCCAGTTGAACATGTTGATTATGAGTTTGGCACTGCATGTTGTTATCAAATTGATTGAGTGCCTATGCATATTGAATGCCTGTGGTACGCCGATTGACATCGCCTGACTACGCATTTCGTATGCCGAAAATGAGGCGTGTGTGTGCATATTGTACGGAAGTGCGTGCCTGGCATGTGTATGTGATCACCATAATTGCCCGATGCGTTTACGCCGGGTTCAGATAAAATTGGGCCGTATGCTGTGTGATCACAATACGGTCTTCGGATCGTGGCCTTCGGGTCGTGCCGTCCTCATGCACTTTGGAGCAGGACGATGCCCGGTACGTCCGGAAGACGACCAGCCTCATGCACTTTGGAGCAGGCTTTGGTTCGTAAGGAGATCAGTGTTGCGCCTCATGCACTTTGGAGCAGGCTAGAGACACTGGGCCGGGGGCGTTTTTACGCTGGCCACGGAGTGTTGTGATTGACCATTGGGTCGGACCTTTGGGTCGAACATTAAAAATGAAAATGAGCGCCCATGAGTGTGCCGCGTGGATTAAATTGACATTACGGCACGTGTGTAGCATTTGTATGCTTGAGAATTGGGCGTGCGATTTAAGGCATCAGCATGATTAAATGCAAGCATGTGCATGGTGCACGAATATAGAGATATGCCAATTGTTGCTTGGGTTGTACGTTATATAAATGTCTAACCTGCAGGGTCAGAATAATTATTGGTTTAGGCCCGAGGGCCTAGGCCACTGTTTGTGTTATGTTGTTTGTTGGTCAGGAGAATTGTATGTTAGCCTAGCCTAGGTTTAGGGGTTATACTTACTGAGATTTATTCTCATTGGTGTGTAAACCAAATATTTCAGACCCCCGTCCTTGAAAAATGCCGCAGCCGCCACCGCGTTTTGGGATCCCGACACACCTAGAGTGGTTCACGAGCGTGTTTCCCTCTGGAAATGGAGAAGCTTTCATCCGATATCGATCCGTGGTTACAGTTGACGTAGGCGAACCCGAAAACCAATCTCATGAGTACATCGCCTGGTGTCATGGGGATGATGCTGGACATATAGGCCCACCTCTTAGGTCCTTCGATGCGCCTCTAAACGAGCATGGCCTTATGGAGCCAATTATAGCCGATGGCGAGGTGATCGACCCTGAGGACGAACCCATAGGAGAGGCCTATGACCCAGAGTTAGATGGAGAACCCCAAGTGGTAGCCGAAGACGAGGAAGATTGGATGAACGATGACGACGACCTACCGGAGCCCATGGATATGGATGTCGGGAATGAGAATGGAGAAGTTGAAGAAGTAGGGGAGGACGAGGAGGCATGGCTATATGCAGACCATGAGTACGAGCCTGACTCGGAGGACGAGCGAGCTGTAGCCTTGGCTATGGATTCTGAGGAGTCCGAACCTCAGGCTAGTTCTCAGGAGGAGTCCGAGGCGCAGGAGAGCTCTGAGTACGATTCCTCGGGTTCTGATCCCGATTGGATGCCCTAGTTCGATCCTAACCCCTAACCTTCAGTGACTCTTTTTGGCAAACCCACTCACCCTAGATAGCGCTAACCAAATCCACTCTGGCAGCCTAGCCCTTTTTGATGTAATGGCTGCGTGTGTCGGCTTTTTGATGTTTGTTTCTAGCGTGGCTGTTGTAGGCTAAGTTTGTGTAATTATGTATATATTTCAGTTGTAAATATTGTCTTGTGACAATGTAATAAATTTGTTTATTCTCCGTGTTAATAAATTTGTTTTGTGCTATCCATGGTTGTCATGTTTTTAGTACGGGTGTATATATATCTATTTATATATACGTGTCTTCCGCATGTGTTTGTTCTCTGATGGTTGGGTCGGCAATGCAATCCTGGGAGCGTTGCACATTGAACGACCAAGGGCGATGATTACAAACCGAGTAGGTCGGGGCGTGACACACGTATTATGCATGTCGAGTATGAAGCTTGTGGAAATTGTGCGAGAATGCGTGTATGCCATGTGTCACGCCCCGACCTCCACGGTGCGCAACAACCCGTTCGGTGGTCGATATAGTGGTACGACGTCCCAGGATGCGTCGTAATCGACCCGTTACCCAAAGCAGAACATAAGGCACAAGCGGAAGCAAAAATATAAATATAAAACACCCTGACAGAATAAATATGAGAACCAGGGAAGTAACACAAAGAGATCTGAGGCAACGTACACATCCATAATTCAAAACCCACCAGAAGCATTCTTACATCGTTTTCAAGGAAAGCAATATTTGAAAAGAGGTGCAATCAAAAGAGAGACAACAGCCAACGGTAGAGGGTCCTAAATCCAAAAAGTGCCTACCCTCACAAAAGAAAACCAAACCTAGCCTAGGGCACCCAATCCGGATCTGAGCCATCGGACTCGGACGGACTGTCGGGTATCTCTGAATCCTCGCTAGGAATCTCCTCCTCGGACTCCTCGGTATCCATCGGCTCGGCTTCGTCGACCTCCATTGGCTCCACCACGGGGTCCTCCACAACTGGCTCGTGGTCCACACCTCCTAACTCCTCGTCTTCGGCAGGCTCGTACCAGGCAAAAGGACCTATCGTCTCCTCCTCATCCATCTCGAAATCCACGATCTCACCGTTCGGGCACTGCGGGTCAAGCTCGCCCTCTACGGTGAACGGGACATCCATCGTGCGAAGGGGTCCAAACTCGTCTCCAAAACGGTCCTGGAAACACCAAGCTACATACTCATGAACCTGAGGATGTGTCGTACCCACGTCTACACTAATCGCAGAGTAATGCCTCAAATACACCTCCCCATTCCCCACCGGATGTGCAGTCATGATGTGCTCGTAATCTAGGGGAATCCCAAAACGTACCGGGATAGGTGGATCCGTCATGGACGCGGGTCTAAAAGGTTGGGTTATGTCACGCCCCGACCTCCCCGGCACGCGACAACCCGTTCGACGGTCGATATAATGGTACGACGTCCCAGGGTGCGTCGTCATCGACCCGTTTCCCAAAGCAGAACATAATGCACAAGCGGAAGCAAAAATATAAAACACCCTGACAGAATAAGTATGAGAACCAGGGAAGTAACACAAGGAGAACTGAGGCAACGTACACATCCATACCAAAACTACCAGAAACATTCTTACATTGTTCAAAGGAAAGCGACATTAGAAATAAGGTGCATCCAAGAGAGAGACAACGGCCAACAGCAGAGGGTCCTAAGTCCAAAAAGTGTCTACCCTCGTAAAAAGAAAACCAAGCCTAGCCTAGGGCACCCAATCCGGATCTGAGCCATCGGACTCGGACGGACTGTCGGGTATCTCTGAATCCTCGCTAGGAATCTCCTCCTCGGTATCCATCGGCTCGGCTTCGTCGACCTCCATTGGCTCCACTACTGGGTCCTCCACAACTGGCTCGTGATCCACACCTCCTAACTCCTCGTCTTCGGCAGGCTCATACCAGGCAAAAGGACCTATAGTCTCCTCCTCATCCATCTCGGAATCCACGATCTCACCATTTGGGCACTGCGGGTCAAGCTCGCCCTCTACGGTGAACGGGACATCCATCGTGCGAAGGGGTCCAAACTCGTCTCCAAAACGGTCCCGGAAACACCAAGCTACATACTCATGAACCTGAGGATGTGTCGTACCCACGTCTACACTAATCGCAGAGTAATGCCTCAAATACACCTCCCCATTCCCCACCGGATGTGCAGTCATGATGTGCTCGTAATCTAGGGGAATCCCAAAACGTACCGGGACAGGTGGATCCGTCATGGACGCGGGTCTGAAAGGTTGGGTTATTGTCGCGACCTAAAATTCAGTTTTCAGGCTAATGGATTACTAGGTCAATTGAATTAACTAACCTAGTTCGAGTTCTCCCAAACTCTACCAAATCGCAACTTAGGTCCAATTGTGAACATGCAAATATTTTCATTCTTGGAGTCGCCACTAATCAGTTTGTGGTAGGTCGATTAGAAACCTAGACAAAACATAGGGAGATATGTTTTATTTCTACGAACCAGAGATTCTAAGTCCGGGGACTTGATTACGCTAGATCTAGTCTAACGCCCTTTCGGTACCTTTTCATTTCAAAAAAATATTTTGGCAGGCAGTTCGGATCCATTTTAACCTGATTACTAACATGTGAGGTGTTCATGCGGGTGCGCAAACCACCAATTTAACACCCATAAATCAAAGCATTAAATAAATTGCTAGTTTAGGAGAACAACTTACCCGGGATCCAGCAAGCATCTGCATTGTTAGCGAAAAATCATACAGACAATCCTAATATGATTTCTGATTAACAAGGCATTCACTCAATTTCTCTTTTTTTTGATTTTCACTTTATTAAATGAAATCTAACCTATATGCAATGACGTGCAAATATGACATGCGAAATAATGCAACCTAGCATGCAAACTATATGTCATGCGACAACGTGACCTAATTCTAATGACGGATGAATAACATATTTTTGGTATTTTTCTTTAAGGAAATTCGGAATTAAATGAAATTTGGAATTAAAAACATGCCTAATTTAACATGCAACCTAATGATTTCTATTTTTTGGTATTTTCTGTTTAAAATTTGAAATTCAAAAATACCTAAATTAACATGCAATCTAAGATGATTTAATCTACCTTAGAACGACTTATTTTTTTGGGATTTTTTTATGAAAATTCGGAATAATAAAATAACGTGAATAATCCGTTAGGACTTGAAATAATGCCTAATTTAAATTAGGAAACTTGCCACGTTAAGTCCTAATTTAAATTAGATATTTATCTTATCCTTCGGGATATATTCAAAACCCTAGACATGCAAAATTCTAATTTAAATCAAAACAGAAAATATTTTTGGGTTTTCTTTTTATTTGAAAAGGAAAACAATTTAAACCAAGGATAACAACCGATTCAAATCGACCACGCAATCCGCCATATTCGTTTCAAACTCGGATTAGGCACAAGAATCAAATTATCGGTCATATCTAAAGGGTTATAGATATTAACGGATAATTGATCATTCAAATTTGGGAAGCAAATAAAAATCATTATCGTATTCAAATAGTTATGAATAGGATAATGATTCTCCGTACCGCCGCGTATCGGACTTTAGGGTTAAAGTCGGATAGTCGTCCCGATACGTTGCTAAATTAGGAAAATTTCCTAATTTTGAATATTTCGAAATATTGCAAACATATATGACATTATCCTAAGATATCTAACAAATATTCATGCAATATTCACAAAATATCCCAATATGCGAATCAGGAAATTAAATATTTGAAAAGAATATTTAGGAAATATCCACTTACCTAATTTGAAAAATTTCCAAATTCGAGTCGGTCAGGATCGGGATCGCGACGGCGACGGGATCGGCACGGCACTGGCAGGGTTCACGACGCGTCTCCGGCGTCGGGACAGCAACACGAACGGCGACGGGATGGCAAAGTCTTCGGGATTGCGGCTGTTGAGGGCTCCTCAAGCGACCCGGACGCGATCGGAAGCGGCTGAACGTGGGCCAACAGGACGCGTGAAAGCCGAAGAAGCAAGCAGCGGCAACTTACAGGACTTCGTGACTTGCATGAGGGGCTTCAAGCGTGGACATGTCTGCATGGATCATCCGTATGGTGTTCTACGTGCTCTGCCTAGCTGTTTGTTGCATGTACCGAGAAGAACAAAGCCAAAAATCATCCGCTTGTTTGACTGGACAGTAGATCTTCAACGTGGACTGAGGATGTCGCCGTGGACTCCACTGCACCTCCTGGACGTTCACTGCTCGTCGGTATGGACGAATGATCGCTGGACCTTCTGATTTCCTTCAAGAACTAAGGCAAGTGGTTGAATTGCAAGCTGTCCAGCTCACTAAGACGACACAGACCCTTTTATAATACTACTTCTTTGACTTTGACTCCTTTTTGATTTGTGCTATGTCTTCCTTTTAGGGCCTTCACGCACGGATTTGTTGATGTCGTCGAGGACCGAAGTTGGGTTGATCCGAATCAACGAGGAAACTGTGGGACAGCCAAAGCACGGCTGCAGAGAGGCCTGGACGCAACAGCGGCAACGCGAACGAAGGCAGCGACGTTGGCGAAGGCAGCGACGTCGGCGGGCAGTTGGCTATGGACGGCGTATGGTGGCACGAAGGCAGGAGAGGTGGCGGCGGAATCGGCTTGGAGAAGACCGGCGTGCTCTCTCTCTCTTTCACTCTCACTCTTGCACGTGTCTCTCTCTGAATTTTTTTTTTTATCTGAATTTTATCATCCCCCCTAATTTGACCTAATAATATGTATATATAGACTAATCTAGGTCAAATTGAATGGGCTTAATTAACCTAATGGGCTTAAACTTGGGTTTAAGGCTTAATTCAATTTTAATGGGCTGAATTAACTTGGGCTAAGCCCAAATTAAAAACAACCAAGCCCGTGCGACGTGAATTTCCCGGCCCTTGCATTCCCGAGTGAACCGAGTTTGATTCGATGAAAATTAAGCGCATTTGCCATCGCCAATTTGATGCAAAATGCAATGAACCTAAACTATATGTTATGCAATTTAGATATTTTTGTTTAGGGGTTAAAAATTTAATCCCTATTTTTCTATGCAAATTACACTAAATGAATGTCGGTAAAATTTAGGTGTCAACAGCTGCCCCTCTTTGAAGGTAAGCTCGCAGAGGTTGCATTCAAAGATTAAATGATACCTAAATTTCAACCATGCAAAATGATGAATGATTTTTTTTTAAATGCAATGATGCATGATATGCAAGCAATAAGGAACGTATGCTAAGGCTTCTCACTTCATGCGGAGCGGTGAAAGAGACTTACATACGGATCGCACCAAAAAGCGTCTGAGTGACAGAACGCTTTATAATGCTTTCAATTCCCTTGATCTCCAAACTTCTGGTCAATTGGAAGTAAGGTTTTCGAGGTACTGGATTGCCTATCTGTTACCTGTAGTTTCCTACAGATGCGAAATAGCGCATGATATGATGAAAGAATGGGATGTATTGACTGGTGTGCTTCGTACTCCACTTAGCGACACCAATTGAGAAACTATGCCGCCTATCCTGCTAGGCGAACATAAAATGAGATAGGGTGTGCCGCGTACTCCACTTGGCAACACCAAATGAGAAGTTGTGCCGTCTATCCTGCTAGACGAACATGAAAAGGGATGTTATGTCACCTATCCTGCTAGGTGAACAGAGGACTAGATATTACACCGCCTATCCTGCTAGGCGATCAAAGGACTGGATATTACGCCACCTATCCTGCTAGGTGAACAGAGGACTGGATATTACGCCGCCTATCCTGCTAGGCGAACAAAGGACTGGATGTTACGCCGTCTATCCTGCTAGACGAACATGAGACTGGATATTATGCCGTCTATCCTGCTAGACGAACAATGAGACTGGGGTGTTACGTCGTCTATCCTGCTAGACGAACAAAAGACTGGGGTGTTACATCGTCTATCCTGCTAGACGAACAAAAGACTGGGATATTATGCCACCTATCCTGCTAGGTGAACATGAGACTGGATATTACGTCGTCTATCCTGCTAGACGAACAAAAGACTGGGGTGTTACATCGTCTATCCTGCTAGACGAACAAAAGACTGGGGTGTTACATCGTCTATCCTGCTAGACGAACAAAAGACTGGGGTGTTACGTCGTCTATCCTGCTAGACGAACAAAAGACTGGGATATTATGCCACCTATCCTGCTAGGTGAACATGAGACTGGATATTACGTCGTCTATCCTGCTAGACGAACAAAAGACTGGGGTGTTACATCGTCTATCCTGCTAGACGAACAAAAAACTGGGGTGTTACATCGTCTATCCTGCTAGACGAACAAAAGACTGGGGTGTTATGCCGCCGCGTACTCCACTTGGCGAACATAAAATGGGATGTGCTTCGTACTCCACTCAGCAACATCAATTGGGGTGTGCCGCGTACTCCACTTGGCAACACCATGCCGCCGCGTACTCCACTTGGCGAACATGAAAAGGGATGTGCTTCGTACTCCACTCAGCAACATCAATTGGGGTGTGCTTCGTACTCCACTTAGCAACACCAAATAGGAAATTATGCTGCCTTGTACTCCACTTGGCAAACATAAAATGGGATGTGCCGCGTACTCCACTTGGCAACATCAATTGGGGTGTGCTTCGTACTCCACTTAGCAACACCAAATAGGAAATTATGCTGCCTCGTACTCCACTTGGCAAACATAAAATGGGATGTGCCGCGTACTCCACTTGGCAACATCATGAAAAACCATGCCGCCGCGTACTCCACTTGGCGAACATGAAATAGGATGTGCTTCGTACTCCACTCAGCAACATCAATTGGGGTGTGCCGCGTACTCCACTTGGCAACACCATGCCGCCGCGTACTCCACTTGGCGAACATAAAAGTATGAAAGTATGGTGCCTATTCTGCTAGGCGAACAAAAGATAGGGTGTGCCGCGTACTCCACTTGGCAACACCAGGTGAGAAATTATATTTTGAAAAGAGAAACGACGAAGAATAAGTAGCAAACGTACCTGAATTCTTCTTATGACGGAGCCAATGATATCGCTCCTATTCTTACCTGAGAAAATGTCAAAATACCACATGCGCAGAGGTAGAGAAAACATGAATCTGCTTGCCTTACCAAGCTTCATTGGGGAATTTATCAATAAGAACAATCATTTCGTCCTTTTGACAATTTGATCACATTAAATGAGAGACGCTTAATCAGAAAGGACTTTTCACTCACTCTCAATGAAAGGCTTTTGACCCGACCTTTGATGCGGGCATAAGAATCACTCAAACTCCCTTCGTCGTGCCTGACAAGGGTTCGGATATTCTCAAAATCAGTATAGCTTAATCATTCTGAAAGGTCTTTATAAGGACTGAAACATGGGTTTGTTCAATGGCTTAGCAAAAGGGGACTCTTCGAGTCGAGGCTATTGAAAGAATTGATATCATCAGCTGCTCCAGATTCACAAGTCAGGAATGCTGCAAAAATGAGATAGAAAAAATCTTGCTCGCACTTCTTCGAGCAACATTTATAAGCATTTAAAATTCTACGTTAACTCAAGTGCCCTATTCTGAAGAGACTTCGGTAAGGGTTGTAACGTAGGTTCGGGTAGGCTTGAAATGAATGGCCTATTTTCATCAAAGGGGGTATTATGATCATAGAGATTGGTGATCATCCAATTGATCTATCTCCCGCAATTGCTCCACAAATGAACCTTCAAATGACCTTGCATATCGACTCAGTTTTTGTTGAAGCTTTTCTTTCTCTCAATTTTCTCTCTCATTTTTTCTTTTCTTTTTTTTTTTTGAGAGAGAGAGATTTTCTTTTTCTTTGAGAGATTTTTCTTCCTTTTTCGAAAGAACTTTGATTTCATTGGAGTCCTTTTGCGTCCTTTCTAATGAATTTTCTTTCGAGCTTCCATTTGCCCAAATTCATCTTGAACTTGCTTTGAGATGAATTCTTCTGTTCATCACAGGAATGATCACCAATAGGGTTGAAATGAATTCACCGCTCAATTTGGATAGCAAAGGGTATAATGTGTAGGGATATGGAAAGAAATGCTCTTCGTCATGTCTAAGGCACTCGAGCTAACATAAAATTTGCATGCAATAAATATACTTGAAGATTGATGCAAGTGAAAGCAAGAAAATTCTAAACATTTTGAACTTTCTAAGATATTGCCCCAGTGTAGGGTTGTTCCTGACAGGGGTAAGAAATGAAACTCCGTTCAAAGGGGTTAAGCAAATGATAACCTGTAGTGTTTAGATAGAGGAAATGAATGCCTCTCGTCATTTTGGTCACCATACTTTTCGTGAGATAATCCTTTACCTTGTCAGCACGGAATTTTCACTCAACTCGCACTAGGGATTATTATTCAGGACGTGTATGGAAATGGCTTGCCTTTCGTCATTGTGAAGTCTCTCATGCAATATGATCACTTCATTAGGACAGAAATAGATTGCCAGATCAAAAGCTTTCCTCAAACAAAGCTTAGTAATATCAATTGATTCATGAAATTCAATTTGAAACTTGATTGAAACAAAGTCAGAATGAGTACAAATCAAGTGTAATACTTTTTCACAGAATCAGAATTAACTAGACTGGAAAAAACACGACCATCCATCTCGGCCAAAATCAAAGCACCTCCTGGAAGTACTTTCTTCACGATGTACGGACCGCCATAATTCGGGATGAATTTTCCTTCTGCAAGAGGAACTATTGGCAATAATTTCCGCAGGACAAGGTCGCCTACCTGGAAATGTCGAGGCTTGACTTTCTTGTTGAAAGACTTAGCAACTCGTTGTTGGTAGCACTGGCCATGGCATAGAGCTCTAAGCCTTTTCTCATCAATCATGTTCAACTGGTCTAATCTCTGTTGAATCCAATCGTACACAAGGGAATACGGAGTTGCCCCTGTAGATGTCCGGATAAAAGTCCGACATGCCATAAGCGTAAAAAGTAATCTCTCATGCCAATCACAATAGTTCTCAGCTGTTTTAGCCAAGATTTTCTTGATATTCTTATTGGCTGCTTCGACTGCTCCGTTCATATCACATATATGAGGATCAACGATTTTCGTCCCTTCGCATGCCTTTAGATTAGTACTGAAACATGAAAGAAAGTGATCAAAAAGACAAGACAGGGTTTAATCACATGCAATTTTCGAAAATTGTTCTTTGTTTTTTGAAATTCATTTTGCTTTCGAAGACCTTGAAACGAGAATTCTTGAGAAGCCCAACCCTCAGTTCTTACCGTAGATGACAAATTTTCCAATCGTTGGTTATCGTCATTGGGTTGGTTTGGGGTACTTCAACAAGATTCAAAATGATAGAAACCTCTGTAATTTTATTGATATGGAATCAACGAATTACATCTTATTGAATTGAAAACTGGGAGAATAAAGTCATAGAAATGAAAAATCCTAAAAAACAGCTCCCGAGACGGGGCAAATCCTAGAAAGCAGTAAAATTTCCCACGCAGGGGGTGTGCGAAAAAGTAAAGGTTTTACTCTTGCGGGCCAGTGCCCACTCCTTCCAACGGTCCTTCCTCGATAGCTCCAATGAGCATGTTATTGAACAGAGCAGTGATTCCCTCCATCGCATCATTAGGATCTTCTGTCGCTGGAGGTGTTAGGTTGTCCATTGGGCTTACCGGCTGGCTGCAGCGCAAATGCTCCAGTGTCGAGTAGATCCTGTACTCGATGTTTGAGTACTTGGCAATCATCGGTCGAATGCCCAACCTCACCTCTATGATAATCACATTTCTTTGACGGATCATACTTTGCATGGCCAGCGGCGTTAGCTCTTTGCGGTTCCGAGCCTAGCAAGTTCTTCTTTCTTAGGACTGCTAGTACTTGAGATAACGTCCCAGGAAGTGGGGTGAACTGGCGAAGTTTGCGCTGCGGGCGCGGATCCTGCTGGCCTTGTCGTCCATAAGAAGTTGTATGCTGGGTGCTGAATTGTAGCTTCGGGGTTTGAGCTGGCGGTTTCTGCAAATAAGTCATGTTGACTTCGGGGACAGGTTCTTTGTCCTTCTTATTAGTAAACCTCTTGGCCGATGAACCTGATTCACCGTACCATCCCTTCTTGAGCCCGGTCTCAATCTCCTCCCCCATGGCTATCAGTTGGCCAAAAGATTGGGCGGCCGTCACTAACATTCGTGAACGAACCGGCTGCGGTAGGGTGGACACGAACAGCTTCATTAGGTCACGTTCTGCGGGTTCCGGCATGATCTGCCCCGCCATGTTCCTCCAGCGAGTGGCATACTCCTTCAGAGTCTCACCCTTCTTCTGTTCGGCTCTCTCCAGATCTTCTCTCGTAATGGTGACATCGAGATTGAATTTAAAGTGCTTGATGAAAAGGTTCGCCACCTCTTCCCACGAGTCATTCCGGTTGATCTGGTGGTTGGTATACCACCTCATTGCAGCATCCTTCAAGCTTGCTTGGAAGGTTTGGATCATCAGAGGTCCGTTGGAAACATACCTATTCATTAGTCCCTGGTACATATCGATGTGCTGAATTGGGTTTGAGGTGCCGTCGTACTTCTCGAAAGCTGGCATCTTGAATTTTTCGGGCACTTGGACTCGGGTAAAAACGGACAAATCGACAGCCGGAACACTTTGAGTTCCCTCCACTTCACGTAATCTCTGGTCGAGCTTAGCCAGCAACCTGGCATTCTCATCATTGGGGGGTGACTGAAGAACAGGGACCGACGGTGAAGCACTGGTGTCAATCAGAACAACATCATCCGGTTGAAGGGTTGGATTAGTGTTCACTGCAAGAGATTTGTCAAGGCGGAGGCCTTGACGAGTTGGAGGTGGAATCTCCGGTTGAGAGGCAACATTGATCTGCTGCTGTTTGGCCATGAAATCACCCATCATTTTGGACATGGCAGCCGTGATTTGCTCATTGATTGCATTCATATGTTCCTTCAGCTTTTCGTCGATCATGGCTGCAATCTTGGCTTGATTGGCCATCCTTCTTTTGGTCACCGATCGAGTATTATGAGGATGAGGAGGATCCGTGGCAAATTACCTAATTCCAAAAATAGAGCATGATAAGTATGCATCCTCAAAATGATCAGTCCATGACTCAGTCTAATCGTCCTTTTTATTCCCATTTTTCATGACATTTTTCATTACTCCATGTATTTGTGAAAATGATGGCAAATTTCTTAGGAAATAATGAATTATGACAGACTTAGGAAAATAATTGAAAGTAATTTCTTTTCAAAGCTTTATTTTTCCTTTTTCTTTCCTTTTGAAAAAAAATTCAATGAATTTTACTTTCAAAAATTCCGATCGACTTAGACCTATCATGGACCGACCAAAGAAAAAGACGAAGCATAAATAAATTGCGAGATAAGAGTTGAAGAAAACTTACTTCACCGGATAGAGAAATGGCAATCACATAGACATGCGCATGAAATGTGAGGTTCGATTTCTACCTAGACTCTGGCTTGCAAAATGGAGACGCGAGGATTACCGAGCTAAACCAATCATGGTGGTGGTTAGGCTGGGGTTCCCCTGACTCCGGCTTAGTCAAAGAGCCGACCCGGGTTGAGTGGAATACAACCGTGGTGGGTACTCAATGACACCATGAAAGAAAATTTCGGGACCGAGGAGGGCGACCCGTACCACATGGTTTTGGTCGGGGTATCCACAATCTCAGTACCATCCTAAACCTATGCCGCCCAGGTCCGGCAGCAGGTAGTGTGTGCGGTGTAGTGAAAATGTAAGGCATGCACAACAGGTTATATCAAACAGCGCTTCGTGCATAAATTAAACCATACATTCAACCACCTCCCTGCAAAACAAGGGTTAACAATCACGCCTCCCCTTATACCTCCCATACTGCAAGAACATTTAACACCTTAAAATGTTAGGGACGTACCTGGGATCCTCGCTGCCAAACAAAAATTATTTTTGAAATGAAAAATTGGCCTAAGTCCACTAAGAGTTTTAACTCAAGTCCCCAGCGGAGTCGCCAAGCTGTCGCGACCTAAAATTCAGTTTTCAGGCTAATGGATTACTAGGTCAATTGAATTAACTAACCTAGTTCGAGTTCTCCCAAACTCTACCAAATCGCAACTTAGGTCCAATTGTGAACATGCAAATATTTTCATTCTTGGAGTCGCCACTAATCAGTTTGTGGTAGGTCGATTAGAAACCTAAACAAAACATAGGGAGATATGTTTTATTTCTACGAACCAGAGATTCTAAGTCCGGGGACTTGATTACGCTAGATCTAGTCTAACGCCCTTTCGGTACCTTTTCATTTCAAAAAATATTTTGGCAGGCAGTTCGGATCCATTTTAACCTGATTACTAACATGTGAGGTGTTCATGCGGGTGCGCAAACCACCAATTTAACACCCATAAATCAAAGCATTAAATAAATTGCTAGTTTAGGAGAACAACTTACCCGGGATCCAGCAAGCATCTGCATTGTTAGCGAAAAATCATACAGACAATCCTAATATGATTTCTGATTAACAAAGCATTCACTCAATTTCTCTTTTTTTGGATTTTCACTTTATTAAATGAAATCTAACCTATATGCAATGACGTGCAAATATGACATGCGAAATAATGCAACCTAGCATGCAAACTATATGTCATGCGACAACGTGACCTAATTCTAATGACGGATGAATAACATATTTTTGGTATTTTTCTTTAAGGAAATTCGGAATTAAATGAAATTTGGAATTAAAAACATGCCTAATTTAACATGCAACCTAATGATTTCTATTTTTTGGTATTTTCTGTTTAAAATTTGAAATTCAAAAATACCTAAATTAACATGCAATCTAAGATGATTTAATCTACCTTAGAACGACTTATTTTTTTGGGATTTTTGTTTATGAAAATTCGGAATAATAAAATAACGTGAATAATCCGTTAGGACTTGAAATAATGCCTAATTTAAATTAGGAAACTTGCCACGTTAAGTCCTAATTTAAATTAGATATTTATCTTATCCTTCGGGATATATTCAAAACCCTAGACATGCAAAATTCTAATTTAAATCAAAACAGAAAATATTTTTGGGTTTTCTTTTTATTTGAAAAGGAAAACAATTTAAACCAAGGATAACAACCGATTCAAATCGACCACGCAATCCGCCATATTCGTTTCAAACTCGGATTAGGCACAAGAATCAAATTATCGGTCATATCTAAAGGGTTATAGATATTAACGGATAATTGATCATTCAAATTTGGGAAGCAAATAAAAATCATTATCGTATTCAAATAGTTATGAATAGGATAATGATTCTCCGTACCGCCGCGTATCGGACTTTAGGGTTAAAGTCGGATAGTCGTCCCGATACGTTGCTAAATTAGGAAAATTTCCTAATTTTGAATATTTCGAAATATTGCAAACATATATGACATTATCCTAAGATATCTAACAAATATTCATGCAATATTCACAAAATATCCCAATATGCGAATCAGGAAATTAAATATTTGAAAAGAATATTTAGGAAATATCCACTTACCTAATTTGAAAAATTTCCAAATTCGAGTCGGTCAGGATCGGGATCGCGACGGCGACGGGATCGGCACGGCACTGGCAGGGTTCACGACGCGTCTCCGGCGTCGGGACAGCAACACGAACGGCGACGGGATGGCAAAGTCTTCGGGATTGCGGCTGTTGAGGGCTCCTCAAGCGACCCGGACGCGATCGGAAGCGGCTGAACGTGGGCCAACAGGACGCGTGAAAGCTCGATATGAGTTGCTCGGCAGCGGCATTGCTGGTTCGTTGACTTGCATGAGGGGTTGAAGCGGGGACAAGTCTTCTTCTCCGTATGGTGTTCTACGTGCTCTGCCTAGCTGTTTGTTGCATGTACCGAGAAGAACAAAGCCAAAAATCATCCGCTTGTTTGACTGGACAGTAGATCTTCAACGTGGACTGAGGATGTCGCCGTGGACTCCACTGCACCTCCTGGACGTTCACTGCTCGTCGGTATGGACGAATGATCGCTGGACCTTCTGATTTCCTTCAAGAACTAAGGCAAGTGGTTGAATTGCAAGCTGTCCAGCTCACTAAGACGACACAGACCCTTTTATAATACTACTTCTTTGACTTTGACTCCTTTTTGATTTGTGCTATGTCTTCCTTTTAGGGCCTTCACGCACGGATTTGTTGATGTCGTCGAGGACCGAAGTTGGGTTGATCCGAATCAACGAGGAAACTGTGGGACAGCCAAAGCACGGCTGCAGAGAGGCCTGGACGCAACAGCGGCAACGCGAACGAAGGCAGCGACGTTGGCGAAGGCAGCGACGTCGGCGGGCAGTTGGCTATGGATGGCGTATGGTGGCACGAAGGCAGGAGAGGTGGCGGCGGAATCGGCTTGGAGAAGACCGGCGTGCTCTCTCTCTCTTTCACTCTCACTCTTGCACGTGTCTCCCTCTGAATTTTTCTTGATCTGAATTTTATCATCCCCCCTAATTTGACCTAATAATATGTATATATAGACTAATCTAGGTCAAATTGAATGGGCTTAATTAACCTAATGGGCTTAAACTTGGGTTTAAGGCTTAATTCAATTTTAATGGGCTGAATTAACTTGGGCTAAGCCCAAATTAAAAACAACCAAGCCCGTGCGACGTGAATTTCCCGGCCCTTGCATTCCCGAGTGAACCGAGTTTGATTCGATGAAAATTAAGCGCATTTGCCATCGCCAATTTGATGCAAAATGCAATGAACCTAAACTATATGTTATGCAATTTAGATATTTTTGTTTAGGGGTTAAAAATTTAATCCCTATTTTTCTATGCAAATTACACTAAATGAATGTCGGTAAAATTTAGGTGTCAACAGCTGCCCCTCTTTGAAGGTAAGCTCGCAGAGGTTGCATTCAAAGATTAAATGATACCTAAATTTCAACCATGCAAAATGATGAATGATTTTTTTTTAAATGCAATGATGCATGATATGCAAGCAATAAGGAACGTATGCTAAGGCTTCTCACTTCATGCGGAGCGGTGAAAGAGACTTACATACGGATCGCACCAAAAAGCGTCTGAGTGACAGAACGCTTTATAATGCTTTCAATTCCCTTGATCTCCAAACTTCTGGTCAATTGGAAGTAAGGTTTTCGAGGTACTGGATTGCCTATCTGTTACCTGTAGTTTCCTACAGATGCGAAATAGCGCATGATATGATGAAAGAATGGGATGTATTGACTGGTGTGCTTCGTACTCCACTTAGCGACACCAATTGAGAAACTATGCCGCCTATCCTGCTAGGCGAACATAAAATGAGATAGGGTGTGCCGCGTACTCCACTTGGCAACACCAAATGAGAAGTTGTGCCGTCTATCCTGCTAGACGAACATGAAAAGGGATGTTATGTCACCTATCCTGCTAGGTGAACAGAGGACTAGATATTACACCGCCTATCCTGCTAGGCGATCAAAGGACTGGATATTACGCCACCTATCCTGCTAGGTGAACAGAGGACTGGATATTACGCCGCCTATCCTGCTAGGCGAACAAAGGACTGGATGTTACGCCGTCTATCCTGCTAGACGAACATGAGACTGGATATTATGCCGTCTATCCTGCTAGACGAACAATGAGACTGGGGTGTTACGTCGTCTATCCTGCTAGACGAACAAAAGACTGGGGTGTTACATCGTCTATCCTGCTAGACGAACAAAAGACTGGGATATTATGCCACCTATCCTGCTAGGTGAACATGAGACTGGATATTACGTCGTCTATCCTGCTAGACGAACAAAAGACTGGGGTGTTACATCGTCTATCCTGCTAGACGAACAAAAGACTGGGGTGTTACATCGTCTATCCTGCTAGACGAACAAAAGACTGGGGTGTTACGTCGTCTATCCTGCTAGACGAACAAAAGACTGGGATATTATGCCACCTATCCTGCTAGGTGAACATGAGACTGGATATTACGTCGTCTATCCTGCTAGACGAACAAAAGACTGGGGTGTTACATCGTCTATCCTGCTAGACGAACAAAAAACTGGGGTGTTACATCGTCTATCCTGCTAGACGAACAAAAGACTGGGGTGTTATGCCGCCGCGTACTCCACTTGGCGAACATAAAATGGGATGTGCTTCGTACTCCACTCAGCAACATCAATTGGGGTGTGCCGCGTACTCCACTTGGCAACACCATGCCGCCGCGTACTCCACTTGGCGAACATGAAAAGGGATGTGCTTCGTACTCCACTCAGCAACATCAATTGGGGTGTGCTTCGTACTCCACTTAGCAACACCAAATAGGAAATTATGCTGCCTTGTACTCCACTTGGCAAACATAAAATGGGATGTGCCGCGTACTCCACTTGGCAACATCAATTGGGGTGTGCTTCGTACTCCACTTAGCAACACCAAATAGGAAATTATGCTGCCTCGTACTCCACTTGGCAAACATAAAATGGGATGTGCCGCGTACTCCACTTGGCAACATCATGAAAAACCATGCCGCCGCGTACTCCACTTGGCGAACATGAAATAGGATGTGCTTCGTACTCCACTCAGCAACATCAATTGGGGTGTGCCGCGTACTCCACTTGGCAACACCATGCCGCCGCGTACTCCACTTGGCGAACATAAAAGTATGAAAGTATGGTGCCTATTCTGCTAGGCGAACAAAAGATAGGGTGTGCCGCGTACTCCACTTGGCAACACCAGGTGAGAAATTATATTTTGAAAAGAGAAACGACGAAGAATAAGTAGCAAACGTACCTGAATTCTTCTTATGACGGAGCCAATGATATCGCTCCTATTCTTACCTGAGAAAATGTCAAAATACCACATGCGCAGAGGTAGAGAAAACTATGAATCTGCTTGTCTTACCAAGCTTCATTGGGGAACCTATCACGCACGGATTTGTTGATGTCGTCGAGGACCGAAGTTGGGTTGATCCGAATCAACGAGGAAACTGTGGGACAGCCAAAGCACGGCTGCAGAGAGGCCTGGACGCAACAGCGGCAACGCGAACGAAGGCAGCGACGTTGGCGAAGGCAGCGACGTCGGCGGGCAGTTGGCTATGGACGGCGTATGGTGGCACGAAGGCAGGAGAGGTGGCGGCGGAATCGGCTTGGAGAGGCACCGGCGTGCTCTTCTCTCTTTCACTCTCTCTCTCGCACGTGTCTCTCTCTGAAATTTTTTCTGATCTGCAATTGTTACCTCCCCCCTTAATTTGACCTAATAATATGTATATATAGACTAATCTAGGTCAAATTGAATGGGCTTAATTAACCTAATGGGCTTAAACTTGGGTTTAAGGCTTAATTCAATTTTAATGGGCTGAATTAACTTGGGCTAAGCCCAAATTAAAAACAACCAAGCCCGTGCGACGTGAATTTCCCGGCCCTTGCATTCCCGAGTGAACCGAGTTTGATTCGATGAAAATTAAGCGCATTTGCCATCGCCAATTTGATGCAAAATGCAATGAACCTAAACTATATGTTATGCAATTTAGATATTTTTGTTTAGGGGTTAAAAATTTAATCCCTATTTTTCTATGCAAATTACACTAAATGAATGTCGGTAAAATTTAGGTGTCAACAGTTATAAAAACCGTGAGACACATCTCAGTGAGTGTAAAACTCCTAAACCTAAATTAGGCTAACATGCATCTCCTGACGGGTAAAACAAATCACACACATACACGGATGACTTAGGCCCGTAGGCCCAAATCGACATTTCAATGCCCCTGCAGGTTAGATAATCCCATAATATTACAATTCACAAGCGGCATCCTCGATCACGCGTACGTCACACGCATGCTCAAAACCTTTCGTGACAATTCCAAGTATAGATCACCGAGTCACACAATTCAGCACACTAACTCATGCATTCATATGCATGCAAATGCCACTAACTTGCCATGCCCACAATCCAATTCCTATGGCATCCCGGCACAAACTTCCATTCGTGTTCCGATTATAGAATGAAATCTACTTAGACACGTCCCATACCATGCCCAGCGGATTCCATCACATAATCAGACACTATGCATCACACGTTAACCATTTATTTCATTAACTCGACCCGAAGGTCCGATCCGAAGATCCGGTCCAAAGACCAATCACAACACTCCGTGGCCAGCGTAAAAACGCCCCAGGCCCAGTGTCTCTAGCCCGCGTCCTTACGCATCAGGCGCAACACCGATCTCCTTTACAAACCAGAGCCCGCGTAAACGCATCAGGATGGTTGTCTTCCGGACGTACCGGGCATCGTCCTGCTCCAAAGTGCATGAGGACGGCATACCCCGCGTAAACGCATCAGGGCGAAGGTGATCACACATTCACACAACCGGTTTTATCTGAACCCCGCGTAAACGCATCAGGGCATAATTAGGTGATCACATGTCCATGGCATACACGCATTCTCGCACAATTTCCACAAGCCTCATACTCGGCATGCATAATGTGTAGCCATGCAGTTCCGCACACGAATGTTGGTGCAATGTACCACGGCAGACTGTCCACGCAATTCAATGCCAACAAATCATGATCAATGATCCACGTCATATGCTCAGTCGGCCCAATCAATTAATTCGGGCATCACGTATGAATACGGCACTTATGACGTACATTGATAATTCACCAATCACATTCCACACATGTCGATCACACGAACATGCGACATAGTAGACCCAAATGATCACAATTGCCAAACCAACATACAAGTCAATCATCCCGGCAATTCCGGCAATCCAAATCAATTCGATTCTCAAACTATCGTGGAATTGGCCCTCAAAATCCAATGTGGACAGCAGCTAGTTCTCTCTATTTCCACTTCTAATTCTCCTCCAAATTCTATTTTGTCAATCCATTACTAGTTTCCCGACACCCACCAATAACATGCAACCCATACAAGTCCTAATTAGTGCTAATCGA
The DNA here is from genome assembly GCA_031216185.1 of Syzygium aqueum. Lineage (NCBI taxonomy): Eukaryota > Viridiplantae > Streptophyta > Magnoliopsida > Myrtales > Myrtaceae > Syzygium > Syzygium aqueum. The sequence goes on from CM062238.1 coordinate 20,674,476, forward strand.
CTAACCGACACACCCTAGGCCCGTTTTAAAGCGCATTATCGTCCTAATTAGGGTTTAGAGGTTTTCACCCACCAACTCCGGGCTCGGACGACGGGGAATGGCGGCCGATCACCGGTGAACGGTGGAACCGGCGGCACAAGTCCCAAGGGCGGCGGCGAGCGGCGGTCCGGTGGTCCACAGCAACTCCGGCGGTGTCCCACAGCCGGCGCGGTTGCTGACCACGGAGAGGGGACGACGGACGAGCTGCTGGACGGCCTCCGGACGGCTGCTGCCCACGGCGGTGGCGGCGAACAGCGAGCAGTCCGGTGGCGGCGCGGCGGCGCTGGCTCGGTCTCGGCGAACGGCGGTCTGTTCCGGCGGAGGGGGACGGAACAGGGAGAGACGGAGGAGAGAATGGCTCGGTGAGGGCGGTGCACGGCGGGCAGCGAGCGGTCCGGCGGCGGCGAGCAGCTCCGGCGGTGGCTCAGCCGTGCATGCAGCTGCGCCGGAGAGGAGGGAGAGCGGGGAACGGCGGCGAGCTGGTGGCGAGGCTGCTCCGGCACCTGCCTTGCTGCATGCAACCGAGAGGGGGAGAGAGAGACGGCCGGGAGAGAGGACGACGGCGGCCACGGCGAGCGGCGGTCGACGGTGCTCAGCGGCGGCCTTGGCGGACGGTCAGCTTGTCCCTCCTTGGCTGACCGGCGCCACACTCTCCTGCATGCAGCCGAGGAAGAGAGAGAGAGAGGGAGACGGAGGCGGGGGATGGGAATGGCAAGGGGGCGACGGCGTGCAGCGGCGGCGGCCTTGGCGGAGCGGCGACGGCTCGGCGGAGGCGCGGCCGCGCTGGCCTCGGCGTGAGGCCTCAGCCGGTCGTGAACAGCAAGGGAGTAGAGAGGAACGGTCGGCCGGCTGGCGGTGAGGCGAGAGGGAGAGGTTCACGGCGGCGGTGCTGGCTGGTGGCGGTTCCGGCGGGCTGTGGGCGGTGGCGTGTGGCCGAGAGGAAGAGAGGCGCGGACGGGAGAGGGGAGAGAGTGGCCGGCGAGTGAGAGAGAGAATGAGAGAAAGACAAGGGGGAGAGAGAGAGAAGAAGATGAAGAGGCAAAAGGGAAATGATGTCACGCCCCGACCTACTCGGTTCGTAATCATCGCCCTTGGTCGTTTGATGTGCAACGCTCCCAGGATTGCATTGCCGACCCAACCATCAGAGAACAAACACATGCGGAAGACACGTATATATATAAATATATATATATACACCCGTACAAATATAATGACAACCATGAATAGCACAAAACAATATAAACAAACTTATTACATTGCCATAAAACATATTTACAACCTTGAAAATATTTACAACTTATATACAAGAACTATGCCATAAAACACGCCACGCTATTATACAACAAAAACATCAAAAGCCGACACACAGCAGCCATTACATCAAAAAGGGGCTTTGGCTGCAAAGGAGGGTTAGGTTAAACACTAACTAGGGTAAGAGGGCTTTTCCAAAAAGTGTCACTGGAGGTTAGGGGTTAGGACTGATCTAGGGTATCCAGTCGGGGTCCGATCCCGAGGAATCATCCTCTGAACTTTCCTGTGTCTCGGATTCCTCCTGAGAACTGGTCTGAGGTTCAGACTCTTCCGAGTCCATATCCCAGACTGGCGCTCTCAGTTCCTCAGAATCGTATTCTATCTCTGGATCAAGATACCACCCAATCTCCTCGTCCTCCCCTACTTCTTCAACTTGGCCATTCTCCGCGTCATCAACCTCCATGGCGTCCGGTAGATCTTCGTCGTCGTTAAACCACTGATCTTCGTCTTCAGCTACCACCTGGGGCTCACCATCTACCTCTGGGTCATAGGCCTCTCCTATGGGTTCGTCCTCGGGGTCGATCACCTCGCCATCGGCTATAATTGGCTCCATAAGGCCATGCTCGTTTAGAGGCGCATCGAAGGACCTAAGAGGTGGGCCTATGTGTCCATCATCATCCCCATGACACCAGGCGATATACTCCTGAGTAAGTTCTTCAGGCCCTCCAACGTCTACGGACACCACGGACCGATATCTAATATAGGCCTCTCCGTTACCCGAAGGGAAAACGCTTGTGAACCAGTCAATGTGTGTCGGGATCCCAAAAAGCGGTGGCGGCTGCGGCATTCTCAAAGGCGGGGGTCTGAAAGGTTTGGTTTAACAACCAATGAGATTACATCTCAGTAAGTATAACCCCTAAACCTAGGCTAGGCTAACGTACAAATCTCCTGACCACACAATTAGCATAACACATACAATGGTCTAGGCCCTCGGGCCTAAACCGACAATCATTCGGACCCTGCAGGTTAAACATTTATATAACGTACAACCAAGGCGACAAAGGGCATATCTCATTATTCGTGCACCATGCACATGCTTGCGTTTAATCATGCTAATGCCTCAAATCGCACGCCCAATTCTCATGCATAAAAATGCTACACACGTGCCATAATATCAATTTAAATCACGCGGCACACTCATGGGCGTTCATTTTCATTTTTAATATTCGACCCGAAGGTCCGACCCAATGGTCAATCACAACACTCCGTGGCCAGCGTAAAAACGCCCCCGGCCCAGTGTCTCTAGCCTGCTCCAAAGTGCATGAGGCGCAACACCGATCTCCTTACGAACCAAAGCCTGCTCCAAAGTGCATGAGGCTGGTCGTCTTCCGGACGTACCGGGCATCGTCCTGCTACAAAGTGCATGAGGACGGCACGACCCGAAGGCCACGATCCGAAGACCGTATTGTGATCACACGGCACACAGCCCAATTTTATCTGAACCCGGCGTAAACGCATCGGGCAATTATGGTGATCACATACACACATGCCAGGCACGCATTTCCGTACAACTCTAGCACACGTCTCATTCTCGACATACGAATGCGTGGCCAGGCAATGTCAGGCAATATGTCATGAGCATCAATTATGTACAAGCACTTAACCCAATTTAGATTAATACACAGTGCTTGATCGGCCAATTAATACCATGTGGCCCAATAATCACTCTTTATAATTCTCAATAAATTCCATTAATTCGCACGTGACACATTTGACACGGCAACATCGAGATTTGCCCCAAACAATGTCAATCAACACCAAATCAATCAATTTGGGCAATCTCAACCATGCAATTGGCCACTTTCGGGTTCTAATTAACCTCCGGTACTACCCTCAGCCCTATGAATCGTTTTCAATTAATCGACTCGGACTCCATGATCATCCACAAAAATCCTATTAATCCTATTAGGATTTATGAAATCACTAATATCAATATCCTCACTCAAATCTAGTACCGGAATTACCTAACCCTGTCCCGAATACACCGATTATACCCTAACCGGTCTAGAAAAATGTACCGACAGTCCTAATCAGGGTTTAGGAATTATACTCACCAATTTCTAGGCCCGGGACGACGTAGGAACGGCGGCCAGACACTGGTGAACAGTGATTCCGGCGACCGAACCCGGCGTGAACAGTACCCGTGAACAGGTCACGCATTCGTATGTCGAGAATGAGACGTGTGCTAGAGTTGTACGGAAATGCGTGCCTGGCATGTGTGTATGTGATCACCATAATTGCCCGATGCGTTTACGCCGGGTTCAGATAAAATTGGGCTGTGTGCTGTGTGATCACAATACGGTCTTCGGATCGTGGCCTTCGGGTCGTGCCGTCCTCATGCACTTTGTAGCAGGACGATGCCCGGTACGTCCGGAAGACGACCAGCCTCATGCACTTTGGAGCAGGCTTTGGTTCGTAAGGAGATCGGTGTTGCGCCTCATGCACTTTGGAGCAGGCTAGAGACACTGGGCCGGGGGCGTTTTTACGCTGGCCACGGAGTGTTGTGATTGACCATTGGGTCGGACCTTCGGGTCGAGCATAAAAAGAATAATGAAAATGAACGCCCAAGAATGTGCCGTGTGATTTAAATTACTGTTATGGCACGTATATATCATTTTATGCATGAGAATTTGGCGTGAGATTTATGGCATTGGCATGAATAAATGTAAGCATGTGCATGGTGCACGGATTACGAGATATGCCATTCGTTGCCATGGGTATATGTTACCAAATTGTCTAACCTGCAGGGTCCGTGCAATTATTGGTTTAGGCCCGAGGGCCTAGGCCACTGTTTGTGTTATGTTGTTTGTTGGTCAGGAGAATTGTACGTTAGCCTAGCCTAGGTTTAGGGGTTATACTTACTGAGATGTAATCTCATTGGTTGTTAAACCAAACCTTTCAGACCCCCGCCCTTGAGAATGCCGCAGCCGCCACCACTTTTTGGGATCCCGACACACATTGACTGGTTCACAAGTGTTTTCCCTTCGGGTAATGGAGAGGCTTTTATTAGATATCGGTCCGTGGTGTCCGTAGACGTTGGAGGGCCTGAAGAACTTACTCAGGAGTATATCGCCTGGTGTCATGGGGATGATGATGGACACATAGGCCCACCTCTTAGGTCCTTTGATGCACCTCTAAACGAACATGGCCTTATGGAGCCAATTATAGCCGATGGCGAGGTGATCGACCCCGAGGACGAACCCATAGGTGAGGCTTATGACCCAGAGGTAGATGAAGAGCCCCAGGTGGTAGCTGAAGATGAAGATCAGTGGTTTAACGACGACGAAGATCTACCGGACGCCATGGAGGTGGATGACGCGGAGAATGGCCAAGTTAAAGAAGTAGGGGAGGACGAGGAGATTGGTAACATCCCGAAATTCGACTCAGTTTCTGGAATGAATAAAACGAGTCTTATTCGATATTCCATTTTCGTAAGTCTCGCCCGGAGCTGATCACTCTCGGGATACTGACCAAATGGGAATGGCCAACTGGGATTAGATACGTAGACCAAGGACCGATCGCGAATTAAGCCGATTTAAAAGAATGACGAGGAAATATTTTGGGCCAGTATGGACCGGTCTTCGGAACTCGAGCCGGATGATCGCGTTCTCGGAACTAGCGATAATTCCTCCCGTCCCTTGACAATCGAGCTCGTCGTGACTCGGACAAACCAAGGTCGATACGCGTAAATTCTAAACGGCCCCTCGTTAGTGAGAGATTTAGAAATGTGAAATCTGACAATTCGATCGTGAAATTTAATCCGGACATCGGGAGCGATGTTTCGCGAGTCTCGGGACAGTTTTTATAAGGACGACGTCAAATTAAGCGGGCCATTTATGTATAGGACTTGTACGGTCGAAAAATTAGCGATTCGACCCGGTACCGGAAATTAATGTCGGTTTTCTCCATATGCCCTCTCTAATTCCGAAAATTTGAATTCATAAACTTAGCCCTAGGTGTGACACTTGTCACCCTAAATCTTTGCATGTCATGATTTGAGTCTAATCCTCACTCAATCTCTTGAGCTTCCCCATGAGAACCCATCATCACCCATCACCTCATTTCTCTTTCTCATTTCCCACTCTTCTCTCTCTCTCACCCGGACTCCCTCTCTCACGCCCACTCTCCCTCACACTCAGCCGGCCACACTCTCCCTCTCCACCGCGCGTTCTCCCCCTTCCGGCCTCACGCCGCCGCCTGTCACCAGCCGGAACCACCTGTCCGCCGGTGCTGCCTCCGTGAACCCCTCCCTCTCGCCGCACCGCCAGTCAGCCGCCCCTGTTGTCCTTCCTCCCCTGCTGTCCGCGGCTGTCCGAGGCCTCACGCCGAGGTCAGCTCGGCCACGCCTCCGCCGAGCTAGTCACCGCTCCGCCAAGGCCGCCGCCGTCCACCACCATCGTTCCCTTGCCGTCCCCTCCGTCTCACCTCCGTCACCTCCCATTCCGGCCTGCATGCAACGAGGAATGGCGCCGGTCAGCCAAGGAGGAGCACGCTGACCGCTTGCCTTCCGCCGAGGAGCACCGCCGGCCGCCGCTCGCTGTGGCCGCCGCCGCTGCTCTTCCTCCGCCGTCTCTCTCTCCTTATTCCGGCTGCATGCAGTAGAGTGGCCGCCAGAACAGCCACACCGCCGCTCCTCTCTCCGCGGCTGCATGCAGGGGTAAACCCCCGCCGAAGCCGTTCGCCGCTGCACGCCGCCGTCCGCCGCCGCTGTGGTGGCCGTCCACTGCCCTTTCCTTCGCCGTCCCTCTCTGTTTTCCTCCGCCACTCACTGTTCTGTTCAGTCCCCTTCACCGGAGCAGACCGCCGTCGCCGGACCGCTCGCTGTTCACCGCGACCGCCGTGCACCGCCGTGAGCAGCAGCCGTCCGGGGGCCGTTCAGCAGCTCGTCCGCCGTCCCCTCTCCCTGTTCAGCAACCGCGCCGACGGTGGGACACTGCCGGAGTTGCTGTAGGTCGCCGGACCGCCGTGCGCCGCCGTGTCCAGCCGCTGGTCGGACCAACCAGCAGCTCGTCCGGCCTCCCCTCACCGTGAACAGAAGCTCAGCTGACCGTGAGCCGCCACCCGAGGCTGCTGTGGTCAGCCGGCCGCCGCTCGCCGGACCGCCGCCCTTGGGATTTGTGCCGCCGGTTCCACCGTTCACCGGTGATCGGCCGCCATTCCCCGTCGTCGAGCTTGGATTGAGGTGGGTGGAAACCTCTAAACCCCGATTAGGACAATTGTGCGTTTCTAGATGGGCTTAGGGTGTCGGTTAGTCGGTTAGTATTGATTAGAGTTCGTATAAATTTGGGTGTTAATGATAGGTGTCGGGAAATGGTTAGTAAGTGACGAAGCATGTTTAGAAGAGAAATTTGAGCTCGGAATGACTGAATTAAGTTGCTGTCCACATTGAATTTATCGGCTAATTGGATGGTAGATTGAGGTTTGAATGGACTTGAGTGCCGGGATTGCCGGAATGATTGAGTTATGTGTCGGGTTGCCGACTGTGGTGTAATCGAGTCTACCATGCCGTGTGTCCTTATGGCCGACAATTGTGGAATGTGAATTGTGGTTTGCCAATGTACATAATGATGCCCGAATACGTCATGAGTGCTAATTTCACATGTGATGCCCCGAATTAATTGATGAGGTTGATTGAGCATATGACGTGGATCATTGATCATGACATGTTGACATTGAATTGTGCGGGACATTATGTCATGACACATTGCACCAACATTCGTGTGCGAGTTGCATGGCCACGCATTATGCATGCCGAGTATGAGGCTTGTGGGAATTATGCGAGTATGCGTGTATGCCATGGACATGTGATCACCTAATTATGCCCTGATGCGTTTACGCGGGGTTAAGATAAAACCGGTTGTGTGAATGCGTGATCACCTTCGCCCTGATGCGGAATACGCGGGGTGTGCCGTCCTCATGCACTTTGGAGCAGGACGATGCCCGGTACGCCCGGAAGACAACCATCCTGATGCGTTTACGCGGGCTCTGGTTTGTAAAGGAGATCGGTGTTGCGCCTGATGCGTAAGGACGCGGGCTAGAGACACTGGGCCTGGGGTGTCTTTACGCTGGCCACGGAGTGTTGTGATTGGTCTTTGGACCGGATCTTCGGATCGGGCCTTCGGGTCGGGCCTTCGGGTCGAGATAATTGAAATAAACGGATAACGTGTGATGCATAGTGTTGGATTATGTGATGGAATTCGCTGGGCATGGTATGGGACGTGTCTAAGTAGATTCCATTCTATAATCTGAACACGAATGGTAGTTGTGCCGAGATGCCATAGGAGTTTGGATTGTGGGCATGGCAAGTTAGTGGCATTTGCATGCATTTGAATGCATGAGAAATTGTGCGGGATTGTGTGACTCGGTGTACCATATTTGGAATTGTCACAAAAAGGTTTTGAGCATACGTGTGACGTACGCCTGGTCGAGGATGCCGCTTGTGATTTGTAATATTATGGGATTATCTAACCTGCAGGGTCATTGATATGCCAATTTGGGCTTACGGGCCTAAGTCATTGTTATATATGCGTGCTATTGTTTTTGTTCCGTCAGGAGATGCATGTTAGCCTAATTTAGGTTTAGGAGTTTTCACTCACTGAGAAGTGTCTCACGGTTTTCATAACCCAACCTTTCAGACCAGCGCCCATGAACCGACCGCCCATTCCAATTCGCTTCGGGATCCCTATAGAATATGAGCATACGATGGTTGAATTCCCGGTGGCGAACAATGAAGTTTACATGAGGCATTACACCATGATTACCGTAGATGTAGGTACGACACATCCCGAAGTCCATGAGTATGTAGCCTGGTGTTTTCGAGACCGTTGGGGAGACGAGTTCGGACCCCTCCGCACGATGGACGTTCCATTCACCATAGAAGGCCAGCTTGATCCACAATGCCCGAGCGGTGAGGTCGTGGATTCCGAGACGAGTGTGGATGAGACTATAGGTCCTTTCGCCTGGTACGAGCCTGCCGAGGATGAGGAGTTGGGTGGTATAGATCATGAGTTCCCGATGGAGGATCCAGCAGTCGAGGACCCGGTAGTGGAGCCTATGGAGGTTGACGAGGCCGAACCAATGGACACCGAGGAATCCGAGGAGGAGGCCCCTAGCGAGGATTCAGAGTTACCAGACAGCCCGTCCGAGTCCGATGGTTCAGATCCAGATTGGGAACCCTAGGCTAGGCTTAGTCGGTTTGCAAGGGTAGACGCCTTTTTGGATTTTGGACCCTTTTTGTTTAGCCGTTGGTCCCCCTTGTTACTAGCCTCTTGACCCACCAGCAGTACTCTTTTATTGTGCTCGTCTCAGTCGTTGCTGTTTTTATTTTGAATTAATGTAAGGATGTTTCAGGCAAATTTTGGGATTATGGATGTGTACGTTACCTCAGTGTTCTCCGTGTTGCTTCCCATGTTCTCATATATATATTGTCTGGGTGTTTCTCTCATATTTTGCTTCCGCATGTGTATTATGAATTGTTTGGGATTTGGGTCGACGACGGCATGTCCTGGGACGTCGTACTATATCGACCATCGTGAGCGCGGGTTGTCGCGTGCCGAGGAGGTCGGGGCGTGACAACCCCCTCGTTGAATTGGTATCAGAGCAAGGTCAGCTCGATCCAACTAGGTCGAGTCTTGGAGTGATAAGGAGCGCTGAGACCATGGGTAGCCACCTAGGATGACTTCATGTGCTGCATGTATCTCCTGACAATGCGTGATGATTTGGCGTATATTGATATTATGACCCATGATGTGCAGGTGCGGCAGGACCTGAGGTGAGTATGTGAACCCTTGGGTGATGTATTGATTAGTTCCTGTTAAGCCGCATGCTGATTGTCTGGTTGTTGTCTTGAGACCTGCCTAGGACTTAGACTGGATAGATTGGTTTAAGTCTCTAATTCCTTAATGGAATTAGCAGGTGGTTGAGCTGTCAGAGTCGTCAGGATGAGTAAGAGAAGAGGGAAGGAGTCCCAAGCTCAACCTAGTGAGGGTGCCCGCGAGGCTAGGGACCCTAGGTTCGATGAGGTCATGGAGACCCTTCGTGAGATAGGGCATATCTTCGGACTGCAGGCGCAAGAAAGAGCCGCAGCCCATGCCCAGGCTGCCGAGGCTGCAGCGATCGCTGGGAATGGAGGAAATCATGCCCAGCAGGGGCAAGATCACCCAGCTGGGGCTAGACAGATGCCCCGGTTGGTAGAGCAATTCTTGAGGATGAAGCCGCCCAAGTTTAACGGTCGTGGTGACCCCGAGGCAGCTCCCCGATGGGTGGAAGAGCTGGAGAAGACCTTCAAAGTGTTGGGATGCAATGATGAGGAAAAGGTAACGTTGGCAGTGTACCAACTCCAGGATGGTGCTAATGACTGGTGGAGTGCCTCAGAAGGAGGAGTGTTCCCAGTGGGAACGGCCCCAACTTGGACTGTTTTTGTGGAGAACTTCTATGGGAAATACTTCTCTGAGAATGCCCAGGAGAAGAAGCTGACGGAGTTTATGAGATTGCGCCAAGGTCAGATGACTGTGGACCAGTATGAGGCTGAATTTGCAAGGCTGGCAAGGTTCGCACCGACTATGGTTGCGGATCCAAGGGACAAGGCTCGAAGGTTCCGGGATGGGCTGAAGCCGGATCTTCGGAGCCAGATTCTGTCGCATGACATCAAGGAGTATGGAGAGATGTTCAGGAGAGCCCAAATAATCGAACGAGATCAGCAGGAAAGGTTAGCCGCGTCTGGATCGCGGTTTGTGCGGGGAAAGGATAACCGTCGCCTGGGGAAGAAGCCTATGACAGACAATCGGCGATTTGTTCCCCCTGTCCGACGGAATATAGGGAAGCCAGCTGCCCCGCCAGGAAGGTTCGGAGCGTGCTTCAAATGTGGGAGTACGGAGCACCAAATTCGCAGCTGTCCTCAGGCGCGTCCCCAAGATCAGCAGCGGGCACCTCAGCAGTATCAGCCCCGACAGCAGTACCAACCCCGACCGGGAAATCAAGCCGGGAATCCCCCACCGGCAAATCAAGGACGACCGCCCGCTCAAGGAAGGGTTTATGCTGTGGCGCGTGGAGAAGCGGAGAATGCGCCGGGCGTGGTCACAGGTACGATTTCCTTATGTGGCCATACCGCTTATGCACTGTTTGATTCAGGGGCAACCCATTCATTCATTTCGGAGCGATTTGTTAAGTTGATTGGCTTAGTACCAGTGATGTTAGAGATTTCACTTTGTGTGACAACGCCGATGAATGATAGGGTGTTAGTTTCCTTTGGATGCCCTGGTTGTGAGATAAACATTGGGGGTAAGGATGAGAGTATCGACTTGGTAGTGTTGGCCATGTTCGATTTCGATGTGATCATAGGAATGGACTGGTTAGTCCGACAGAAGGCTGTAGTGGATTGTAGTAATAGGACGATCCGGTTTAATCCTGATGGACGTCCTAGCTTCGAATTCCAGGGGAACCGAGGAGGAACCTCGACCCCATGGATATCTTCGTTAGAAGCGAGTAAATTGCTGGATGATGGGTGTGAAGGTTATCTGGTGGATATTGTGGACCCGACCATGGTGGAACCTAAGTTGGATGATATACCGGTTGTGTGTGATTTTCCCGAGGTCTTTCCTCAGGAATTGCCGGGTTTACCGCCCGACCGGGAAGTGGAGTTCGTTATTGAGTTAGCACCTGGGACTGAACCGATATCGAAGGCCCCGTATCGAATGTCCCTGTCCGAACTAAAGGAGTTGAAGGTTCAAATGCAGGAATTGCTGGACAAGGGTTTCATCCGCCCTAGTGCGTCTCCATGGGGAGCGCCAGTCCTGTTTGTGAAGAAGAAGGATGGGACGTTAAGGTTATGTATAGACTATCGGCAGCTGAACCAAGTGACGATAAAGAATAAGTACCCTCTCCCAAGGATCGACGACTTGTTCGATCAATTGCAAGGAGCCTCGGTGTTCTCCAAAATAGATTTGAGGACAGGTTACCATCAGTTGAGAATTAGGAAGGAGGACATTCCCAAGACTGCCTTTAGGACGAGATACGGGCATTACGAGTTCACGGTCATGCCTTTTGGATTAACGAATGCCCCAGCCGCTTTCATGGATTTGATGAACAGGGTGTTTAGAGAGTTTCTGGATCAGTTTGTCATAGTATTCATCGATGATATCTTGGTTTATTCGAAGAGTCCCGAAGAACATGAGGAACACTTGGCGAAGGTGCTACGTACCCTGAGAGAACACGCGTTGTATGCCAAGTTCAGCAAGTGCGAGTTTTGGCTCAATCAAGTAGGATTTCTTGGACATATTATATCTGGAGATGGAATTTCTGTAGATCCAACTAAGGTGGAAGCGGTAACGAAGTGGCCCAGGCCAACGTCGGTAACGGAGATCAGAAGTTTTCTTGGTTTGGCTGGCTATTACAGACGGTTTGTAGAAGGTTTTTCCTCGATAGCCATGCCCTTGACTAAATTATTGAAGAAGGAAGCAAAGTATGTCTGGGATGACAAGTGTGAAAGGAGTTTCCAAGAGTTGAAGCGTAAGTTGACGACCGCTCCAGTTTTGACCATTCCGTCCGGACCAGGAGGATTTGAGATATACAGCGATGCTTCACTAAGAGGACTCGGATGTGTGCTCATGCAACATGGAAAGGTGGTAGCGTATGCGTCACGCCAACTAAGGCCACATGAGATGAACTACCCGACGCATGATTTAGAACTGGCAGCGATTGTTTTCGCACTTAAGATCTGGAGGCACTACCTGTGCGGAGAGAAGTTCCAGATTTTCACGGACCACCAAAGCCTCAAATATCTGTTCTCGCAGAAGGAGTTGAATATGAGGCAGCGTCGATGGATGGAATTATTGAAGGACTATGACTGCGACATTCTGTATCATCCGGGTAAGGCGAACCGGGTGGCAGATGCTTTAAGCCGCAAGTCGAGTATGGCTCATTTATTAGTTAAGGAGTGGACGTTATTGGAAAAGCTGAGAGATTCAGAGTTTAAGTTCGAAGTAAGCCGGGTGTCCAGTTTGTTCGCGACATTAAGAATCGAACCAGAGGTTCAGGTTAAGATCAAGGAACTGCAACCTTCGGACCCCGAGATTCAGAAGATTATGGAAATGGATGCGGCAAAGAGGAAGCCCGACTTCCAAGTATCCGCGGATGGAATTTTAAAGTATCGTGGCCGACTTTGCGTGCCGGATGATGAAGGACTTAAGGAGGAAATTTTGAGCGAAGCTCATCGGAGTCAGTATAGTATCCATCCGGGTAGTACAAAGATGTACCAGAATCTACGTCAACATTATTGGTGGAATGGCCTGAAGAAGGATGTGGCTAAGCATGTGGCCAAGTGTCTGACGTGCCAGCAAGTGAAGGCACAGCACTGCAAGCCAGGTGGATTGTTACGACCTTTAGAAATTCCCGAGTGGAAGTGGGAGCATATTACGATGGACTTCGTGACGGGTTTACCACGAAGCCAAAGAGGACATGACTCGATTTGGGTCATAGTGGATCGTTTGACGAAGTCTGCACATTTCCTGGCGGTAAGGAAGGATTTGGAATTAGAGAAGTATGCGGAGTTATATGTGCGACAAATAGTGCGTCTTCATGGAGTGCCAGTGACGATCACCTCGGATCGTGATCCAAGGTTTACGGCCAACTTTTGGAAAAGTCTGCAAACGGCCTTAGGAACGAAGTTGCAGTACAGTACTGCCTACCATCCACAAACAGACGGTCAGTCGGAAAGGACGATTCAGACCTTGGAGGATATGCTGAGAGCTTGTGTTCTGGATTTCCAAGGCAAGTGGGAAGAGCAATTGCATTTGGTAGAGTTTGCCTACAACAACAGCTTTCAGCAGAGTATACAGATGGCGCCTTTTGAAGCCTTGTATGGAAGGGCCTGTAGGACGCCACTATGCTGGGACGAAGTTGGTGAACGAAGTATCACCGGTCCGGAGCTTGTTCAACAAACGGTAGAAGTGGTGGAGGTTATTCGGGATAGACTAAGGACCGCCCAGAGTCGTCAGAAGAGTTACGCCGACAGAAGACGACGACCCTTGGAGTTTCAAGTAGGAGATCATGTATTCCTCAAGGTGTCGCCAATGAAAGGACTATCCCGATTCGGCAAGAAAGGAAAACTTAGCCCAAGGTATGTCGGGCCATTTGAGATCCTAGAAAAGATTGGGGATATGGCATACCGACTAGCCTTGCCTCCCAACCTATCCCAGGTGCACAATGTTTTTCACGTATCGATGCTAAGGAAGTATGAACCGGACCCGACTCATGTCTTAAGATACGAGGAAGTGGACGTAGACGACAGAGTGACGTACGTGGAAAAGCCGGTCAGAATCGAGGACAGAAAGGACCGAGTGCTAAGGAATAAGACTATTCCGATGGTCAAAGTGGTTTGGCAGCATCATGGAACGGAAGGCGCTACTTGGGAAAGTGAAGAGGCCATGCGACGTCAATACCCCCAGTTGTTCGAGTAGGTTAATGTGGGTTTTAAATTTCGAGGACGAAATTTTTGTAAGGGGGGAAGAATTGTAACATCCCGAAATTCGACTCAGTTTCTGGAATGAATAAAACGAGTCTTATTCGATATTCCATTTTCGTAAGTCTCGCCCGGAGCTGATCACTCTCGGGATACTGACCAAATGGGAATGGCCAACTGGGATTAGATACGTGGACCAAGGACCGATCGCGAATTAAGCCGATTTAAAAGAATGACGAGGAAATATTTTGGGCCAGTATGGACCGGTCTTCGGAACTCGAGCCGGATGATCGCGTTCTCGGAACTAGCGATAATTCCTCCCGTCCCTTGACAATCGAGCTCGTCGTGACTCGGACAAACCAAGGTCGATACGCGTAAATTCTAAACGGCCCCTCGTTAGTGAGAGATTTAGAAATGTGAAATCTGACAATTCGATCGTGAAATTTAATCCGGACATCGGGAGCGATGTTTCGCGAGTCTCGGGACAGTTTTTATAAGGACGACGTCAAATTAAGCGGGCCATTTATGTATAGGACTTGTACGGTCGAAAAATTAGCGATTCGACCCGGTACCGGAAATTAATGTCGGTTTTCTCCATATGCCCTCTCTAATTCCGAAAATTTGAATTCATAAACTTAGCCCTAGGTGTGACACTTGTCACCCTAAATCTTTGCATGTCATGATTTGAGTCTAATCCTCACTCAATCTCTTGAGCTTCCCCATGAGAACCCATCATCACCCATCACCTCATTTCTCTTTCTCATTTCCCACTCTTCTCTCTCTCTCACCCGGACTCCCTCTCTCACGCCCACTCTCCCTCACACTCAGCCGGCCACACTCTCCCTCTCCACCGCGCGTTCTCCCCCTTCCGGCCTCACGCCGCCGCCTGTCACCAGCCGGAACCACCTGTCCGCCGGTGCTGCCTCCGTGAACCCCTCCCTCTCGCCGCACCGCCAGTCAGCCGCCCCTGTTGTCCTTCCTCCCCTGCTGTCCGCGGCTGTCCGAGGCCTCACGCCGAGGTCAGCTCGGCCACGCCTCCGCCGAGCTAGTCACCGCTCCGCCAAGGCCGCCGCCGTCCACCACCATCGTTCCCTTGCCGTCCCCTCCGTCTCACCTCCGTCACCTCCCATTCCGGCCTGCATGCAACGAGGAATGGCGCCGGTCAGCCAAGGAGGAGCACGCTGACCGCTTGCCTTCCGCCGAGGAGCACCGCCGGCCGCCGCTCGCTGTGGCCGCCGCCGCTGCTCTTCCTCCGCCGTCTCTCTCTCCTTATTCCGGCTGCATGCAGTAGAGTGGCCGCCAGAACAGCCACACCGCCGCTCCTCTCTCCGCGGCTGCATGCAGGGGTAAACCCCCGCCGAAGCCGTTCGCCGCTGCACGCCGCCGTCCGCCGCCGCTGTGGTGGCCGTCCACTGCCCTTTCCTTCGCCGTCCCTCTCTGTTTTCCTCCGCCACTCACTGTTCTGTTCAGTCCCCTTCACCGGAGCAGACCGCCGTCGCCGGACCGCTCGCTGTTCACCGCGACCGCCGTGCACCGCCGTGAGCAGCAGCCGTCCGGGGGCCGTTCAGCAGCTCGTCCGCCGTCCCCTCTCCCTGTTCAGCAACCGCGCCGACGGTGGGACACTGCCGGAGTTGCTGTAGGTCGCCGGACCGCCGTGCGCCGCCGTGTCCAGCCGCTGGTCGGACCAACCAGCAGCTCGTCCGGCCTCCCCTCACCGTGAACAGAAGCTCAGCTGACCGTGAGCCGCCACCCGAGGCTGCTGTGGTCAGCCGGCCGCCGCTCGCCGGACCGCCGCCCTTGGGATTTGTGCCGCCGGTTCCACCGTTCACCGGTGATCGGCCGCCATTCCCCGTCGTCGAGCTTGGATTGAGGTGGGTGGAAACCTCTAAACCCCGATTAGGACAATTGTGCGTTTCTAGATGGGCTTAGGGTGTCGGTTAGTCGGTTAGTATTGATTAGAGTTCGTATAAATTTGGGTGTTAATGATAGGTGTCGGGAAATGGTTAGTAAGTGACGAAGCATGTTTAGAAGAGAAATTTGAGCTCGGAATGACTGAATTAAGTTGCTGTCCACATTGAATTTATCGGCTAATTGGATGGTAGATTGAGGTTTGAATGGACTTGAGTGCCGGGATTGCCGGAATGATTGAGTTATGTGTCGGGTTGCCGACTGTGGTGTAATCGAGTCTACCATGCCGTGTGTCCTTATGGCCGACAATTGTGGAATGTGAATTGTGGTTTGCCAATGTACATAATGATGCCCGAATACGTCATGAGTGCTAATTTCACATGTGATGCCCCGAATTAATTGATGAGGTCGATTGAGCATATGACGTGGATCATTGATCATGACATGTTGACATTGAATTGTGCGGGACATTATGTCATGACACATTGCACCAACATTCGTGTGCGAGTTGCATGGCCACGCATTATGCATGCCGAGTATGAGGCTTGTGGGAATTATGCGAGTATGCGTGTATGCCATGGACATGTGATCACCTAATTATGCCCTGATGCGTTTACGCGGGGTTAAGATAAAACCGGTTGTGTGAATGCGTGATCACCTTCGCCCTGATGCGGAATACGCGGGGTGTGCCGTCCTCATGCACTTTGGAGCAGGACGATGCCCGGTACGCCCGGAAGACAACCATCCTGATGCGTTTACGCGGGCTCTGGTTTGTAAAGGAGATCGGTGTTGCGCCTGATGCGTAAGAACGCGGGCTAGAGACACTGGGCCTGGGGCGTCTTTACGCTGGCCACGGAGTGTTGTGATTGGTCTTTGGACCGGATCTTCGGATCGGGCCTTCGGGTCGGGCCTTCGGGTCGAGATAATTGAAATAAACAGATAACGTGTGATGCATAGTGTTGGATTATGTGATGGAATTCGCTGGGCATGGTATGGGACGTGTCTAAGTAGATTCCATTCTATAATCTGAACACGAATGGTAGTTGTGCCGAGATGCCATAGGAGTTTGGATTGTGGGCATGGCAAGTTAGTGGCATTTGCATGCATTTGAATGCATGAGAAATTATGCGGGATTGTGTGACTCGGTGTACCATATTTGGAATTGTCACAAAAAGGTTTTGAGCATACGTGTGACGTACGCCTGGTCGAGGATGCCGCTTGTGATTTGTAATATTATGGGATTATCTAACCTGCAGGGTCATTGATATGCCAATTTGGGCTTACGGGCCTAAGTCATTGTTATATATGCGTGCTATTGTTTTTGTTCCGTCAGGAGATGCATGTTAGCCTAATTTAGGTTTAGGAGTTTTCACTCACTGAGAAGTGTCTCACGGTTTTCATAACCCAACCTTTCAGACCAGCGCCCATGAACCGACCGCCCATTCCAATTCGCTTCGGGATCCCTATAGAATATGAGCATACGATGGTTGAATTCCCGGTGGCGAACAATGAAGTTTACATGAGGCATTACACCATGATTACCGTAGATGTAGGTACGACACATCCCGAAGTCCATGAGTATGTAGCCTGGTGTTTTCGAGACCGTTGGGGAGACGAGTTCGGACCCCTCCGCACGATGGACGTTCCATTCACCATAGAAGGCCAGCTTGATCCACAATGCCCGAGCGGTGAGGTCGTGGATTCCGAGACGAGTGTGGATAAGACTATAGGTCCTTTCGCCTGGTACGATGTCTACGCCCCGAACTCCACGGCACGCAACATCCCGCTCGAGGGTCGGTAAGAACATAAAACGACGTCCCAGGACTTGTCGTCGTCGACCCATTTCCCAAGACAGAGCATAAAGCACACGCGGAAGTAAGAATTTAAAACAAACACCCGTACAAAACAAATATGAGAACCAGGGAAGCAACATAAGGAAAACCTAAACAACGTGCACAACCATAGAAATGTCAACATGGGCAAGAGGCTAAGAGACTAGGGAATCCACTGCGACAAAAGGGAGAGGGCCTAAAATTCAAAAAGTGTCTACCCTCACAAAAAGGCTAATTCTAGCCTAAGGCGCCCAATCGGAATCGGAACCGTTAGACTCTGATGAACTTTCTGATAACTCTAGGTCTTCGCTGGGATCCTCCTTCTCCTCCTTGGACTCTTCGGTGTCTATTGGCTCAATATCGTCAACCTCCATCGGCTCCACGATTCGATCCCCAACTGCTGGTTCGTAGTTCACTCCTCCTAGCTCTTCATCCTCGGCGGCTTCGTACAATCCATATGAACCCATGCTACATACTCGTGCGTCTCCTGCTTGGTCGTACCCACATCTACTCCTATCAATGTATAATGCCTAAGATAAACATCCCCATTCCCCACTGGATATTTTGCTCGAACTCGACGGGGATTCCAAACCGCACTGGGGGATCTGGCATCGTCACGGGCGTGGGTCTGAAAGGTTGGGGTTATATAAACCGTGAGACACTTCTCAGTGAGTGACAACCCCTAAACCTAAATTAGGCTAACATGCATCTCCTGACGGGAAAAACAATCATACACATACAAGAATGACTTAGGCACGTAGGCCTAAATCGGCATTTCAATGACCCTGCAGGTTAGACAATCTCATAATATCGCATTCCACGAACGGCACTCCCGATCAAGCGTACGTCACACGCATGCTCAAAGTCTTTAGTGCTGGTTCCGAGTAAAGATCACCGAGTCACATAATTCCACACACTGTCTCGTGCATTCACATATATGCAAATGTCATTAACTATCATGCTTGCAATTTAACTCATATGGCACTCCCGGCATAATGTTCCATTCGTGTTCCGATTATAGAATAGAATCTACTTAGACACGTCCCATACCATGCCCAGCGGATTCCATTACATAATCAGGCACTATGCATCACACGTTAACCATTCATTTTGTTAACTCGACCTGAAGGCCCGATCCGAAGATCCGATCCAAAGATCACGACCCGAAGGCCAATCACAACACTCCGTGGCCAGCGTAAAGACGCCCCAGGCCCAGTGTCTCTAGCCCGCGTCAAAACGCATCAGGCGCAACACCGATCTCCTTACGAACCAGAGCCCGCGTAAACGCATCAGGATGGTCGTCTTCCGGACGAACCGGGCAATCACAACACTCCGTGGCCAGCGTAAAGACGCCCCAGGCCCAGTGTCTCTAGCCCGCGTCAAAACGCATCAGGCGCAACACCGATCTCCTTACGAACCAGAGCCCGCGTAAACGCATCAGGATGGTCGTCTTCCGGACGAACCGGGCAATCACAACACTCCGTGGCCAGCGTAAAGACGCCCCAGGCCCAGTGTCTCTAGCCCGCGTCCTTACGCATCAGGCGCAACACCGATCTCCTTTACGAACCAGAGCCCGCGTAAACGCATCAGGGCGAAAGGTGATCACACATTCACACAACCGGTTTTATCTGAACCCCGCGTAAACGCATCAGGGTATGATTAGGTGATCACAAGTCCATGGCAAACACGCACTCCCGCACAATTTCGATACAAGCCTCACACTCTGCATGCATAATGCGTGGCCATGCAATTTCGCACACGAATGTTGGTGCAATGTACCACGGCAGAATGTCCAAGCAATTCAATGCCAACGTATCATGATCAATGATCCACGTCATATGCTCAGTTAGCCCAATCAATTAATTCGGGGCATCACACGTGGTTATGGCACTTATGACGTACATTGATAATTCACCAATCACATACCACATTGTCGATCACACGAACATGCGACATGGTATTCTCAATTTATCATGATTATCAAACCAACGTGCAATTCAATCACTCCGGCCATCCCGGCACTCCAATCAAGTTAATCCACTAGTTTCCGTTAATTGGACCGTTAAATTCCCGGCATGGACAGCAACTAATCAGTCCGAGAGAGAAAAACCGAGAATATACAAAATCGAGTTCAAACTGGGCAGTTACACAGCAATAGAAATCCATTTGAAATAAATAGAAAATCAATTCCAAAAATTATGAAATTTGGATATGTTGTACAAAACATCTTGATAAACATTTTCTGTGAAGAACTCGAAACCCAGTTCCAACCGTAAGCACCTCGTTTTGACACTCAAAGCCGGACAAAACCCAGTTCGCTCAAACAGCCCCTCAGACCATCAAAAATATAACTCATTCAGTACCCAAATCATTTTGGAAAGCCCTGAAATTTTTATATGTCATAGGAAAAAGTGTCTTTAACAATTTTTGTGAAGGAAGTTTGTTGAAATAAGGTCTGGAAAATTTTATAAAAATTCGGAAAGACAGAAAGGTCGGGTGAACAGTAAATCGGGCAGTTTTATGACGGTCTGAAGACTGACCTCCGAATGACCCCAAACAAATTCCAAAAATTCTGAATTTAAAGTATGTTATACTTAAAGATGTTGGGAACAATTTCCGTGAAGAACACTTTCTCAGATTCGGCCCACAATGATCACAAAAAAATTAATAAAGCACAGAGGTACAGTAACAATCAGAAATCCGAAAATCATCAAACTTGCACCATTAAGCAAATCAAGATTATACAACCACAAAACCAACCATACACAGCCCCTAATCCCATCTAGAGCGCATAATCGTCCTAATTAGGGCTTAGAGGAATACACTCACTTAATTTGAGTTCGGGACGACGAGGAATGGCGGCCGATCACCGGTAAACGGTTTAACCGGCGGCACGATTCCTAAGAGCGGCGGTGAGCGGCGAGTCCGGCGGCGGTCGGCGGAGGCGTCCCGGTGGTGTGGCGGGATCGGCTGTGGACGGCGTTTCTCGGCTCTCTCTTGGCCGAGAATGAGAGGGAGAGTCGGAGATAAGGAGAGAGAGGGAGTGAGGGAAAGAGTGAATGAGAGAGTAAATGAGAGAATGAATGAGAGAGAGTGAATGAGAGAGTGAATGAGAGAATGAATGAGAGAGTTAATGAGAGAATGAATGAGAGAGTTAGAGGTCTTGAAACTCCAAAATTCGGAATATGAAGGGGCTCGAGGGTAAAAACGACATTAAGTTCCGGTACCGGGTCGATTTGCCAAATTTCGACCATATAAGTTCTATACCTAAGTGGCCAGCATATTTTTGATGTCGTCCTCACAAAAAAATCATCCCGTAGTCCTCGAAAGTCGGCCTCGAACTCCGGACTAAATTTCACGATTGAATTCGACAAATTCAAATTCCCAAATCTCTCACTAACGGGCGGCCGTTTAGGGATTACGCGTATCGACCTCGGGTTGTCCGATTCGCGACAAGCTCGATTGTCGAGAGAACGAGGGGAATTATCGCTAGTTCCGTGGACACGATCGTCCGGCTCGAGTTCCGAAGATCAGTCCATACTAGCCCAAAAATACTTCCTCGTCGTTCTTCTAAATCAGGCTTATTTCGCGACTGGGCCCATGGTCCACGTACCTATTCCTAGCTAGCCATTCCCATTTGGTCAGTATCCCGAGAGTGATCAGCTCCGGGCGAGACTTACGAAAATGAAATATTGAATAAGACTCGTTTTATTCATTCCAGATATTGAGTCGAATTTCGGGATGTTACAATTCTTCCCCCCTTACAAAAATTTCGTCCTCGAAATTTGTAACCCAAACAAATCTACTCGAACAGCTGGGGGTGTTGACGTCGCATGGCCTCTTCACTTTCCCAAGTGGCACCTTTCGTTCCATGGTGCTCCCAAACTATCTTGACCATCGGGATCGTCTTATTCCTTAGTACTCGGTCCATTCTGTCCTCGATTCAGACCGGCTTTTCCACGTACGACACTTTGTCGTCCACGTCCACTTCTTCGTACCTCATAACGTGAGTCGAGTCCGGTTCATACTTTCTCAACATCGACACGTGGAATACGTCATATACTTAGGACAGATTAGGCAACGAGGCAATTTGCTAGATCATATCTCCGATCTTTTCCCGAATATCGAGCAATCTGACATGGCTCGGCTCAACTTCCCTTTTCTGTCAAATTAGGATAATCTTCCCATTAAGGAACACTTGAGCTACCACTTAGTTCCCAATCTTAAGCCCTAAGAGTCATCGTCTCTGATCATGTGACCTTTCTGACGACTCTACTTATCTGTCCGACGCAAAGTCCCTTTCGCCTTGCCAAAAAGTATGCAAGCCTAATCGGTCTGTCGACTGTTAGTCCGATGGAATTGGGTCTTCTCAGGCTTCACATTGATCTCGTTACAACATCCTTGGGATCATGTCACATTTCCATTCAACGGTCATAACAGCCTTCTAGGTTTATTGTGCTGTGTCTTCACTTATAGGCACGTCAAACACTCGGCCATCTACTTGGCCATATTTACTTTCACCCATTTTTCCGGCAGTGTCACCACAAATCCTGGCACATTTCGTACTGTCCGTCTGAACGTCGCAATTACACTCATGGGTCTCAAATAAGATTTCTTTCTTACTTCCTACGTCGTTGGACACACCTTTTTTTGCTACTTGGGTGAACCTTATGCTTACTGCGGAAATTTCCATTCAAATTTTTCCCCCTCGAGTTTAGCCTCATCGGGTACACACAATCATCCTTAGAACCTCAAAATTTCTATCCCCAAATACATGGAAATCCGACTTCCACTTATCGGCATCCATCTCAACGACTCTTCGTATCTCGTGATCCATATAATGCCATTCCTTGTTCTGGGCCTGGATTTCTAACTAATCCTCAAGACGGTCAACAGATTTCACATCCAGTTCACTTCAAATTTAACTTCCAAGTCCCTGAGCCTTCCCAACGAGGTTCATTCCTTGATCACCCCATACGTCCCAATTGACTCACGACTTAGCGTATCTATTACTCATCCAGTCTTTCCATGGCGATACAGGGTGTTGTAGTCAATTTTCCGTCATGCATCGGGTAATTCTTTTCACGTGGCCTTAACTGGCACGACGCATAATTTGCTACTCTACCGTGTTGCATCAACACACACCTAAGTCTTCTTAATGAAGCGTTACTATAAACCTCGAATCCTCCCGGTCCGGGTTGAATATTCAGTACCGGGGCAATTTTCAACCTACGCTTCAGCTTTTGGGAAGTCCGTTCATAGTGATCATTCCATTCAAACGGATTTCCTTTTCAATCAGCCGTGCCGATAGCACGGCTATCGACGAGAATCTTCCACAAAACATCGATAATTGTTAGCCAAATCTACGACACTTCAAACCTCAATTATCGCCATCAGTCCTTACCACTTAGTTATTACCTCGACCTTAATCGGGTCTGCAAAAGTTCCATCTTCCGAGATTATACGTTCAGGGGACGCGACTCCATCGAGCCAGAGTTCGCACTTGTCCTACCTGGCGTGGAGTGCGTGTTCTCTCAAAGTTCGTAATACCTCAGCCAGACTTGCTTTTTGCTCCCAGGTTCCTCGAGTCTCCCAATACATCATCAATGAAAACTGTTACGAACTAATCTCATAATTCTTGGAACACTCAGTTCATTAGGTCCACAGAAGCAACGAGGCATCTCTTAAACCAATGGGCATCGCTATGAATGCGTAGTACCCGTACCTCGTTTGTTAAACCGTCGTAATTATATCTCCCTTTCATATCCTAACTGGAAATTCCAGTCCGTAACACAATCTTAGGAACATTTTCCTTTCGGAGTCTCCATTGGTGACATCAAGTCCGTGGTTCAATCTCGGAGAACACTGAGGTCCTTACAATTGATCAGATAGATCATCGATCCTCGGCAGTAGGTACTTACTATTTACCATTGACTGCTCAACTGCTAGTAGTTTATGTACCATCTCGATGTCCCGTCCGTTTTCCTCATACATAATACAGGAATTCCCCACAGGGACACACTAGGGCCAATAAAATTTTACCCACGAGTCCTTACATCTGGACTTTCAATTCCTTTAATTTCCAACGGGGACATTCGACACTATCTCCTCGAAATCAGTTCCACTCCTGGGCCAATTCTTTCACGATTCCACTTCCCGTTCTAGTGACAATCTGGTAGTTTCTAAAGAGAGACCTCGGAAAGTTACACACTTCGTTAATTCTTCCGACTTTAGTTCCGTCAAGATCGGGTCAACCACGCCCTTTAAGCGTCCTTCACAATCTTCATTCGACATCTAATCACCTTAAGCAAGGGCATCCAAGGAATCGAGATTCCTCCTCGCCTTTCCTGAAATCCAACGGTAGAACGTCCATTCGGACTAAACTGGATTACCCTATTGTCATAATTCATTACGGCTTTCTGCCTTACAAATCACTCCGTATCAATTTTCCACGACAAAATCGTACATGGCCAATACTGCCGAGTCAACACTCCTTTTTCTACTATCAATTACTGTCTCACAGTTAAAACACCTCAACAACACCATCACCTTATCATTCGAGGAATCGTCATACCAAACGTGACTCAAGCACAACGGACTCAATCCCATCCAGCTTAACTAGTTGTTCTAACTCCCACTTTTGAAGCAAGCCTCAGAACGACTCATTTAATGGTTCGACTTTTTAATATTCTTCCTCACCGGTGGGATGAATCGTCAGTTTCCCCGCCATTTGCCTCTTCCCGAAGCGGCGATTATCTTAATTTGAACAAATCACTATCCAGAAGTAGTTGCGCTTTCCAACTGATCTCGCTCTATCACTTGAGCTCATTCCTATACTTCCCTATCATTCCTGATGTTCAGTGTGATCATTAGGTTTTGGAGATCCGGCTTCAATCCGTCTCAGAATTTCTGAACCTTGTCCCGTGGATTCTCAACTAGCCAAGTGGACTTCGTTTCATATCGTTCCACAGTCATCTACCCTCGGCGAAGTCACATAAACTCCGTCAGTTCCCTTTCTTGGGCACTCTCTGGGGAATATTTTCCCATAGGAACTCTTAACCATCATGGCCCAAATTTGGACTGTACTCATTGAGGATATCTTATCCTTGGCAATCTTCCACCAATAATTAACATTGTCTTGCGGCTAATACCTCGCCAACATTACTTTCTTAGTCTCGGTGCACCCCAAAATCTCAAAGGCTTTCTCTAATTCCTACACCCACCTCGGTGCAATCTCGGAGTCACCCTTATCATTGACTTTATACGATTTCGACCTGAGAAATCATTCCAACAACTAGTGGCTTTGCCTATTGGCCACTATCTGAGTTTGGCTTAACTGTCATTATTCCCACTCATAGCAGTAATCACTACAACCTCAATAGCCTGGGTAATAACGGCGGCCCCTTTCTCGAGCTTTCCTGCCCATACATTCCCTATTTCTTATAGGGCCTGAGTCACAACCTATAATCTTAGGTTTCGGCCTCATGGCCTAAAGCACTTGACTGTTCTTGGGCTCCCTTACCCCTCATTTTGTCATCCTTGCAATTTCACTGATCACCTACCTGCTATAACCCCCTAAGGGATTAGAGACTTAAACTAATCTAACCGGTCTAAGGTCCTAGGCAGGTCTCAAAACAACAATCAAACACTCAGCATGCGGCCTAACAAGAATTACTCAATACATCACCCAAGGGATTTACATACTCACCTCAGGTCCTGCCGCACCTGCACAATACGAGTCATAATCATACATGCCAGATCATCACACATTGTCAGGAGATACATGTAGCACACGAGGTCATCCTAACTGGCTACCCATGGTCTCATCGCTCCTTATCACTCCAGGCTTCGACCTAATCGGATCGAGCTGACCTTGCTCTGATACCATTTCAACGGGGGATGTCACGCCCCGAACTCCACGGCACGCAACATCCCGCTCGAGGGTCGGTAAGAACATAAAACGACGTCCCAGGACTTGTCGTCGTCGACCCATTTCCCAAGACAGAGCATAAAGCACACGCGGAAGTAAGAATTTAAAACAAACACCCGTACAAAACAAATATGAGAACCAGGGAAGCAACATAAGGAAAACCTAAACAACGTGCACAACCATAGAAATGTCAACATGGGCAAGAGGCTAAGAGACTAGGGAATCCACTGCGACAAAAGGGAGAGGGCCTAAAATTCAAAAAGTGTCTACCCTCACAAAAAGGCTAATTCTAGCCTAAGGCGCCCAATCGGAATCGGAACCGTTAGACTCTGATGAACTTTCTGATAACTCTAGGTCTTCGCTGGGATCCTCCTTCTCCTCCTTGGACTCTTCGGTGTCTATTGGCTCAATATCGTCAACCTCCATCGGCTCCACGATTCGATCCCCAACTGCTGGTTCGTAGTTCACTCCTCCTAGCTCTTCATCCTCGGCGGCTTCGTACAATCCATATGAACCCATGCTACATACTCGTGCGTCTCCTGCTTGGTCGTACCCACATCTACTCCTATCAATGTATAATGCCTAAGATAAACATCCCCATTCCCCACTGGATATTTTGCTCGAACTCGACGGGGATTCCAAACCGCACTGGGGGATCTGGCATCGTCACGGGCGTGGGTCTGAAAGGTTGGGGTTATATAAACCGTGAGACACTTCTCAGTGAGTGACAACCCCTAAACCTAAATTAGGCTAACATGCATCTCCTGACGGGAAAAACAATCATACACATACAAGAATGACTTAGGCACGTAGGCCTAAATCGGCATTTCAATGACCCTGCAGGTTAGACAATCTCATAATATCGCATTCCACGAACGGCACTCCCGATCAAGCGTACGTCACACGCATGCTCAAAGTCTTTAGTGCTGGTTCCGAGTAAAGATCACCGAGTCACATAATTCCACACACTGTCTCGTGCATTCACATATATGCAAATGTCATTAACTATCATGCTTGCAATTTAACTCATATGGCACTCCCGGCATAATGTTCCATTCGTGTTCCGATTATAGAATAGAATCTACTTAGACACGTCCCATACCATGCCCAGCGGATTCCATTACATAATCAGGCACTATGCATCACACGTTAACCATTCATTTTGTTAACTCGACCTGAAGGCCCGATCCGAAGATCCGATCCGAAGATCACGACCCGAAGGCCAATCACAACACTCCGTGGCCAGCGTAAAGACGCCCCAGGCCCAGTGTCTCTAGCCCGCGTCAAAACGCATCAGGCGCAACACCGATCTCCTTACGAACCAGAGCCCGCGTAAACGCATCAGGATGGTCGTCTTCCGGACGAACCGGGCAATCACAACACTCCGTGGCCAGCGTAAAGACGCCCCAGGCCCAGTGTCTCTAGCCCGCGTCAAAACGCATCAGGCGCAACACCGATCTCCTTACGAACCAGAGCCCGCGTAAACGCATCAGGATGGTCGTCTTCCGGACGAACCGGGCAATCACAACACTCCGTGGCCAGCGTAAAGACGCCCCAGGCCCAGTGTCTCTAGCCCGCGTCCTTACGCATCAGGCGCAACACCGATCTCCTTTACGAACCAGAGCCCGCGTAAACGCATCAGGGCGAAAGGTGATCACACATTCACACAACCGGTTTTATCTGAACCCCGCGTAAACGCATCAGGGTATGATTAGGTGATCACAAGTCCATGGCAAACACGCACTCCCGCACAATTTCGATACAAGCCTCACACTCTGCATGCATAATGCGTGGCCATGCAATTTCGCACACGAATGTTGGTGCAATGTACCACGGCAGAATGTCCAAGCAATTCAATGCCAACGTATCATGATCAATGATCCACGTCATATGCTCAGTTAGCCCAATCAATTAATTCGGGGCATCACACGTGGTTATGGCACTTATGACGTACATTGATAATTCACCAATCACATACCACATTGTCGATCACACGAACATGCGACATGGTATTCTCAATTTATCATGATTATCAAACCAACGTGCAATTCAATCACTCCGGCCATCCCGGCACTCCAATCAAGTTAATCCACTAGTTTCCGTTAATTGGACCGTTAAATTCCCGGCATGGACAGCAACTAATCAGTCCGAGAGAGAAAAACCGAGAATATACAAAATCGAGTTCAAACTGGGCAGTTACACAGCAATAGAAATCCATTTGAAATAAATAGAAAATCAATTCCAAAAATTATGAAATTTGGATATGTTGTACAAAACATCTTGATAAACATTTTCTGTGAAGAACTCGAAACCCAGTTCCAACCGTAAGCACCTCGTTTTGACACTCAAAGCCGGACAAAACCCAGTTCGCTCAAACAGCCCCTCAGACCATCAAAAATATAACTCATTCAGTACCCAAATCATTTTGGAAAGCCCTGAAATTTTTATATGTCATAGGAAAAAGTGTCTTTAACAATTTTTGTGAAGGAAGTTTGTTGAAATAAGGTCTGGAAAATTTTATAAAAATTCGGAAAGACAGAAAGGTCGGGTGAACAGTAAATCGGGCAGTTTTATGACGGTCTGAAGACTGACCTCCGAATGACCCCAAACAAATTCCAAAAATTCTGAATTTAAAGTATGTTATACTTAAAGATGTTGGGAACAATTTCCGTGAAGAACACTTTCTCAGATTCGGCCCACAATGATCACAAAAAAATTAATAAAGCACAGAGGTACAGTAACAATCAGAAATCCGAAAATCATCAAACTTGCACCATTAAGCAAATCAAGATTATACAACCACAAAACCAACCATACACAGCCCCTAATCCCATCTAGAGCGCATAATCGTCCTAATTAGGGCTTAGAGGAATACACTCACTTAATTTGAGTTCGGGACGACGAGGAATGGCGGCCGATCACCGGTAAACGGTTTAACCGGCGGCACGATTCCTAAGAGCGGCGGTGAGCGGCGAGTCCGGCGGCGGTCGGCGGAGGCGTCCCGGTGGTGTGGCGGGATCGGCTGTGGACGGCGTTTCTCGGCTCTCTCTTGGCCGAGAATGAGAGGGAGAGTCGGAGATAAGGAGAGAGAGGGAGTGAGGGAAAGAGTGAATGAGAGAGTAAATGAGAGAATGAATGAGAGAGAGTGAATGAGAGAGTGAATGAGAGAATGAATGAGAGAGTTAATGAGAGAATGAATGAGAGAGTTAGAGGTCTTGAAACTCCAAAATTCGGAATATGAAGGGGCTCGAGGGTAAAAACGACATTAAGTTCCGGTACCGGGTCGATTTGCCAAATTTCGACCATATAAGTTCTATACCTAAGTGGCCAGCATATTTTTGATGTCGTCCTCACAAAAAAATCATCCCGTAGTCCTCGAAAGTCGGCCTCGAACTCCGGACTAAATTTCACGATTGAATTCGACAAATTCAAATTCCCAAATCTCTCACTAACGGGCGGCCGTTTAGGGATTACGCGTATCGACCTCGGGTTGTCCGATTCGCGACAAGCTCGATTGTCGAGAGAACGAGGGGAATTATCGCTAGTTCCGTGGACACGATCGTCCGGCTCGAGTTCCGAAGATCAGTCCATACTAGCCCAAAAATACTTCCTCGTCGTTCTTCTAAATCAGGCTTATTTCGCGACTGGGCCCATGGTCCACGTACCTATTCCTAGCTAGCCATTCCCATTTGGTCAGTATCCCGAGAGTGATCAGCTCCGGGCGAGACTTACGAAAATGAAATATTGAATAAGACTCGTTTTATTCATTCCAGATATTGAGTCGAATTTTGGGATGTTACAATTCTTCCCCCCTTACAGAAGTTGGGTGGTATAGATCATGAGTTCCCGATGGAGGATCCAGCAGTCGAGGACCCGGTAGTGGAGCCTATGGAGGTTGACGAGGCCGAACCAATAGACACCGAGGAGTCCGAGGAGGAGGCCCCTGTAACATCCCGAAATTCGACTCGATCTCTGGAATGAATAAAACGAGTATTATTCGATATTCCATTTTCGTAAGTCTCGCCCGGAATTGATCACTCACGGGATACTGACCAAATGGGAATGGCCAACTGGGAATAGGCACGTGGGCTAAGGACCCGGTCGCGAGTCAAGCCCGACTCAGGATAATGACGAGGAAGTATTTTGGGCCAGTGTGGACCGATCGTCCGAACCGGACGATTGTGGCATCGGAACTAGTGATAATTCCTCTCGTTTCCTCTCTCGAGCTCGCCGTGATTCGGACAACCCGAGGTTGAAACGTTTGAATCCTAAACGGCCGCCCGTTAGTAAGAGATTTAGAAATTGGAAATTTGACGATTTGATCGTGAAATTTAATCCGGACATCGAGAGCGATTTTTCGTGAATCTCGGGATAGTTTTTATGAGGACGACGTCAAATTAAGTTGGCCATATGTATAAAGGGCATGTACAGTCGAAAAATTAGTGTTTCGACCCGGTACCGGAACTTGATGCCATTTTTACCCTTTTGCCCCTAGGAGTTCCGAATTTTGAATCTCTTGTGGGGTGTGACACTTGTCAACACCCCCCTTCCCCATGCATGTCATGATGTGTACAAAGTCCACACTCCACCTCTTTGTTTCTCCCATGCAAATCATCACCTCTCATCACATCACCTTCTCTCTCTTTCCCCTATTCTCTCTCTCACTCTCTCTCTCTCACACTCTCTCTCTCTCGCCGGCCACTCCTCCTCCCTCTCCACCGTGCGCCTCTCTCCCTCTCGGCCTCACGCCGCCGCCCACAACCCGCCGGAACCGCCGGTCCGCCGGAGCTGCAGCCGTGAGCATCCCCCCTCTCGCCTCACCGCCAGCCGGCCGACCACCCCCTCCTTCCGCCCTTGCTGTTCGCGACCAGCCGAGGCCTCACGCCGAGGCCAGCACGGCCGCGCCTCCGCTGAGCCGTCGCTGCTCCGCCAAGGTCGCCGCCGTGAGGCCACCGTCGCCCCTCACCGTTGTCTCCCTCCGTCCGACCTCTTCCTTTCAGCTGCATGCAGAGGAGTCCGGCACCGGTCAGCGAAGGAAGGGGAAGCTGACTGTTCGCCTTCCTCCGCCGTGCACTGCCGGCCGCCGCCCGCCGTGCGCCACCGTCGCCCTCTCGGCTGTCTCTCTCCCTCTCGGTTGCATG
This sequence comes from Syzygium aqueum, assembly GCA_031216185.1. Taxonomy (NCBI): domain Eukaryota; kingdom Viridiplantae; phylum Streptophyta; class Magnoliopsida; order Myrtales; family Myrtaceae; genus Syzygium; species Syzygium aqueum. Next base: position 20,705,094 of record CM062238.1, read on the forward strand.
CAGCAAGGTGGACCGCCGGACCAGCCGCGCCACCAGCTCGCCACCGTTCCCCTCTCCCTCCTCTCCGACGCGGCTGCATGCACGGTTGAGCCACCGCCGGAGCTGCTCACCGCTGCACGCCGTCGCCGGTCGCCTCCGCCGTGGCCGTCCGCGTCGCCAGCCCTTGTCGCCGTTGTCCCTCCCTCTCTCTTCTCTCTCCGCGGCTGCATGCAGAGGTAAACCCCCGCCGGAGCCGCTCGCCGCTGCACGCCGCCGTTCGCCGCCACCGGGGTGGCTGACCACCGTCGTTCCCTTCGCCGTTCCTCTCCATTTCCGCCCGTCCGTCCCTGTTCTGTTCCCTCTAGCCGGAGCAAGCCGCTGCTCGCCGAGACCGAGCCAGCACCGCCGCGCCGTCACCGGACTGCACGCTGTTCGCCGCCACCGCCGTGCACCGCCGTGGGCAGCAGCCGTCCGGGGACCGCCCAGCCGCTCGTCCGGTCCTCCCTTGCCGCGAACAGCAGCCCCGCCGGTCGTGCACCACCGCCCGTGGTGGCTGTGAACCGCCGGACCGCCGTTCGCCGCCGACGGACAGCTCGCTACCCGCCGTCGCCGCCTCAGCCGGGCCGTCCTCTCCCCCGCCGTTCACTGTTCTGTGCCCCCTTTGCCGGAACAGTCCACCGCCGCCGCACGCCGTCGCTCGCCGCCGCCTCCTTGGGAAGTGTGCCGCCGGTTCCACCGTGTACCGGTGATCGGCCGCCGTTCCCCGTCGCCCGAGCGTTGGATTGAGGTGGGTGGAAACCTCTAAACCTCGATTAGGACAATTGTGCGTTTCTAGATGGGCTTAGGGTGTCGGTTAGTCGGTTAGTATTGATTAGAGTTCGTATAAATTTGGGTGTTAATGATAGGTGTCGGGAAATGGTTAGTAAGTGACGAAGCATGTTTAGAAGAGGAATTAGAGCTCGGAATGACTGAATTAAGTTGCTGTCCACCTTGAATTTATCGGCTAATTGGATGGTAGATTGAGGTTTGAATGGACTTGAGTGCCGGGATTGCCGGAATGATTGAGTTATGTGTCGGGTTGCCGACTGTGGTGTAATCGAGTCTACCATGCCGTGTGTCCTTATGGCCGACAATTGTGGAATGTGAATTGTGGTTTGCCAATGTACATAATGATGCCCGAATACGTCATGAGTGCTAATTTCACATGTGATGCCCCGAATTAATTGATGAGGTTGATTGAGCATATGACGTGGATCATTGATCATGATATGTTGACATTGAATTGTGCGGGACATTATGTCATGACACATTGCACCAACATTCGTGTGCGAATTGCATGGCCACGCATTATGCATGCCGAGTATGAGGCTTGTGGAATTTGTGCGAGAATGCGTGTATGCCATGGACATGTGATCACCTAACTATGCCCTGATGCGTTTACGCGGGGTTAAGATAAAACGAGATGTGTGAATGTGTGATCACCTTCGCCCTGATGCGGAATACGCGGGGTGTGCCGTCCTCATGCACTTTGGAGTAGGACGATGCCCGGTACGCCCGGAAGACAACCATCCTGATGCGTTTACGCGGGCTCTGGTTTGTAAAGGAGATCGGTGTTGCGCCTGATGCGTAAGGACGCGGGCTAGAGACACTGGGCCTGGGGCGTCTTTACGCTGGCCACGGAGTGTTGTGATTGGTCTTCGGACCGGATCTTCGGATCGGACCTTCGGGTCGGGCCTTCGGGTCGAGATAATTGAAATAAACGGATAACGTGTGATGCATAGTGTTGGATTATGTGATGGAATTCGCTGGGCATGGTATGGGACGTGTCTAAGTAGATTCCATTCTATAATCTGAACACGAATGGTAGTTGTGCCGAGATGCCATAGGAGTTTGGATTGTGGGCATGGCGAGTTAGTGGCATTTGCATGCATTTGAATGCATGAGAAATTGTGCGGGATTGTGTGACTCGGTGTACCATATTTGGAATTGTCACAAAAAGGTTTTGAGCATACGTGTGACGTACGCCTGGTCGAGGATGCCGCTTGTGATTTGTAATATTATGGGATTATCTAACCTGCAGGGTCATTGATATACCGATTTGGGCTTACGGGCCTAAGTCCTTGTTATGTATGCATGCTATTGTTTTTCCCGTCAGGAGATGCATGTTAGCCTAATTTAGGTTTAGGAGTTTTCACTCACTGAGAAGTGTCTCACGGTTTTCATAACCCAACCTTTCAGACCAGCGCCCATGAACCGACCGCCCATTCCAATTCGCTTCGGGATCCCTATAGAATATGAGCATACGGTGGTTGAATTCCCGATGGCGAACAATGAAGTTTACATAAGGCATTACACCATGATTACCGTAGATGTAGGTACGACACATCCCGAAGTCCATGAGTATGTAGCCTGGTGTTTTCGAGACCGTTGGGGAGACGAGTTCGGACCCCTCCGCACGATGGACGTTCCATTCACCATAGAAGGTCAGCTTGATCCACAATGCCCGAGCGGTGAGGTCGTGGATTCCGAGACGAGTGTGGATGAGACTATAGGTCCTTTCGCCTGGTACGAGCCTGCCGAGGATGAGGAGTTGGGTGGTATAGATCATGAGTTCCCGATGGAGGATCCAGCAGTCGAGGACCCGGTAGTGGAGCCTATGGAGGTTGATGAGGCCGAACCAATGGACACCGAGGAATCCGAGGAGGAGGCCCCTAGCGAGGATTCAGAGTTACCAGACAGCCCGTCCGAGTCCGATGGTTCAGATCCAGATTGGGAACCCTAGGCTAGGCTTAGTCGGTTTGCAAGGGTAGACACCTTTTTGGATTTTGGACCCTTTTTGTTTAGCCGTTGGTCCCCCTTGTTACTAGCCTCTTGACCCACCAGCAGTACTCTTATATCGTGCTTGTCTCAGTTGTTGTTGTTGTTTTTATTTTGAATTATTGTAAGGATGTTTCAGGCAAATTTTGGGATTATGGATGTGTACGTTACCTCAGTGTTCTCCGTGTTGCTTCCCGTGATCTCAGATATATTGTCTGGGTGATTCTCTCTAATTTTGCTTCCGCATGTGTATTATGAATTGTTTGGGATTTGGGTCGACGACGGCATGTCCTGGGACGTCGTATTATATCGACCATCGTGAGCGCGGGTTGTCGCGTGCCGGGGAGGTCGGGGCGTGACGCCCCTAGCGAGGATTCAGAGTTACCAGACAGCCCGTCCGAGTCCGATGGTTCAGATCCAGATTGGGAACCCTAGGCTAGGCTTAGTCGGTTTGCAAGGGTAGACGCCTTTTTGGATTTTGGGCCCTTTTTGTTTAGCCGTTGGTCCCCCTTGTTACTAGCCTCTTGACCCACCAGCAGTACTCTTTTATTGTGCTCGTCTCAGTCGTTGCTGTTTTTATTTTGAATTAATGTAAGGATGTTTCAGGCAAATTTTGGGATTATGGATGTGTACGTTACCTCAGTGTTCTCCGTGTTGCTTCCCATGTTCTCATATATATATTGTCTGGGTGTTTCTCTCATATTTTGCTTCCGCATGTGTATTATGAATTGTTTGGGATTTGGGTCGACGACGGCATGTCCTGGGACGTCGTACTATATCGACCATCGTGAGCGCGGGTTGTCGCGTGCCGGGGAGGTCGGGGCGTGACGAGGAGATTGGGTGGTATCTTGAACCAGAGATAGAATACGATCCTGAGGAATTGAGAGCGCCAGTCTGGGACATGGACTCGGAAGAGTCTGAACCTCAGGCCAGTTCTCAGGAGGAGTCCGAGACGCAGGAAAGTTCAGAGTATGATTCCTCGGGATCGGACCCCGACTGGATGCCCTAGCTCAGTCCTAAACCCTAACCTCCAGCTGACTTTTTGGAAAAGCCCTCTTACCCTAGTTAGTGTTTAACCTAACCCTCCTTTGCAGCCAAAGCCCCTTTTTGATGTAATGGCTGCGTGTGTCGGCTTTTTGATGTCTGTTTCTAGTGTGGCTGTTGTAGGCTAAGTTGGTGTAATTATGTATATATATCAGTTGTAAAAATGTTTTTGTAAGGCAATGTAATCAGTTGGTTTAAATCTACGTGATTTTGTTAGTGTGTTGTACTATCCATGGTTATCATGTTTGTAGTACGGGTGTATATATATATATATCTATATATACGTGTCTTCCGCATGTGTTTGTTCTCTGATGGTTAGGTCGGCAATGCAATCCTGGGAGCGTTGCACATTGAACGACCAAGGGCGATGATTACAAACCGATGAGGTCGGGGTGTGACATCGCGTCACGTTTTGACCTCGGGTTGTCCGAATCGCGGCGAGCTCGAGAGAGGAAACGAGAGGAATTATCACTAGTTCCGATGACACAATCGTCCGGTTCGGATGATCGGTTCACACTGGCCCAAAATTCTTCCTCGTCATTCTCCTAAGTCGGGCTTGACTCGCGACCGGGTCCTTAGTCCACGTACCTATTCCTAGTTGGCCATTCCCATCCGGTCAGTATCCCGTGAGTGATCAGTTCCGGGCGAGACTTACGAAAATGAAATATCGAATAATACTCGTTTTATTCATTCTAGAGATCGAGTCGAATTTCGGGATGTTACAGGTTATAAAAACCGTGAGACACATCTCAGTGAGTGTAAAACTCCTAAACCTAAATTAGGCTAACATGCATCTCCTGACGGGTAAAACAAATCACACGCATACAAGGATAACTTAGGCCCGTAGGCCCAAATCGACATTTCAATGACCCTGTAGGTTAGACAATCCCATAATATCACATTTCACAAGCGGCATTCTCGATCACGCGTACGTCACACGCATGCTCAAAACCTTTAGTGACAATTCCAAGTATGGTTCACCGAGTCACACAATTCAGCACACTATCTCATGCATTCATATGCATGCAAATGCCACTAACTCGCCATGCCCACAATCAAACTCCTATGGCATCCCGGCACAAATTTCCATTCGTGTTCCGATTATAGAATGAAATCTACTTAGACACGTCCCATACCATGTCCAGCGAATTCCATCACATAATCAGACACTATGCATCACACGTTAACCATTTATTTCATTAACTCGACCCGAAGGCCCGACCCGAAGGTCCGATCCGAAGATCCGGTCCGAAGACCAATCACAACACTCCGTGGCCAGCGTAGAGACGCCCCAGGCCCAGTGTCTCTAGCCCGCGTCCTTACGCATCAGGCGCAACACCGATCTCCTTTACAAACCAGAGCCCGCGTAAACGCATCAGGATGGTTGTCTTCCGGACATACCGGGCATCGTCCTGCTCCAAAGTGCATGAGGACGGCACACCCCGCGTAAACGCATCAGGGCGAAGGTGATCACACATTCACACAACCGGTTTTATCTGAACCCCGCGTAAACGCATCAGGGCATAATTAGGTGATCACATGTCCATGGCATACACGCATTCTCGCACAATTTCCACAAGCCTCATACTCGGCATGCATAATGTGTAGCCATGCAATTCCGCACACGAATGTTGGTGCAATGTACCACGGCAGAATGTCCACGCAATTCAATGCCAACAAATCATGATCAATGATCCACGTCATATGCTCAGTCGGCCCAATCAATTAATTCGGGCATCACATATGAATACGGCACTTATGACGTACATTGATAATTCACCAATCACATTCCACACATGTCGATCACACGAACATGCGACATAGTAGACCCAAATGATCACAATTGCCAAACCGACATACAAGTCAATCATCCCGGCAATCCAAATTGATGCGAATTGGATCGCAAAAGAATAAGGATTGCGGTTTTATTGTGCCACGAGCAAGAGGACCGATAGGTTGATCTTGGATACAGGTTAAACCACCACCAAAGATCGATAGAACGGGATCACCACCAAACTTGGATACAGATACCACCACCAAGCAAGGATACAGATTCCCAAGAGGCTCACCACACTCGGAATCCACCAAGTGATACAGATGCCTTAATGCAAGAAACTTGCAAAAGAGATTAACTCTCAATATTCATTCAACAACGCTGCCCATTACAAATGACACTCAAGGGTTTATATAGGACGCAGCCAACCCTTTGGAACAAGCAAAATACATTGAACAATCCGAAATAGGAAATTGAGAAAAACATTAAAAGACTCCTAGAAACCCGAAAAGACTCTTGGAGACTTGTGAAGCATTGAAAGGACCAGATTCATGGCATTAAATGCCACCGTCCAACCAGACTCGTATCACCTATCTTCCCACCGTCCATATTTCTTCATTTGCTTCTCCAATAAGCTGAATATGTCACAAATTAATTCCACATAAGCATAGTGACAAGTGGCGCATGAGGAGAATTCAGCATGTTGCAATTTGGTGTAGCGCCATTCAGCAAAGTGTTGAACCGAAATGCATCATCCTCCCTTTGCTGGAAAAGATTTGTCCTCAAATCTTCAGGTTCTTTGTCTTCCTCAAATGGAGATAGGTCTTGAACATTGAATGTTGCTGAGACATGGGACTCACCAGGAAGATCGATCTTGTAGGCGTTGTCATTGATTCTTTCCAATACCTTGAAGGGACCTTCAGCTCTAGGCATCAACTTGGACTTGCGTTTGGAGGGAAACCTCTCCTTTCGGAAATGAATCCAAACTAAATCTCCAGGGCGAAAGATAACAGCTCGCCTATTCTTGTTTGCCTTCCTTTCATAAATCTCATTTTGCTTCGCAATTTGAGATTTAATCTTCTCATGTAACTCCTTTATTACCTTGGCTCGCTGGTTAGCTTCTTTGTGCACCAAATCCTTGCTAGGCAAAGGTAGCAAATCGATGGGAGTAAGTGGATTGATGCCATACACAGCTTCAAATGGTGAACATCTTGTAGTGCGACTTGGAACTCTATTGTATGCAAACTCGGCATGAGCAAGCTTCAAGTCCCAATCCTTCTGATTTTTGGACACTAAAGTTCTCAATATAGCTCCCATGGTACGGTTGACAACTTCGGTTTGTCCATCTGTTTGAGGATGACAAGAAGTGCTGAACAGAAGCTTCGTACCAAGCTTACTCCATAATGTCTTCCAAAATCCACTTAGGAACTTGCTGTCCCTATCCGAAACAATGGTGCGAGGAACTCCATGAAGTCGAATGATCTCACGGAAGTACAAATCAGCAATGTGAATAGCATCGTCGGTCTTATGGCAAGGCACAAAATGAGCCATCTTTGAAAACCGATCGACAACCACCATAACAGCATCTTTTTGTCTTTGAGTCCTTGGTAAACCAAGAACGAAATCCATGCTTACAGCTTCCCAAGGAACCTCAGGAATTGGCAATGGCGTGTATAATCCTTGTGGAAGAACATGACTCTTGGCTTTGTGACAAGTGACACACCGCCTAAGGATTCTTTGAACATCTCTTGCCATCTTTGGCCAGTGAAAGTGCTCTTGTAATAGAGCCAAAGTCTTGTTAACGCCAAAGTGGCCAGCAATTCCACCTCCATGGACTTCTCTAATCAACAACTCCCTCGTTGAACTCTGAGGAATGCACAACTTGTTGTCCTTGAAGAGAAAACCTTCTTGGACATGGAAATGATCCACAGCACCCTTTTGACATGCTGCAAATATAGAATTAAAGTCCACATCATCCGCATAGAGTTCTTTTATTACCTCGAAGCCGATAAGCTTGGAATCCATCAAGGAGAGCAAAGAATGTCTCCGCGATAGTGCATCGGCGACAACATTGGATTTTCCTGCTTTATGCTTGATCATGAAGGAGTAGGATTGAAGATATTCAACCCATTTGGCATGCCTCTTATTCAGCTTGTGTTGGCCATTGATGAACTTCAAAGCTTCATGATCCGAATGCAAGACAAACTCCCTAGGCAATAAATAGTGGCTCCAATGTTCTAATGCACGAATGATTGCATAGAATTCTTTATCATAAGTGGAGTAATTCAGCCTGGAACCATTAAGCTTTTCGCTGAAATAAGCAAGTGGTCGGCCATGTTGAAGTAATACTCCTCCAATCCCAACACCGGAAGCATCACACTCTACTTCAAAGAGCTTTTCAAAATCAGGAAGTGCAAGCACCGGGGCCTCACACAACTTCAGTTTAATGGTTTCAAAGCTTTGCTGCGCTTCAGTAGTCCACTCAAATGTTTCTCCTTTCAAGCAATCAGTAAGTGGAGCAATAATGGTGCTGAAATTTTTAATGAAGCGCCTATAGAAAGAAGCCAAACCGTGAAAACTCCTTACATCATGAACAGATTGGGGAGTTGGCCAGGATTGGATTGCTTCAACCTTGCTTTCGTCCACTTTGATGCCTTCACTTGAGATGACATATCCCAGGAATACAACTCTAGAAGTAAAGAAATGGCACTTCTTGAGATTGCCAAATAGTTGCTGAATGCGCAACTCTTCAAATAGCTTCTTCAAGTGCTGCAAGTGTTCTTCTTCATCTTGGCTATAGACAAGGATGTCATCAAAGTAGACAACAATGAATTTCCCAATAAAAGGCCTTAGAACATGATTCATTAGCCTCATGAATGTGCTAGGAGCATTAGACAAACCGAATGGCATAACAAGCCACTCATAGAGACCTCCCTTGGTCTTGAATGCCGTTTTCCATTCATCTCCTTCCTTCATGCGAATCTGATGGTAACCACTCCGGAGATCTACCTTGGAAAAAATAGTGGCACCATGCAATTCATCTAGCATATCATCAAGCCGAGGAATAGGATAACGGTACTTTACCGTTATCTTGTTGATGGCGCGGCTATCCATGCACATTCTCCATGAGCCATCTTTCTTTGGAACTAGAATGGCTGGAACGGAGCAAGGACTCAAGCTTTCTTGGACATAGCCTCTAGACACCAACTCATCAACTTGTCGCTGAAGCTCTCTAGTCTCCTCCGGGTTACACCTATAAGCTGGTTTGTTGGGCAATGGTGCTCCGGGCATCAAGTCAATTTGATGCTGAATCTCTCTCTTTGGAGGCAAGCCGAATGGCAATTCTTCAGGGAAGACATCAGCAAATTCATTCAGCAATGGTTTCACCAAAGGGTGAATTAAATCTTCATGGACCGCATTTGCTTCAAGCAAGAGCAATGCAAACAGTTGCCTCTTCTTCAAACAAGTCTCTCGAAGTTCGGCTTTGCTCAAAAAGCGGCCAGCAACTCCATTCTTCTTATGTTGACCACAATCAGCAAGACTTGGAGATAATGGGGTAAGAGTGATCTTCTTCTGCCCCAAAAGGATGGAATAGGTGTTCTTGAAGCCATCATGCATAGCCCTGCGATCATATTGCCATGGTCTTCCAAGCAACAAGTGACATGCATCCATAGGGATCACATCACAAGTAATTTCATCTTGATAATGCTTCCCAATCGAAAATGAGATTAAGGCTTGTTTAGTTACCTTAACATCACTTCCCTTGTTCAGCCATTGAAGTTTGTAAGGTTGAGGATGTGTCATTGTTGGCAAACTCAGCTTCTCAATCATAATTGCTGAAGCAACGTTAGTGCAACTTCCACTATCAACAATAACATGGCATACCTTTCCCTTGATCGTACACCGTGTTTGGAAAAGGTTCTCCCTTTGTTCCTCCATAGCCACCAAGTTGGCATTCAGTGCCTTGCGAATCACCAGGAGTTCGCCATCATCAGGATGTTCCACATGCTCTTCTCCTTCTTCAGAATCCCAAATCGGTTCATCCTCTTCAAAATTTGGTTCTTCAACCTCTTTGAGGGTGATAGTGCGCCGATTAGGACATTCGGAAGCAATATGCCCAAAACCTTGGCATTTGAAGCATCGTCTCTCCTTAGAGGTTGTCACGGGCTGGGAATCAACTTTGGTTTTATCCTTCCTTGCTGTAGTCTTCTCAGCTTGAAAAGAAGTGCTCCCTTTGCTGGAAGAAGCCCTCTTCTCAAATGGCTTGTAGGACGACCTCTTGGAAGAGTCTTGCTGCTTCTCCACCTTGTTTGCTAGCTTGCATACATCATTTAAACTCCAATAGGGTTGTAAATCCACCAAATCAGCAATTGGTTTCTTTAAACCACCCAGATAACGTGCAATGGTTTGCTCATGGGATTCAGTAACATCACACTTAATCATGAGTTGTTCAAACTCACGAGTGTACTCTTCAACACTCAAGTCATTCTGTTTTAGAGTATGGAGTTTTAAGAACATATCTTGCCTGTAATTTTCGGGCACGAATCTCCTTCTCATCTCCCTTTTCATCTTCTCCCACGTTCGGATCTTGCTCTTCCCTTCTCTAGCACGCCGAGCTTTAAGATTCTCCCACCATAGGCTCGCGTAATGGCGCAACTTCAAAGCTGCAACCTTCACTTTCTTTTCCTCCGAATAGTCTTTAAATTCAAAGACTCTCTCCATGGTGTGTAGCCAATCAATGAAGTCATCAGGTGAAAGTTTACCTTCAAACTCCGGAATCTCCACTTTGACATCGGATTCATTCTTATGATGATTGAATCTGTGATGCCTCCTCCCTTGAGACTCCTCACCACTTGAGTTCTCATGGAAAGGATTCTCCTCATCATCACCAGAACTAGCATGAGACGATGTTGCTCCTCTTTGATTTAAGAGCTGCTCCATTTGACGTCTCAAATCAGCAATCTCTCGCTCCATTCGCATAGAACGAGCTTGTTCAAATGTCAAACCACGCTGGAACTCGTCGGCCATGTGTATAGTGAAGATGGGGGTTTCGGGTATGTAAGTGTTTAGGGGGGGAATGAAGATGGTGTATGGAAGAAATGCACAAAAGGAACCGCGTTTCCCACAGACGGCGCCAAATGATGCGAATTGGATCGCAAAAGAATAAGGATTGCGGTTTTATTGTGCCACGAGCAAGAGGACCGATAGGTTGATCTTGGATACAGGTTAAACCACCACCAAAGATCGATAGAACGGGATCACCACCAAACTTGGATACAGATACCACCACCAAGCAAGGATACAGATTCCCAAGAGGCTCACCACACTCGGAATCCACCAAGTGATACAGATGCCTTAATGCAAGAAACTTGCAAAAGAGATTAACTCTCAATATTCATTCAACAACGCTGCCCATTACAAATGACACTCAAGGGTTTATATAGGACGCAGCCAACCCTTTGGAACAAGCAAAATACATTGAACAATCCGAAATAGGAAATTGAGAAAAACATTAAAAGACTCCTAGAAACCCGAAAAGACTCTTGGAGACTTGTGAAGCATTGAAAGGACCAGATTCATGGCATTAAATGCCACCGTCCAACCAGACTCGTATCACCTATCTTCCCACCGTCCATATTTCTTCATTTGCTTCTCCAATAAGCTGAATATGTCACAAATTAATTCCACATAAGCATAGTGACAAGTGGCGCATGAGGAGAATTCAGCATGTTGCAATTTGGTGTAGCGCCATTCAGCAAAGTGTTGAACCGAAATGCATCACAAATCAATTCGATTCTCAAACTATCGTGGAATTGGCCCTCAAAATCCAATGTGGACAGCAGCTAGTTCTCTCTATTTCAACCTCTAATTCTCTTCCAAATTCTATTTTGTCAATCCATTACTAGTTTCCCGACACCCACCAATAGCATGCAAATCCATACAAGTCCTAATTAGTGCTAATCGACTAACCGACACACCCTAGGCCCGTTTTAAAGCGCATTATCGTCCTAATTAGGGTTTAGAGGTTTTCACCCACCAACTCCGAGCTCGGGCGACGGGGAATGGCGGCCGATCACCGGTGAACGGTGGAACCGGCGGCACAAGTTCCAAGGGCGGCGGCGTGACGGCCGGCGGGACTGCTGTTCACGGCGAGGGAAGGCTGGACGAGCGGCTGAGCGGTCCCCGGGCGGCTGCTGTCCACGGCGGTGGCGGCGAACAGCGTGCAGTCCGGTGACGGCGCGGCGGCGTTGGCTCGGCCTCGGCGAGCGGCGGTCTGTTCCGGCGGAAGGGGACGGAAAAGGGAGAGGCGGACGGAAAAACAGAGAGGGACGGTGAGGGCTGGCCGGCGTTCAGCCGTGCATGCGCCGGGAGGAGAGGGACGGCGGCGAGGGGGCAGCGGCGGTGAACAGGTCCGGCGGTGGCTCAGCCGTGCATGCAGCCACGGCGAGGAGGAAAGGGAGAGACGGCGGCGTGGCTGAACCGGCGGGTACCCTCCTGCATGCAACCGAGACAGGGAGAGAGAGACGGCGGAGGAAGGGCAGCGGCGGTGGCCACGGCGAGCGGCGGTGCTTCCCGGCGAACGGCGGACGATCAGCTTGTCCTTCCTCAGCTGACCGGCGCCGATCCTTGCTGCATGCAGGTGAGAATGAGAGGAGACGGAGGCGAGACGGAGGAGGATGGCAAGGGGCGACGGTGGTGGACAGCAGCGGTGCTGGTGGCGCGGCGACGAGCTCCGCAGGAGGCGTGGCCGAGCTTACCTCATCGTGAGGCCTCGGTCAGCCACGGACAGCAGGGGAGGAAGAAGGGGAACGGTTGGCTGGTGGTGGTGAGGCGAGGGAGAGAGGCGGCGCACGATGGTGGTGCTGGCTGGTGGCGGCTGTTCCGGCGGGCGGTGGACGGCGTGAGGCCGAGCGGACGAGAGGGAGAGAGAGAGGGTGAGTGTGAGAGAGAGAGAGAGAGAGAGAGAGAGAGAGAGAGAGAGAGAGGAAAGAAAGAGAGAAGTGACATGTGATGATGGTGAAGATTGCATGGGGAAGTCCAAGAGGTTGAGTGAGGACTTGGCTGAAATGATGACATGCATGGGAAAGATTTAGGGTGACAAGTGTCACACCTAGGGCTAGTCTTAGGGATTCAAATTTTCGGAATTAGAGAGGGCATAGGGGCAAAATCGACATTAATTTCCGGTACCGGGTTGAAACGCTAATTTTTCGACCGTACAAGTTCTATACACATATGGCCAGCTTAATTTGATGTCGTCCTCATAAAAACTATCCCGAGATTCACGAAAATCGTTCTCGATGTCCGGATTAAATTTCACGATCAAATCATCAAATTTCAAATTCCTAAATCTCTCACTAACGGGCGGCCGTTTAGGATTCAAACGTTTCAACCTCGGGTTGTCCGAATCGCGGTGAGCTCGAGAGAGGAAACGAGAGGAGTTATCACTAGTTCCGATGACACAATCGTCCGGTTCGGATGATCGGTTCACACTGGCCCAAAATACTTCCTCGTCATTATCCTAAGTCGGGCTTGACTCGCGATCGGGTCCTTAGTCCACGTGCCTATTCCTAGTTGGCCATTCCCATCTGGTCAGTATCCCGTGAGTGATCAATTCCGGGCGAGACTTACAAAAATGAAATATCGAATAATACTCGTTTTATTCATTCCAGAGATCGAGTCGAATTTCGGGATGTTACAATTCTTCCCCCCTTACAAAAATTTCGTCCTCGAAATTTAAAACCCACTTTAACCTACTCGAACAGCTGGGGGTATTGACGTCGCATGGCCTCTTCACTTTCCCAAGTAGCGCCTTCCGTTCCATGGTGCTCCCAAACTACCTTGACCATCGGAATCGTCTTGTTCCTTAGTACTCGGTCCTTTCTGTCCTCGATTCTGACCGGCTTCTCCACGTATGTCACTCTGTCGTCCACGTCCACTTCCTCGTATCTTAAAACATGAGTCGGGTCCGGTTCATACTTCCTTAGCATCGACACGTGGAAAACATTGTGTACCTGGGATAGGTTGGGAGGCAAGGCTAGTCGGTATGCCATATCACCAATCTTTTCTAGGATCTCAAATGGCCCGACATACCTTGGGCTAAGCTTTCCTTTCTTACCGAATCGGGATAGTCCTTTCATTGGCGACACCTTGAGAAATACATGGTCTCCTACTTGAAACTCCAAGGGTCGTCGTCTTCTGTCGGCGTAACTCTTCTGGCGACTCTGAGCAGTCCTTAGTCTATCCCGGATAACCTCCACCACTTCTACCGTTTGTTGAACAAGCTCCGGACCTGTGATACTTCGCTCACCAACTTCATCCCAGCACAGTGGCGTCCTACAGGCTCTACCATACAAAGCTTCAAAAGGCGCCATCTGTATACTCTGCTGAAAGCTGTTATTGTAGGCAAATTCCACCAAATGCAATTGCTCTTCCCACTTGCCTTGGAAATCTAGAACACATGCTCTCAGCATATCCTCTAGGGTTTGAATCGTCCTTTCCGACTGGCCGTCTGTTTGTGGATGATAGGCCGTACTGTATTGTAACCTCGTTCCTAAGGCCGTTTGCAGACTTTTCCAAAAGTTGGCCGTAAATCTTGGATCACGATCCGAAGTGATCGTCACTGGTACTCCATGAAGACGCACTATTTGTCGCACATACAACTCCGCATACTTTTCTAATTCCAAGTCCTTTCGTACTGCCAGGAAGTGTGCAGACTTAGTCAAACGATCCACTATGACCCAAATCGAGTCGTGTCCTCTTTGGCTTCGCGGTAAGCCCGTCACGAAGTCCATCGTAATATGCTCCCACTTCCACTCGGGAATTTCTAAAGGTCGTAACAATCCACCTGGCTTGCAGTGCTGTGCCTTCACTTGCTGGCACGTCAGACACTTGGCCACGTGCTTAGCCACATCCTTCTTCAGGCCATTCCACCAATAATGTTGACGTAGATTCTGGTACATCTTTGTACTACCCGGGTGGATACTATACTGACTTCGATGAGCTTCGCTCAGAATTTCCTCCTTAAGTCCTTCATCATCCGGCACGCAAAGTCGGCCACGATACTTTAAAATCCCATCCGCGGATACTTGGAAATCGGGCTTCCTCTTTGCCGCATCCATTTCCATAATCTTCTGAATCTCGGGGTCCGAAGGTTGCAGTTCCTTGATCTTAACCTGCACCTCTGGTTCGATTCTTAATGTTGCGAACAAGCTGGACACTCGGCTTACTTCGAACTTAAACTCTGAATCTCTCAGCTTCTCCAATAACGTCCACTCCTTAACCAATAAATGAGCCATACTCGACTTGCGACTTAAAGCATCTGCCACCCGGTTCGCCTTACCCGGATGATACAGGATGTCGCAGTCATAGTCCTTCAATAATTCCATCCATCGACGCTGTCTCATATTCAACTCCTTCTGCGAGAACAGATACTTGAGGCTTTGGTGATCCGTGAAAATCTGGAACTTCTCCCCGCACAGGTAGTGCCTCCAGATCTTAAGTGCGAAAACAATCGCTGCCAGTTCTAAATCATGCGTCGGGTAGTTCATCTCATGGGGTCTTAGTTGGCGTGACGCATACGCTACCACCTTCCCATGTTGCATGAGCACACATCCGAGTCCTCTTAGTGAAGCATCACTGTATATCTCAAATCCTCCTGGTCCGGACGGAATGGTCAAAACCGGTGCGGTCGTCAACTTACGCTTCAACTCTTGGAAACTCCTTTCGCACTTATCATCCCAAACGTACTTCGCTTCCTTCTTCAGCAACCTAGTCAAAGGCATGGCTATTGAAGAAAATCCTTCCACAAATCGTCTGTAATAGCCAGCCAAACCAAGAAAACTCCTTATCTCCGTTACCGACGTTGGCCTGGGCCACTTCGTCACTGCTTCAACCTTAGCCGGGTCCACAGAAATTCCATCTCCAGAAATAATATGGCCGAGGAACCCTACTTGGTTAAGCCAAAACTCGCACTTGCTGAACTTGGCATAGAGTGCATTTTCTCTTAGGGTCCGTAGTACCTTTACCAAGTGTTCCTCATGCTCTTCGGGACTCTTCGAATAAACCAAGATATCATCGATGAACACTATGACAAACTGATCCAAAAACTCTCTAAACACCCTGTTCATCAAATCCATGAAAGCAGCTGGGGCATTTGTCAACCCAAAAGGCATCACTGTGAACTCATAATGCCCATACCTCGTCCTAAAGGCAGTCTTGGGGATGTCCTCCTTCCTGATCCTCAACTGATGGTACCCTGTCCTCAAGTCTATTTTGGAGAACACCGAGGCTCCTTGCAGCTGATCGAACAAGTCGTCGATCCTTGGGAGAGGGTACTTATTCTTCACAGTCACTTGGTTCAATTGCCGATAATCTATGCATAGCCTTAGGGTCCCATCTTTCTTTTTCACAAACAGGACTGGCGCTCCCCATGGGGACGCACTGGGGCGGATGAAACCCTTGTCCAACAACTCCTGCATTTGGACCTTCAACTCCTTTAGTTCGGACAGGGACATTCGATACGGGGCCTTCGATATCGGTTCAGTCCCAGGTGCCAATTCTATAACGAACTCCACTTCTCGGTCGGGTGGTAAACCTGGCAATTCCTGAGGAAAGACTTCGGGGAAATTACACACAACCGGTATATCATCCAACTTAGGTTCCACCATGGTCGGGTCCACAATATTCACCAGATAACCTTCGCACCCATCATCCAGCAATTTACTCACTTCTAACGAAGATATCCATGGGGTCGAGGTTCCTCCTCGGTTCCCCTGGAATTCAAAGCTAGGACGTCCATCAGGATTAAATCGGATCGTCCTATTACTACAATCCAATACAGCCTTCTGTCGGACTAACCAGTCCATCCCTATAATCACATCGAAATCGAACATGGCTAGCACTGCCAAGTCGATACTCTCATCCTTACCCCCAATATTTACCTCACAACTAGGGCATCCAAAGGAAACTAGCACCCTATCATTCATTGGCGTCGTCACACAAAGCGCAATCTCTAACATCACTGGTACTAAGCCAATCAACTTAACAAACTGCTCCGAAATGAATGAATGGGTTGCCCCTGAATCAAACAGTGCATAAGCGGCATGGCCACACAAGGAAATCGTACCTGTGACCACGCCCGGCGCGTTCTCCGCTTCTCCTCGTGCCACAGCATAAACCCTTCCTTGAGCGGGCGGTCGTCCTTGATTCGCCGGTGGGGGATTCCCGGCCTGATTCCCTGCTCGGGGCTGGTACTGCTGAGGTGCCCGTTGCGGTCCTTGAGGACGTGCCTGTGGACAGCTGCGAATCTGGTGCTCCGTACTCCCACACTTGAAGCAAGCTCCGAATCTTCCTGTCTGGCCACTCGGTTTCCCGATGTCCCGTCTAATCGGGGGAACGAACCTTCGATTGCCTGCCATAGGCTTCTTCCCCAATCGACGGTTATCCTTACCCCGAACAAACCGCGATCCAGAAGCGGCTAACCTTTCCTGCTGATCTCGCTCAATTATCTGGGCTCTCCTGAACATCTCTCCATACTCCTTGATGTCGTGTGACAGAATCTGGCTCCGAAGATCCGGCTTCAGCCCATCCCGGAACCTTCGAGCCTTGTCCCTTGGATTCGCCACCATGGTCGGTGCGAACTTTGCCAGCCTTGCAAATTCAGCCTCATACTGGTCCACGGTCATCTGGCCTTGGCGCAACCTCATGAACTCCGTCAACTTCTTTTCCTGGGCATTCTCCGAGAAGTATTTCTCATAGAAGTTCTCTACAAATACGGTCCATGTTGGGGCCGTTCCTTCCGGGAACACTTCACCTTCCATGGCGCTCCACCAGTCATTGGCACCATCCTGGAGTTGGTACACTGCCAATGTTACCTTCTCCTCATCATTGCATCCCAACACTTTAAAGGTCTTTTCCAGTTCTTCCACCCATCTGGGTGCGGCCTCGGGGTCACCACGACCGTTAAACTTAGGCGGCTTCATCTTCAGGAATTGCTCTACCAACCGGGGCATCTGCCTAGCCCCAGCTGGGTGACCCTGCCCTTGCTGGGCATGATTTCCTCCGTTTCCAGCAATCGCTGCAGCTTCGGCAGCCTGAGCATGGGCTGCGGCTCTCTCCTGCGCTTGTAACCCAAAGATATGTCCTATCTCGCGCAGGGTCTCCATGACTTCGTCGAACCTAGGGTCCCTAGCCTCGCGGGTACCCTCACTAGGCTGTGCCTGCGACTCCTTTCCTCTTCTCTTACTCATCCTGACGACTTGACAGCCCAACTACCTGCTATAATTCCATTAAGGAATTAGAGACTTAAACCAATCTATCCCAGTCTAAGTCCTAGGCAGGTCTCAACACAACAATCAACCAATCAGCATGCGGCTTAACCTGAACTATTCAACACATCACCCAAGGAATTTACGTACTCACCTCAGGTCCTGCCGCACCTGCACATCAGGGGTCATAATAATACATGCCAGAACATCACACATTGTCAGGAGATACATGTAGCACACGAGGTCATCCTAACTGGCTACCCATGGTCTCATCGCTCCTTATCACTCCAGGCTTCGACCTAATCGGATCGAGCTAACCTTGCTCTGATACCAATTCAACGAGGGGGTTGTCACGCCCCGACCTCCACGGTACGCAACAACCCGTTCGGTGGTCGATATAGTGGTACGACGTCCCAGGATGCGTCGTAATCGACCCGTTACCCAAAGCAGAACATAAGGCACAAGCGGAAGCAAAAATATAAATATAAAACACCCTGACAAAATAAATATGAGAACCAGGGAAGTAACACAAAGAGATCTGAGGCAACGTACACATCCATAATTCAAAACCCACCAGAAGCATTCTTACATCGTTTTCAAGGAAAGCAACATTTGAAAAGAGGTGCAATCAAAAGAGAGACAACAGCCAACGGTAGAGGGTCCTAAATCCAAAAAGTGCCTACCCTCACAAAAGAAAACCAAACCTAGCCTAGGGCACCCAATCCGGATCTGAGCCATCGGACTCGGACGGTGTAACAGCCCGAATTTTGATGTAATTCTGGGATCAATGAAGTCGATAATATTTCGCATTTCATTTTAGTAAATCTCGCCCAGAGCTGATCACTCTTGGGATGCTAACCAATAGGGTATGGCTAATTGGGAATGGTACGTGGATCAGGGACCCGATCGCGAAACGAATGCCGATCTTGAGCAGTAATGAGAAAGTGTTTTGAACCGATATGAACCGATCTTAGGAAAGGCGATGGATTGAGTTGGCCAAGGCCAACGAGGTACAATCGGATCGCAGGTGATTCTGCAAAGCCGAAAGTACACGTGGCCAATCAATCCTGAACTTGAACTGAACGATCGAAGTTCTTGGAGCTAGTGACAATTTCTCATTCTCTCAAACGATGGAACCGTTGCGACTCGGATAACCCTAGGTCGATACGCGTACACTCTAAACAGCCACCTGTTAGTGAGAGATTCTAAAATTGAAAACCGAGCGAGTATTGAACACAAAATTGAGCCCGGAATTGAATATCAAATTTCACCGGCTTAAGAGACAGATTTTGGAAATCTAACGTCGTATTTCGCTGGCCACACACATTTGGAGTGTGTAGGGTTGAAAACTGAAATTTCGGTCCGGGAATCGGAAAATGACCATTTTGCCCTCGGGAGGTCAAGTTGGGTTCGGGACTCGAAAGTGATTATTTCTCGAGCCGGACGCCATTTTGGGATGGCCACGAGTACCAGAAGGCATTTTGGACCAAAACAGGAAATTCGAAAAAAATTGGAAAATAATAATATTTTAATGCCGGAACTTCGCAGTCGATTTCCGGGGGCTTAGAAAATGAATTTCGAGATTCCGACGCCACCATGAGTTGGCCACGCCCATAAGGAACGCGTGGGTGCGAAAATTGGAATTTCGCCCCGGGGCCGGAAAAAGGACAGTTTCGCCCCTGGCCCGGTTCAGGTCCGAATTTCGAGGTGATCGTTCGGGATATTTTCAGACGCGGTTCAGCTCAATTATTGGTGCCATTGACCAAAATACCCCTAAATTATTTAGGTTGAATGGTTTTGGATCGTCAGATCGAAGGATAAAAAGGGAAAATGCACGGATCGGCGACACGTGGCGCCCCGGGATGATATTTTTGACCAGCTTTGACTGGATAAGGCTGGACACTCTCTCTCCGTACAGTGTCCGTACGGTATTGTTCACGTCCGTACGGAATTACTGTTCACGGGTACTGTTCACCGCCGGGAACAGTCGCCGGGATCACTGTTCACAGTGCTTGGCTGCTGTTCCTACGTCGTCTCGGGCCTAGAAAATTGTGAGTATTATTCCTAAACCCTGATTAGGACTGTCGGTACATTTTTCTAGACCGGTTTAGGTATTTTCGGTGTATTGGGGACAGGGTTAGGCAATTACCGGTACTAGTTTTGAGGTGAAATGTTGATTTGTATGTGTCCATAAATCATGTGGGATTTAATGGAGTTTTTAGATATGATTATTAAGTCCGGATTAAGGAAATGTAGATTTTCCTAGGACTAGATTTCGTACCGGGGCTAATTAGACCGCGATAATGGCTAATTGCATGATTGAGATTGCCCAAATTGATTGATTTGGTGTTGATTGACATTGTTTGGGGCAAATCTCGATGTTGTTGTGTCAAATGTGTCACGTGCGAATTAATTGAATTTATTGAGGATTATAAAACGTGATTATTGGGCCACATGGTATTAATTGGCCGATCAAGCACTGTGTATTAATCTAAATTGGGTTAAGTGCTTGTACATAATTGATGCTCATGACATATTGCCTGACATTGCCTGGCCACGCATTCGTATGTCGAGAATGAGACGTGTGCTAGAGTTGTACGGAAATGCGTGCCTGGCATGTGTGTATGTGATCACCATAATTGCCCGATGCGTTTACGCCGGGTTCAGATAAAATTGGGCTGTGTGCTGTGTGATCACAATATGATCTTCGGATCGTGGCCTTCGGGTCGTGCCGTCCTCATGCACTTTGGAGCAGGACGATGCCCGGTACGTCCGGAAGACGACCAGCCTCATGCACTTTGGAGCAGGCTTTGGTTCGTAAGGAGATCGGTGTTGCGCCTCATGCACTTTGGAGCAGGCTAGAGACACTGGGCCGGGGGCGTTTTTACGCTGGCCACGGAGTGTTGTGATTGACCATTGGGTCGGACCTTCGGGTCGAGCATAAAAAGAATAATGAAAATGAACGCCCAAGAATGTGCCGTGTGATTTAAATTGATATTATGGCACGTGTGTAGCATTTTTATGCATGAGAATTGGGCGTGCGATTTGAGGCATTAGCATGATTAAACGCAAGCATGTGCATGGTGCACGAATAATGAGATATGCCCTTTGTCGCCTTGGTTGTACGTTATATAAATGTTTAACCTGCAGGGTCCGAATGATTGTCGGTTTAGGCCCGAGGGCCTAGACCATTGTATGTGTTATGCTAATTGTGTGGTCAGGAGATTTGTACGTTAGCCTAGCCTAGGTTTAGGGGTTATACTTACTGAGATGTAATCTCATTGGTTGTTAAACCAAACCTTTCAGACCCCCGCCTTTGAGAATGCCGCAGCCGCCACCGCTTTTTGGGATCCCGACACACATTGACTGGTTCACAAATGTTTTTCCCTCGGGTAATGGAGAGGCTTATATAAGGTATCGGTCCGTGGTGTCCGTAGACGTCGGAGAGCCTGAAAAACTTATCCAGGAATATATCGCCTGGTGCCATGGGGATGATGATGGACACATAGGTCCACCTCTTAGGTCTTTTGATGCTTTTGGTGTATTTATAGTGTGGCGTGTTGTAGGCTTAGTCTATTGTAATTATGTATATAACAGTTGTAAATATTTTTATAAGGCAATGTAATAAATATGTTGAATTTCTGTATTCGTGGTTGTGTTCTATGCTATCCATGGTTATCATGTTTTTAGTACGGGTGTATATATAATATATACGTGTCTTCCGCATGTGATTGATCTCTGATGGTTGGGTCGGCAATGCAATCCTGGGAGCGTTGCACAACGAATGACCAAGGGCGATGGTTACAAACCGAGTAGGTCGGGGCGTGACAGACGAACTGTCGGGTATCTCTGAATCCTCGCTAGGAATCTCCTCCTCGGACTCCTCGGTATCCATCGGCTCGGCTTCGTCGACCTCCATTGGCTCCACCACGGGGTCCTCCACAACTGGCTCGTGGTCCACACCTCCTAACTCCTCGTCTTCGGCAGGCTCGTACCAGGCAAAAGGACCTATCGTCTCCTCCTCATCCATCTCGAAATCCACGATCTCACCATTCGGGCACTGCGGGTCAAGCTCGCCCTCTACGGTGAACGGGACATCCATCGTGCGAAGGGGTCCAAACTCGTCTCCAAAACGGTCCCGGAAACACCAAGCTACATACTCATGAACCTGAGGATGTGTCGTACCCACGTCTACACTAATCGCAGAGTAATGCCTCAAATACACCTCCCCATTCCCCACCGGATGTGCAGTCATGATGTGCTCGTAATCTAGGGGAATCCCAAAACGTACCGGGACAGGTGGATCCGTCATGGACGCGGGTCTGAAAGGTTGGGTTATAAAAACCGTGAGACACATCTCAGTGAGTGTAAAACTCCTAAACCTAAATTAGGCTAACATGCATCTCCTGACGGGTAAAACAAATCACACGCATACAAGGATAACTTAGGCCCGTAGGCCCAAATCGACATTTCAATGACCCTGCAGGTTAGACAATCCCATAATATCACATTTCACAAGCGGCATTCACGATCATGCGTACGTCACACGCATGCTCAAAACCTTTAGTGACAATTCCAAGTATGGTTCACCGAGTCACACAATTCAGCACACTATCTCATGCATTCATATGCATGCAAATGCCACTAACTTGCCATGCCCACAATCAAACTCCTATGGCATCCCGGCACAAATTTCCATTCGTGTTCCGATTATAGAATGAAATCTATTTAGACACGTCCCATACCATGTCCAGCGAATTCCATCACATAATCAGACACTATGCATCACACGTTAACCACTTATTTCATCAACTCGACCCGAAGGCCCGACCCGAAGATCCGGTCCGAAGACCAATCACAACACTCCGTGGCCAGCGTAGAGACGCCCCAGGCCCAGTGTCTCTAGCCCGCGTCCTTACGCATCAGGCGCAACACCAATCTCCTTTACAAACCAGAGCCCGCGTAAACGCATCAGGATGGTTGTCTTCCGGACGTACCGGGCATCGTCCTGCTCCAAAGTGCATGAGGACGGCACACCCCGCGTAAACGCATCAGGGCGAAGGTGATCACACATTCATACAACCGGTTTTATCTGAACCCCGCGTAAACGCATCAGGGCATAATTAGGTGATCACATGTCCATGGCATACACGCATTCTCGCACAATTTCCACAAGCCTCACACTCGGCATGCATAATGTGTAGCCATGCAATTCCGCACACGAATGTTGGTGCAATGTACCACGGCAGAATGTCCACGCAATTCAATGCCAACAAATCATGATCAATGATCCACGTCATATGCTCAGTCGGCCCAATCAATTAATTCGGGCATCACATATGAATACGGCACTTATGACGTACATTGATAATTCACCAATCACATTCCACACATGTCGATCACACGAACATGCGACATAGTAGACCCAAATGATCACAATTGCCAAACCGACATACAAGTCAATCATCCCGGCAATCCCGGCAATCCAAATCAATTCGATTCTCAAACTATCGTGGAATTGGCCCTCAAAATCCAATGTGGACAGCAGCTAGTTCTCTCTATTTCAACCTCTAATTCTCTTCCAAATTCTATTTTGTCAATCCATTACTAGTTTCCCGACACCCACCAATAGCATGCAAATCCATACAAGTCCTAATTAGTGCTAATCGACTAACCGACACACCCTAGGCCTGTTTTAAAGCGCATTATCGTCCTAATTAGGGTTTAGAGGTTTTCACCCACCAACTCCGAGCTCGGGCGACGGGGAATGGCGGCCGATCACCGGTGAACGGTGGAACCGGCGGCACAAGTCCCAAGGGCGGCGGCGAGCGGCGGTCCGGCGGTGTGAGGCCGGCGGGACTGCTGTTCACGGCGAGGGAAGGCTGGACGAGCGGCTGAGCGGTCCCCGGGCGGCTGCTGTCCACGGCGGTGCACGGCGGTGGCGGCGAACAGCGTGCAGTCCGGTGACGGCGCGGCGGCGTTGGCTCGGCCTCGGCGAGCGGCGGTCTGTTCCGGCGAAAGGGGACGGAACAGGGAGAGGCGGACGGAGAACGACTGTCACGCCCCGACCTACTCGGTTTGTAATCATCGCCCTTGGTCATTCGTTGTGCAACGCTCCCAGGATTGCATTGCCGACCCAACCATCAGAGATCAATCACATGCGGAAGACACGTATATATTATATATACACCCGTACTAAAAACATGATAACCATGGATAGCATAGAACACAACCACGAATACAGAAATTCAACATATTTATTACATTGCCTTATAAAAATATTTACAACTGTTATATACATAATTACAATAGACTAAGCCTACAACACGCCACACTATAAATACACCAAAAGCATCAAAAGACCTAAGAGGTGGGCCTATGTGTCCATCATCATCCCCATGGCACCAGACGATATATTCCTGAGTAAGTTCTTCAGGCCCTCCAACGTCTACGGACACCACGGACCGATATCTAATAAAAGCCTCTCTATTACCCGAAGGAAAAACATTTGTGAACCAGTCAATGTGTGTCGGGATCCCAAAAAGCGGTGGCGGCTGCGGCATTCTCAAAGGCGGGGGTCTGAAAGGTTTGGTTTAACAACCAATGAGATTACATCTCAGTAAGTATAACCCCTAAACCTAGGCTAGGCTAACGTACAAATCTCCTGACCACACAATTAGCATAACACATACAATGGTCTAGGCCCTCGGGCCTAAACCGACAATCATTCGGACCCTGCAGGTTAAACATTTATATAACGTACAACCAAGGCGACAAAGGGCATATCTCATTATTCGTGCACCATGCACATGCTTGCGTTTAATCATGCTAATGCCTCAAATCGCACGCCCAATTCTCATGCATAAAAATGCTACACACGTGCCATAATATCAATTTAAATCACGCGGCACACTCATGGGCGTTCATTTTCATTTTTAATATTCGACCCGAAGGTCCGACCCAATGGTCAATCACAACACTCCGTGGCCAGCGTAAAAACGCCCCCGGCCCAGTGTCTCTAGCCTGCTCCAAAGTGCATGAGGCGCAACATCGATCTCCTTACGAACCAAAGCCTGCTCCAAAGTGCATGAGGCTGGTCGTCTTCCGGACGTACCGGGCATCGTCCTGCTCCAAAGTGCATGAGGACGGCACGACCCGAAGGCCACGATCCGAAGATCATATTGTGATCACACAGCACACAGCCCAATTTTATCTGAACCCGGCGTAAACGCATCGGGCAATTATGGTGATCACATACACACATGCCAGGCACGCATTTCCGTACAACTTTAGCACACGTCTCATTCTCGACATACGAATGCGTGGCCAGGCAATGTCAGGCAATATGTCATGAGCATCAATTATGTACAAGCACTTAACCCAATTTAGATTAATACACAGTGCTTGATCGGCCAATTAATACCATGTGGCCCAATAATCACGTTTTATAATCCTCAATAAATTCAATTAATTCGCACGTGACACATTTGACACAACAACATCGAGATTTGCCCCAAACAATGTCAATCAACACCAAATCAATCAATTTGGGCAATCTCAACCATGCAATTGGCCACTTTCGGGTTCTAATTAACCTCCGGTACTACCCTCAGTCCTATGAATCATTTTCAATTAATCGACTCGAACTCCATGATCATCCACAAAAATCCTATTAATCCTATTAGGATTTATGAAATCACTAATATCAATATCCTCACTCAAATCTAGTACCGGAATTACCTAACCCTGTCCCGAATACACCGATTATACCCTAACCGGTCTAGAAAAACGTACTGTCAGTCCTAATCAGGGTTTAGGAATTAAACTTACCAATTTCTAGGCCCGGGACGACGTAGGAACGGCGGCCAGACACTGGTGAACAGTGATTCCGGCGACCGGACCCGGCGTGAACAGTAACCGTGAACAGTAACTGTACGGACACTGTACGGACCGGCTGGATAGGGTCGTACGGTGGCGGGGAGCAGCCCTGTGGCGACGGTTCGGCCAAACGAGCTCCGGCGAAGGCCCGGGCGGCCAAAACAGGTTTTCTAGAGAGAGAAAGGAAGAGGAAAACCGGGTAGAAAGAGAGGGAAAGAGGGGCTGAACCGGCTCAGGCTTGCTGCTGGGGACTGGTGGAGGCGAGGGGGTGCTGGTGCGCCGCCGGCGGTGGCCCGTGGTGGCCGGATTTGCTCCGGCCAAGCTTTGGCCGAGAGAGAGAGAGTGAGTTCGGGAGAGAGAGGGAAGAGAGAGAGAGAAAACTGATCTGAATGAGCTGAGGAGAGAGAGAAGATGGTCTTATCCAGTCAAACCGGTCAAAAATATCATCCCGGGGTGCCACGTGTCGCCGATCCGTGCATTTTCCCTTTTTATCCTTCGATCCGACGATCCAAAACCATTCAACCTAAATAATTTAGGGGTATTTCGGTCAATGGCGCCAATAATTGAGCTGAACCGCGTCTGAAAATATCCCGAACGATCACCTCGAAATTCGGACCTGAACCGGGCTAGGGGCGAAACTGTCCTTTTTCCGGCCCCGGGGCGAAATTCCAATTTTCGCACCCACGCGTTCCTTATGGGCGTGGCCAACTCATGGTGGCGTCGGAATCTCGAAATTCATTTTCTAAGCCCCCGGAAATCGACTGCGAAGTTCCGGCATTAAAATATTATTATTTTCCACTTTTTGTCGAATTTCCTGTTTTGGTCCAAAATGCCTTCTGGTACTCGTGGCCATCCCAAAATGGCGTCCGGCTCGAGAAATAATCACTTTCGAGTCCCGAACCCAACTTGACCTCCCGAGGGCAAAATGGTCATTTTCCGATCCCGGACCAAATTTCCAGTTTTGAACCCTACACACTCCAAACGTGTGTGGCCAGCGTAATACGACGTTAGATTTCCAACATCTGTCTCTTAAGCCGATGAAATTTGATATTCAATTCCGGGCTCAATTTTGTTTTCAATACTCGCTCGGTTTCCAATTTTAGGATCTCTCACTAACGGGTGGCTGCTTAGAGTATACGCGTATCGACCTAGGGTTATCCGAATCACGTCGGTTCCACACTTTGAGAGAATGAGATACAATTATTAACTCCAAGAATCACGATCGTGCAGTTCAGACTTAGGATTGGCTAACCACGTGTACTTTCGGTTTTGCAGAATCACCTGCGTCCCGGTTGTACATCGTTGGCCTTGGTTAGACCCAATCCGTTGTCTTTCTTGAGATCGGTTCATATTAGGTCATAATAATTTCTCATTAACTCTCAAGGTCTGTATTCGATTCGTGGTCGAGTCCCTGATCCACGTACCACTTCCTAATTTGCCATACCCTATTGGTTAGTATCCCAAGAGTGATCAGCTCTGGGCGAGATTTACTAAAATGAAATACGAAATATTATCGACTTCATTGATCCCAGAATTACATCAAAATTCGGGCTGTTACAAAAACAGAGAGGGACGGTGAGGGCTGGCCGGCGTTCAGCCGTGCATGCGCCGGAAAGAGAGGAACGGCGGCGAGGGGGCAGCGGCGGTGAACAGGTCCGGCGGTGGCTCAGCCGTGCATGCAGCCACGGCGAGGAGGAAAGGGAGAGACGGCGGCGTGGCTGAACCGGCGGGTACCCTCCTGCATGCAACCGAGACAGGGAGAGAGAGACGGCGGAGGAAGGGCAGCGGCGGTGGCCACGGCGAGCGGCGGTGCTTCCCGGCGAACGGCGGACGATCAGCTTGTCCTTCCTCAGCTGACCGGCGCCGATCCTTGCTGCATGCAGGTGAGAATGAGAGGAGACGGAGGCGAGACGGAGGAGGATGGCAAGGGGCGACGGTGGTGGACAGCGGCGGTGCTGGTGGCGCGACCGAGCTAGGCGGGAGGCGTGGCCGAGCTGGCCACGGCATGAGGCCTTGGCCGGCCGTGAACAGCAGGGGAGGAAGAAGGGGAACGGTTGGCTGGTGGTGGTGAGGCGAGGGAGAGAGGCGGCGCACGATGGTGGTGCTGGCTGGTGGCGGCTGTTCCGGCGGGCGGTGGACGGCGTGAGGCCGAGCGGACGAGAGGGAGAGAGAGAGGGTGAGTGAGAGAGAGAGAGAGAGAGAGAGAGAGAGAGAGAGAGAGAGAGAGAGAGAGAGGAAAGAAAGAGAGAAGTGACATGTGATGATGGTGAAGATTGCATGGGGAAGTCCAAGAGGTTGAGTGAGGACTTGGCTGAAATGATGACATGCATGGGAAAGATTTAGGGTGACAAGTGTCACACCTAGGGCTAGTCTTAGGGATTCAAATTTTCGGAATTAGAGAGGGCATAGGGGCAAAACCGACATTAATTTCCGGTACCGGGTTGAAACGCTAATTTTTCGACCGTACAAGTTCTATACACATATGGCCAGCTTAATTTGACGTCGTCCTCATAAAAACTATCCTGAGATTCACGAAAATCGTTCTTGATGTCCGGATTAAATTTCACGATCAATTCATCAAATTTCAAATTCCTAAATCTCTCACTAACGGGCGGTCGTTTAGGATTCAAACGTTTCAACCTCGGGTTGTCCGAATCGCGGCGAGCTCGAGAGAGGAAACGAGAGGAATTATCACTAGTTCCGATGACACAATCGTCCAGTTCGGATGATCGGTTCACACTGGCCCAAAATACTTCCTCGTCATTATCCTAAGTCGGGCTTGACTCGCGACCGGGTCCTTAGTCCACGTGCCTATTCCTAGTTGGCCATTCCCATCTGGTCAGTATCCCGTGAGTGATCAATTCCGAGCGAGACTTACGAAAATGAAATATCGAATATTACTTGTTTTATTCATTCCAGAGATTGAGTCAAATTTCGGGATGTTACACCATGGACATGTGATCACGTAATTATGCCCTGACGCGTTTACGCAGGGTTCAGATAAAAACCGGTTGTGTGAATGTGTGATCATCTTCGCCCTGATGCGTTTACACGGGGTATGACGTCCTTATGCACTTTGGAGCAGGACGATGCCCGGTACGTCCGGAAGATGACCATCCTGATGCGTTTATACGGGCTCTGGTTCGTAAGGAGATCGGTGTTACGCCTGATGCGTTTTGAAGCGGGCTAGAGACACTGGGCCTGGGGTGTCTTTATGCTGGCCACGAAGTGTTGTGAGTGGCTTGTCACGCCCCGCAACCCTATGCGAAGCACGAGCATCCCACTAATCGGTCTAATATCTTGCGACGTCCCAGGAAGCGTCGCCGACCCACCGCTCTAATCGACGAGTACAACATGAGCGAAAGCTACGTATATATAAATGTATATATATACACCCGTACCTATATTTTAAGATGACCACGAAGAGCAGGGTAGGAAAGAAAATTTAATACAAACATACACGCATTACTATTAACAGTGGGTAGATACAATATCCATTTACAGGGGTGCATAAAACCCAAACCCAAAAAGGTAAGTCACGGCCACGAGGATCAAAAAGGGGTCAGTGGCCAGGGTAACTTGGTTAAGGCGGGCTACGGTCAAAAAGTTACAGCCCGACCTAGTCATAACTGAGTCGTCCTAGGGGACCCAGTCCGGGTCAGAGTCAGAAGATTCAGATGAGGAAGAACTATCAGGAAGTTCCTCATCGGAATCTAATGAGTCCAACTCGGACTCAGCCTCCTCGGGCTCGTCCTCTATATCCATCGCTTCGGGATCGGGGTCCTCCTCCAGGGGCTGTTCCATCTCCTCATCGTCCACGTCCACGTCCATCGATCCGCTTTCGTCCGACTCGTACACTATTGGTATCTCCTCTGAGCTCGCTCTCTCCTCATCAGACGGACTGGGGTCTACTACCTGCCCATCAGGGCACCGAGGGTCTACTCCAAGCAGTCCATGGAATGGAACATCAAAAGTCCTAAGAGGTCCGATCTCTTCCCCATTGTGCGTCCTATAACACCAAGCTACGTACTCATGGGTTGCAGACTCCAACTCCCCGACATCTACCCAGACTAACGTAAGATATCTGATATACGAATTCCCCTCTCCTACCGGGTGTATAGAAAAAGTCTTCTGGATAAAATGGGGAATCCCAAAACGCACGAGCGGCTCCGCCATGGTCACGGACGGGGGTCTGAAATGTCGGTTTCAACAACCGTGAGATAAAACTCAGCAAGTAAGTAATCCCTAAATCTAAGCTAGGCTAACATGCACTTCCTGACAGGTAAATCAAACATATCAAGCGGATATTAATAATTCCCAACAATTTCATAAATTTAAGCATAAATAATTCTCAGGACAATCCTGCAAGTTAGGCATTCAGCGATGACGCTCACATTTGAATATCAAGAGTACTCAATTAAGCCGACTCGAGAGCCAATAGATTTTTCCGACCCGAAGGCCACGACCCGTAGGCCACTTTTAGTAATAAATCGACCCGTAGGCCCGACCCGAAGGCCAATAGATACTCTGGCTTGAAAGCCCGACCCGAAGGCCATAGTTTATTTCGACCCGAAGGCCACGATTTAAAACGACCCGTAGGCCAACAAATCTCACTATTTTATACACGTGCATCATTTAGCACTTTTAATCTATATTAACTAATATAGATCACGAGAAATGGAATTTGAGCCAATAGTCGATGCCAACGCGCTATGTACTTTTAAATATAAATTCAATGAATTCCACGCATTATCGGCACCCACAACTCCTTTCATTTTAGTCCTTTCAACCCGACACTCAGTCCGCACATTTCTTCCCATTTGATTCAAGGCGTTTAAGGCCCGTCACACCCAATCGAACCTAGCCAATAAACTCTTAAATATGGCAACACCCATAGGGTTCCAACAATTCCCAATTTTCCCTTTATAATGTTTAATTCCATGTTTTTCCTTAATAGCCATTTAATACACAACTTAGGCAAATTGCACAAATTCGGTTCTGTGTGAACAGTACCAGGACAGCACACTTTAGGGCCATTAAATCACCTCTAAATCACCTCATTAAGCCCTAATGAAGTCCCCTAAACATCCTACACAAAATCTCAAATCATTAAGCCTTAATTAAGCTTAATTAAGCCCAATTTCACCCCTAAAATGCACAATTTCGGTTCTGTATGAACAGTACCAGGGCAGACCATACTTAGGCCACTAAACCACCATTAAATCACTTCATTAGGCTCTAATGAGCATCCCTAATCAGTCCACACATAAACACACCTACATAATCCATATTTAGGCTTAATTAACCCCTAATTCACCATTAAAAATGCATAATTGGTCTAGTTCGGATTTAGGAAAAATATACTCGCCTAGGTTGCCTCAAGACGACGGAAACGAGCGGCCAATCACCGACGAGCGGTGGAATCGGCGGCGGCGTTCCGGCGAGCAAGCCGGCGGTTCACGGCGGCTCCGGCGACGGTCTCTTGAACTCGGCTTGAACGGCGGCTGTGGGCGGTGAAACAAGGGAGGGAGTGGTCGAGGGGGCTGAGGGTGATGGCTGGGGGTGACGGTGGCTAGCGATGGCGCACGGCGGCGCCGGCGAGGTCCCGGCGGAGCTTCGGCGAGAGTGAGACCGAGAGAGGAAATTCACGGGGGAGAGGGAAATGGAAGCTGTTCTGGCTGAAGATGGCTGGAAGAGAGAGAGAGAGAGAGTCAATATTGGTCAAAGATGGGTGAGTGGAATCCAAGTGTCAAAGATCTAAGGGTTTTGGACAAAAATGCCCTTAATCCAAGGGCTAAAAATGCCTCTTATCCAATAATTTAGGGTTAAAATGGTCTTAAGCCCCTAACCAAAGGCTGACCAGCCTTAGTTAACCCTAATCAACCTTAGTTAACCCCCAAAAATGAAAGAAATTCGGAATTACCAAAAACGGGCCTAAGGGCAATTTGGTAATTTTCCGATCCCGGGTCAAAATTCCAATTTTTGCACATACGCGTTCCATATGTGCGTGGCCAACATAATATGGCGTCGGAATCACGAAATTCACTTTTTAAGCCCCCGAAAATCGACTGCAAAGTTTCGGGAATAAAATAATATTATTTTCCAATTTTTGTCGAAATTCCAATTTTTGTCCAAAACCACTTCTGGTATGCGTGGCCACCCCAAAATGACACCGGCCTCGAAAAATAATGTCATTGGCCTCGAAAATGGTCATCAGGGTCCTTAGGGGCAAAATTGTAAATTTTCCAATTTTTATCGAAACTCCCGTTTTCAGCCGTACTAGCCCCAAACGTATGTGGCCACACTAAAATGACGTCGATCCTTCAACATAGTCGCTAACGCCCTCGAATTTTCGACGTCGAAGTCCGGGTCCAATTTCACGATCAAATTTGCTCATTTTGAAGTTTTAGGGTCTCTCACTAACGAGCGGCTGTTTAGGGTTTACGCATATCGACCTAAGGTTGTCCGAGTCATGATGGCCTCGACTTTCATAAAACGCGAGGAATTATCACTAGTGCCGAGGGTCGCGATTATTAGGATTAAATCCGGAATTCAATCATCAGCGTACTTTCAGTTATGCGGAATCACCCGCGACCCAAGCGTACGCCACTGATTACATTGAATCCGTTATTTTCCTAAAATCGGCCCATATTGGCCCAAAATATTCCCTCGACATTTCTCGAAATCAGTACTCAACTCGTGATCGGGTCCCTGGTCCACGTACCGTCCCCTATTTAGCCTTTCTCATTTGGTTAGTATCCCGTGATTGATCAAGTCCGGGCGAGACTTACTAAAATCAAACGAGAATTAATATACACTTTATTGGTCCCGGTAACGGGTCAGAATTCAGGATGTTACATTGGCCTTCGGGTCGTGGTGTTTGGATCGAGCCTTCGGGTCGAATTAACAAAATAAACAATTACGTGTGATGCATAGTGCCTGATTATGTAATGGAATCTGCTGGGCATGGTATGGGACGTGTCCAAGCGGAATTCTATTTTATAATCGGAACACGAATGGAATCTTATGCCGGAATGCCGTATGAATTAAATAGTGAGCATGGCAAGGTAGTGGCATTGCATGCATATGAATGCATGAGTCAGCGTGTGAAATTGTGCGATTCGGTGATCTATATTTTGAACCGACACTAAAGGTTTTGAGCATGCGTATGACGCACGTGTGACTGGGAATGCCGCGTATGTGACATGATATTATTGGTTTACCTAACCTGCAGGGTCATTGGAAATGCCGATTTGGGCCTATGGGCCTAAGTCATCCTTGTGTGCGCAATTTTATTTTCCTGTCAGGAGATGCATGTTAGCCTAATTTAGGTTTAGGGGTTTTTCACTCACTGAGATGTGTCTCACGGTTTTTATAACCCAACCTTTCAGACCCACGTCCATGACGACGCCAGTTATCCCGGTACGTTTTGGGATCCCCGTAGAGTTTGAGCATACTATGACCGCACATCCTGTAGGGAACGGGGAGGTGTACTTGAGACATTATTCTCTAATAGAAGTAGATGTGGGTACGACACATCCTGAGGTTCATGAATATGTAGCATGGTGCTTCCGTGACCGTTTTGGAGACGAATATGGACCCCTCCGTACTATGGATGTTCCGTTTACCGTAGAAGGCCAGTTAGATCCACAGTGTCCGAACGGTGAGATTGTGGAATCTGATATGGGTTCGGAGGAGAGTATGGGTCCTTACGGTTGGTACGAGGCTGCCGAGGATGAGGTGCTAGGAGGCGTAGACTACGAGCCAGTAGTAGAGGACCCGGTTGTGGAGCCAATGGAGGTCGACGAAGCCGAGCCGATGGATACCGAGGAGTCCGAGGAGGAGAACCCCAGCGAAGACTTAGAGTTACCAGAGAGTTCCTCAGAGTCTGATGATTCCGATCCCGACTGGGCGCCTTAGGCTAGATGTAGTCATGTTTATGAGGGTAGTCACTTTTTGAAATTTTGACCCTCTCTTTTGTTGCAGTTGGCCCCCTGGCCTCTTAGTCCTCTTTGACCTATGTCGGCAGTACTCTTTGTTGCACCCTCTTTTCTATTACTGTTTCAAGGAATGTTGTAAGGATGTTTCTAACGGTTTTTGTTATGGATGTGTATGTTGCCTAAGTATTCCTTGTGTTGCTTCCCTGGTTCTCATAATTACTTAGTACGGGTGTTTTAAATTTTTGCTTCCGCATGTGCCTTATGTTCTGTTATGGGAAATGGGTCGACGACGACGCGTCCTGGGACGTCGTACTATATCGACCTTCGTGCGGGATGTTGCGTGCCGTGGAGGTCGGGGCGTGACAACCCCCTCGTTGAATTGGTATCAGAGCAAGGTCAGCTCGATCTGATTAGGTCGAAGCCTGGAGTGATAAGGAGCGATGAGACCATGGGTAGCTAGTAGGGTGACCTCGTGTGCTACATGTATCTCCTGACAGTGTGTGATGATTTGGCGTGTATTATTATGACCCGTGATGTGCAGGTGCGGCAGGACCCGAGGTGAGTATGTAAATCCCTTGGGTGATGTGTTGAGTAGTTCCTGTTAAGCCGCATGCTGGTTGTTTGATTGTTGTTTTGAGACCTGCCTAGGACTTAGACTGGGATAGATTGGTTTAAGTCTCTAATTCCTTAATGGAATTATAGCAGGAAGTTGAGCAGCCGAAGTTGTCAGGATGAGTAGGAGAAGAGGAAAGGAGCCTCAAGCTCAGCCTAGTGAGGGTGCCCGCGAGGCTAGGGACCCCAGGTTCGATGAGGTTATGGAGACCCTGCGTGAGATAGGACACATCTTTGGTTTGCAAGCGCAGGAGAGAGCCGCAGCCCATGCTCAAGCTGCCGAGGCTGCAGCAATTGCTGGAAATGGGGGAAATCAAGCCCAGCAGGGGCAGGATCGTCCAGTTGGGGTTAGGCAAATGCCCCGGTTAGTGGAGCAATTCATGAAGATGAAACCGCCAAAGTTTCATGGTCGTGGTGACCCCGAGGCCGCGCCAAGATGGGTGGAGGAACTGGAAAAGACCTTTAAGGTTTTGGGGTGCAGTGATGAGGAAAAAGTAGCATTGGCAGTGTATCAGCTTCAGGACGGTGCCAATGACTGGTGGAATGCTACGGAAGGTGGAGTGTTTCCTGAAGGAACGGCCCCGACTTGGACGGTGTTCGTGGAGAACTTTTATGAGAAGTATTTCTCGGAGAATGCCCAGGAGAAGAAGTTAACGGAATTTATGCGGTTGCGCCAAGGCCAAATGACTGTGGACCAATATGAAGCGGAATTTGCAAGGCTGGCGAAGTTCGCGCCGACAATGGTCGTGAATCCAAGGGATAAGGCTCGAAGGTTCCGGGATGGACTGAAGCTGGATCTTCGGAGCCAGATTCTGTCGCATGACATTAAGGAATATGGAGAGATGTTTAGGCGGGCTCAGATAATTGAGCGAGATCAGCAGGAAAGGATAGCCGCTTCTGGATCGCGGTTTGTTCGGGGCAAGGATAATCGTCGTTTGGGGAAGAAGCCTATGGCAGGCAATCGACGATTTGTTCCCCCTGTCAGGCGGAATATTGGGAAGCCAAGTACTCCGACGGGAAGGTTTGGAGCATGCTTCAAGTGTGGGAGCACGGAGCATCAGATTCGCAGCTGCCCGCAGGCGCGTCCCCCGGGACCGCATATGGCTCCTCAGCAGCACCAGCCCCGAGCAGGGAACCAAGCCAGGAATCCCCCACCGGCTAATCAAAGACGACCGCCCGCTCAAGGAAGAGTCTATGCTGTGGCGCGCGGTGTAACATCCCGAAATTCGACTCGATCCCTGGAATGAATAAAACGAGTTTTATTCGATATTTCATTTTTCGTAAGTCTCGCCCGGAGCCGATCACTCTCGGGATACTGACCAAATGGGAATGGCCAACTAGGAATAGGTACGTGGACCATGGACCCGGTCGTGAACTAAACTTGACTTAGAGAAATGACGGGGAAATATTTTGGGCCAGTATGGGCCGATCTTCGGAACTCGAGCCGGATGATCGTGTCCTCGGAACTAGTGATACTCCTCTCGTTCTCTCGACAATCGAGCACGTCACGAGTCGGACAAACCAAGGTCGATACGCGTAAAACCTAAACGGCCACCCGTTAGTGAGAGAATTGGAAAATGGGAAATTGATGAATTCGATCGTGGAATTTAATCCGGACATCGGGAGCGATGTTTCGCGAGCCTCGGGATAGTTTTTATGAGGACGACGTCAAAAATATGCTGGCCACTTAGGTATAGGTCTTATATGGTCGAAAATTAGCAATCCAACCCGGTACCGGAAATTTAGGACCGTTTTGCCCCCGAGACCTTTGGAATTCCGAATTTTGAAATCCTTGAGGGGTGTGACACTTGTCAACACCCCCCTTCCCCATGCATGCAATGATTTGCACCAAATCCACACACCACCCTTTTGTCTCCCCCATGCAAATGATTTCCCTCTCACCTCACATCACCTTCTCTCTCTTTCCCTATTCTCTCCCTCACTCTCTCTCACGCCCTCTCTCTCTCTCCCTCACCCGGTCACTCTCCCTCACCCTCTCCTCTCCGGCGGTTTTCCTCTCTCCCTCAGCCTCACGCCGCCGTCCACAGCCCGCCGGAACCACCACCGGCCAGTACCACCGCCGTGAGCTTCCCCCTCTCGCCTCACCGCCAGCCGGCCGACCATCCTCTCCATTCCTCCTCTCTTTTCCCCTCTCCTCCGGTTGCATGCAGGCTGGTGGGACGCCGGTCAGCCCAGGGCAGTAGGCTCGCCGTCGCCGGACCGCCGCTGCTGTCCCTCTCACCGCCGTCCCGTTGCATGCACGGTTGAGCGCCGGACCTCCTCCGCCTCCGCCGTCTCTTTCCCTCCGTCTCTCTCTCATTTCCTCTCGCTGTTCCCGAGCGGCCAAGATCAGCACCGCCGTTGCCGGGGCCAGCACCACCGCGTCGCCGCCGGGCTCGCCGCTGCACCGCCAGCCCGCCGTGCGCCGCTGCTCCCTCCGTCCGACCTCTCCTCTCCGGCTGCATGCAGAAGGATTTGGCGCCGGTCAGCCAAGGAGAAGCCAGCTGACCGTTCACCTCCCGCAGCCGTGCGCCGCCGTGCACCGCCGTGGGCCGTGACCGCCGTCTTCCCCCTCTCTCGGTTGCATGCAGCAGGGTGGACCGCCGGACCAGCTCGCCGCCGTTCCCTCTCCTCTCCGCCGCGGCTGCATGCACGGTTGAGCCCCCCGGAGCCGTTCGCCGCTGCACGCCGCCGTCCGCCGCCGCTGTGGTGGCCGTCCACTGCCCTTTCCCTCGCCGTCCCTCTCTGTTTCCCTCTTCCTGTTCTGACCTGTCCTTCGCCGGAGCAGACCGCCTGTCACGCCCCGACCTCCTCGGCACGCGACAACCCGCGCTCACGATGGTCGATATAGTATGACGTCCCAGGACATGCCGTCGTCGACCCAAATCCCAAACAATTCATAATACACATGCGGAAGCAAAATATGAGAGAAACACCCAGACAATATATATGAGAACATGGGAAGCAACACGAAGAACACTGAGGTAACGTACACATCCATAATCCCAAAATTTGCCTGAAACATCCTTACATTAATTCAAAATAAAAACGACATCAACTGAGACGAGCACAATAAAGAGTACTGCTGGTGGGTCAAGAGGCTAGTAACAAGGGGGACCAATCGGCTAAACAAAAAGGGTCCAAAATCCAAAAAGGTGTCTACCCTTGCAAACCGACTAAGTCTAGCCTAGGGTTCCCAATCTGGATCTGAACCATCGGACTCGGACGGGCTGTCTGGTAACTCTGAATCCTCGCTAGGGGCCTCCTCCTCGGATTCCTCGGTGTCCATTGGTTCGGCCTCGTCAACCTCCATAGGCTCCACTACCGGGTCCTCGACTGCTGGATCCTCCATCGGGAACTCATGATCTATACCACCCAACTCCTCATCCTCGGCAGGCTCGTACCAGGCGAAAGGACCTATAGTCTCATCCACGCTCGTCTCGGAATCCACGACCTCACCGCTCGGGCATTGTGGATCAAGCTGGCCTTCTATGGTGAATGGAACGTCCATCGTGCGGAGGGGTCCGAACTCATCTCCCCAACGGTCTCGAAAACACCAGGCTACATACTCATGGACTTCGGGATGTGTCGTACCTACATCTACGGTAATCATGGTGTAATGCCTTATGTAAACTTCATTGTTCGCCACCGGGAACTCAACCACCGTATGCTCATATTCTATAGGGATCCCGAAGCGAATTGGAATGGGCGGTCGGTTCATGGGCGCTGGTCTGAAAGGTTGGGTTATGAAAACCGTGAGACACTTCTCAGTGAGTGAAAACTCCTAAACCTAAATTAGGCTAACATGCATCTCCTGACGGGAACAACAATAGCACGCATATATAACAATGACTTAGGCCCGGAAGCCCAAATTGGCATATCAATGACCCTGCAGGTTAAATAATCTCATAACATTACAAATCACAAGCGGCATCCTCGACCAGGCGTACGTCACACGTATGCTCAAAACCTTTTTGTGACAATTCCAAATATGGCACACCGAGTCACACAATCCCGCACAACTTCTCATGCATTCAAATGCATGCAAATGCCACTAACTCGCCATGCCCACAATCCAAACTCCTATGGCATCTCGGCACAACTACCATTCGTGTTCAGATTATAGAATGGAATCTACTTAGACACGTCCCATACCATGCCCAGCGAATTCCATCACATAATCCAACACTATGCATCACACGTTATCCGTTTATTTCAATTATCTCGACCCGAAGGCCCGACCCGAAGGTCCGATCCGAAGATCCGGTCCGAAGACCAATCACAACACTCCGTGGCCAGCGTAAAGACGCCCCAGGCCCAGTGTCTCTAGCCCGCGTCCTTACGCATCAGGCGCAACACCGATCTCCTTTACAAACCAGAGCCCGCGTAAACGCATCAGGGTGGTTGTCTTCCGGACGTACCGGGCATCGTCCTGCTCCAAAGTGCATGAGGACGGCACACCCCGCGTATTCCGCATCAGGGCGAAGGTGATCACACATTCACACAACCGGTTTTATCTTAACCCCGCGTAAACGCATCAGGGCATGATTAGGTGATCACAATCCATGGCATACACGCATTCTCGCACAATTTCCATAATGCTTCATACTCAGCAAGCGTAATGCGTAGCCATGCAATTCCGCACACGAATGTTGGTGCAATGTACCACGGCAGAATGACCAAGCAATTCAATGCCAACATATCATGATCAAGGATCCACATCATATGCTCAGTCTGTCAAATCAATTACTTCGGGGCACCACATGTGAATACGGCACCTATGACGTACATTGATAATTCACCAATCACATTCCACTCATGTCGATCACACGAACATGCGACATATTAGGCCCAAATGATCATAATTGCCAAACCAACATACGAGTCAATCATCCCGGCAATTCCGGCAATTCAAATCAATCCGATTCTCAAACTATCGTGGAATTGACCCTCAAAATTCAATATGGACAGCAGCTAGTTTTCTGTATTTCCACTTCTAATTCTCCTCCAAATTCTATTTTGTCAATCCATTACTAGTTTTCCCGACACCCACCGATATCATGCAAATCCTAATAGTGCTAATCGACTAACCGACACACCCTAGGCCCGTTTTAAAGCGCATTATCGTCCTAATTAGGGTTTAGAGGTTTTCACCTGTAACATCCCGAAATTCGACTCGATCTCTGGAATGAATAAAACGAGTATTATTCGATATTCCATTTTCGTAAGTCTCGCCCGGAATTGATCACTCACGGGATACTGACCAAATGGGAATGGCCAACTGGGAATAGGCACGTGGGCTAAGGACCCGGTCGCGAGTCAAGCCCGACTCAGGATAATGACGAGGAAGTATTTTGGGCCAGTGTGGACCGATCGTCCGAACCGGACGATTGTGGCATCGGAACTAGTGATAATTCCTCTCGTTTCCTCTCTCGAGCTCGCCGTGATTCGGACAACCCGAGGTTGAAACGTTTGAATCCTAAACGGCCGCCCGTTAGTAAGAGATTTAGAAATTGGAAATTTGACGATTTGATCGTGAAATTTAATCCGGACATCGAGAGCGATTTTTCGTGAATCTCGGGATAGTTTTTATGAGGACGACGTCAAATTAAGTTGGCCATATGTATAAAGGGCATGTACAGTCGAAAAATTAGTGTTTCGACCCGGTACCGGAACTTGATGCCATTTTTACCCTTTTGCCCCTAGGAGTTCCGAATTTTGAATCTCTTGTGGGGTGTGACACTTGTCAACACCCCCCTTCCCCATGCATGTCATGATGTGTACAAAGTCCACACTCCACCTCTTTGTTTCTCCCATGCAAATCATCACCTCTCATCACATCACCTTCTCTCTCTTTCCCCTATTCTCTCTCTCACACTCTCTCTCTCTCGCCGGCCACTCCTCCTCCCTCTCCACCGTGCGCCTCTCTCCCTCTCGGCCTCACGCCGCCGCCCACAACCCGCCGGAACCGCCGGTCCGCCGGAGCTGCAGCCGTGAGCATCCCCCCTCTCGCCTCACCGCCAGCCGGCCGACCACCCCCTCCTTCCGCCCTTGCTGTTCGCGACCAGCCGAGGCCTCACGCCGAGGCCAGCACGGCCGCGCCTCCGCTGAGCCGTCGCTGCTCCGCCAAGGTCGCCGCCGTGAGGCCACCGTCGCCCCTCACCGTTGTCTCCCTCCGTCCGACCTCTTCCTTTCAGCTGCATGCAGAGGAGTCCGGCACCGGTCAGCGAAGGAAGGGGAAGCTGACTGTTCGCCTTCCTCCGCCGTGCACTGCCGGCCGCCGCCCGCCGTGCGCCACCGTCGCCCTCTCGGCTGTCTCTCTCCCTCTCGGTTGCATGCAGCAAGGTGGACCGCCGGACCAGCCGCGCCACCAGCTCGCCACCGTTCCCCTCTCCCTCCTCTCCGACGCGGCTGCATGCACGGTTGAGCCACCGCCGGAGCTGCTCACCGCTGCACGCCGTCGCCGGTCGCCTCCGCCGTGGCCGTCCGCGTCGCCAGCCCTTGTCGCCGTTGTCCCTCCCTCTCTCTTCTCTCTCCGCGGCTGCATGCAGAGGTAAACCCCCGCCGGAGCCGCTCGCCGCTGCACGCCGCCGTTCGCCGCCACCGGGGTGGCTGACCACCGTCGTTCCCTTCGCCGTTCCTCTCCATTTCCGCCCGTCCGTCCCTGTTCTGTTCCCTCTAGCCGGAGCAAACCGCTGCTCGCCGAGACCGAGCCAGCACCGCCGCGCCGTCACCGGACTGCACGCTGTTCGCCGCCACCGCCGTGCACCGCCGTGGGCAGCGGCCGTCCGGGGACCGCCCAGCCGCTCGTCCGGTCCTCCCTTGCCGCGAACAGCAGCCCCGCCGGTCGTGCACCACCGCCCGTGGTGGCTGTGAACCGCCGGACCGCCGTTCGCCGCCGACGGACAGCTCGCTACCCGCCGTCGCCGCCTCGGCCGGGCCGTCCTCTCCCCCGCCGTTCACTGTTCTGTGCCCCCTTTGCCGGAACAGTCCACCGCCGCCGCACGCCGTCGCTCGCCGCCGCCTCCTTGGGAAGTGTGCCGCCGGTTCCACCGTGTACCGGTGATCGGCCGCCGTTCCCCGTCGCCCGAGCGTTGGATTGAGGTGGGTGGAAACCTCTAAACCTCGATTAGGACAATTGTGCGTTTCTAGATGGGCTTAGGGTGTCGGTTAGTCGGTTAGTATTGATTAGAGTTCGTATAAATTTGGGTGTTAATGATAGGTGTCGGGAAATGGTTAGTAAGTGACGAAGCATGTTTAGAAGAGGAATTAGAGCTCGGAATGACTGAATTAAGTTGCTGTCCACCTTGAATTTATCGGCTAATTGGATGGTAGATTGAGGTTTGAATGGACTTGAGTGCCGGGATTGCCGGAATGATTGAGTTATGTGTCGGGTTGCCGACTGTGGTGTAATCGAGTCTACCATGCCGTGTGTCCTTATGGCCGACAATTGTGGAATGTGAATTGTGGTTTGCCAATGTACATAATGATGCCCGAATACGTCATGAGTGCTAATTTCACATGTGATGCCCCGAATTAATTGATGAGGTCGATTGAGCATATGACGTGGATCATTGATCATGATATGTTGACATTGAATTGTGCGGGACATTATGTCATGACACATTGCACCAACATTCGTGTGCGAATTGCATGGCCACGCATTATGCATGCCGAGTATGAGGCTTGTGGAATTTGTGCGAGAATGCGTGTATGCCATGGACATGTGATCACCTAACTATGCCCTGATGCGTTTACGCGGGGTTAAGATAAAACGAGATGTGTGAATGTGTGATCACCTTCGCCCTGATGCGGAATACGCGGGGTGTGCCGTCCTCATGCACTTTGGAGCAGGACGATGCCCGGTACGCCCGGAAGACAACCATCCTGATGCGTTTACGCGGGCTCTGGTTTGTAAAGGAGATCGGTGTTGCGCCTGATGCGTAAGGACGCGGGCTAGAGACACTGGGCCTGGGGCGTCTTTACGCTGGCCACGGAGTGTTGTGATTGGTCTTCGGACCGGATCTTCGGAT
The DNA here is from genome assembly GCA_031216185.1 of Syzygium aqueum. Taxonomy (NCBI): domain Eukaryota; kingdom Viridiplantae; phylum Streptophyta; class Magnoliopsida; order Myrtales; family Myrtaceae; genus Syzygium; species Syzygium aqueum. Next base: position 20,747,437 of record CM062238.1, read on the forward strand.
CGGACCTTCGGGTCGAGCCTTCGGGTCGAGATAATTGAAATAAACGGATAACGTGTGATGCATAGTGTTGGATTATGTGATGGAATTCGCTGGGCATGGTATGGGACGTGTCTAAGTAGATTCCATTCTATAATCTGAACACGAATGGTAGTTGTGCCGAGATGCCATAGGAGTTTGGATTGTGGGCATGGCGAGTTAGTGGCATTTGCATGCATTTGAATGCATGAGAAATTGTGCGGGATTGTGTGACTCGGTGTACCATATTTGGAATTGTCACAAAAAGGTTTTGAGCATACGTGTGACGTACGCCTGGTCGAGGATGCCGCTTGTGATTTGTAATATTATGGGATTATCTAACCTGCAGGGTCATTGATATACCGATTTGGGCTTACGGGCCTAAGTCCTTGTTATGTATGCATGCTATTGTTTTTCCCGTCAGGAGATGCATGTTAGCCTAATTTAGGTTTAGGAGTTTTCACTCACTGAGAAGTGTCTCACGGTTTTCATAACCCAACCTTTCAGACCAGCGCCCATGAACCGACCGCCCATTCCAATTCGCTTCGGGATCCCTATAGAATATGAGCATACGGTGGTTGAATTCCCGGTGGCGAACAATGAAGTTTACATAAGGCATTACACCATGATTACCGTAGATGTAGGTACGACACATCCCGAAGTCCATGAGTATGTAGCCTGGTGTTTTCGAGACCGTTGGGGAGACGAGTTCGGACCCCTCCGCACGATGGACGTTCCATTCACCATAGAAGGTCAGCTTGATCCACAATGCCCGAGCGGTGAGGTCGTGGATTCCGAGACGAGTGTGGATGAGACTATAGGTCCTTTCGCCTGGTACGAGCCTGCCGAGGATGAGGAGTTGGGTGGTATAGATCATGAGTTCCCGATGGAGGATCCAGCAGTCGAGGACCCGGTAGTGGAGCCTATGGAGGTTGATGAGGCCGAACCAATGGACACCGAGGAATCCGAGGAGGAGGCCCCTAGCGAGGATTCAGAGTTACCAGACAGCCCGTCCGAGTCCGATGGTTCAGATCCAGATTGGGAACCCTAGGCTAGGCTTAGTCGGTATGCAAGGGTAGACACCTTTTTGGATTTTGGACCCTTTTTGTTTAGCCGTTGGTCCCCCTTGTTACTAGCCTCTTGACCCACCAGCAGTACTCTTATATCGTGCTTGTCTCAGTTGTTGTTGTTGTTTTTATTTTGAATTATTGTAAGGATGTTTCAGGCAAATTTTGGGATTATGGATGTGTACGTTACCTCAGTGTTCTCCGTGTTGCTTCCCGTGATCTCAGATATATTGTCTGGGTGATTCTCTCTAATTTTGCTTCCGCATGTGTATTATGAATTGTTTGGGATTTGGGTCGACGACGGCATGTCCTGGGACGTCGTATTATATCGACCATCGTGAGCGCGGGTTGTCGCGTGCTGAGGAGGTCAGGGGTGTTTCACCCACCTCGAATCCAACGCTCGGGCGACGGGGAATGGCGGCCGATCACCGGTACACGGTGGAACCGGCGGCACAAGTCCCAAGGGCGGCGGCTAGCGGCGGTCCGGCGGTTCACAGCCACCACGGGCGGTGGTGCACGACCGGCGGGGCTGCTGTTCGCGGCGAGGGAGGACCGGACGAGTGGCTGAGTGGTCCCCGGACGGCTGCTGTCCACGGCGGTGCACGGCGGTGGCGCGTGAACAGCGGCGTTCCGGCGACGACGCGGTGGTGGCGGCTCGGTCTCGGCGACGGTGGCCTGCTCCGGCGAAGGGGAACAGAACCGGGAACGACGGGGGAGAGGACGGCTCGGCTGAGGCGGCGACGGCGAGCAGCGAGCGGTCCGGCGGCGGTGAACGGCGGCGACCGGCGGTCTGCTCCGGCGAATGGCCGAACAGAACAGGAAGGTAGACGGACGGGGAATGGAGAGGAACGGCGAGTGAGACGGCGGTGAACTGCCACAGCGGCGGCGGCGAACAGTGGCGTGCAGCGGCGGTCAGCCCCGGCGGCGGTTCACCCCTGCATGCAGCCGCGGCGGAGAGGAGGGAGAGAGACGGTGGCGACGGCGGCGTGGCTGGTCCGACGCTCACCCAGCTGCATGCACCGGCGAGAGAGAGAGAGACGACGGAGAGGAAGAGGGCAGCGTCGGCGGCCAGGCGGCGGCGGCCGGCGGTGCACAGCGGCGGTCAGTTCGGTCCTCTTTGGCTGACCGGCGCCGTTCTCCTTGCATGCAGCCGGAGAGGAGAGGACGGACGGAGGGGAACAGCGGCGCACGGCGAGCTGGCGGTGCAGCGGCGAGCTCGGCGGCGGCGCGGCGGTGCTGGCCTCGGCGGCGGGCGGAGCTGGTCTCGGCCGGTTCTGGACAGTGAGGGAAAGAAGGAGAGGAAGAAGGGGATCGGTCGGCCGGCGGTGGTGAGGCAAGAGGGAGGGCGGTGTACGGCGGCAGCACCGGCTGGTGGCGTTTCCGGCGGCGGTAGGCGGTGGCGTGAGGCTGAACGGAGAGAGAGGGAGATCGCCGGAGAGGAGAGTGAGTGAGAGAGAGTGTGGCCGGGTGAGGGAGAGTGTGAGAGAGAGAGAGTGTGACAAGGGAGAGAGAGAAGGTGATGTGAGGTGAGGGGGAAATCATTTGCATGGGGGAGACAAAAGGGTGGTGTGTGGATTTGGTGCAAATCATTGCATGCATGGGGAAGGGGGGTGTTGACAAGTGTCACACCCCACAAGGATTTCAAAATTCGGAACTCCTAGGGGCATAAGGGTAAATATGACATCAAGTTCCGGTACCGGGTCGAAACGCTAATTTTTCGAATGTACATGCCCTTTATACATATGGCCAGCTTAATCTGACGTCGTCTTCATAAAAACTATCCCGAGACTCGCGAAACATCGCTCCCGATGTCCGGATTAAATTTCACGATCGAATTCGCTAATTTCCCATTTTCTAATTCTCTCACTAACGGGTGGCCGGTTAGGATTCTACGCGTATCGACCTCGGTTGTCCGAGTCGCGACGAGCTCGATTGTCAAGGGACGGAAGGAATTATCGCTAGTTCCGAGAACGCGATCATCCGGCTCGAGTTCCGAAGACCGGTCCATACTGGCCCAAAATATTTCCTCGTCATTCTTTTAAATCGGCTTAATTCGCGATCGGTCCTTGGTCCACGTATCTAATCCTAGTTGGCCATTCCCATTTGGTCAGTATCCCGAGAGTGATCGGCTCCGGGCGAGACTTACGAAAAGGAAATATCGAATAAAACTCGTTTTATTCATTCCAAGGATCGAGTCGAACTTCGCCGGAGCAGACCGCCGGTCGCCGCCGCACGCCGCCGCCGGACCGTCTGCTGCTCACCGTCGCCACCACTCAGCCGAGCCGTCCTCTCCCTCGCCATTCCCTGTTCTGTTCAGCCTCTCGCCGGAACAGTCGAGACCGAGCCACCACCGCCGCGCCGTCGCCGGACTGCCCGCTGTTCACGCGCCACCGCCGTGCACCGCCGTGGACAGCAGCCATCCGGGGACCATCCAGCCGCTCGTCCAACCTCCCGTCGCCGCGAACAGTAGCCCCGCCGGCCTCACACCGCCGCCCGTGGTTGCTGTGGACGCCGGACCGCCGCGCGCCGTCGCCCCTTGGGAAGTGTGCCGCCGGTTCCACCGTGTACCGGTGATCGGCCGCCGTTCCCCGTCGCCCGAGCGTTGGATCGAGGTGGGTGGAAACCTCTAAACCCCGATTAGGACAATTATGCGTCTTTAGATGGGCTTAGGGTGTCGGTTAATCGGTTAGTGTCGATTAGGGTTCGTGTAAATTTAGATGTTAATGGTAGGTGTCGGGAAATGGTTAGTAAGTGACGAAGCATGTTTAGAAGAGAAATTAGAGCTCGGGATGATTGAATTAAGTTGCTGTCCACATTGAATTTATCGGCTAATTGCATGGTAGATCGAGGTTCGAATGGACTTGAGTGCCGGGATTGCCGGGATGATTGAGTTATGTGTCGGTTTGCCGATTGTGGTGTAATGGAGTCTACCATGCCGTATGTTCGTATGGCCGACATTTGTGGAATGTGACTTGTGATTTGCCAATGTACATAATGATGCCCGAATACGTCATAGGTGCTAATCTCGCATGTGATGTCCCCTGGTGTTAATTGGGCCAATTGAGCATATGACGTGATTATTGAACATGGAAGTGTGACATTGAATTGTGCGGGACATTATGTCATAATACATTGCACCAACATTCGTGTGTGGAATTGCATGGCTACGCATTATGCATGCCGAGTATGGGGCTTGTGGAAATTGTGCGAGAATGCGTGTATGCCATGGACATGTGATCACCTAATTATGCCCTGATGCGTTTACGCGGGGTTAAGATAAAACGAGATGTGTGAATGTGTGATCACCTTCGCCCTGATGCGGAATACGCGGGGTGTGCCGTCCTCATGCACTTTGGAGCAGGACGATGCCCGGTACATCCGGAAGACAACCATCCTGATGCGTTTACGCGGGCTCTGGTTTGTAAAGGAGATCGGTGTTGCGCCTGATGCGTAAGGACGCGGGCTAGAGACACTGGGCCTGGGGCGTCTTTATGCTGGCCACGGAGTGTTGTGATTGGTCTTCGGACCGGATCTTCGGATCGGACCTTCGGGTCGGGCCTTCGGGTCGAGACAATTGAAATAAACGGATAACGTGTGATGCATAGTGTTGGATTATGTGATGGAATTCGCTGGGCATGGTATGGGACGTGTCTAAGTAGATTTCATTCTATAATCTGAACACGAATGGTAGTTGTGCCGAGATGCCATAGGAGTTTGGATTGTGGGCATGGCAAGTTAGTGGCATTTGCATGCATTTGAATGCATGAGAAATTGTGCGGGATTGTGTGACTCGGTGTACCATACTTGGAATTGTCACAAAAAGGTTTTGAGCATACGTGTGACGTACGCCTGGTCGAGGATGCCGCTTGTGATTTGTAATATTATGGGATTATCTAACCTGCAGGGTCATTGATATGCCGATTTGGGCTTACGGGCCTAAGTCATTGTTATGTATGCGTGCTATTGTTTTTCCCGTCAGGAGATGCATGTTAGCCTAATTTAGGTTTAGGAGTTTTCACTCACTGAGAAGTGTCTCACGGTTTTCATAACCCAACCTTTCAAACCAGCGCCCATGAACCGACCGCCCATTCCAATTCGCTTCGGGATCCCTTTAGAGTATGAGCATACGATGGTTGAATTCCCGGTGGCGAACAATGAAGTTTACATGAGGCATTATTCGATGATAACCGTAGACGTAGGCACGACACATCCTGAAGTCCATGAGTATGTAGCCTGGTGCTTCCGGGACCGTTGGGGAGAGGAGTATGGGCCCCTCCGTACCATGGATGTCCCGTTCACCATAGAGGGCCAGCTTGATCCACAATGCCCGAGCGGTGAGGTCGTGGATTCCGAGATGAGTGTGGACGAGACTGTAGGTCCTTTCGCCTGGTACGAGCCTGCCGAGGATGAGGAGTTGGGTGGTATAGATCATGAGTTCCCGATGGAGGATCCAGCAGTGGAGGACCCGGTAGTGGAGCCTATGGAGGTTGACGAGACCGTACCGATGGACACCGAGGAGTCCGAGGAGGAGGTTCCTAGCGAGGATTCAGAGATACCAGACAGTTCGTCCGAGTCCGATGGCTCAGATCCCGATTGGGTACCCTAGACTAGGCTCGGTTATCTATTTATGAGGGTAGGCACTTTTTGAGATTTAGGACCCTCTACCGTTGGCTGTTGTCTCTCTTTTGATTGCACTTTATTTCTAGGGTCGTTTCTTTTGGATCAATGTAAGGATGATTTTGGTTGTTCTTAGTTATGGATGTGTACGTTGCCTCGGTTCTCTTTATGTTGTTGCCCTTGGTTCTCACATTTATGTTGTACGGGTATTTGTTTTAAATTCTTGCTTCCGCTTGTGCTTTATACTCTGCTATGGGAAATGGGTCGACGACGATGCGTCCTGGGACGTCGTGTTATATTCTTATCGACCCTCGAGCGGGGTTTCGCGTGCCGGGGAGGTCGAGGCGTGACAACCCCCTCGCTTGGATTGGTGTAACAGCCCGAATTTTGATGTAATTCTGGGATCAATGAAGTCGATAATATTTCGCATTTCATTTTAGTAAATCTCGCCCAGAGCTGATCACTCTTGGGATACTAACCAATAGGGTATGGTAAATTAGGAAGTAGTACGTGGATCAGGGACCCGATCACGAAACGAATATCGATCTCGAGAGGTAATGAGAAAATATTTTGAACCAATGTGAACCGATCTTAGGAAAGACAATGGATTGAGTCTGACCAAGGCCAACGAGGTGCAATCGGATCGCAGGTGATTCTGCAAGGCCGAAAGTACTCGTGGTTAGTCAATCCTAAGCCGGAACTGTATGATCGTGATTCTCGGGACTAGCGATAGATTCTCATTCTCTCAAAGGACGGAATCGTCGTGATTCGGATAACCCTAGGTCGATACGCGTACATTCTAAACCGCCACCCGTTAGTGAGAGATCCTAAAATTGAAAGTTGAGCGAATTCTGAACACAGAATTGGGCCCAGAATTGGATATCAATTTTCAACGGCTTAAGAGACAAACTTTGGAAATCTGACGTCGTATTACGCTGGCCACACACATTTGGAGTGTGTAGCAATGAAAACTGGAATTTCGGTCCGGTGATGAATAGTGACCATTTTACCCTCGGGAGGCCGATTTGAGTTCGGGGACCCGTATGAGGGTAATTCTCGAAACGGACAACATTTTGGAGTGGCCACACATACCGGGAGCCATTTTGGACCAAAACAGGATTTTCGACAAAAATTGGAAAATAATATTATTTTAATGCCGGAACTTCGCAGTCGATTTCCGGGGGCTTAGAAAATGAATTTCGCAATTCCGACGCCACATTATGTTGGCCACGCCCATAAGGAACGCGTTGGTGCGAAAAATGGAATTTCGCCCCGGGACCGGAAAAAGGACAGTTCCGCCCCTAGCCCGGTTCAGGTCCGAATTTCGAGGTGGTCATTCGGGATATTTTCAGACGCGGTTCAGCTCAATTATTGGCGCCATTGACCAAAATACCCCTGAATTATTTAGGTTGAATGAATTTGGATCGTCGGATCGAAGGATAAAACGGGAAATCGCACCGATCGGCGACACGTGTCGCGATCAGTCCCCCAATTTTGACCAGCTTTGACTGGATAAGTCCCACTCTCTCTCCTCCCTCAGCCATTCAGATCAGCTCACTCTCTCTCTCCTCCCTCTCTCCCGAAAATCTCTTTCTCTCTCTACCTCTCTCTCTCGGCCAAGCTTGGCCGGAGCTGTCCCGGCCGCCGTGAGCCGCCACCGCCGGTGCTGCTGCTCCCTCACGCCACCACCAGCCCCCAGCAGCCGCCCCAGCCCAGCTCAGCCCCGCTTTCTCTCTCTTCCAGCCCGTTCTCTCTCCCTTTCTCTCTCTCGCCCGTTTCTGTTTTAGGCCGCCGGAGGCACGCCGGAGCTCAGCCGGCCGAACGGCCACCGTAGGGCCACTCCCCGCCGCCGTACGACCCTCCCCCAGCCGGTCCGTACAGTGTCCGTACGGTACTGTTCACGTCCGTACGGATTTACTGTTCACGGGTACTGTTCACGCCGGGAACCGCCGCCGGTAACACTGTTCATCAGTGGCTGGCCGCTGTTCCTACGTCGTCCCGGGCCTAGAAATTGGTGAGTATAATTCCTAAACCCTGATTAGGACTGTCGGTACATTTTTCTAGACCGGTTTAGGTAGAATCGGTGTATTCGGGACAGGGTTAGGTGTTACCGGTACTGAATTTGAGTGAGAATGTGAGTAATATGAATTTCATAAATCCTAAGTAAATTAATGGAATTATTTAGGATGCTCATTGAGTTCGAATTGAGGAATTGATAATTACTCATAGGACTGGAGGTAGTACCGGGAAATAATTAGACTGCAAAAAGGGCTAATTGCATGGTTGAGATTGCCCAGTTTGATTGATTTGGTGATGATTGACATTGTTTGGGGCCAATCTCAACGTTGTTGTGTCAAATGTGTCACGTGCAAATTAATCGAATTTATTATCGATTATAAAGTATAATTATGGGCCACATGGTATTAATTGGCCAGTTGTGCACGTGACTGTGAGTAGGCACTATGTGATAGTACTGATTTAAATGAGTGCCTGTATATGTTGAATGCTCATGGCACGTCGTTTGACATTGCATGAACAAGCATTCCGTGTGCTGGGAATGAAATATGTACTGACGTTATGCGGGAATGCGTGCCTGGCATGAGCATGTGATCACCATAATTGCCCGATGCGTTTACGCCGGGTTCAGATAAAATTTGGGCTGCGTGCCGTGTGATCACACTAAGGCCTTCGGGTCGTTCCCGGTTCGTCCGGAAGACGGTATTGACCGTGAGGAGATCGGTGTTGCGCCTAGAGCGTTTCGACGCGGGCTAGAGACACTGGGCCAAGAACGCTATATGCGGGCCGTGAAGTGTTGTTGGTCTTCGGATCGTGGCCTTCGGGTCGGACCTTCGGGTCGTGGTCTTCGGACCGGGTCTTCGGATCGTGGCCTTCGGGTCGGGCCTTCGGGTCGAACATAAATTAAAAATGAACGCCGAGCTAGTGTGCCGTGTGATTCAGATTGAGAAATTGGCACGTGATTGGCATTTATCTGCATATGATTGAGTTAATCATTAAATAAATGCACGTGACTCGGTGTTTTAATTGAGGCATCATCATGATTAAAATGAGCACGTGTGTGCCGTAAATATATGTATTTCATTAAATTGTCTAACCTGCAGGGTCCGTGTAATCGTAGGTCTGGGCCCGAGGGCCTAGGCCATTGTATGTGATATGTTGTTTGTGGTCAGGAGAATTGTACGTTAGCCTAGCCTAGGTTTAGGGGTTGTACTTACTGAGATGTAATCTCATTGGTTATTAAACCAAACATTTCAGACCCCCATCCTTGAGAATGCCGCAGCCGCCACCACTTTTTGGGATCCCGACACGCATAGAGAGGTTTACCAGCATTTTCCCTTCGGGTAACGGAGAGGCTTATATTAGATTTCGGTCCGTGGTGTCCGTAGACATTGGAGGGCCAGAAGAGCTTACTCAGGAATATATCGCCTGGTGCCATGGGGATGATGAGGGACACATAGGTCCACCTCTTAGGTCCTTCGATGCACCTCTAAACGAGCATGGTATGATGGACCCAATCATAGCTGATGGTGAGGTGATCGACCCCGAGGACGAACCTATAGAAGAGGCCTATGACCCAGAGTTAGATGGTGAGCCCCAAGTGGTAGCTGAAGACCAGGATGATTGGCTGCACGACGAGGACCTACCGGACGCCATGGATGTCGATGAAGCTGAAGACGGTGAGATTGAGGAAGTAGCTGGAGACGAAGAGGAGCCAGGATGGTATATTGATCCAGAAATAGAATATGATCCTGAGGAGTTAGTAGCACCAGTCTGGGATGTGGACTCGGAGGAGTCTGAACCTCAGGCTAGCTCACAGGAGGAGTCCGAACCACGGGAAAGTTCAGAGGATGACTCTACTGGATCGGACCCCGACTGGATGCCCTAGCTCAGTTTTAACCCCTAACCTCCAGTGACTCTTTTTGGAAAAGCCCTCTTACCCTAGTTAGTGTTTAACCTAACCCTCCTTTGCAGCCAAAGCCCCTTTTTGATGTACTGGCTGCGCGTGTCGGCTTTTTGTTGCTAGCGTGGCTGTATAGGCTCGGCTTATGTAATTATGTATATAACGGTTGTAAATATTTTTATGGTAATGTAATAAGTTTGTCTAATTTCTGTTTTAATAATTTTGTTTTGGTGCTATCCTTGGTTGTCATGTTTTTAGTACGGGTGTATATATATCTATTTATATATACGTGTCTTCCGCGTGTGTTTGTTCTCTGATGGTTGGGTCGGCAATGCAATCCTGGGAGCGTTGCAAATCGAACGACCAAGGGCGATGATTACAAACCGAGTGGGTCGGGGCGTGACATTGCCCGTTTGAATTGGTATCAGAGCAAGGTCAGCTCGATCCATTTTGGTCGGAACCTGGAGTGATAAGGAGCGATGAGACCATGGGTAGTCCTTAGGGTGACCTAGTGTGCTAAGTACATCTCCTGACCGTTTGTGTTTGATTGATTGTTGTGTGACCCGTAAGAATGCAGGTGCGACGGGACCCGAGGTATGTATATTAGTCTCCTTGGGTGAAATTGTGTTGCTTGTTTTGAAATGTGTGCTGAGTGCTAGCTTGTTGTGCTAGATACCTGCCTAGGACTTAGATCGGGTTAGATTGGCTGAGTTTAAGTCTTTAATTCCTCGGTGGAATTATAGCAGGTAGTTGAGTTGAGTAGCAGAGAGTAGCCTCGCCTGTGAGAATGAGTCGGAGGAGAGGAAAAGAACCTCAGGGCCAGTCAAGTGAAGGGGTGCGTGAAGCCCGAGATCCGCGGTTCGATGATGTCATGGATACCCTTCGGGAAATGGGGCATATATTTGGTCTGCAAGCCCAGGAAAGAGCGGCAGCTTATGCCCAAGCTGCTGAAGCCGCTCAAGGTGCGGGCAATGAAGATAATCCTGCCCGACAAGGTCAAGGCCAACCAGCAGTGGTCAGACAAATGCCTCAACTGGTAGAACAGTTTTTAAAAATGAAGCCACCAAAGTTCAATGGCAAGGGTGACCCTGAAACGGCCCCAGATTGGGTCGATGAATTGGAAAAGGCATTTGAGGTACTAGGATGTACGGATGCTGAGAAGGTTTCATTAGCTGCTTATCAGCTACAAAGTGGGGCCAATGATTGGTGGAAAGCCACCAAAGGCAAAGTGTTTCCAGAAGGCACCGATCTGAATTGGGCAGTCTTCGTCGAGAGTTTTTATGGCAAGTATTTTTCTGAAGTTGCCCAAGAGAGGAAGCTGATGGAATTTATGAGGTTGCGACAGGGCCAGATGACGGTGGATCAATATGAAGCTGAGTTTGCTAGATTGGCCAAATTTGCGCCAACGATGGTTGAAAATCCTCGAGACAAGGCTAGAAGATTCCGGGATGGTTTGAAACCGGATCTTCGCAGTCAGATTCTGTCGCTCAACATCAAGGACTTTGATGAGATGTACGAGCGAGTGCAGATAATAGAAAGAGACCAGCAAGAAAGGGCAGCTGCTGGATCACGGTTTAATCAAAACCGAGATAACCGTCGTATGGGAAAGAGGCCGATGATGGGAAATAGACGTTTTGTCCCACCTGTGAAAAGGACAATAGGAAAGCCGAATCCCCAACAAAGCAGGTTTGGGGCGTGCTTTAGGTGCGGAAGTCTGGACCACCAGATTAAGAATTGTCCTCAGCAACGTCCCACGGGACCGCCTAGACCCGTACCACCGCCTCGAGTTGGAAATCAAGCTGGACCTCCCCCACCAGCTAATCAGGGACGACCACCAGCACAGGGACGAGTCTATGCCATGGCGCGTAAAGATGCAGAGAACGCGCCGGGCGTAGTCACAGGTACCATCTCTCTCTGTGGTCATTCAGCCTATGCATTATTTGATCCGGGGGCAACCCATTCCTTTATCTCAGAACAGTTTGCTAGGTTGATTGGTTTAGAGCTTGTGTTGCTTGAGACTATACTTTGTGTGTCAACGCCTATGAATGATAAGATGTTAGTCTCTTTTGGATGTCCCAACTGTAAGATTATGATTGGGGACAGAGAAGAAAGCATCGACTTGGCAGTGTTAGCCATGTTCGATTTTGATGTGATAGTTGGAATGGACTGGCTAGTGAGCCAGAAGGCCGTTATGGATTGCGGCAGTAGGACGATCCAATTTAATCCGGTTGGACGTCCAAGGTTTGAGTTTCAAGGAAACCGAGGAGGAACCTCGATTCCTTGGATTTCCTCGCTTGAAATGACGGAATTGTTGGATGATGGATGTGAAGGATATTTGGTAAATGTCGTAGATCCAACAATGGCGGAACCTAAGTTGGAAGAAATACCAGTAGTATGCAATTTCCCCGAAGTTTTTCCTGAGGAATTGCCTGGTTTACCGCCAGAGCGAGAAGTGGAATTCATGATAGAATTGGCACCAGAAACTGAGCCAATTTCGAAGGCGCCGTACCGAATGTCGTTGACAGAGTTGAAAGAGTTAAAAGTCCAGATGCAGGAATTGCTGGACAAAGGCTTCATTCGTCCTAGTGTGTCTCCATGGGGAGCACCAGTCCTATTTGTAAAGAAAAAGGACGGGACACTCAGATTATGCATCGATTATCGGCAGTTGAATCAGGTTACAGTTAAAAATAAGTATCCACTGCCGAGGATCGATGATTTGTTTGATCAGTTGCAAGGAGCATCGGTGTTCTCTAAGATTGATTTGAGAACAGGATATCATCAACTAAGAATCCGGAAGGAAGACATACCTAAGACCGCATTTAGGACGCGGTATGGGCATTATGAGTTCACAGTGATGCCCTTTGGATTGACAAATGCTCCTGCAGCTTTCATGGATTTAATGAACAGAGTGTTCAAGGAGTTTCTGGACAGATTTGTCATAGTGTTTATTGATGACATATTAGTGTATTCAAAGAGTCCAGAAGAACATGAATTGCATTTGGTTGAAGTACTACGGACTTTGAGAGAACACGCACTCTTTGCCAAATTTAGCAAGTGTGAATTTTGGTTAAATAGAGTGGCGTTTCTTGGACATATAGTCTCGGGAGATGGAATTTCTGTGGACCCAGCGAAGATTGAAGCAGTGATGAAATGGCCAAGACCGACCTCGGTAATAGAAATCCGAAGTTTCTTAGGATTGGCTGGCTATTATCGACGTTTTGTAGAAGGGTTCTCATCTATAGCCATGCCGATGACGCGATTGCTCAAGAAGGAATCTAAGTTCATATGGGATGATAAGTGCGAGAAGAGTTTTCAGGAGTTGAAACATAGGTTGACAACTGCTCCAGTGTTGACCATTCCATCCGGACCAGGAGGATTTGAAGTTTATAGCGATGCGTCATTAAGAGGACTTGGATGCGTTTTAATGCAACACGGGAGAGTAGTTGCGTATGCATCACGCCAACTAAGACCGCATGAGTTGAACTATCCGACGCACGATTTGGAGTTGGCAGCGATCGTGTTTGCCCTGAAAATTTGGAGGCACTATTTGTGCGGAGAAAAATTTCAGATTTACACGGACCATCAAAGCCTCAAGTACTTGTTTTCACAAAAGGAATTGAATATGAGGCAGCGTAGATGGATGGAGCTTTTGAAGGATTATGATTGCGATATCATGTATCACCCTGGGAAAGCGAATCGAGTCGCTGATGCATTGAGTCGCAAATCAAGTGTGGCTTATATGATGGTCAGAGAATGGACTTTATTGGAAAAGCTCAGAGATTCAGAATTCAAGTTTGAGGTGAGTCAGATGTCGAGCCTGATGGCCGCATTGAGAATTGAGCCAGAGATTCAGGCAAGGATTAAGGCACTTCAACCTACGGACCCAGAGATTCAAAAGATTGTTGAGATGGATGCCGCCATGAGAAAACCGGAATTTAAAGTGAGTGAGGATGGAGTTCTAAGGTTTCAAGGGCGACTGTGTGTTCCTGATGATCTGGAACTTAAGGAAGAAATTCTAAGAGAAGCACATCGTAGTGGCTACAGTATCCATCCGGGTAGCACGAAGATGTATCAGAATTTAAGGCAACATTATTGGTGGAACGGATTAAAGAAGGATGTGGCCAAGCATGTAGCCAAGTGCCTAACCTGCCAGCAAGTGAAGGCACAACACTGTAAACCTGGAGGATTGCTAAGACCGTTGGAGATTCCCGAATGGAAATGGGAACATGTCACGATGGATTTTGTGACGGGATTGCCTCGTAGCCAGAGAGGACATGATTCAATTTGGGTAATAGTTGATCGCCTGACTAAGTCAGCGCATTTTCTGGCAGTACGAAAGGATTTTGAGCTGGAAAGATATGCAGAGTTGTATATGAGACAAATAGTAAGACTCCATGGAGTACCAGTGACGATCACATCTGATCGTGATCCAAGGTTCACCGCGAATTTCTGGAAAAGTCTGCAAGTGGCCATGGGAACAAAGTTGCAGTTTAGTACGGCCTATCATCCGCAGACAGATGGCCAGTCTGAAAGGACGATTCAGACATTAGAGGATATGCTGAGAGCTTGTGTGTTGGATTTTCAAGGCAAATGGGAAGAACAGTTACATTTGGTGGAATTTGCCTATAACAACAGCTATCAGCAGAGTATCCAAATGGCACCGTTCGAAGCCTTATATGGCAGGGCGTGCAGAACGCCGGTTTGTTGGGATGAAGTCGGTGAACGGAGTATCACGGGGCCTGAGCTAGTACAGCAATCAGTGGAGGCCGTTGAGATTATTCGGGATAGGCTAAGGACAGCTCAGAGCCGTCAAAAGAGTTATGCCGACCGGAGACGTCGACCACTGGAGTTTCAAGTGGGAGATCACGTCTTTCTCAAGGTATCTCCGATGAAAGGATTGTCCCGATTCGGCAAGAAAGGAAAGCTCAGTCCGAGATATGTTGGACCATTTGAGATTTTGGAGAAAGTAGGAGATATGGCGTACAGACTTGCTTTACCGCCGAACCTATCCCAAGTACATAATGTATTCCACGTGTCAATGCTAAGAAAGTACGAACCAGATCCGACCCACGTTCTAAGGTACGAGGAAATAGACGTGAATGACAGGGTGTCATACGTGGAAAGACCAGTCAGAATTGAAGATCGGAAGGATCGTGTACTGAGAAATAAGACAATCCCGATGGTCAAAGTCGTCTGGGAACATCATGGGACCGAAGGAGCAACTTGGGAAAGCGAAGAAGCCATGCGACGTCAACATCCCCACCTGTTTGAAGAATAAGAATAGATTGTAAATTTCGAGGACGAAATTTTTGTAAGGGGGGAAGGATTGTAACAGCCCGAATTTTGATGTAATTCTGGGATCAATGAAGTCGATAATATTTCGCATTTCATTTTAGTAAATCTCGCCCAGAGCTGATCACTCTTGGGATACTAACCAATAGGGTATGGTAAATTAGGAAGTAGTACGTGGATCAGGGACCCGATCACGAAACGAATATCGATCTCGAGAGGTAATGAGAAAATATTTTGAACCAATGTGAACCGATCTTAGGAAAGACAATGGATTGAGTCTGACCAAGGCCAACGAGGTGCAATCGGATCGCAGGTGATTCTGCAAGGCCGAAAGTACTCGTGGTTAGTCAATCCTAAGCCGGAACTGTATGATCGTGATTCTCGGGACTAGCGATAGATTCTCATTCTCTCAAAGGACGGAATCGTCGTGATTCGGATAACCCTAGGTCGATACGCGTACATTCTAAACCGCCACCCGTTAGTGAGAGATCCTAAAATTGAAAGTTGAGCGAATTCTGAACACAGAATTGGGCCCAGAATTGGATATCAATTTTCAACGGCTTAAGAGACAAACTTTGGAAATCTGACGTCGTATTACGCTGGCCACACACATTTGGAGTGTGTAGGAATGAAAACTGGAATTTCGGTCCGGTGATGAATAGTGACCATTTTACCCTCGGGAGGCCGATTTGAGTTCGGGGACCCGTATGAGGGTAATTCTCGAAACGGACAACATTTTGGAGTGGCCACACATACCGGGAGCCATTTTGGACCAAAACAGGATTTTCGACAAAAATTGGAAAATAATATTATTTTAATGCCGGAACTTCGCAGTCGATTTCCGGGGGCTTAGAAAATGAATTTCGCAATTCCGACGCCACATTATGTTGGCCACGCCCATAAGGAACGCGTTGGTGCGAAAAATGGAATTTCGCCCCGGGACCGGAAAAAGGACAGTTCCGCCCCTAGCCCGGTTCAGGTCCGAATTTCGAGGTGGTCATTCGGGATATTTTCAGACGCGGTTCAGCTCAATTATTGGCGCCATTGACCAAAATACCCCTGAATTATTTAGGTTGAATGAATTTGGATCGTCGGATCGAAGGATAAAACGGGAAATCGCACCGATCGGCGACACGTGTCGCGATCAGTCCCCCAATTTTGACCAGCTTTGACTGGATAAGTCCCACTCTCTCTCCTCCCTCAGCCATTCAGATCAGCTCACTCTCTCTCTCCTCCCTCTCTCCCGAAAATCTCTTTCTCTCTCTACCTCTCTCTCTCGGCCAAGCTTGGCCGGAGCTGTCCCGGCCGCCGTGAGCCGCCACCGCCGGTGCTGCTGCTCCCTCACGCCACCACCAGCCCCCAGCAGCCGCCCCAGCCCAGCTCAGCCCCGCTTTCTCTCTCTTCCAGCCCGTTCTCTCTCCCTTTCTCTCTCTCGCCCGTTTCTGTTTTAGGCCGCCGGAGGCACGCCGGAGCTCAGCCGGCCGAACGGCCACCGTAGGGCCACTCCCCGCCGCCGTACGACCCTCCCCCAGCCGGTCCGTACAGTGTCCCGTACGGTACTGTTCACGTCCGTACGGATTTACTGTTCACGGGTACTGTTCACGCCGGGAACCGCCGCCGGTAACACTGTTCATCAGTGGCTGGCCGCTGTTCCTACGTCGTCCCGGGCCTAGAAATTGGTGAGTATAATTCCTAAACCCTGATTAGGACTGTCGGTACATTTTTCTAGACCGGTTTAGGTAGAATCGGTGTATTCGGGACAGGGTTAGGTGTTACCGGTACTGAATTTGAGTGAGAATGTGAGTAATATGAATTTCATAAATCCTAAGTAAATTAATGGAATTATTTAGGATGCTCATTGAGTTCGAATTGAGGAATTGATAATTACTCATAGGACTGGAGGTAGTACCGGGAAATAATTAGACTGCAAAAAGGGCTAATTGCATGGTTGAGATTGCCCAAATTGATTGACTTGGTGTTGATTGACATTGTTTGGGGCCAATCTCAACGTTGTTGTGTCAAATGTGTCACGTGCGAATTAATCGAATTTATTATCGATTATAAAGTATAATTATGGGCCACATGGTATTAATTGGCCAGTTGTGCACGTGACTGTGAGTAGGCACTATGTGATAGTACTGATTTAAATGAGTGCCTGTATATGTTGAATGCTCATGGCACGTCGTTTGACATTGCATGAACAAGCATTCCGTGTGCTGGGAATGAAATATGTACTGACGTTATGCGGGAATGCGTGCCTGGCATGAGCATGTGATCACCATAATTGCCCGATGCGTTTACGCCGGGTTTAGATAAAATTTGGGCTGCGTGCCGTGTGATCACACTAAGGCCTTCGGGTCGTTCCCGGTTCGTCCGGAAGACGGTATTGACCGTGAGGAGATCGGTGTTGCGCCTAGAGCGTTTCGACGCGGGCTAGAGACACTGGGCCAAGAACGCTATATGCGGGCCGTGAAGTGTTGTTGGTCTTCGGATCGTGGCCTTCGGGTCGTGGTCTTCGGATCGTGGCCTTCGGGTCGGGCCTTCGGGTCGAACATAAATTAAAAATGAACGCCGAGCTAGTGTGCCGTGTGATTCAGATTGAGAAATTGGCACGTGATTGGCATTTATCTGCATATGATTGAGTTAATCATTAAATAAATGCACGTGACTCGGTGTTTTAATTGAGGCATCATCATGATTAAAATGAGCACGTGTGTAACATCCCGAAATTCGACTCAGTCCCTGGAATGAATAAAACGAGTTTTATTCGATATTTCCTTTCTCGTAAGTCTCGCCCGGAGCCGATCACTCTCGGGATACTGACCGAATGGGAATGGCCAACTAGGATTAGATACGTGGACCAAGGACCGATCGCGAATTAAGCCGATGTAAAAGAATGACGAGGAAATATTTTGGGCCAGTATGGACCGGTCTCCGGAACTCGAGCCGGATGATCGCGTTCTCGGAACTAGCGATAATTCCTACTGTCCCTTGACAATCGAGCTCGTCGCGACTCGGACAAACCGAAGTCGATACGCGTAAAATCCTAACCGGCCACCCGTTAGTGAGAGAATTAGAAAATGGGAAATTGATGAATTCGATCGTGAAATTTAATCCGGACATCGGGAGCGATGTTTCGCGAGTCTCGGGATAGTTTTTATGAGGACGACGTCAAATTAAGCTGGCCATATGTATATAGGACATATACAATCGAAATTTTACCAATTCGAACCGGTACCGGAAATTAATGTCGGATTTGCCCCTATGTCCCCTCTAATTCCGAAATTTGAAATTCTGGTGGGGGTGTGACACTTGTCAACACCCCCCTTCCCCATGCAAATCATGATGGAAATGAAACTCACACTCTACCTATTCCTCTCCCCCATGCAAATCCATGATCACACCTATCACATCCCACTTCCTCTCATTCACTCTCTCTCTCTCTCACTCTCTCACTCGGCAATCTCTCTCATCTCTCCCTCTCCCGACCGTGTCTCTCTCTCCCCTCAGCTCACGCCGCCGTCCACAGCCCGCCGGAACCACCACCGGCCAGCACCACCGCCGTGAGCCTCCCCCTCTCGCCTCACCGCCAGCCGACCGACCATCCCCTCCTTCCACCCTTGCTGTTCGCAACCGGCCAAGGCCTCACGCCGAGGCCAGCTCGGCCGCGCCTTCGCCGAGCCCGTCGCCGCTCCGCCAAGGCCGCCGCCGTGCACCGCCGTCGCCCATCGCCGACTCCCTCCTGCCCTCACCGTTTTCCTCAGCATTTCCTCCTTCCTCCGGCTGCATGCAAGGGTGTTGGCCGCCGGTCAGCTGAAGGGAAGAAGCTGGTCGTTCGTCGCCGGGGAACGCCTCCGCTCGCCGTCACCGGACCGCCGCTGCTGCCCCCTCGCCGCCGTCCCTTCCTTCCCGGTGCATGCACGGTTGAGCGCCGGTCAGCCGCGCCACAAGCCGACGTCGCCTTCCTCTTCCTCCCCTCTCCGCCGCGGCTGCATGCAGAGGTGAACCACCGCCGGAGCCGTTCGCCGCTGCACGCCGCCGTTCGCCGCCACCACCGTGGCTGTCCACCGTCGCCTCCCTTGCCGTTTCCCTCTAATTCCTTCAGTCCGCCCCTTCCTGTCCTGTTCTGTCCTTCGCCGGAGCAGACCGCCGGTCGCCGCCGCACGCCGCCGCCGGACCGTCTGCTGCTCGCCGTCGCCGCCTCAGCCGAGCCGTCCTCTTTTCCCCCGCCGTACACTGTTCTGTCCTTCGCCGGAACAGGCGCGCCACCGCCGTTCGCCGAGACCGAACCAGCGCCGCCGCACCGCCACCGGACTGCTCGCTGTTCGCCGCCACGCCGTGCACCGCCGTGGGCAGCAGCCGTCCGGAGGCCGTTCAGCAGCTCGTCCGTCATCCCCTCTCCGTGTTCAGCAACCGCGCCGGCCGTAGGACGCCGCCGGAGTTGCTGTGGACCGCCGGACCACCGTGCGCCGCCGCTCCCTTGGGTCTTGCGCCGCCGATTTCACCGTTCACCGGTGATTGGCCGCCATTCCCCGTCGCCCGAACTTGGAATTAGGTGGGTGGAACCCTCTAAACCCTTATTAGGACTATAATGCATGCTTAGCGGGCCTAGGGTGTGAGTAGTATCGAGTGATTGTTTGTTGGACAGCGTATGAAATTAGATATTGCTAGTGGGTGTCGGGAATTAAGTGATAGATGACCAAGCATGTTTTAGAAGTGGATTAGGGGTAGATATAATGGTTAATGGCTGCTGTCCATATTGGGATGCAATGGTCGACTTATCGGTAGTTCGAAGAATTGGATGAATTGGAGTGCCGGGATTGCCGGGGTGATTGAATTGCGTGTCGGTTGTTCAAATTTTAACTAATTGGCTCTAGCATGTCGCACACTAGCGTGAACCGACCATTGTGGAATGTGATTGGTGAATTGTCAATGTGCCTTATAATGTCCATGTACGTCATGATAGTCAAGTTCGCATGTTATGCCCGTGGCATTGATTTGGGCTAAGTACGCATATGACGTAGACCATTGGTTATGTACTTGTGACATTTAATTGTGTGACACATTGGGCCATGGTACATAGTACTGACATTTGTGTGCGAAATCGCATGGCTGCGCATTACGCTTGCTGAGTATGAAGCATTATGGAAATTGTGCGAGAATGCGTGTATGCCATGGATTGTGATCACCTAATTATGCCCTGATGCGTTTACGCGGGGTTAAGATAAAACCGGTTGTGTGAACGTGTGATCACTTTCGCCCTGATGCGGAATACGCGGGGTGTGCCGTCCTCATGCACTTTGGAGCAGGACGATGCCCGGTACGCCCGGAAGACAACCATCCTGATGCGTTTACGCGGGCTCTGGGTTGTAAAGGAGATCGGTGTTGCGCCTGATGCGTAAGGACGCGGGCTAGAGACACTGGGCCTGGGGCGTCTTTACGCTGGCCACGGAGTGTTGTGATTGATCTTCGGATCGGACCTTCGGGTCGGGCCTTCGGGTCGAGATAATTAAAATAACCGGATAACGAGTGATGCATAGTGTTGGATTATGTGATGAAATTCGCTGGGCATGGTATGGGACGTGTCTAAGTAGATTTCATTCTATAATCTGAACACGAATGGGAATTGTGCCGAGATGCCATAAGAGTTTGGATTGTGGGCATGGTGAGTTAGTGGCATTTGCATGCATTTGAATGCATGAGAAATTGTGTGGGATTGTGCGACTCGGTGTACCATATTTGGATTTGTCACAAAAAGGTTTTGAGCATACGTGTGACGTACGCCTGATTGGGAGTGTCGCTTGTGATATGTGATACTATGGATCGTCTAACCTGCAGGGTCATTGAAATGTCGATTTGGGCCTACGGGCCTAAGTCATTGTTATATACGCTTGCTGTTTGTTTTCCCGTCAGGAGATGCATGTTAGCCTAATTTAGGTTTAGGAGTTTTCACTCACTGAGATGTGTCTCACGGTTTTCATAACCCAACCTTTCAGACCAGCGCCCATGAACCGACCGCCCATTCCAGTTCGCTTCGGGATCCCTATAGAATATGAGCATACGGTGGTTGATTTCCCGGTGGCGAACAATGAAGTTTACATAAGGCATTACACCATGATTACCGTAGATGTAGGCACGACACATCCTGAAACCCATGAGTATGTAGCCTGGTGCTTCCGGGACCGTTGGGGAGAGGAGTATGGGCCCCTCCGTACCATGGATGTCCCGTTCACCATAGAGGGCCAGCTTGATCCACAATGCCCGAGCGGTGAGGTGGTGGATTCCGAGACGAGCTTTGATGAGACGGTAGGTCCTTTCGCCTGGTACGAGCCTGCCGAGGACGAGGAGTTGGGTGGTATAGATCATGAGTTCCCGATGGAGGATCCAGCAGTCGAGGACCCGGTAGCGGAGCCCATGGAGGTTGACGAGGCCGAACCAATGGACACCGAGGAATCCGAGGAGGAGGCCCCTAGCGAGGATTCAGAGTTACCAGACAGCCCGTCCGAGTCCGACGGCTCAGATCCCGACTGGGTACCCTAGACTAGGCTCGGTTATCCATTTATGAGGGTAGGCACTTTTTGGAGATTAGGACCCTCTACCGTCGGCTGTTCTCTCTCTTTTGTTTGCACCGTATTTCCATGGTCATCTTATTTTGGGAACGTTGTAAGGATGATGTTAGTTGTTTTCAATTATGGATGTGTACGTTGCCTCAATTCCATTTATGCTGTTGCCCTTGGTCCTCATGTTTATTTTGTACGGGTATTTGTTTTTAAATTCTTGCTTCCGCTTGTGCTTTATATTCTGCTATGGGAAATGGGTCGACGACGATGCGTCCTGGGACGTCGTGTTATCTTCTTATCGACCCTCGAGCGGGGTGTTGCGTGCCGGGGAGTTCGGGGCGTGACAACACCCCCGTTGAATTGGTATCAGAGCAAGGTCAGCTCGATCCAACTAGGTCGAGTCTTGGAGTGATAAGGAGCGCTGAGACCATGGGTAGCCACCTAGGATGACTTCGTGTGCTGCGTGCATCTCCTGACAATGCGTGATGATTTGGCACATATTTTGATAATGACCCGTGTTATGCAGGTGCGGCGGGACCTGAGGTGAGTATGTGAACCCTTGGGTGATGTATTGATTAATTCCTGCTAAGCCGCATGCTGGTTGTCTGGTTGTTGTCTTGAGACCTGCCTAGGACTTAGACTGGATAGATTGGTTTAAGTCTCTAATTCCTTAATGGAATTATAGCAGGTAGTTGAGCGGTCAAGTCGTCAGGATGAGTAAGAGAAGAGGAAAGGAGTCGCAAGGACAGTCTAGTGAGGGTGCCCGCGAGGCTAGGGACCCTAGGTTCGATGAGGTCATGGAGACCCTTCGTGAGATAGGGCATATCTTCGGACTGCAGGCGCAAGAAAGAGCCGCAGCCCATGCCCAGGCTGCCGAGGCTGCAGCGATCGCTGGGAATGGAGGAAATCATGCTCAGCAGGGGCAAGATCACCCAGCTGGGGCTAGACAGATGCCCCGGTTGGTAGAGCAATTCTTGAGGATGAAGCCGCCCAAGTTTAACGGTCGTGGTGACCCCGAGGCAGCTCCCCGATGGGTAGAAGAGCTGGAGAAGACCTTCAAAGTGTTGGGATGCAATGATGAGGAAAAGGTGACGTTGGCAGTGTACCAACTCCAGGATGGTGCTAATGACTGGTGGAGTGCCTCAGAAGGAGGAGTGTTCCCAGTAGGAACGGCCCCAACTTGGACTGTTTTTGTGGAGAACTTCTATGGGAAATACTTCTCGGAGAATGCCCAGGAGAAGAAGCTGACGGAGTTTATGAGGTTGCGCCAAGGTCAGATGACTGTGGACCAGTACGAGGCTGAATTTGCAAGGCTGGCAAGGTTCGCACCGACTATGGTTGCGGATCCAAGGGACAAGGCTCGAAGGTTCCGGGATGGGCTGAAGCCGGATCTTCGGAGCCAGATTCTGTCGCATGACATCAAGGAGTATGGAGAGATGTTCAGGAGAGCCCAGATAATCGAACGAGATCAGCAGGAAAGGTTAGCCGCATCTGGATCGCGGTTTGTGCGAGGAAAGGATAACCGCCGCCTGGGAAAGAAGCCTATGACAGGCAATCGGCGATTTGTTCCCCCTATCAGAAGGAATGTCGGGAAGCCAGCTGCCCCGCCAGGGAGATTTGGACCATGCTTCAAGTGCGGGAGCACGGAACATCAGATCCGCAGCTGTCCACAGGCTCATCCCCAGGATCAGCAGCGAGCACCTCAGCAGTATCAGCCCCGACAGCAGTACCAGCCCCGACCAGGAAATCAAGCCGGGAATCCCCCACCGGCAAATCAAGGACGACCGCCCGCCCAAGGAAGGGTTTATGCTGTAGCGCGTGGAGAAGCGGAGAACGCGCCGGGCGTGGTCACAGGTACGATTTCCTTATGTGGCCATACCGCTTATGCACTGTTTGATTCAGGGGCAACCCATTCATTCATTTCGGAGCAGTTTGTTAAGTTGATTGGCTTAGTACCAGTGATGTTAGAGATTTCACTTTGTGTGACAACGCCGATGAATGATAGGGTGCTAGTTTCCTTTGGATGCCCTAGTTGTGAGATAAATATTGGGGGTAAGGATGAGAGTATCGACTTGGTAGTGTTGGCCATGTTCGATTTCGATGTGATCATAGGAATGGACTGGTTAGTCCGACAGAAGGCTGTAGTGGATTGCGGTAATAGGACGATCCGGTTTAATCCTGATGGACGTCCTAGCTTCGAATTCCAGGGGAACCGAGGAGGAACCTCGACCCCATGGATATCTTCGTTAGAAGCGAGTAAATTGCTGGATGGTGGGTGTGAAGGTTATCTGGTGGATATTGTGGACCCGACCATGGTGGAACCTAAGTTGGATGATATACCGGTTGTGTGTGCTTTTCCCGAGGTTTTTCCTCAGGAATTGCCTGGTTTACCGCCCGACCGGGAAGTGGAGTTCGTTATTGAGTTAGCCCCTGGGACTGAACCGATATCGAAGGCCCCGTATCGAATGTCCCTGTCCGAACTAAAAGAGTTGAAGGTTCAAATGCAGGAATTGCTGGACAAGGGTTTCATCCGCCCTAGTGCGTCTCCATGGGGAGCGCCAGTCCTGTTTGTGAAGAAGAAGGATGGAACTTTAAGGCTATGTATAGATTATCGGCAGTTGAACCAAGTAACAGTGAAGAATAAGTACCCTCTCCCTAGGATCGATGACTTGTTCGATCAGCTACAAGGAGCCTCAGTGTTCTCCAAGATAGACTTGAGGACAGGGTACCATCAGTTGAGAATTAGGAAGGAGGACATTCCTAAGACTGCCTTTAGGACGAGGTATGGGCATTACGAGTTCACGGTCATGCCTTTTGGATTGACGAATGCCCCAGCTGCTTTCATGGATTTGATGAACAGGGTGTTTAAGGAATTTTTGGATCAATTCGTCATAGTGTTCATCGATGATATCTTGGTTTATTCGAAGAGTCCCGAAGAACATGAGGAACACTTGGCGAAGGTGCTACGGACCCTAAGAGAACATGCGTTGTATGCCAAGTTCAGCAAGTGCGAGTTTTGGCTCAATCAAGTGGGATTTCTTGGGCATATTATATCTGGAGATGGAATTTCTGTAGATCCAACTAAGGTGGAAGCGGTAACGAAGTGGCCCAGGCCAACGTCGGTAACGGAGATCAGAAGTTTTCTTGGTTTGGCTGGCTATTACAGACGGTTTGTAGAAGGTTTTTCCTCGATAGCCATGCCCTTGACTAAATTATTGAAGAAGGAAGCAAAGTATGTCTGGGATGACAAGTGTGAAAGGAGTTTCCAAGAACTGAAGCGTAAGTTGACGACCGCTCCTGTTTTGACCATTCCGTCCGGACCAGGAGGATTTGAGATTTACAGCGATGCATCGTTAAGAGGACTCGGATGTGTGCTCATGCAACATGGGAAGGTGGTGGCGTATGCGTCACGCCAGCTGAGGCCTCATGAGATGAATTACCCGACGCATGATTTGGAACTGGCAGCGATAGTTTTCGCGCTTAAGATTTGGAGGCACTACTTGTGCGGGGAGAAGTTCCAGATTTTCACGGATCACCAAAGCCTCAAATATCTGTTCTCGCAGAAGGAGTTGAATATGAGGCAGCGTCGATGGATGGAATTATTGAAGGACTATGACTGCGACATTCTGTATCATCCGGGTAAGGCAAACCGGGTGGCAGATGCTTTAAGTCGCAAGTCGAGTATGGCTCATTTGCTGGTCAAAGAGTGGACGTTGTTAGAAAGGCTCAGGGATTCGGAGTTTAAGTTTGAGGTGAGTCGTGTGTCCAGCTTGTTCGCAACATTAAGGATCGAACCAGAGGTGCAAGTTAAGATCAAGGAACTGCAACCTTCGGACCCCGAGATTCTGAAGATTATGGAAATGGATGCGGCAAAGAGGAAGCCCGACTTCCAAGTATCCGCGGATGGAATTTTAAAGTATCGTGGCCGACTTTGCGTGCCGGATGATGAAGGACTTAAAGAGGAAATCCTGAGCGAAGCTCATCGGAGTCAGTATAGTATCCATCCGGGTAGTACAAAGATGTACCAAAATCTACGTCAACATTATTGGTGGAATGGCCTGAAGAAGGATGTGGCTAAGCATGTGGCCAAGTGTCTGACGTGCCAGCAAGTGAAGGCACAGCACTGCAAGCCAGGTGGATTGTTACGACCTTTAGAAATTCCCGAGTGGAAGTGGGAGCATATTACGATGGACTTCGTGACGGGTTTACCACGAAGCCAAAGAGGACATGACTCGATTTGGGTCATAGTGGATCGTTTGACGAAGTCTGCACACTTCCTGGCGGTAAGGAAGGATTTGGACTTAGAAAAGTATGCGGAGTTATATGTGCGACAAATAGTGCGTCTTCATGGAGTGCCAGTGACGATCACCTCGGATCGTGATCCAAGGTTTACGGCCAACTTTTGGAAGAGTCTACAAACGGCCTTAGGGACAAGGTTACAGTACAGTACAGCCTACCACCCACAGACTGATGGTCAGTCTGAAAGGACAATTCAGACCCTGGAGGATATGTTGAGAGCGTGTGTTTTGGATTTCCAAGGCAAGTGGGAAGAGCAATTGCATTTGGTAGAGTTTGCCTATAACAACAGCTATCAACAGAGCATTCAGATGGCGCCTTTCGAAGCCTTATATGGCAGGGCCTGTAGAACGCCACTGTGCTGGGATGAAGTGGGTGAGCGAAGTATCGCGGGACCGGAGCTAGTTCAGCAAACGATGGAAGTAGTAGAGGTTATCCGGGATAGACTAAGGACTGCTCAAAGTCGCCAGAAAAGTTACGCCGACAGAAGGCGACGACCCTTGGAGTTTCAGGTAGGGGATCATGTGTTTCTCAAGGTGTCGCCAATGAAAGGACTATCCCGATTCGGCAAGAAAGGAAAGCTCAGCCCAAGGTATGTCGGACCATTTGAGATCCTAGAGAAGATTGGAGATATGGCTTACCGACTAGCCTTGCCTCCCAACCTATCCCAGGTGCACAACGTTTTCCACGTGTCGATGCTAAGGAAATATGAACCGGACCCGACTCATGTCTTAAGATACGAAGAAGTGGACGTGGACGACAGAGTGACATATGTGGAGAAGCCAGTCAGAATCGAGGATAGAAAGGACCGAGTGCTAAGGAATAAGACTATTCCGATGGTCAAAGTGGTTTGGCAGCACCATGGAACAGAAGGTGCTACTTGGGAAAGTGAAGAGGCCATGCGACGTCAATACCCCCAGTTGTTCGAGTAGGTTAATGTGGGTTTTAAATTTCGAGGACGAAATTTTTGTAAGGGGGGAAGAATTGTAACATCCCGAAATTCGACTCAGTCCCTGGAATGAATAAAACGAGTTTTATTCGATATTTCCTTTCTCGTAAGTCTCGCCCGGAGCCGATCACTCTCGGGATACTGACCGAATGGGAATGGCCAACTAGGATTAGATACGTGGACCAAGGACCGATCGCGAATTAAGCCGATGTAAAAGAATGACGAGGAAATATTTTGGGCCAGTATGGACCGGTCTCCGGAACTCGAGCCGGATGATCGCGTTCTCGGAACTAGCGATAATTCCTACTGTCCCTTGACAATCGAGCTCGTCGCGACTCGGACAAACCGAAGTCGATACGCGTAAAATCCTAACCGGCCACCCGTTAGTGAGAGAATTAGAAAATGGGAAATTGATGAATTCGATCGTGAAATTTAATCCGGACATCGGGAGCGATGTTTCGCGAGTCTCGGGATAGTTTTTATGAGGACGACGTCAAATTAAGCTGGCCATATGTATATAGGACATATACAATCGAAATTTTACCAATTCGAACCGGTACCGGAAATTAATGTCGGATTTGCCCCTATGTCCCCTCTAATTCCGAAATTTGAAATTCTGGTGGGGGTGTGACACTTGTCAACACCCCCCTTCCCCATGCAAATCATGATGGAAATGAAACTCACACTCTACCTATTCCTCTCCCCCATGCAAATCCATGATCACACCTATCACATCCCACTTCCTCTCATTCACTCTCTCTCTCTCTCACTCTCTCACTCGGCAATCTCTCTCATCTCTCCCTCTCCCGACCGTGTCTCTCTCTCCCCTCAGCTCACGCCGCCGTCCACAGCCCGCCGGAACCACCACCGGCCAGCACCACCGCCGTGAGCCTCCCCCTCTCGCCTCACCGCCAGCCGACCGACCATCCCCTCCTTCCACCCTTGCTGTTCGCAACCGGCCAAGGCCTCACGCCGAGGCCAGCTCGGCCGCGCCTTCGCCGAGCCCGTCGCCGCTCCGCCAAGGCCGCCGCCGTGCACCGCCGTCGCCCATCGCCGACTCCCTCCTGCCCTCACCGTTTTCCTCAGCATTTCCTCCTTCCTCCGGCTGCATGCAAGGGTGTTGGCCGCCGGTCAGCTGAAGGGAAGAAGCTGGTCGTTCGTCGCCGGGGAACGCCTCCGCTCGCCGTCACCGGACCGCCGCTGCTGCCCCCTCGCCGCCGTCCCTTCCTTCCCGGTGCATGCACGGTTGAGCGCCGGTCAGCCGCGCCACAAGCCGACGTCGCCTTCCTCTTCCTCCCCTCTCCGCCGCGGCTGCATGCAGAGGTGAACCACCGCCGGAGCCGTTCGCCGCTGCACGCCGCCGTTCGCCGCCACCACCGTGGCTGTCCACCGTCGCCTCCCTTGCCGTTTCCCTCTAATTCCTTCAGTCCGCCCCTTCCTGTCCTGTTCTGTCCTTCGCCGGAGCAGACCGCCGGTCGCCGCCGCACGCCGCCGCCGGACCGTCTGCTGCTCGCCGTCGCCGCCTCAGCCGAGCCGTCCTCTTTTCCCCCGCCGTACACTGTTCTGTCCTTCGCCGGAACAGGCGCGCCACCGCCGTTCGCCGAGACCGAACCAGCGCCGCCGCACCGCCACCGGACTGCTCGCTGTTCGCCGCCACGCCGTGCACCGCCGTGGGCAGCAGCCGTCCGGAGGCCGTTCAGCAGCTCGTCCGTCGTCCCCTCTCCGTGTTCAGCAACCGCGCCGGCCGTAGGACGCCGCCGGAGTTGCTGTGGACCGCCGGACCACCGTGCGCCGCCGCTCCCTTGGGTCTTGCGCCGCCGATTTCACCGTTCACCGGTGATTGGCCGCCATTCCCCGTCGCCCGAACTTGGAATTAGGTGGGTGGAACCCTCTAAACCCTTATTAGGACTATAATGCATGCTTAGCGGGCCTAGGGTGTGAGTAGTATCGAGTGATTGTTTGTTGGACAGCGTATGAAATTAGATATTGCTAGTGGGTGTCGGGAATTAAGTGATAGATGACCAAGCATGTTTTAGAAGTGGATTAGGGGTAGATATAATGGTTAATGGCTGCTGTCCATATTGGGATGCAATGGTCGACTTATCGGTAGTTCGAAGAATTGGATGAATTGGAGTGCCGGGATTGCCGGGGTGATTGAATTGCGTGTCGGTTGTTCAAATTTTAACTAATTGGCTCTAGCATGTCGCACACTAGCGTGAACCGACCATTGTGGAATGTGATTGGTGAATTGTCAATGTGCCTTATAATGTCCATGTACGTCATGATAGTCAAGTTCGCATGTTATGCCCGTGGCATTGATTTGGGCTAAGTACGCATATGACGTAGACCATTGGTTATGTACTTGTGACATTTAATTGTGTGACACATTGGGCCATGGTACATAGTACTGACATTTGTGTGCGAAATCGCATGGCTGCGCATTACGCTTGCTGAGTATGAAGCATTATGGAAATTGTGCGAGAATGCGTGTATGCCATGGATTGTGATCACCTAATTATGCCCTGATGCGTTTACGCGGGGTTAAGATAAAACCGGTTGTGTGAACGTGTGATCACTTTCGCCCTGATGCGGAATACGCGGGGTGTGCCGTCCTCATGCACTTTGGAGTAGGACGATGCCCGGTACGCCCGGAAGACAACCATCCTGATGCGTTTACGCGGGCTCTGGGTTGTAAAGGAGATCGGTGTTGCGCCTGATGCGTAAGGACGCGGGCTAGAGACACTGGGCCTGGGGCGTCTTTACGCTGGCCACGGAGTGTTGTGATTGATCTTCGGATCGGACCTTCGGGTCGGGCCTTCGGGTCGAGATAATTAAAATAACCGGATAACGAGTGATGCATAGTGTTGGATTATGTGATGAAATTCGCTGGGCATGGTATGGGACGTGTCTAAGTAGATTTCATTCTATAATCTGAACACGAATGGGAATTGTGCCGAGATGCCATAAGAGTTTGGATTGTGGGCATGGTGAGTTAGTGGCATTTGCATGCATTTGAATGCATGAGAAATTGTGTGGGATTGTGCGACTCGGTGTACCATATTTGGATTTGTCACAAAAAGGTTTTGAGCATACGTGTGACGTACGCCTGATTGGGAGTGTCGCTTGTGATATGTGATACTATGGATCGTCTAACCTGCAGGGTCATTGAAATGTCGATTTGGGCCTACGGGCCTAAGTCATTGTTATATACGCTTGCTGTTTGTTTTCCCGTCAGGAGATGCATGTTAGCCTAATTTAGGTTTAGGAGTTTTCACTCACTGAGATGTGTCTCACGGTTTTCATAACCCAACCTTTCAGACCAGCGCCCATGAACCGACCGCCCATTCCAGTTCGCTTCGGGATCCCTATAGAATATGAGCATACGGTGGTTGATTTCCCGGTGGCGAACAATGAAGTTTACATAAGGCATTACACCATGATTACCGTAGATGTAGGCACGACACATCCTGAAACCCATGAGTATGTAGCCTGGTGCTTCCGGGACCGTTGGGGAGAGGAGTATGGGCCCCTCCGTACCATGGATGTCCCGTTCACCATAGAGGGCCAGCTTGATCCACAATGCCCGAGCGGTGAGGTGGTGGATTCCGAGACGAGCTTTGATGAGACGGTAGGTCCTTTCGCCTGGTACGAGCCTGCCGAGGACGAGGAGTTGGGTGGTATAGATCATGAGTTCCCGATGGAGGATCCAGCAGTCGAGGACCCGGTAGCGGAGCCCATGGAGGTTGACGAGGCCGAACCAATGGACACCGAGGAATCCGAGGAGGAGGCCCCTAGCGAGGATTCAGAGTTACCAGACAGCCCGTCCGAGTCCGACGGCTCAGATCCCGACTGGGTACCCTAGACTAGGCTCGGTTATCCATTTATGAGGGTAGGCACTTTTTGGAGATTAGGACCCTCTACCGTCGGCTGTTCTCTCTCTTTTGTTTGCACCGTATTTCCATGGTCATCTTATTTTGGGAACGTTGTAAGGATGATGTTAGTTGTTTTCAATTATGGATGTGTACGTTGCCTCAATTCCATTTATGCTGTTGCCCTTGGTCCTCATGTTTATTTTGTACGGGTATTTGTTTTTAAATTCTTGCTTCCGCTTGTGCTTTATATTCTGCTATGGGAAATGGGTCGACGACGATGCGTCCTGGGACGTCGTGTTATCTTCTTATCGACCCTCGAGCGGGGTGTTGCGTGCCGGGGAGTTCGGGGCTTGACAACACCCCCGTTGAATTGGTATCATCGAATTGCCTAACCTGCAGGGTCCGTGTGATCGTAGGTCTGGGCCCGAGGGCCTAGGCCATTGTATGTGATTTGTTATTGTGGTCAGGAGAATTGTACGTTAGCCTAGCCTAGGTTTAGGGGTTGTACTTACTGAGATGTAATCTCATTGGTTATTAAACCAAACATTTCAGACCCCCATCCTTGAGAATGCCGCAGCCGCCACCACTTTTTGGGATCCCGACACGCATAGAGAGGTTTACCAGCATTTTCCCTTCGGGTAACGGAGAGGCTTATATTAGATTTCGGTCCGTGGTGTCCGTAGACATTGGAGGGCCAGAAGAGCTTACTCAGGAATATATCGCCTGGTGCCATGGGGATGATGAGGGACACATAGGTCCACCTCTTAGGTCCTTCGATGCACCTCTAAACGAGCATGGTATGATGGACCCAATCATAGCTGATGGTGAGGTGATCGACCCCGAGGACGAACCTATAGAAGAGGCCTATGACCCAGAGTTAGATGGTGAGCCCCAAGTGGTAGCTGAAGACCAGGATGATTGGCTGCACGACGAGGACCTACCGGACGCCATGGATGTCGATGAAGCTGAAGACGGTGAGATTGAGGAAGTAGCTGGAGACGAAGAGGAGCCAGGATGGTATATTGATCCAGAAATAGAATATGATCCTGAGGAGCTGAGTAGCGCCAGTCTGGGATGTGGACTCGGAGGAGTCTGAACCTCAGGCTAGCTCACAGGAGGAGTCCGAACCACGGGAAAGTTCAGAGGATGACTCTACTGGATCGGACCCCGACTGGATGCCCTAGCTCAGTTTTAACCCCTAACCTCCAGTGACTCTTTTTGGAAAAGCCCTCTTACCCTAGTTAGTGTTTAACCTAACCCTCCTTTGCAGCCAAAGCCCCTTTTTGATGTACTGGCTGCGCGTGTCGGCTTTTTGTTGCTAGCGTGGCTGTATAGGCTCGGCTTATGTAATTATGTATATAACGGTTGTAAATATTTTTATGGTAATGTAATAAGTTTGTCTAATTTCTGTTTTAATAATTTTGTTTTGGTGCTATCCTTGGTTGTCATGTTTTTAGTACGGGTGTATATATATCTATTTATATATACGTGTCTTCCGCATGTGTTTGTTCTCTGATGGTTGGGTCGGCAATGCAATCCTGGGAGCGTTGCAAATCGAACGACCAAGGGCGATGATTACAAACCGAGTGGGTCGGGGCGTGACAATTGGTATCAGAGCAAGGTCAGCTCGATCCAACTAGGTCGAGTCTTGGAGTGATAAGGAGCGCTGAGACCATGGGTAGCCACCTAGGATGACTTCATGTGCTGCATGTATCTCCTGACAATGCGTGATGATTTGGCGTATATTGATATTATGACCCATGATGTGCAGGTGCGGCAGGACCTGAGGTGAGTATGTGAACCCTTGGGTGATGTATTGATTAGTTCCTGTTAAGCCGCATGCTGATTGTCTGGTTGTTGTCTTGAGACCTGCCTAGGACTTAGACTGGATAGATTGGTTTAAGTCTCTAATTCCTTAATGGAATTAGCAGGTGGTTGAGCTGTCAGAGTCGTCAGGATGAGTAAGAGAAGAGGGAAGGAGTCCCAAGCTCAACCTAGTGAGGGTGCCCGCGAGGCTAGGGACCCTAGGTTCGATGAGGTCATGGAGACCCTTCGTGAGATAGGACACATCTTCGGGCTGCAGGCGCAGGAGAGAGCCGCAGCCCATGCCCAGGCTGCCGAGGCTGCAGCGATCGCTGGGAATGGAGGAAATCATGCCCAACAGGGGCAAGATCACCCAGCTGGGGCTAGACAGATGCCCCGGTTGGTAGAGCAATTCTTGAGGATGAAGCCGCCCAAGTTTAACGGTCGTGGTGACCCCGAGGCAGCTCCCCGATGGGTGGAAGAGCTGGAGAAGACCTTCAAAGTGTTGGGATGCAATGATGAGGAAAAGGTAACGTTGGCAGTATACCAACTCCAGGATGGTGCTAATGACTGGTGGAGTGCCTCAGAAGGAGGAGTGTTCCCAGTGGGAACGGCCCCAACTTGGACTGTTTTTGTGGAGAACTTCTATGGGAAATACTTCTCAGAGAATGCCCAGGAGAAGAAGCTGACGGAGTTTATGAGGTTGCGCCAAGGTCAGATGACTGTGGACCAGTATGAGGCTGAATTTGCAAGGCTGGCAAGGTTCGCACCGACTATGGTTGCGGATCCAAGGGACAAGGCTCGAAGGTTCCGGGATGGGCTGAAGCCGGATCTTCGGAGCCAGATTCTGTCGCATGACATCAAGGAGTATGGAGAGATGTTCAGGAGAGCCCAGATAATCGAACGAGATCAGCAGGAAAGGTTAGCCGCGTCTGGATCGCGGTTTGTGCGAGGAAAGGATAACCGTCGCCTAGGAAAGAAGCCTATGACAGGCAATCGGCGATTTGTTCCCCCTATCAGAAGGAATATCGGGAAGCCAGCTGCCCCGCCAGGGAGATTTGGACCATGCTTCAAGTGTGGGAGCACGGAACATCAGATCCGCAGCTGTCCACAGGCACATCCCCAGGATCAGCAGCGAGCACCTCAGCAGTATCAGCCCCGACAGCAGTACCAGCCCCGACCAGGAAATCAAGCCGGGAATCCCCCACCGGCAAATCAAGGACGACCGCCCGCTCAAGGAAGGGTTTATGCTGTGGCGCGTGGAGAAGCGGAGAATGCGCCGGGCGTGGTCACAGGTACGATTTCCTTATGTGGCCATACCGCTTATGCACTGTTTGATTCAGGGGCAACCCATTCATTCATTTCGGAGCAATTTGTTAAGTTGATTGGCTTAGTACCAGTGATGTTAGAGATTTCACTTTGTGTGACAACGCCGATGAATGATAGGGTGTTAGTTTCCTTTGGATGCCCTGGTTGTGAGGTAAACATTGGGGGTAAGGATGAGAGTATCGACTTGGTAGTGTTGGCCATGTTCGATTTCGATGTGATCATAGGAATGGACTGGTTAGTCCGACAGAAGGCTGTAGTGGATTGTAGTAATAGGACAATCCGATTTAATCCCGAAGGACGTCCTAGCTTTGAATTCCAGGGGAACCGAGGGGGAACCTCGACCCCATGGATATCTTCGTTAGAAGCAAGTAAATTGCTGGATGATGGGTGTGAAGGTTATCTGGTGGATATTGTGGACCCGACCATGGTGGAACCTAAGTTGGATGATATACCGGTTGTGTGTGATTTTCCCGAGGTCTTTCCTCAGGAATTGCCGGGTTTACCGCCCGACCGGGAAGTGGAGTTCGTTATTGAGTTAGCACCTGGGACTGAACCGATATCGAAGGCCCCGTATCGAATGTCCCTGTCCGAACTAAAGGAGTTGAAGGTTCAAATGCAGGAATTGTTGGACAAGGGTTTCATCCGCCCTAGTGCGTCTCCATGGGGAGCGCCAGTCCTGTTTGTGAAGAAGAAAGATGGGACGTTAAGGTTATGTATAGACTACCGACAGCTGAACCAAGTGACGATAAAGAATAAGTACCCTCTCCCAAGGATCGACGACTTGTTCGATCAGCTGCAAGGAGCCTCAGTGTTCTCCAAAATAGATTTGAGGACAGGTTACCATCAGTTGAGAATTAGGAAGGAGGACATTCCCAAGACTGCCTTTAGGACGAGGTACGGGCATTATGAGTTCACCGTGATGCCTTTTGGGTTAACGAATGCCCCAGCCGCTTTCATGGATTTGATGAACAGGGTGTTTAGAGAGTTTTTGGATCAGTTTGTCATAGTATTCATCGATGATATCTTGGTTTATTCGAAGAGTCCCGAAGAACATGAGGAACACTTGGCGAAGGTGCTACGTACCCTAAGAGAACACGCGTTGTATGCCAAGTTCAGCAAGTGCGAGTTTTGGCTCAATCAAGTAGGATTTCTTGGGCATATTATATCTGGAGATGGAATTTCTGTAGATCCAACTAAGGTGGAAGCGGTAACGAAGTGGCCCAGGCCAACGTCGGTAACGGAGATCAGAAGTTTTCTGGGTTTGGCTGGCTATTACAGACGCTTCGTGGAAGGATTTTCTTCAATAGCCATGCCTTTGACGAAATTGCTGAAGAAGGAGGCAAAGTACATTTGGGATGATAAGTGTGAAAGAAGTTTCCAAGAGTTGAAGCGCAAGTTGACGACCGCACCGGTTTTGACCATTCCGTCCGGGCCAGGAGGATTTGAAATATACAGTGATGCTTCATTAAGAGGACTCGGATGTGTGCTCATGCAACATGGGAAAGTGGTAGCGTATGCGTCACGCCAGCTAAGACCCCATGAGATGAACTACCCGACACATGATTTAGAGCTGGCAGCGATTGTTTTCGCACTTAAGATCTGGAGGCACTACCTGTGCGGAGAGAAGTTTCAGATTTTCACGGACCACCAAAGCCTCAAGTATCTGTTCTCGCAGAAGGAGTTGAATATGAGGCAGCGTCGATGGATGGAATTATTGAAGGACTATGACTGCGACATTCTGTATCATCCGGGTAAGGCGAACCGGGTGGCAGATGCGTTAAGCCGCAAGTCGAGTATGGCTCATTTGCTGGTCAAGGAGTGGACGTTGTTGGAAAGGCTCAGGGATTCGGAGTTTAAGTTTGAAGTGAGCCGAGTGTCCAGTTTGTTCGCGACATTAAGAATCGAACCAGAGGTTCAGGTTAAGATCAAGGAACTGCAACCTTCGGACCCCGAGATTCAGAAGATTATGGAAATGGATGCGGCAAAGAGGAAGCCCGATTTCCAAGTATCCGCGGATGGGATTTTAAAGTATCGTGGCCGACTTTGCGTGCCGGATGATGAAGGACTTAAAGAGGAAATCCTGAGCGAAGCTCATCGGAGTCAGTATAGTATTCACCCGGGTAGTACAAAGATGTACCAGAATCTACGTCAACATTATTGGTGGAATGGCCTGAAGAAGGATGTGGCTAAGCACGTGGCCAAGTGTCTGACGTGCCAGCAAGTGAAGGCACAACACTGTAAACCAGGTGGATTGTTACGACCTTTAGAGATTCCCGAGTGGAAGTGGGAGCATATTACAATGGACTTCGTGACGGGTTTACCGCGAAGCCAAAGAGGACATGACTCGATATGGGTCATAGTGGATCGCTTGACTAAGTCTGCGCACTTCCTTGCGGTTCGGAAGGACTTGGAGTTAGAAAAGTATGCGGAATTGTATGTGCGCCAGATAGTGCGTCTCCACGGAGTACCAGTGACTATCACCTCAGATCGCGACCCAAGATTTACGGCCAACTTTTGGAAGAGTTTGCAAACGGCCTTAGGAACGAGGTTACAATACAGCACGGCCTACCATCCACAAACAGACGGCCAGTCGGAAAGGACGATTCAAACCCTAGAGGATATGCTGAGAGCGTGTGTACTAGATTTCCAAGGCAAGTGGGAAGAGCAATTGCATTTAGTGGAATTTGCCTACAACAACAGCTTTCAGCAGAGTATACAGATGGCGCCTTTTGAAGCCTTGTATGGAAGGGCCTGTAGGACGCCACTATGCTGGGACGAAGTTGGTGAACGAAGTATCACAGGTCCGGAGCTTGTTCAGCAAACGGTAGAAGTAGTGGAAGTGATTCGGGATAGACTAAGGACCGCCCAGAGTCGTCAGAAGAGTTACGCCGATAGAAGGCGACGACCCTTGGAGTTTCAAGTAGGAGATCATGTGTTCCTCAAGGTGTCGCCAATGAAAGGACTATCTCGATTCGGCAAGAAAGGAAAGCTCAGCCCAAGGTATGTCGGGCCATTTGAGATCCTAGAAAAGATTGGAGATATGGCATACCGACTAGCCTTGCCTCCCAACCTATCCCAGGTGCACAATGTTTTTCACGTATCGATGCTAAGGAAGTATGAACCGGACCCGACTCATGTCTTAAGATACGAGGAAGTGGACGTGGACGACAGAGTGACGTACGTGGAGAAGCCGGTCAGAATCGAGGACAGAAAGGACCGAGTGCTAAGGAATAAGACGATTCCGATGGTCAAAGTGGTTTGGCAGCATCATGGAACGGAAGGCGCTACTTGGGAAAGTGAAGAGGCCATGCGACGTCAATACCCCCAGCTGTTCGAGTAGATTGTTGTGGACTTCAAATTTCGAGGACGAAATTTTTGTAAGGGGGGAAGAATTGTAACATCCCGAAATTCGACTCGATCCCTGGAATGAATAAAACGAGTTTTATTCGATATTTCCTTTTTCGTAAGTCTCGCCCGGAGCCGATCACTCTCGGGATACTGACCAAATGGGAATGGCCAACTAGGAATAGGTACGTGGACCATGGACCCGGTCGTGAACTAAACTTGACTTAGAGAAATGACGGGGAAATATTTTGGGCCAGTATGGGCCGATCTTCGGAACTCGAGCCGGATGATCGTGTCCTCGGAACTAGTGATACTCCTCTCGTTCTCTCGACAATCGAGCACGTCACGAGTCGGACAAACCAAGGTCGATACGCGTAAAACCTAAACGGCCACCCGTTAGTGAGAGAATTGGAAAATGGGAAATTGATGAATTCGATCGTGGAATTTAATCCGGACATCGGGAGCGATGTTTCGCGAGTCTCGGGATAGTTTTTATGAGGACGACGTCAAAAATATGCTGGCCACTTAGGTATAGGTCTTATATGGTCGAAAATTAGCAATCCAACCCGGTACCGGAAATTTAGGACCGTTTTGCCCCCGAGACCTTTGGAATTCCGAATTTTGAAATCCTTGAGGGGTGTGACACTTGTCAACACCCCCCTTCCCCATGCATGCAATGATTTGCACCAAATCCACACACCACCCTTTTGTCTCCCCCATGCAAATGATTTCCCTCTCACCTCACATCACCTTCTCTCTCTTTCCCTATTCTCTCCCTCACTCTCTCTCACGCCCTCTCTCTCTCTCCCTCACCCGGTCACTCTCCCTCACCCTCTCCTCTCCGGCGGTTTTCCTCTCTCCCTCAGCCTCACGCCGCCGTCCACAGCCCGCCGGAACCACCACCGGCCAGTACCACCGCCGTGAGCTTCCCCCTCTCGCCTCACCGCCAGCCGGCCGACCATCCTCTCCATTCCTCCTCTCTTTTCCCCTCTCCTCCGGTTGCATGCAGGCTGGTGGGACGCCGGTCAGCCCAGGGCAGTAGGCTCGCCGTCGCCGGACCGCCGCTGCTGTCCCTCTCACCGCCGTCCCGTTGCATGCACGGTTGAGCGCCGGACCTCCTCCGCCTCCGCCGTCTCTTTCCCTCCGTCTCTCTCTCATTTCCTCTCGCTGTTCCCGAGCGGCCAAGATCAGCACCGCCGTTGCCGGGGCCAGCACCGCCGCGTCGCCGCCGGGCTCGCCGCTGCACCGCCAGCCCGCCGTGCGCCGCTGCTCCCTCCGTCCGACCTCTCCTCTCCGGCTGCATGCAGAAGGATTTGGCGCCGGTCAGCCAAGGAGAAGCCAGCTGACCGTTCACCTCCCGCCGCCGTGCGCCGCCGTGCACCGCCGTGGGCCGTGACCGCCGTCTTCCCCCTCTCTCGGTTGCATGCAGCAGGGTGGACCGCCGGACCAGCTCGCCGCCGTTCCCTCTCCTCTCCGCCGCGGCTGCATGCACGGTTGAGCCCCCCGGAGCCATTCGCCGCTGCACGCCGCCGTCCGCCGCCGCTGTGGTGGCCGTCCACTGCCCTTTCCCTCGCCGTCCCTCTCTGGTTTCCTCCGCCACTCACTGTTCTGTTCAGCCCGCGTCCTTACGCATCAGGCGCAACACCGATCTCCTTTACAAACCAGAGCCCGCGTAAACGCATCAGGATGGTTGTCTTCCGGACGTACCGGGCATCGTCCTGCTCCAAAGTGCATGAGGACGGCACACCCCGCGTAAACGCATCAGGGCGAAAGTGATCACACATTCACACAACCGATTTTATCTGAACCCCGCGTAAACGCATCAGGGCATAATTAGGTGATCACATATTCATGGCATACACGCATTCTCGCACAATTTTCCACAAGCCCCATACTCGGCATGCATAATGCGTAGCCATGCAATTCCGCACACGAATGTTGGTGCAATGTTCCATGGCAGAATGTCCACGCAATTCAATGCCAACATGTCATGATCAATGATCCACGTCATATGCTCAGTCAGCCCAATCAATTAATTCGGGGCATCACATGTGAATACGGCACTTATGACGTACATTGATAATTCACCAATCACATTCCACATATGTCGATCACACAAACATGCGACATAGTAGGCTCAAATGATCACAATTGCCAAACCAACATGCCGGTCAATCATCCCGGCAATCCCGGCAATCCAAATCAATTCGATTCTCAAACTATCATGGAATTGACCCTCGAAATTCAATATGGACAGCAGCTAGTTCTCTGTATTTCCACTTCTAATTCTCCTCCAAATTCTATTTTGTCAATCCATTACTAGTTTCCCGACACCCACCGATATCATGCAAATCCTAATAGTGCTAATCGACTAACCGACACACCCTAGGCCCGTTTTAAAGCGCATTATCGTCCTAATTAGGGTTTAGAGGTTTTCACCCACCTCAATCCAAGCTCGGGCGACGGGGAACGGCGGCCGATCACCGGTACACGGTGGAACCGGCGGCACACTTCCCAAGGGGCGACGGCGCGCGGCGGTCCGGCGTCCACAGCAACCACGGGCGGCGGTGTGAGGCCGGCGGGGCTGCTGTTCACGGCGACGGGAGGTTGGACGGGCGGCTGGTTGGCGCGACCAGCGGCTGGACACGGCGGTGCTCGGTGGACAGCGGCGGACGGCGACGGAGGGCAGCGGCGTCCCGGCGTCCTTGGCACCGGCGTGAGGAGAACAGAACCGGCGAGAGGCGAGAGAGAGTGAGAACGGCTAGGGAGGCGACGGTGGACAGTCACGGCGGAGGCGACCGGCGACGGCGTGCAACGGCGAGCGGCTCCGGCGGTGGCTCAACCGTGCATGCAGCCGCGGCGGGGAGGAAGGAGAGAGGAACGGCGGCGAACGGCGGCGTGGCTGGCCGGCGTTCAACTGTGCATGCACCGGGAAGGAAGGGACGGCGGCGAGGGAACAGCAGCGGCGGTCACGGTGCCACGGCGGCGGCGGTGCTTCTCGGCGAGCGGCGGACGATCAGCCAGTCCCTCCTTAGCTGACCGGCGCCGATCCTTCCTGCATGCAGGCGGACACATGAGTGGCTGACCGGCGCCACGCTCTCCTGCATGCAGCCGAGGAAGAGAGAGAGAGAGACGGAGGCGAGGGAGGTCCGGCGTCCCACCGTGCATGCAACGGAGCGGCGGCGAGGGGAGCAGCGGCGGCCTTGGCGGAGGCGCGGCCGCGCTGGCCTCGGCGTGAGGCCTCAGCCGGTCGTGAACAGCAAGGGAGTAGAGAGGCACGGTCGGCCGGCTGGCGGTGAGGCGAGAGGGAGAGAGGCGCGGACGGGAGAGGGGAGAGAGTGGCCGGCGAGTGAGAGAGGGAGAATGAGAGAAAGACGAGAGGAAGTGTGAGTGAGAGGGAGATGAAGAGACTCCAAGGGGAAAATGATTACATGCATGGGGGAGGTGAAGAGGTGGAGTGGGAGAGTGGATGACAAGACTTGCATGGGGAAGGGGGAGAGTGACAAGTGTCACTTCCCCACAAGAAAGCAAATTTCGGAATTCCAAGGGTCACGGGGGCAAAACGGTCCTAAATTTCCGGTACCGGGTCGGTTCGCCAAAATTCGACCCTACTAGACCTATATACACGTGGCCAGCTTAATTTGACGTCGTCCTAAAGAATATCATCCCGTAACTCCCGATAATTGGCCTCGAAGTCCGGACTAAATTCCACGATCGAATTCATCAATTTCTCGTTTTCTAATTCTCTTACTAACGGGCGGCCGTTAGGATTTACGCGTATCGACCTCGGCTGCCCGAGTCGCGACGAGCTCGATTGTCGAGAGACGGGAGGAATTATCGCTAGTTCCGAGGACGCGATCATCCGGCTCGAGTTCCGAAGACCGGTCCATACTGGCCCAAAATATTTCCTCGTCATTCTTTTAAATCGGCTTAATTCGCGATCGGTCCTTGGTCCACGTATCTATTCCCAGTTGGCCATTCCCATTCGGTCAGTATCCCGAGAGTGATCGGCTCCGGGCGAGACTTACGAAAATGGAATATCGAATAAGACTCGTTTTATTCATTCCAGAGACTGAGTCGAATTTCGGGATGTTACAATTCTTCCCCCCTTACAAAAATTTCGTCCTCGAAATTTAAAACCCAAACCAATCTACTCAAACAGCTGGGGGTATTGACGTCGCATGGCCTCTTCACTTTCCCAAGTAGCGCCTTCCGTTCCATGATGCTCCCAAACCACCTTGACCATCGGAATCGTCTTGTTCCTTAGTACTCGGTCCTTTCTGTCCTCGATTCTGACCGGCTTCTCCACGTATGTCACTCTGTCGTCCACGTCCACTTCCTCGTATCTTAAGACATGAGTCGGGTCCGGTTCATACTTCCTTAGCATCGACACGTGGAAAACATTGTGCACCTGGGATAGGTTGGGAGGCAAGGCTAGTCGGTATGCCATATCTCCAATCTTTTCTAGGATCTCAAATGGCCCGACATACCTTGGGCTAAGCTTTCCTTTCTTGCCGAATCGGGATAATCCTTTCATTGGCGACACCTTGAGAAACACATGGTCTCCTACTTGAAACTCTAAGGGTCGTCGTCTTCTATCGGCGTAACTCTTCTGGCGACTTTGAGCAGTCCTTAGGAATGTCTATCCTTCCTGATCCTCAACTGATGGTGCTGGCTCGGTCTCGGCGGAGGCACGACGGCGCTGGCTCGGTCTCGGCGGGAATAGATAGGAAAGAGAGGGAGAGAGTGAGGCGTCGGCGAGGGCTGGCCGGCGTTCAGCCGTGCATGCGCCGGGAAGGAAGGAACGGCGACGAGGGGGCAGCGGCGGCGAACAGCTCCGGCGGTGGCTCAGCCGTGCATGCAGCCACGGCGGGGAGAAAAGGGAGAGACGGCGGCGTGGCTGAACCGGCAGCCACTCTCCTGCATGCAACCGAGAGAGGGAGAGAGAGACGGCGGAGGAAGAGCAGCGGCGGTGGCCACGGCGAGCGGCGGCCAGCGGTGCTCCTCGGCGGAAGGCAAGCGGTCAGCGTGCTCCTCCTTGGCTGACCGGCGTCGAACTCCTCTGCATGCAGCTGGAGAGGAGAGGAATGGAGAAGAAATGGTGAGGAACAGCGGCAAGGGGGTGACGGCGGCCAACAGCGGCGGCCTTGGCGGGGCGGCGACGGGCTCGGCGGAGGCGGGGCCAAGCTGAGCCTCGGCGTGAGGCTTTGGTCGGCCGTGGATAGCAAGGGAGGAAGAAGGGGTGGAACGGTTGGCTGGCGGTGAGGCGAGAGGGACGCGGCGGCTGCACGGCGGCGGCGCTGGCGGGCGGCGGCTGTTCCGGCGGGCGGTGGACGGCGTGAGGCCGAGCGGACGAGAGAGAGAGAGAGAGGTGTCGCCGGACAGGAGAGGGAGAGGGGTCGGCCACCGAAGGAGAGGGAGAGGGTGAGTGAGAGAGAGAGAGAGGAAAGAAAGAGAGAAGTGACATGTGATGATGGTGAAGATTGCATGGGGAAGTCCAAGAGGTTGAGTGAGGACTTGGCTGAAATGATGACATGCATGGGGAAGATTTAGGGTGACAAGTGTCACACCTAGGGCTAGTCTTAGGGATTCAAATTTTCGGAATTAGAGAGGGCATAGGGGCAAAACCGACATTAAGTTCCGGTACCGGGTCGAATCGCTAATTTTTCGACCGTACAAGTCCTATACCCGTATGGCCAGCTTAATTTGACGTCGTCCTCATAAAAACTATCCCGAGATTCACGAAAATCGCTCTCGATGTCCGGATTAAATTTCACGATCAAATTGTCGAATTTCCAATTTCTAAATCTCTCACTAACGGGCAGCCGTTTAGGATTCAAACGTTTCGACCTCGGGTTGTCCGAATCGCGGCGAGCTCGAGAGAGGGAACGAGAGGAATTATCACTAGTTCCGATGACACAATTGTCCGGTTCGGATGATCGGTTCACACTGGCCCAAAATATTTCCTCGTCATTCTCCTAAGTCAGGCTTGACTCGCGACCGGGTCTTTGGTCCACATATCTATTCCTAGTTGGCCATTCCCATTTGGTCAGTATCCCGTGAGTGATCAGCTCCGGGCGAGACTTACGAAAATGAAATATCGAATAATACTCATTTTATTCATTCCAGAGATCGAGTCGAATTTCGGAATGTTACAATTCTGACGTGCCAACAAGTGAAGGCACAGCACTGCAAGCCAGGTGGATTATTACGGCCTTTAGAAATTCCCGAATGGAAGTGGGAGCATATTACGATGGATTTCGTGACGGGTTTACCGCGAAGCCAAAGGGGACACGACTCGATATGGGTCATAGTGGATCGTTTGACTAAGTCTGCACACTTCCTGGCAGTACGGAAGGACTTGGAGCTAGAAAGGTATGCGGAGTTGTATGTGCGACAAATAGTGCGTCTTCATGGAGTACCAGTGACGATCACCTCAGATCGCGATCCAAGGTTTACGGCCAACTTTTGGAAAAGTCTGCAAACGGCCTTAGGA
The DNA here is from genome assembly GCA_031216185.1 of Syzygium aqueum. Taxonomy (NCBI): domain Eukaryota; kingdom Viridiplantae; phylum Streptophyta; class Magnoliopsida; order Myrtales; family Myrtaceae; genus Syzygium; species Syzygium aqueum. The sequence goes on from CM062238.1 coordinate 20,790,997, forward strand.
ACGAGATTACAATACAGTACGGCCTACCATCCGCAAACAGACGGCCAGTCGGAAAGGACGATTCAAACCCTGGAGGATATGTTGAGAGCTTGTGTTCTGGATTTCCAAGGCAAGTGGGAAGAGCAACTGCATTTGGTGGAGTTTGCCTACAATAATAGCTTTCAGCAGAGTATTCAGATGGCACCGTTCGAAGCCTTGTATGGTAGGGCCTGTAGGACACCACTGTGCTGGGATGAAGTTGGTGAGCAGAGTATCGTAGGTGTCACGCCCCGGACCCCACCGGGCTCGCGACACCCCTTCGATGGCCGTATTTAAAATGCGACATCCCAGGACTTGTCGCCGACCCATCTCCCATAACAAATCATAAGGCACATGCGGAAGCATTAATTAAAACACCCGTACAAAAACAATACATGACCAAGGGTAGTAGAACAATTGAACCATATACTTCATTCAACGGCACGTACTTACAAAATCCAACCTTACATACAAAGGTCACGGGGGTTAAAACAACCATCATCAAAAGGGGCAAGTGGTCGGGTAGGTTAGCCTAGCTATACAAAAAGGGTCCACCAACTCCATGGGCTCTTCTTCGGGATCTTGCTCCATCGGCTCTTCCTCGGGATCCTAGAACGCTGTGACGGACCATTCATGGTCGGAGTCGGGGGTCTGAAATGGTTATATAATAACCATGAGAACGAGTCTCAATAAGCAACACCCTAAGCCCTACCTAGGCCAATGCGTACCCAGACAAGTCATACCCAAACACATAATAAAACAACCACACGACTTAGGCCCTTGGCCCAAATCAAACATATGTTAACCCTGCAGGTTAGGCACATAATAATATCACGTCACATACGCGGCATCCTCGATCACACGTACGTCACACACATGCTCAAAACCTTTAGTGTCAATTCAAAATGTAGATCACCGAGTCGTACAAATTCACACACTGACCCATGCATTCATATGCATGCAAATGCCACTACCTTGCCATGCACGCGATTTAACTCATATGGCATTCCGGCATAAGATTCCATTCGTGTCCCGATTATAAAATAGAACCTGCTTAGGCACGTCCCATACCATACCCAGCAGATTCCATTACATAATTAGGCACTATGCATCACACGTAATAATTCGCGCGTGTTCCGATTATAGAATACAATCCACTTAGATACGTCCCATACCATACCCAGCAGATTCCATCGTATAATCAGGCACTATGCATCACACGTAATCATTTATCCATTAATTCGACCCGAAGGCCCCGACCCGAAGGTCCGATCCGAAGATCCGGTCCGAAGACCACGACCCGAAGGCCCGACCCGAAGGTCCGATCCGAAGATCAATCACAACACTCCGTGGCCAGCGTAAAGACGCTCTCAAGCCCAGTGTCTCTAGCCCGCGTAAACGCATCAGGCGCAACACCGATCTCCTCACGAACCAAAGCCTGCTTTAGGATGGTCGTCTTCCGGACGCACCGGGCATCGTCCTGCTCCAAAGTGCATGAGGACGGCACGACCCGAAGGCCACGACCCGAAGGCCTTAAGTGATCACACGGCACACTGCCAATTTTTATCTGAACCCCGCGTAAACGCGTCAGGGCATAATTAGGTGATCACATGTCCATGGCATACCCGCATTCTCGCACAATTTCCACAAGCCTCATACTCGGCATGCATAATGCGTAGCCATGCAATTCCGCACACGAATGTTGGTGCAATGTACCACGGCATAATGTTCCACAATGTACAACACGATTCAATGCCACGAATTCATGCTCAACAACCCACGTCACATACTTGACTAGCCCAACCAACACCATGGGGCATCACATGCGTATTTGGCACTTATGACGTATTCGGGCATTATGATGTACATTAACAAATCATCAATCGCACTCCACAATGGTCGGTCACACGAGCACACGGCATGGTAGACCCAAGCCATCACGATTGCCAAACTGACACCCACAATTCCGAAATTCGACTCGATCCCTGGAATGAATAAAACGAGTTTTATTCGATATTTCCTTTTTCGTAAGTCTCGCCCGGAGCCGATCACTCTCGGGATACTGACCAAATGGGAATGGCCAACTAGGAATAGGTACGTGGACCATGGACCCGGTCGAGAAGTAAGCTTGACCTAGAGAAATGACGGGGAAATATTTTGGGCCAGTATGGGCCGATCTTCGGAACTCGAGCCGGATGATCGTGTCCTCGGAACTAGTGATATTCCTCTCGTTCTCTCGACAATCGAGCACGCCACGAATCGGACAAACCAAGGTCGATACGCGTAAATCCTAACCGGCCACCCGTTAGTGAGAGAATTAGAAAATGGGAAATTGATGAATTCGATCGTGGAATTTAATCCGGACATCGGGAGCGATGTTTCGCGAGTCTCGGGATAGTTTTTATGAGGACGACGTCAAATTAAGCTGGCCATATGTATAAAGGGCATGTACAGTCGAAAAATTAGCGTTTCGACCCGGTACCGGAACTTGATGTCATATTTACCCCTATGCCCCTTGGAATTCCGAAAATTTGAATTCTTGTGGAGGGTGACACTTGTCACTCCCACTCCTCCCCATGCATGTCATCATTTGTCCCAAAAGCCCACTCCACCTCTTGGACTTCCCCATACACTAATCATTTCTTTGTCTCTTCAACTCTCCCTCTCTCACTCCCTCTCTCACCCTCTCTCTCTCGCCGGCCACTCCTCCTCCCTCTCCACCGCGCGCCTCCCTCCCTCTCGGCCACACGCCACCGCCCATAGCCACCGCCGGGACCGCCACCAGCCGCACCGCCACCGTGAACCCCTCCCTCTCGCCTCACCGCCAGCCGGCCGACCGTGTCTCTCTACCCCCTTGCTGTTCACGACCGGCTGAGGCCTCACGCCGAGGCCAGCGCGGCCGCGCCTCCGCCAAGGCCGCCGCTGCTCCCCTCGCCGCCGCCCCGTTGCATGCACGGTTGGACGCCGGACCTCCCTCGCCTCCGTCTCCCTCTCTCTCTTCCTCGGCTGCATGCAGGAGAGCGTGGCGCCGGTCAGCCAAGGAGGGACAAGCTAACCGTCCACCAAGGCCGCCGCTGAGCACCGTCCACGCCGCTCGCCGTAGCCACCGCCGCTGGCCTTCCGCCACCGCCTCTCCCTCCCTGTCTCGGTTGCATGCAGGAGGGTACTCGCCGGTGCAGCCACGCCGCCGCCTCTCCCTTTCCTTCTCGCCTTGGCTGCATGCACGGCTGAGCCACGCCACGCCCCGAACTCCACGGCACGCAACATCCCGCTCGAGGGTCGGTAAGAACATAAAACGACGTCCCAGGACTTGTCGTCGTCGACCCATTTCCCAAGACAGAGCATAAAGCACACGCGGAAGTAAGAATTTAAAACAAACACCCGTACAAAACAAATATGAGAACCAGGGAAGCAACATAAGGAAAACCTAAACAACGTGCACAACCATAGAAATGTCAACATGGGCAAGAGGCTAAGAGACTAGGGAATCCACTGCGACAAAAGGGAGAGGGCCTAAAATTCAAAAAGTGTCTACCCTCACAAAAAGGCTAATTCTAGCCTAAGGCGCCCAATCGGAATCGGAACCGTTAGACTCTGATGAACTTTCTGATAACTCTAGGTCTTCGCTGGGATCCTCCTTCTCCTCCTTGGACTCTTCGGTGTCTATTGGCTCAATATCGTCAACCTCCATCGGCTCCACGATTCGATCCCCAACTGCTGGTTCGTAGTTCACTCCTCCTAGCTCTTCATCCTCGGCGGCTTCGTACAATCCATATGAACCCATGCTACATACTCGTGCGTCTCCTGCTTGGTCGTACCCACATCTACTCCTATCAATGTATAATGCCTAAGATAAACATCCCCATTCCCCACTGGATATTTTGCTCGAACTCGACGGGGATTCCAAACCGCACTGGGGGATCTGGCATCGTCACGGGCGTGGGTCTGAAAGGTTGGGGTTATATAAACCGTGAGACACTTCTCAGTGAGTGACAACCCCTAAACCTAAATTAGGCTAACATGCATCTCCTGACGGGAAAAACAATCATACACATACAAGAATGACTTAGGCACGTAGGCCTAAATCGGCATTTCAATGACCCTGCAGGTTAGACAATCTCATAATATCGCATTCCACGAACGGCACTCCCGATCAAGCGTACGTCACACGCATGCTCAAAGTCTTTAGTGCTGGTTCCGAGTAAAGATCACCGAGTCACATAATTCCACACACTGTCTCGTGCATTCACATATATGCAAATGTCATTAACTATCATGCTTGCAATTTAACTCATATGGCACTCCCGGCATAATGTTCCATTCGTGTTCCGATTATAGAATAGAATCTACTTAGACACGTCCCATACCATGCCCAGCGGATTCCATTACATAATCAGGCACTATGCATCACACGTTAACCATTCATTTTGTTAACTCGACCTGAAGGCCCGATCCGAAGATCCGATCCGAAGATCACGACCCGAAGGCCAATCACAACACTCCGTGGCCAGCGTAAAGACGCCCCAGGCCCAGTGTCTCTAGCCCGCGTCAAAACGCATCAGGCGCAACACCGATCTCCTTACGAACCAGAGCCCGCGTAAACGCATCAGGATGGTCGTCTTCCGGACGAACCGGGCAATCACAACACTCCGTGGCCAGCGTAAAGACGCCCCAGGCCCAGTGTCTCTAGCCCGCGTCAAAACGCATCAGGCGCAACACCGATCTCCTTACGAACCAGAGCCCGCGTAAACGCATCAGGATGGTCGTCTTCCGGACGAACCGGGCAATCACAACACTCCGTGGCCAGCGTAAAGACGCCCCAGGCCCAGTGTCTCTAGCCTGCGTCCTTACGCATCAGGCGCAACACCGATCTCCTTTACGAACCAGAGCCCGCGTAAACGCATCAGGGCGAAAGGTGATCACACATTCACACAACCGGTTTTATCTGAACCCCGCGTAAACGCATCAGGGTATGATTAGGTGATCACAAGTCCATGGCAAACACGCACTCCCGCACAATTTCGATACAAGCCTCACACTCTGCATGCATAATGCGTGGCCATGCAATTTCGCACACGAATGTTGGTGCAATGTACCACGGCAGAATGTCCAAGCAATTCAATGCCAACGTATCATGATCAATGATCCACGTCATATGCTCAGTTAGCCCAATCAATTAATTCGGGGCATCACACGTGGTTATGGCACTTATGACGTACATTGATAATTCACCAATCACATACCACATTGTCGATCACACGAACATGCGACATGGTATTCTCAATTTATCATGATTATCAAACCAACGTGCAATTCAATCACTCCGGCCATCCCGGCACTCCAATCAAGTTAATCCACTAGTTTCCGTTAATTGGACCGTTAAATTCCCGGCATGGACAGCAACTAATCAGTCCGAGAGAGAAAAACCGAGAATATACAAAATCGAGTTCAAACTGGGCAGTTACACAGCAATAGAAATCCATTTGAAATAAATAGAAAATCAATTCCAAAAATTATGAAATTTGGATATGTTGTACAAAACATCTTGATAAACATTTTCTGTGAAGAACTTGAAACCCAGTTCCAACCGTAAGCACCTCGTTTTGACACTCAAAGCCGGACAAAACCCAGTTCGCTCAAACAGCCCCTCAGACCATCAAAAATATAACTCATTCAGTACCCAAATCATTTTGGAAAGCCCTGAAATTTTTATATGTCATAGGAAAAAGTGTCTTTAACAATTTTTGTGAAGGAAGTTTGTTGAAATAAGGTCTGGAAAATTTTATAAAAATTCGGAAAGACAGAAAGGTCGGGTGAACAGTAAATCGGGCAGTTTTATGACGGTCTGAAGACTGACCTCCGAATGACCCCAAACAAATTCCAAAAATTCTGAATTTAAAGTATGTTATACTTAAAGATGTTGGGAACAATTTCCGTGAAGAACACTTTCTCAGATTCGGCCCACAATGATCACAAAAAAATTAATAAAGCACAGAGGTACAGTAACAATCAGAAATCCGAAAATCATCAAACTTGCACCATTAAGCAAATCAAGATTATACAACCACAAAACCAACCATACACAGCCCCTAATCCCATCTAGAGCGCATAATCGTCCTAATTAGGGCTTAGAGGAATACACTCACTTAATTTGAGTTCGGGACGACGAGGAATGGCGGCCGATCACCGGTAAACGGTTTAACCGGCGGCACGATTCCTAAGAGCGGCGGTGAGCGGCGAGTCCGGCGGCGGTCGGCGGAGGCGTCCCGGTGGTGTGGCGGGATCGGCTGTGGACGGCGTTTCTCGGCTCTCTCTTGGCCGAGAATGAGAGGGAGAGTCGGAGATAAGGAGAGAGAGGGAGTGAGGGAAAGAGTGAATGAGAGAGTAAATGAGAGAATGAATGAGAGAGAGTGAATGAGAGAATGAATGAGAGAGTTAATGAGAGAATGAATGAGAGAGTTAGAGGTCTTGAAACTCCAAAATTCGGAATATGAAGGGGCTCGAGGGTAAAAACGACATTAAGTTCCGGTACCGGGTCGATTTGCCAAATTTCGACCATATAAGTTCTATACCTAAGTGGCCAGCATATTTTTGATGTCGTCCTCACAAAAAAATCATCCCGTAGTCCTCGAAAGTCGGCCTCGAACTCCGGACTAAATTTCACGATTGAATTCGACAAATTCAAATTCCCAAATCTCTCACTAACGGGCGGCCGTTTAGGGATTACGCGTATCGACCTCGGGTTGTCCGATTCGCGACAAGCTCGATTGTCGAGAGAACGAGGGGAATTATCGCTAGTTCCGTGGACACGATCGTCCGGCTCGAGTTCCGAAGATCAGTCCATACTAGCCCAAAAATACTTCCTCGTCGTTCTTCTAAATCAGGCTTATTTCGCGACTGGGCCCATGGTCCACGTACCTATTCCTAGCTAGCCATTCCCATTTGGTCAGTATCCCGAGAGTGATCAGCTCCGGGCGAGACTTACGAAAATGAAATATTGAATAAGACTCGTTTTATTCATTCCAGATATTGAGTCGAATTTCGGGATGTTACAATTCTTCCCCCCTTACAAAAATTTCGTCCTCGAAATTTGTAACCCAAACAAATCTACTCGAACAGCTGGGGGTGTTGACGTCGCATGGCCTCTTCACTTTCCCAAGTGGCACCTTTCGTTCCATGGTGCTCCCAAACTATCTTGACCATCGGGATCGTCTTATTCCTTAGCACTCGGTCCCTTCTGTCCTCGATTCTGACCTGCTTTTCCACGTACGATACTTTATCGTCTACATCCGTTTCCCTTTAATGTGGGTCATACTTGGTTCATACTTCCACAATGTCGTCACATGGGATACATCATATACTTAGGACAGATTAGGCGACGAGGCGATTTGCTAGATCATATCTCCGATCTTTTCCCAAATATCGAACAATCTGACATGGCTCGGCTCAACTTCCCTTTTCTGTCAAATTAGGATAATCTTCCCATTAAGGAACACTTGAGCTACCACTTAGTTCCCAATCTTAAGCCCTAAGAGTCATCGTCTCTGATCATGTGACCTTTCTGACGACTCTACTTATCTGTCCGACGCAAAGTCCCTTTCGCCTTGCCAAAAAGTATGCAAGCCTAATCGGTCTGTCGACTGTTAGTCCGATGGAATTGGGTCTTCTCAGGCTTCACATTGATCTCGTTACAACATCCTTGGGATCATGTCACATTTCCATTCAACGGTCATAACAGCCTTCTAGGTTTATTGTGCTGTGTCTTCACTTATAGGCACGTCAAACACTCGGCCATCTACTTGGCCATATTTACTTTCACCCATTTTTCCGGCAGTGTCACCACAAATCCTGGCACATTTCGTACTGTCCGTCTGAACGTCGCAATTACACTCATGGGTCTCAAATAAGATTTCTTTCTTACTTCCTACGTCGTTGGACACACCTTTTTTTGCTACTTGGGTGAACCTTATGCTTACTGCGGAAATTTCCATTCAAATTTTTCCCCCTCGAGTTTAGCCTCATCGGGTACACACAATCATCCTTAGAACCTCAAAATTTCTATCCCCAAATACATGGAAATCCGACTTCCACTTATCGGCATCCATCTCAACGACTCTTCGTATCTCGTGATCCATATAATGCCATTCCTTGTTCTGGGCCTGGATTTCTAACTAATCCTCAAGACGGTCAACAGATTTCACATCCAGTTCACTTCAAATTTAACTTCCAAGTCCCTGAGCCTTCCCAACGAGGTTCATTCCTTGATCACCCCATACGTCCCAATTGACTCACGACTTAGCGTATCTATTACTCATCCAGTCTTTCCATGGCGATACAGGGTGTTGTAGTCAATTTTCCGTCATGCATCGGGTAATTCTTTTCACGTGGCCTTAACTGGCACGACGCATAATTTGCTACTCTACCGTGTTGCATCAACACACACCTAAGTCTTCTTAATGAAGCGTTACTATAAACCTCGAATCCTCCCGGTCCGGGTTGAATATTCAGTACCGGGGCAATTTTCAACCTACGCTTCAGCTTTTGGGAAGTCCGTTCATAGTGATCATTCCATTCAAACGGATTTCCTTTTCAATCAGCCGTGCCGATAGCACGGCTATCGACGAGAATCTTCCACAAAACATCGATAATTGTTAGCCAAATCTACGACACTTCAAACCTCAATTATCGCCATCAGTCCTTACCACTTAGTTATTACCTCGACCTTAATCGGGTCTGCAAAAGTTCCATCTTCCGAGATTATACGTTCAGGGGACGCGACTCCATCGAGCCAGAGTTCGCACTTGTCCTACCTGGCGTGGAGTGCGTGTTCTCTCAAAGTTCGTAATACCTCAGCCAGACTTGCTTTTTGCTCCCAGGTTCCTCGAGTCTCCCAATACATCATCAATGAAAACTGTTACGGACTAATCTCATAATTCTTGGAACACTCGGTTCATTAGGTCCACAGAAGCAACGAGGCATCTCTTAAACCAATGGGCATCGCTATGAATGCGTAGTACCCGTACCTCGTTTGTTAAACCGTCGTAATTATATCTCCCTTTCATATCCTAACTGGAAATTCCAGTCCGTAACACAATCTTAGGAACATTTTCCTTTCGGAGTCTCCATTGGTGACATCAAGTCCGTGGTTCAATCTCGGAGAACACTGAGGTCCTTACAATTGATCAGATAGATCATCGATCCTCGGCAGTAGGTACTTACTATTTACCATTGACTGCTCAACTGCTAGTAGTTTATGTACCATCTCGATGTCCCGTCCGTTTTCCTCATACATAATACAGGAATTCCCCACAGGGACACACTAGGGCCAATAAAATTTTACCCACGAGTCCTTACATCTGGACTTTCAATTCCTTTAATTTCCAACGGGGACATTCGACACTATCTCCTCGAAATCAGTTCCACTCCTGGGCCAATTCTTTCACGATTCCACTTCCCGTTCTAGTGACAATCTGGTAGTTTCTAAAGAGAGACCTCGGAAAGTTACACACTTCGTTAATTCTTCCGACTTTAGTTCCGTCAAGATCGGGTCAACCACGCCCTTTAAGCGTCCTTCACAATCTTCATTCGACATCTAATCACCTTAAGCAAGGGCATCCAAGGAATCGAGATTCCTCCTCGCCTTTCCTGAAATCCAACGGTAGAACGTCCATTCGGACTAAACTGGATTACCCTATTGTCATAATTCATTACGGCTTTCTGCCTTACAAATCACTCCGTATCAATTTTCCACGACAAAATCGTACATGGCCAATACTGCCGAGTCAACACTCCTTTTTCTACTATCAATTACTGTCTCACAGTTAAAACACCTCAACAACACCATCACCTTATCATTCGAGGAATCGTCACACCAAACGTGACCCAAGCACAACAGACTCAATCCCATCCAGCTTAACTAGTTGTTCTAACTCCCACTTTCGAAGCAAGCCTCAGAACGACTCATTTAACGGTTCGACTTTTTAATATTCTTCCTCACCGGTGAGATGAATCGTCAGTTTCCCCGCCATTTGCCTCTTCCCGAAGCGGCGATTATCTTAATTTGAACAAATCACTATCCAGAAGTAGTTGCGCTTTCCAACTGATCTCGCTCTATCACTTGAGTTCATTCCTATACTTCCCTATCATTCCTGATGTTTAGTGTGATCATTAGGTTTTGGAGATCCGGCTTCAGTCCGTCTCAGAATTTCTGAACCTTGTCCCGTGGATTCTCAACCAGCCAAGTGGACTTCGTTTCATATCGTTCCACAGTCATCTACCCTCGGCGAAGTCACATAAACTCCGTCAGTTCCCTTTCTTGGGCACTCTCTGGGGAATATTTTCCCATAGGAACTCTTAACCATCATGGCCCAAATTTGGACTGTACTCATTGAGGATATCTTATCCTTGGCAATCTTCCACCAATAATTAACATTGTCTTGCGGCTAATACCTCGCCAACATTACTTTCTTAGTCTCGGTGCACCCCAAAATCTCAAAGGCTTTCTCTAATTCCTACACCCACCTCGGTGCAATCTCAGAGTCACCCTTACCATAGACTTTATACGATTTCGACCTGAGAAATCGTTCCAACAACTAGTGGCTTTGCCTATTGGCCACTATCTGAGTTTGGATTAACTGTCATTATTCTCACTCATAGCAGTAATCATTGCAACCTCAATAACCTGGGCAATAACGGCGGCCCCTTTCTCGAGCTTGCCTGCCCATACATTCCCTATTTTCTATAAGACCTGAGTCACAACCTCTAATCTTAGGTTTCGGCCTCATGGCCTAAAGCACTCGACTGTTCTTGGGCTTCCTTACCCCTCATTTTGTCATCCTTGCAATTTCACTGATCACCTACCTGCTATAACCCCCTAAGGGATTAGAGACTTAAACCAATCTAACCGGTCTAAGGTCCTAGGCAGGTCTCAAAACAACAATCAAACACTCAGCATGCGGCCTAACAAGAATTACTCAATACATCACCCAAGGGATTTACATACTCACCTCAGGTCCTGCCGCACCTGCACAATACGTTTCATAATCATACATGCCAGATCATCACACATTGTCAGGAGATACATGTAGCACACGAGGTCATCCTAACTGGCTACCCATGGTCTCATCGCTCCTTATCACTCCAGGCTTCGACCTAATCGGATCGAGCTGACCTTGCTTTGATACCATTTCAACGGGGGATGTCACGCCCCGAACTCCACGGCACGCAACATCCCGCTCGAGGGTCGGTAAGAACATAAAACGACGTCCCAGGACTTGTCGTCGTCGACCCATTTCCCAAGACAGAGCATAAAGCACACGCGGAAGTAAGAATTTAAAACAAACACCCGTACAAAACAAATATGAGAACCAGGGAAGCAACATAAGGAAAACCTAAACAACGTGCACAACCATAGAAATGTCAACATGGGCAAGAGGCTAAGAGACTAGGGAATCCACTGCGACAAAAGGGAGAGGGCCTAAAATTCAAAAAGTGTCTACCCTCACAAAAAGGCTAATTCTAGCCTAAGGCGCCCAATCGGAATCGGAACCGTTAGACTCTGATGAACTTTCTGATAACTCTAGGTCTTCGCTGGGATCCTCCTTCTCCTCCTTGGACTCTTCGGTGTCTATTGGCTCAATATCGTCAACCTCCATCGGCTCCACGATTCGATCCCCAACTGCTGGTTCGTAGTTCACTCCTCCTAGCTCTTCATCCTCGGCGGCTTCGTACAATCCATATGAACCCATGCTACATACTCGTGCGTCTCCTGCTTGGTCGTACCCACATCTACTCCTATCAATGTATAATGCCTAAGATAAACATCCCCATTCCCCACTGGATATTTTGCTCGAACTCGACGGGGATTCCAAACCGCACTGGGGGATCTGGCATCGTCACGGGCGTGGGTCTGAAAGGTTGGGGTTATATAAACCGTGAGACACTTCTCAGTGAGTGACAACCCCTAAACCTAAATTAGGCTAACATGCATCTCCTGACGGGAAAAACAATCATACACATACAAGAATGACTTAGGCACGTAGGCCTAAATCGGCATTTCAATGACCCTGCAGGTTAGACAATCTCATAATATCGCATTCCACGAACGGCACTCCCGATCAAGCGTACGTCACACGCATGCTCAAACTCTTTAGTGCTGGTTCCGAATAGAGATCACCGAATCGCATAATTCCACACACTGTCTCGTGCATTCACATATATGCAAATGTCATTAACTATCATGCTTGCAATTTAACTCATATGGCACTCCCGGCATAATGTTCCATTCGTGTTCCGATTATAGAATAGAATCTACTTAGACACGTCCCATACCATGCCCAGCGGATTCCATTACATAATCAGGCACTATGCATCACACGTTAACCATTCATTTTGTTAACTCGACCTGAAGGCCCGATCCGAAGATCCGATCCGAAGATCACGACCCGAAGGCCAATCACAACACTCCGTGGCCAGCGTAAAGACGCCCCAGGCCCAGTGTCTCTAGCCCGCGTCAAAACGCATCAGGCGCAACACCGATCTCCTTACGAACCAGAGCCCGCGTAAACGCATCAGGATGGTCGTCTTCCGGACGAACCGGGCAATCACAACACTCCGTGGCCAGCGTAAAGACGCCCCAGGCCCAGTGTCTCTAGCCCGCGTCAAAACGCATCAGGCGCAACACCGATCTCCTTACGAACCAGAGCCCGCGTAAACGCATCAGGATGGTCGTCTTCCGGACGAACCGGGCAATCACAACACTCCGTGGCCAGCGTAAAGACGCCCCAGGCCCAGTGTCTCTAGCCCGCGTCCTTACGCATCAGGCGCAACACCGATCTCCTTTACGAACCAGAGCCCGCGTAAACGCATCAGGGCGAAAGGTGATCACACATTCACACAACCGGTTTTATCTGAACCCCGCGTAAACGCATCAGGGTATGATTAGGTGATCACAAGTCCATGGCAAACACGCACTCCCGCACAATTTCGATACAAGCCTCACACTCTGCATGCATAATGCGTGGCCATGCAATTTCGCACACGAATGTTGGTGCAATGTACCACGGCAGAATGTCCAAGCAATTCAATGCCAACGTATCATGATCAATGATCCACGTCATATGCTCAGTTAGCCCAATCAATTAATTCGGGGCATCACACGTGGTTATGGCACTTATGACGTACATTGATAATTCACCAATCACATACCACATTGTCGATCACACGAACATGCGACATGGTATTCTCAATTTATCATGATTATCAAACCAACGTGCAATTCAATCACTCCGGCCATCCCGGCACTCCAATCAAGTTAATCCACTAGTTTCCGTTAATTGGACCGTTAAATTCCCGGCATGGACAGCAACTAATCAGTCCGAGAGAGAAAAACCGAGAATATACAAAATCGAGTTCAAACTGGGCAGTTACACAGCAATAGAAATCCATTTGAAATAAATAGAAAATCAATTCCAAAAATTATGAAATTTGGATATGTTGTACAAAACATCTTGATAAACATTTTCTGTGAAGAACTCGAAACCCAGTTCCAACCGTAAGCACCTCGTTTTGACACTCAAAGCCGGACAAAACCCAGTTCGCTCAAACAGCCCCTCAGACCATCAAAAATATAACTCATTCAGTACCCAAATCATTTTGGAAAGCCCTGAAATTTTTATATGTCATAGGAAAAAGTGTCTTTAACAATTTTTGTGAAGGAAGTTTGTTGAAATAAGGTCTGGAAAATTTTATAAAAATTCGGAAAGACAGAAAGGTCGGGTGAACAGTAAATCGGGCAGTTTTATGACGGTCTGAAGACTGACCTCCGAATGACCCCAAACAAATTCCAAAAATTCTGAATTTAAAGTATGTTATACTTAAAGATGTTGGGAACAATTTCCGTGAAGAACACTTTCTCAGATTCGGCCCACAATGATCACAAAAAAATTAATAAAGCACAGAGGTACAGTAACAATCAGAAATCCGAAAATCATCAAACTTGCACCATTAAGCAAATCAAGATTATACAACCACAAAACCAACCATACACAGCCCCTAATCCCATCTAGAGTGCATAATCGTCCTAATTAGGGCTTAGAGGAATACACTCACTTAATTTGAGTTCGGGACGACGAGGAATGGCGGCCGATCACCGGTAAACGGTTTAACCGGCGGCACGATTCCTAAGAGCGGCGGTGAGCGGCGAGTCCGGCGGCGGTCGGCGGAGGCGTCCCGGTGGTGTGGCGGGATCGGCTGTGGACGGCGTTTCTCGGCTCTCTCTTGGCCGAGAATGAGAGGGAGAGTCGGAGATAAGGAGAGAGAGGGAGTGAGGGAAAGAGTGAATGAGAGAGTGAATGAGAGAATGAATGAGAGAGAGTGAATGAGAGAGTGAATGAGAGAATGAATGAGAGAGTTAATGAGAGAATGAATGAGAGAGTTAGAGGTCTTGAAACTCCAAAATTCGGAATATGAAGGGGCTCGAGGGTAAAAACGACATTAAGTTCCGGTACCGGGTCGATTTGCCAAATTTCGACCATATAAGTTCTATACCTAAGTGGCCAGCATATTTTTGATGTCGTCCTCACAAAAAAATCATCCCGTAGTCCTCGAAAGTCGGCCTCGAACTCCGGACTAAATTTCACGATTGAATTCGACAAATTCAAATTCCCAAATCTCTCACTAACGGGCGGCCGTTTAGGGATTACGCGTATCGACCTCGGGTTGTCCGATTCGCGACAAGCTCGATTGTCGAGAGAACGAGGGGAATTATCGCTAGTTCCGTGGACACGATCGTCCGGCTCGAGTTCCGAAGATCAGTCCATACTAGCCCAAAAATACTTCCTCGTCGTTCTTCTAAATCAGGCTTATTTCGCGACTGGGCCCATGGTCCACGTACCTATTCCTAGCTAGCCATTCCCATTTGGTCAGTATCCCGAGAGTGATCAGCTCCGGGCGAGACTTACGAAAATGAAATATTGAATAAGACTCGTTTCATTCATTCCAGATATTGAGTCGAATTTCGCGGCTGTTACAGCCACCGCCTGACCTGTTCACCGCCGCTGCCCCTTTGCCGCCGTTCGCCGGCCAGCCGCGCCACCAGCCCTCGCCGTCTCTCTCCCTCTTCCCCTCCGTCTGCCCCTATTTCCCTCCGCCACTCACTGTTCTGTTCGCCCTCTCGCCGGAACAGCGGTACCATTGCCATCCGCCGCCTAGACCACCGACCACCGTGCCTCCGCCGGACTGCTCGCTGTTCGCCGTCACCACCGTGAGCAGCAGCCGCCCGGAGCTGCTCAGCCACTCGTGCGGTTCCCCCTCGCCGTGAACAGTAGCTGCACCGGCCGTGGGACGCCGCCGTAGCTGCTGTGAAACGCCGAACCGCCGGCCACCACTCGCCGTCGCACCATTGGGACTTGTGCCGCCGGTTCCACCGTTCATCGGTGATCGGCCGCCATTCCCCGTCGTCGAGCTTGGATTGAGGTGGGTGGAAACCTCTAAACCCTAGTTAGGACAATTATGCATTTTAGCGGGCCTAGGGTATGGTTGATAGTCAATTAGGGACGAGATTGGTGGGTTATTATGCTGTTTTAGAGACGAACTATAGGTCGGGAGCATGCTGAGTATTGGCTGTCCACGTGGGAAATTAATGGGATTAGGTTGGATAAAATTTGAGATCAAATTGCATAAGTGCCGGGAGTGCCTAGATCGACCTATTGTTGGCTGAGTTGTACTTGAATATGCTCAATTATATGTACATTGCCATGTCGCGTGTTCATGGGACCGATTAGTGTGACGAGTGATTGGCCAATAATTGGCGTGCATTATATTGCCTAAACATGTGATTAACGAGCCCTAAAGCCTTGACATGCAAGATTGTCTTGTAACGATTAATTGGGCTTGTTAGTATGTTGATTGGACATGTCGTGATTTGAATTGAGCATGTTGCACTATAAGTGGGCGAGTTCTTGATAGCATTGAGCACGCTGTAATACTCGTTGACCTTGGCATGAATTGGTGATGTACCTTTGTAAATTGGATGTTCATTGTACATAGCATCATTGCCCGGGTGCGGAATTTCATGGCTACACATTATGCATGCCGAGTATGTGGCTCGTGGAAATTGTGCGAGAATGCGTGTGTGCCATGGACATGTGATCACTTAATTATGCCCTGATGCGTTTACGCGGGGTTCAGATAAAACCGGTTGTGTGAATGTGTGATCACCTTCGCCCTGATGCGGAATACGCGGGGTGTGCCGTCCTCATGCACTTTGGAGCAGGACGATGCCCGGTACGTCCGGAAGACAACCATCCTGATGCGTTTACGCGGGCTCTGGTTTGTAAAGGAGATCGGTGTTGCGCCTGATGCGTAAGGACGCGGGCTAGAGACACTGGGCCTGGGGCGTCTTTACGCTGGCCACGAAGTGTTGTGATTGGTCTTCGGACCGGATCTTCGGATCGGACCTTCGGGTCGGGCCTTCGGGTCGAGATAATTGAAATAAACGGATAACGTGTGATGCATAGTGTTGGATTATGTGATGGAATTCGCTGGGCATGGTATGGGACGTGTCTAAGTAGATTCCATTCTATAATCTGAACACGAATGGTAGTTGTGCCGAGATGCCATAGGAGTTTGGATTGTGGGCATGGCAAGTTAGTGGCATTTGCATGCATTTGAATGCATGAGAAATTGTGCGGGATTGTGTGACTCGGTGTACCATATTTGGAATTGTCACAAAAAGGTTTTAAGCATACGTGTGACGTACGCCTGGTCGAGGATGCCGCTTGTGATTTGTAATGTTATGGGATTATCTAACCTGCAGGGTCATTGATATGCCAATTTGGGCTTACGGGCCTAAGTCATTGTTATATATGCGTGCTATTGTTTTTGTTCCGTCAGGAGATGCATGTTAGCCTAATTTAGGTTTAGGAGTTTTCACTCACTGAGAAGTGTCTCACGGTTTTCATAACCCAACCTTTCAGACCAGCGCCCATGAACCGACCGCCCATTCCAATTCGCTTCGGGATCCCTATAGAATATGAGCATACGGTGGTTGAGTTCCCGGTGGCGAACAATGAAGTTTACATAAGGCATTACACCATGATTACCGTAGATGTAGGTACGACACATCCCGAAGTCCATGAGTATGTAGCCTGGTGTTTTCGAGACCGTTGGGGAGATGAGTTCGGACCCCTCCGCACGATGGACGTTCCATTCACCATAGAAGGCCAGCTTGATCCACAATGCCCGAGCGGTGAGGTCGTGGATTCCGAGACGAGTGTGGATGAGACTATAGGCCCTTTCGCCTGGTACGAGCCTGCCGAGGATGAGGAGTTGGGTGGTATAGATCATGAGTTCCCGATGGAGGATCCAGCAGTCGAGGACCCGGTAGTGGAGCCTATGGAGGTTGATGAGGCCGAACCAATGGACACCGAGGAATCCGAGGAGGAGGCCCCTAGCGAGGATTCAGAGTTACCAGACAGCCCGTCCGAGTCCGATGGTTCAGATCCAGATTGGGAACCCTAGGCTAGACTTAGTCGGTTTGCAAGGGTAGACACCTTTTTGGATTTTGGACCCTTTTTGTTTAGCCGATTGGTCCCCCTTGTTACTAGCCTCTTGACCCGCCAGCAGTACTCTTTTATTGTGCTCGTCTCAGTTGATGTTGTTTTTATTTTGAATTAATGTAAGGATGTTTCAGGCAAATTTTGGGATTATGGATGTGTACGTTACCTCAGTGTTCTCCGTGTTGCTTCCCATGTTCTCATATATATTGTCTGGGTGTTTCTCTCATATTTTGCTTCCGCATGTGTATTATGAATTGTTTGGGATTTGGGTCGACGACGGCATGTCCTGGGACGTCGTACTATATCGACCATCGTGAGCGCGGGTTGTCGCGTGCCGAGGAGGTCGGGGCGTGACAACCCCCTCTTTCGAATTGGTATCAGAGCAAGGTCAGCTCGATCCAACTAGGTCGAGTCTTGGAGTGATAAGGAGCGATGAGACCATGGGTAGCCACTTAGGATGACTTCGTGTGCTGCGTGCATCTCCTGACAATGCGTGATGATTTGGCGTATATTGCTATTATGACCCATGATGTGCAGGTGCGGCAGGACCTGAGGTGAGTATGTGAACCCTTGGGTGATGTATTGATTAGTTCCTGTTAAGCCGCATGCTGATTGTCTGGTTGTTGTCTTGAGACCTGCCTAGGACTTAGACTGGATAGATTGGTTTAAGTCTCTAATTCCTTAATGGAATTATAGCAGGTAGTTGAGCGGTCAAGTCGTCAGGATGAGTAAGAGAAGAGGAAAGGAGTCGCAAGGACAGTCTAGTGAGGGTGCCCGCGAGGCTAGGGACCCTAGGTTCGATGAGGTCATGGAGACCCTTCGTGAGATAGGGCATATCTTCGGACTGCAGGCGCAAGAAAGAGCCGCAGCCCATGCCCAGGCTGCCGAGGC
This sequence comes from Syzygium aqueum, assembly GCA_031216185.1. Lineage (NCBI taxonomy): Eukaryota > Viridiplantae > Streptophyta > Magnoliopsida > Myrtales > Myrtaceae > Syzygium > Syzygium aqueum. Next base: position 20,809,464 of record CM062238.1, read on the forward strand.
TGCAGCGATCGCTGGGAATGGAGGAAATCATGCCCAGCAGGGGCAAGATCACCCAGCTGGGGCTAGACAGATGCCCCGGTTGGTAGAGCAATTCTTGAGGATGAAGCCGCCCAAGTTTAACGGTCGTGGTGACCCCGAGGCAGCTCCCCGATGGGTGGAAGAGCTGGAGAAGACCTTCAAAGTGTTGGGATGCAATGATGAGGAAAAGGTAACGTTGGCAGTGTACCAACTCCAGGATGGTGCTAATGACTGGTGGAGTGCCTCAGAAGGAGGAGTGTTCCCAGTGGGAACGGCCCCAACTTGGACTGTTTTTGTGGAGAACTTCTATGGGAAATACTTCTCAGAGAATGCCCAGGAGAAGAAGCTGACGGAGTTTATGAGATTGCGCCAAGGTCAGATGACTGTGGACCAGTATGAGGCTGAATTTGCAAGGCTGGCAAGGTTCGCACCGACTATGGTTGCGGATCCAAGGGACAAGGCTCGAAGGTTCCGGGATGGGCTGAAGCCGGATCTTCGGAGCCAGATTCTGTCGCATGACATCAAGGAGTATGGAGAGATGTTCAGGAGAGCTCAGATAATTGAGCGGGATCAGCAAGAAAGGATGGCCGCATCTGGATCGCGGTTTGTTCGGGGAAAGGATAACCGTCGCCTGGGGAAGAAGCCTATGACAGACAATCGGCGATTTGTTCCCCCTGTCCGACGGAATATAGGGAAGCCAGCCGCCCCGCCAGGAAGGTTCGGAGCGTGCTTCAAATGTGGGAGTACGGAGCACCAAATTCGCAGCTGTCCTCAGGCGCGTCCCCAAGATCAGCAGCGGGCACCTCAGCAGTATCAGCCCCGACAGCAGTACCAACCCCGACCGGGAAATCAAGCCGGGAATCCCCCACCGGCAAATCAAGGACGACCGCCCGCTCAAGGAAGGGTTTATGCTGTGGCGCGTGGAGAAGCGGAGAATGCGCCGGGCGTGGTCACAGGTACGATTTCCTTATGTGGCCATACCGCTTATGCACTGTTTGATTCAGGGGCAACCCATTCATTCATTTCGGAGCGATTTGTTAAGTTGATTGGCTTAGTACCAGTGATGTTAGAGATTTCACTTTGTGTGACAACGCCGATGAATGATAGGGTGCTAGTTTCCTTTGGATGCCCTAGTTGTGAGATAAATATTGGGGGTAAGGATGAGAGTATCGACTTGGCAGTGCTGGCCATGTTCGATTTCGATGTGATTATAGGGATGGACTGGTTAGTCCGACAGAAGGCCGTATTGGATTGTAGTAATAGGACGATCCGGTTTAATCCTGATGGACGTCCTAGCTTCGAATTCCAGGGGAACCGAGGAGGAACCTCGACCCCATGGATATCTTCGTTAGAAGCGAGTAAATTGCTGGATGGTGGGTGTGAAGGTTATCTGGTGGATATTGTGGACCCGACCATGGTGGAACCTAAGTTGGATGATATACCGGTTGTGTGTGATTTTCCCGAGGTCTTTCCTCAGGAATTGCCGGGTTTACCGCCCGACCGGGAAGTGGAGTTCGTTATTGAGTTAGCACCTGGGACTGAACCGATATCGAAGGCCCCGTATCGAATGTCCCTGTCCGAACTAAAGGAGTTGAAGGTTCAAATGCAGGAATTGCTGGACAAGGGTTTCATCCGCCCTAGTGCGTCTCCATGGGGAGCGCCAGTCCTGTTTGTGAAGAAGAAAGATGGGACGTTAAGGTTATGTATAGACTATCGGCAGCTGAACCAAGTGACGATAAAGAATAAGTACCCTCTCCCAAGGATCGACGACTTGTTCGATCAGCTGCAAGGAGCCTCAGTGTTCTCCAAAATAGACTTGAGGACAGGGTACCATCAGTTGAGAATTAGGAAGGAGGACATTCCTAAGACTGCCTTTAGGACGAGGTATGGGCATTACGAGTTCACGGTCATGCCTTTTGGATTGACGAATGCCCCAGCCGCTTTCATGGATTTGATGAACAGGGTGTTTAAGGAATTTTTGGATCAATTCGTCATAGTGTTCATCGATGATATCCTAGTTTATTCAAAGAGCCCCGAAGAGCATGAAGAACACTTGGCTAGAGTGCTACGGACCTTAAGAGAACACGCGTTGTATGCCAAGTTCAGCAAGTGCGAGTTTTAGCTCAATCAAGTAGGATTCGCCCCGACCTCCTCGGCACGCGACAACCCGCGCTCACGATGGTCGATATAATACGACGTCCCAGGACATGCCGTCGTCGACCCAAATCCCAAACAATTCATAATACACATGCGGAAGCAAAATTAGAGAGAATCACCCAGACAATATATCTGAGATCACGGGAAGCAACACGGAGAACACTGAGGTAACGTACACATCCATAATCCCAAAATTTGCCTGAAACATCCTTACAATAATTCAAAATAAAAACAACAACAACAACTGAGACAAGCACGATATAAGAGTACTGCTGGTGGGTCAAGAGGCTAGTAACAAGGGGGACCAACGGCTAAACAAAAAGGGTCCAAAATCCAAAAAGGTGTCTACCCTTGCAAACCGACTAAGCCTAGCCTAGGGTTCCCAATCTGGATCTGAACCATCGGACTCGGACGGGCTGTCTGGTAACTCTGAATCCTCGCTAGGTGTCACGCCCCGAACTCCCCGGCACGCAACATCCCGCTAGAGGGTCGATAAGAATATAACGCGACGTCCCAGGACGCATCGCCGTCGACCCATTTCCCAAACAGAGCATAAGACACAAGCGGAAGCAAAAGCATGAAAACATTTAAAACACCCTGACATAAAAATTATGAGAACCAGGGAAGCAGTATAAATAGAACCGAGGCAACGTACACATCCATAACTAAGAACAACCAAAATCATCCTTACATTGTTCCAAAAGAAACGATAATAGAAATACGGTGCAACCAGAGAGTACTGTTAAAGGTTCATAGGGTTAGGAACTAAGAGAATCAACAGCCAAAATATGAAGGGTCCGAATTCCAAAGGATGTCTATCCTAAGACAATGACTGAGCCTAGCCTAGGGCATCCAATCTGGATCGGAGTCGTCGGGCTCGGAAGAGCTCTCGGATATCTCGGAGTCTTCACTGGGGATCTCCTCTTCAGATTCGTCGGTGTCCATCGGTTCGGCCTCGTCTTCTTCCATTGGCTCCACTCCTGGGTCCTCTACTGCTGGATCCTCCATCGGGAACTCATGATCTATACCACCCAACACTTCATCCTCGGCAGGCTCGTACCAGGCGAAAGGACCTACAGTCTCGTCCACACTCATCTCGGAATCCACGACCTCACCGCTCGGGCACTGTGGATCAAGCTGGCCCTCTATGGTGAACGGGACATCCATGGTACGGAGGGGCCCATACTCCTCTCCCCAACGGTCCCGGAAGCACCAGGCTACATACTCATGAACTTCGGGATGTGTCGTGCCTACGTCTACGGTTATCATCGAATAATGCCTCATGTAAACTTCATTGTTCGCCACCGGGAATTCAACCATCGTATGCTCATACTCTAAAGGGATCCCGAAGCGAATTGGAATGGGCGGTCGATTCATGGGCGCTAGTCTGAAAGGTTGGGTTATATAAACCGTGAGACACTTCTCAGTGAGTGAAAACTCCTAAACCTAAATTAGGCTAACATGCATCTCCTGACGGGAAAAACAATAGCATGCATACATAACAAGGACTTAGGCCCGTAAGCCCAAATCGGCATATCAATGACCCTGCAGGTTAGATAATCCCATAATATTACCAATCACAAGCGGCATCCTCGACCAGGCGTACGTCACACGTATGCTCAAAACCTTTTTGTGACAATTCCAAATATGGTACACCGAGTCACACAATCCCGCACAATTTCTCATGCATTCAAATGCATGCAAATGCCACTAGCTTGCCATGCCCACAATCCAAACTCCTATGGCATCTCGGCACAACTACCATTCGTGTTCAGATTATAGAATGAAATCTACTTAGACACGTCCCATACCATGCCCAGCGAATTCCATCACATAATCCAACACTATGCATCACACGTTATCCGTTTATTTCAATTATCTCGACCCGAAGGCCCGACCCGAAGGTCCGATCCGAAGATCCGGTCCAAAGACCAATCACAACACTCCGTGGCCAGCGTAAAGACGCCCCAGGCCCAGTGTCTCTAGCCCGCGTCCTTACGCATCAGGCGCAACACCGATCTCCTTTACAAACCAGAGCCCGCGTAAACGCATCAGGATGGTTGTCTTCCGGACGTACCGGGCATCGTCCTGCTCCAAAGTGCATGAGGACGGCACACCCCGCGTATTCCGCATCAGGGCGAAAGTGATCACACATTCACACAACCAATTTTATCTGAACCCCGCGTAAACGCATCAGGGCATAATTAGGTGATCACATGTCCATGGCATACACGCATTTTCACACGATTTCCACAATGCCTCATACTCAGCAAGCGTAATGCGCAGCCATACAATTTCGCACACGAATGTCGATGCAATGTACCATGGCATAATGTTCCACATAATTCAATGTCACTAAATCGAATTCCATGATCCACGTCATATGTCCAATTAGCCCAATTCAGTACCACGGGGCGTCACATGTGAATTTGGCAATTAAGGCGCACCCGGACATTATGACATACATTGACAAGTCCCCAATCACATTCCACAATGGTCGGTACACACATGCAAGCGACATGTTAGACGCAATTCATCTCAATTTAACATTCGACGCACAATTCAATCATTCCGGCCATCCCGGCACTCCAATCAAGTTAATCCGTTACTACCATCAATTGGACCGTTAAATTCACCGGCATGGACAGCAACTAAACCACATAACATTAGCTTCTAATTCCCTCTTAATTCATGCTTGGTCGTTTATTAATCTTTTCCCGACACCCACCAATCACATACAATTCCATACAAAGTCAAATCGGCATTTACTCATCACTATACGCCCCTAGGCCCGCTAAGCACGCATTATAGTCCTAATAAGGGTTTAGGGGTCGTCACCCACCAAAGTTCAAGTCCGGGCGACGGGGAAAGGCGGCTGATCACCGGTGAACGGTGGAACCAGCGGCACAAGACCCAAGGGAGCGACGGTGAGCGGCGGTCCTGCGTCCACAGCAACCACGGGCGGCGGTGTGAGGCCGGCGGAGCTGCTGTTCACGGCGAGGGAAGGCTGGACGGGCGGCTGGTTGGCACGACCAGCAGCTGGACACGGCGGTGCTCGGTGGACAGCGGCGGACGGCGACGGAGGGCGACGGCGTCCCGGCGTCCTTGGCACCGGCGTGAGGAGAACAGAACCGGCGAGAGGCGAGAGAGAGAGAACGGCTAGGGAGGCGACGGTGGACAGTCACGGCGGAGGCGACCGGCGACGGCGTGCAGCGGCGAACGGCTCCGGCGGTGACTCACCCGTGCGTACAGTCGCGGCGGAAAGGAGAGGAAACGGAGAGAACAACGGCGAGGGCTGGCTGGCGCACGGCGGAGGCCTTGGCGAGCGGTGACGCCCCGGCGGAGGCGCGGTGGTGCTGGCCTCGGCAAGCGGCGGACGAACAGCCAACTCCCCTTGGCTGACCGGCGTCCAATCCCGCCTGGATGCAACCGGAGAAGGGGGAAACGAAGAGGAAACGGGGAGAAGGCGACGGTGGCTTCACGGTGGTGGATGGCGGAGCGGCTGTTCCGGCGGCTGGTGGGCGGCGTGAGGCCAAGCGGAAGAAGGAGAGGTCGCCGGAGGGAGAGAGAGGGAGTGAGAGTCGAGAGAGAGAGTGAGGACGTGAGAGAGAGAATATGAGGGAAAGAGAGGGAGATTAATGAAAGGATGAATGAGAGGTTAATGAGAGAATGAATGAGGGGTTAATGAGAGAATGAATGAGAGGTTAATGAGAGAATAAATGAGAGGTTTAGTGGTCTTGTAACTCAAAAATTCGGAATATGGAGGGGCTTGAGGGTAAAAACGACATTAAGTTCCGGTACTGGGTTGATTCGTCAAATTTCGACCGTACTAGACCTACATATCCGTGGTCAACTTAATTTGACGTCGTTCTTATAAAAACTATCCCGAGATTCACGAAAATTCGTTCCCGACGTCCGGATTAAATTTCACGATCGAATTCGTTAATTTCCCATTTTCTAATTCTCTCACTAACGGGTGGCCGGTTAGGATTTTACGCGTATCGACCTCGGTTGTCCGAGTCGCGACGAGCTCGATTGTCAAAGGACGGAAGGAATTATCGCTAGTTCCGAGAACGCGATCATCCGGCTCGAGTTCCGAAGACCGGTCCATACTGGCCCAAAATATTTCCTCGTCATTCTTTTAAATCGGCTTAATTCGCGATCGGTCCTTGGTCCACATATCTAATCCCAGTTGGCCATTCCCATTTGGTCAGTATCCCGAGAGTGATCGGCTCCGGGCGAGACTTACGAAAATGGAATATCGAATAGAACTCGTTTTATTCATTCCAGAGACTGAGTCTGGTATCTCTGAATCCTCGCTAGGGGCCTCCTCCTCGGATTCCTCGGTGTCCATTGGTTCGGCCTCATCAACCTCCATAGGCTCCACTACCGGGTCCTCGACTGCTGGATCCTCCATCGGGAACTCATGATCTATACCACCCAACTCCTCATCCTCGGCAGGCTCGTACCAGGCGAAAGGACCTATAGTCTCATCCACACTCGTCTCGGAATCCACGACCTCACCGCTCGGGCATTGTGGATCAAGCTGGCCTTCTATGGTGAATGGAACGTCCATCGTGCGGAGGGGTCCGAACTCATCTCCCCAACGGTCTCGAAAACACCAGGCTACATACTCATGGACTTCGGGATGTGTCGTACCTACATCTACGGTAATCATGGTGTAATGCCTTATGTAAACTTCATTGTTCGCCACCGGGAACTCAACCACCGTATGCTCATATTCTATAGGGATCCCGAAGCGAATTGGAATGGGCGGTCGGTTCATGGGCGCTGGTCTGAAAGGTTGGGTTATGAAAACCGTGAGACACTTCTCAGTGAGTGAAAACTCCTAAACCTAAATTAGGCTAACATGCATCTCCTGACGGAACAAAAACAATAGCACGCATATATAACAATGACTTAGGCCCGTAAGCCCAAATTGGCATATCAATGACCCTGCAGGTTAGATAATCCCATAACATTACAAATCACAAGCGGCATCCTCGACCAGGCGTACGTCACACGTATGCTCAAAACCTTTTTGTGACAATTCCAAATATGGTACACCGAGTCACACAATCCCGCACAATTTCTCATGCATTCAAATGCATGCAAATGCCACTAACTCGCCATGCCCACAATCCAAACTCCTATGGCATCTCGGCACAACTACCATTCGTGTTCAGATTATAGAATGGAATCTACTTAGACACGTCCCATACCATGCCCAGCGAATTCCATCACATAATCCAACACTATGCATCACACGTTATCCATTTATTTCAATTATCTCGACCCGAAGGCCCGATCCGAAGATCCGGTCCGAAGACCAATCACAACACTCCGTGGCCAGCGTAAAGACGCCCCAGGCCCAGTGTCTCTAGCCCGCGTCCTTACGCATCAGGCGCAACACCGATCTCCTTTACAAACCAGAGCCCGCGTAAACGCATCAGGATGGTTGTCTTCCGGACGTACCGGGCATCGTCCTGCTCCAAAGTGCATGAGGACGGCACACCCCGCGTATTCCGCATCAGGGCGAAGGTGATCACACATTCACACATCTCGTTTTATCTTAACCCCGCGTAAACGCATCAGGGCATAATTAGGTGATCACATGTCCATGGCATACACGCATTCTCGCACAATTTCCACAAGCCCCATACTCGGCATGCATAATGCGTAGCCATGCAATTCCACACACGAATGTTGGTGCAATGTATTATGACATAATGTCCCGCACAATTCAATGTCACACTTCCATGTTCAATAATCACGTCATATGCTCAATTGGCCCAATCAACACCAGGGGACATCACATGCGAGATTAGCACCTATGACGTATTCGGGCATCATTATGTACATTGGCAAATCACAAGTCACATTCCACAAATGTCGGCCATACGAACATACGGCATGGTAGACTCCATTACACCACAATCGGCAAACCGACACATAACTCAATCATCCCGGCAATCCCGGCACTCAAGTCCATTCGAACCTCGATCTACCATGCAATTAGCCGATAAATTCAATGTGGACAGCAACTTAATTCAATCATCCCGAGCTCTAATTTCTCTTCTAAACATGCTTCGTCACTTACTAACCATTTCCCGACACCTACCATTAACATCTAAATTTACACGAACCCTAATCGACACTAACCGATTAACCGACACCCTAAGCCCATCTAAAGACGCATAATTGTCCTAATCGGGGTTTAGAGGTTTCCACCCACCTCAATCCAACGCTCGGGCGACGGGGAACGGCGGCCGATCACCGGTACACGGTGGAACCGGCGGCACACTTCCCAAGGAGGCGGCGGCGAGCGACGGCGTGCGGCGGCGGTGGACTGTTCCGGCAAAGGGGGCACAGAACAGTGAACGGCGGGGGAGAGGACGGCCCGGCTGAGGCGGCGACGGCGGGTAGCGAGCTGTCCGTCGGCGGCGAACGGCGGTCCGGCGGTTCACAGCCACCACGGGCGGTGGTGCACGACCGGCGGGGCTGCTGTTCGCGGCAAGGGAGGACCGGACGAGCGGCTGGGCGGTCCCCGGACGGCTGCTGCCCACGGCGGTGCACGGCGGTGGCGGCGAACAGCGTGCAGTCCGGTGACGGCGCGGCGGTGCTGGCTCGGTCTCGGCGAGCAGCGGCTTGCTCCGGCTAGAGGGAACAGAACAGGGACGGACGGGCGGAAATGGAGAGGAACGGCGAAGGGAACGACGGCGGACAGCCACCACGGTGGCGGCGAACGGCGGCGTGCAGCGGCGAGCGGCTCCGGCGGGGGTTTACCTCTGCATGCAGCCGCGGAGAGAGAAGAGAGAGGGAGGGACAACGGCGACAAGGGCTGGCGACGCGGACGGCCACGGCGGAGGCGACCGGCGACGGCGTGCAGCGGTGAGCAGCTCCGGCGGTGGCTCAACCGTGCATGCAGCCGCGTCGGAGAGGAGGGAGAGGGGAACGGTGGCGAGCTGGTGGCGCGGCTGGTCCGGCGGTCCACCTTGCTGCATGCAACCGAGAGGGAGAGAGACAGCCGAGAGGGCGACGGTGGCGCACGGCGGGCGGCGGCCGGCAGTGCACGGCGGAGGAAGGCGAACAGTCAGCTTCCCCTTCCTTCGCTGACCGGTGCCGGACTCCTCTGCATGCAGCTGAAAGGAAGAGGTCGGACGGAGGGAGACAACGGTGAGGGGCGACGGTGGCCTCACGGCGGCGACCTTGGCGGAGCAGCGACGGCTCAGCGGAGGCGCGGCCGTGCTGGCCTCGGCGTGAGGCCTCGGCTGGTCGCGAACAGCAAGGGCGGAAGGAGGGGGTGGTCGGCCGGCTGGCGGTGAGGCGAGAGGGGGGATGCTCACGGCTGCAGCTCCGGCGGACCGGCGGTTCCGGCGGGTTGTGGGCGGCGGCGTGAGGCCGAGAGGGAGAGAGGCGCACGGTGGAGAGGGAGGAGGAGTGGCCGGCGAGAGAGAGAGAGTGAGAGAGAGAATAGGGGAAAGAGAGAGAAGGTGATGTGATGAGAGGTGATGATTTGCATGGGAGAAACAAAGAGGTGGAGTGTGGACTTTGTACACATCATGACATGCATGGGGAAGGGGGGTGTTGACAAGTGTCACACCCCACAAGAGATTCAAAATTCGGAACTCCTAGGGGCAAAAGGGTAAAAATGGCATCAAGTTCCGGTACCGGGTCGAAACACTAATTTTTCGACTGTACATGCCCTTTATACATATGGCCAACTTAATTTGACGTCGTCCTCATAAAAACTATCCCGAGATTCACGAAAAATCGCTCTCGATGTCCGGATTAAATTTCACGATCAAATCGTCAAATTTCCAATTTCTAAATCTCTTACTAACGGGCGGCCGTTTAGGATTCAAACGTTTCAACCTCGGGTTGTCCGAATCACGGCGAGCTCGAGAGAGGAAACGAGAGGAATTATCACTAGTTCCGATGCCACAATCGTCCGGTTCGGACGATCGGTCCACACTGGCCCAAAATACTTCCTCGTCATTATCCTGAGTCGGGCTTGACTCGCGACCGGGTCCTTAGCCCACGTGCCTATTCCCAGTTGGCCATTCCCATTTGGTCAGTATCCCGTGAGTGATCAATTCCGGGCGAGACTTACGAAAATGGAATATCGAATAATACTCGTTTTATTCATTCCAGAGATCGAGTCGAATTTCGGGATGTTACAATTCTTCCCCCCTTACAAAAATTTCGTCCTCGAAATTTAAAACCCACATTAACCTACTCGAACAACTGGGGGTATTGACGTCGCATGGCCTCTTCACTTTCCCAAGTAGCGCCTTCCGTTCCATGATGTTGCCAAACCACTTTGACCATCGGAATCGTCTTATTCCTTAGCACTCGGTCCTTTCTGTCCTCGATTCTGACCGGCTTTTCCACGTACGTCACTCTGTCGTCCACGTCCACTTCCTCGTATCTTAAAACATGAGTCGGGTCCGGTTCATACTTCCTTAGCATCGATACGTGGAAAACATTGTGCACCTGGGATAGGTTGGGAGGCAAGGCTAGTCGGTATGCCATATCTCCAATCTTTTCTAGGATCTCAAATGGCCCGACATACCTTGGGCTAAGTTTTCCTTTCTTGCCGAATCGGGATAGTCCTTTCATTGGCGACACCTTGAGAAACACATGATCCCCTACTTGAAACTCCAAGGGTCGTCGTCTCCTGTCGGCGTAACTTTTCTGGCGACTCTGAGCGGTCCTCAGCCTATCCCTGATAACCTCTACTACTTCCATCGTTTGCTGAACTAGCTCCGGTCCCGCGATACTTCGCTCACCCACTTCATCCCAGCACAGTGGCGTCCTACAGGCCCTACCATATAAGGCTTCGAAAGGCGCCATCTGAATACTCTGCTGATAGCTGTTGTTATAGGCAAACTCTACCAAATGCAGTTGCTCTTCCCACTTGCCTTGAAAATCCAAAACACACGCTCTCAACATATCCTCCAGGGTCTGAATTGTCCTTTCAGACTGACCGTCTGTCTGCGGGTGGTAGGCTGTACTGTACTGCAATCTTGTTCCTAAGGCCGTTTGTAGACTCTTCCAAAAGTTGGCCGTAAACCTTGGATCACGATCCGAGGTGATCGTCACTGGTACTCCATGAAGACGCACTATTTGTCGCACATACAATTCCGCATACTTTTCTAATTCCAAGTCCTTTCGTACTGCCAGGAAGTGTGCAGACTTAGTCAAGCGATCCACTATGACCCATATCGAGTCATGTCCTCTTTGGCTTCGCGGTAAACCCGTCACGAAGTCCATTGTAATATGCTCCCACTTCCACTCGGGAATCTCTAAAGGTCGTAACAATCCACCTGGCTTGCAGTGCTGTGCCTTCACTTGCTGGCACGTCAGACACTTGGCCACATGCTTAGCCACATCCTTCTTCAGGCCATTCCACCAATAATGTTGACGTAGATTCTGGTACATCTTTGTACTACCCGGATGGATACTATACTGACTCCGATGAGCTTCGCTCAGGATTTCCTCTTTAAGTCCTTCATCATCCGGCACGCAAAGTCGGCCACGATACTTTAAAATTCCATCCGCGGATACTTGGAAGTCGGGCTTCCTCTTTGCCGCATCCATTTCCATAATCTTCTGAATCTCGGGGTCCGAAGGTTGCAGTTCCTTGATCTTAACCTGAACCTCTGGTTCGATTCTTAATGTCGCGAACAAACTGGACACCCGGCTTACTTCGAACTTAAACTCTGAATCCCTCAGCTTTTCCAATAACGTCCACTCCTTAACTAATAAATGAGCCATACTCGACTTGCGGCTTAAAGCATCTGCCACCCGGTTCGCCTTACCCGGATGATACAGAATGTCGCAGTCATAGTCCTTCAATAATTCCATCCATCGACGCTGCCTCATATTTAACTCCTTCTGCGAGAATAGATATTTGAGGCTTTGGTGGTCCGTGAAAATTTGGAACTTCTCCCCGCACAAGTAGTGCCTCCAAATCTTAAGCGCGAAAACTATCGCTGCCAGTTCCAAATCATGCGTCGGGTAATTCATCTCATGAGGCCTCAGCTGGCGTGACGCATACGCCACCACCTTCCCATGTTGCATGAGCACACATCCGAGTCCTCTTAACGAAGCATCGCTGTAAATCTCAAATCCTCCTGGTCCGGACGGAATGGTCAAAACTGGAGCGGTCGTCAACTTACGCTTCAACTCTTGGAAACTCCTTTCACACTTGTCATCCCAGACATACTTTGCTTCCTTCTTCAATAATTTAGTCAAGGGCATGGCTATCGAGGAAAAACCTTCTACAAACCGTCTGTAATAGCCAGCCAAACCAAGAAAACTTCTGATCTCCGTTACCGACGTTGGCCTGGGCCACTTCGTTACCGCTTCCACCTTAGTTGGATCTACAGAAATTCCATCTCCAGATATAATATGCCCAAGAAATCCTACTTGATTGAGCCAAAACTCGCACTTGCTGAACTTGGCATACAACGCGTGTTCTCTTAAGGTCCGTAGCACTCTAGCCAAGTGTTCTTCATGCTCTTCGGGGCTCTTTGAATAAACTAGGATATCATCGATGAACACTATGACGAATTGATCCAAAAATTCCTTAAACACCCTGTTCATCAGATCCATGAAAGCGGCTGGGGCATTCGTCAATCCAAAAGGCATGACCGTGAACTCGTAATGCCCATACCTCGTCCTAAAGGCAGTCTTAGGAATGTCCTCCTTCCTAATTCTCAACTGATGGTACCCTGTCCTCAAGTCTATTTTGGAGAACACTGAGGCTCCTTGCAGCTGATCGAACAAGTCGTCGATCCTTGGGAGAGGGTACTTATTCTTTATCGTCACTTGGTTCAGCTGCCGATAGTCTATACATAACCTTAACGTCCCATCTTTCTTCTTCACGAACAGGACTGGCGCTCCCCATGGAGACGCACTAGGGCGGATGAAACCCTTGTCCAGCAATTCCTGCATTTGAACCTTCAACTCCTTTAGTTCGGACAGGGACATTCGATACGGGGCCTTCGATATCGGTTCAGTCCCAGGTGCTAACTCAATAACGAACTCCACTTCCCGGTCGGGCGGTAAACCCGGCAATTCCTGAGGAAAGACCTCGGGAAAATCACACACAACCGGTATATCATCCAACTTAGGTTCCACCATGGTCGGGTCCACAATATCCACCAGATAACCTTCACACCCATCATCCAGCAATTTACTCGCTTCTAACGAAGATATCCATGGGGTCGAGGTTCCTCCTCGGTTCCCCTGGAATTCGAAGCTAGGACGTCCATCAGGATTAAACCGGATCGTCCTATTACTACAATCCACTACAGCCTTCTGTCGGACTAACCAGTCCATTCCTATGATCACATCGAAATCGAACATGGCCAACACTACCAAGTCGATACTCTCATCCTTACCCCCAATGTTTATCTCACAACCAGGGCATCCAAAGGAAACTAACACCCTATCATTCATCGGCGTTGTCACACAAAGTGAAATCTCTAACATCACTGGTACTAAGCCAATCAACTTAACAAATCGCTCCGAAATGAATGAATGGGTTGCCCCTGAATCAAACAGTGCATAAGCGGTATGGCCACATAAGGAAATCGTACCTGTGACCACGCCCGGCGCATTCTCCGCTTCTCCACGCGCCACAGCATAAACCCTTCCTTGAGCGGGCGGTCGTCCTTGATTTGCCGGTGGGGGATTCCCGGCTTGATTTCCCGGTCGGGGCTGGTATTGCTGTCGGGGCTGATACTGCTGAGGTGCTCGCTGCTGATCCTGGGGATGTGCCTGTGGACAGCTGCGGATCTGATGTTCCGTGCTCCCACACTTGAAGCATGGTCCAAATCTCCCTGGCGGGGCAGCTGGCTTCCCGACATTCCTTCTGATAGGGGGAACAAATCGCCGATTGCCTGTCATAGGCTTCTTTCCCAGGCGGCGGTTATCCTTTCCTCGCACAAACCGCGATCCAGACGCGGCTAACCTTTCCTGCTGATCTCGTTCGATTATCTGGGCTCTCCTGAACATCTCTCCATACTCCTTGATGTCATGCGACAGAATCTGGCTCCGAAGATCCGGCTTCAGTCCATCCCGGAACCTTCGAGCCTTGTCCCTTGGATCCGCAACCATAGTCGGTGCGAACCTTGCCAGCCTTGCAAATTCAGCCTCATACTGGTCCACAGTCATCTGACCTTGGCGCAACCTCATAAACTCCGTCAGCTTCTTCTCCTGGGCATTCTCCGAGAAGTATTTCCCATAGAAGTTCTCCACAAAAACAGTCCAAGTTGGGGCCGTTCCCACTGGGAACACTCCTCCTTCTGAGGCACTCCACCAGTCATTAGCACCATCCTGGAGTTGGTACACTGCCAACGTTACCTTTTCCTCATCATTGCATCCCAACACTTTGAAGGTCTTCTCCAGCTCTTCTACCCATCGGGGAGCTGCCTCGGGGTCACCACGACCGTTAAACTTGGGCGGCTTCATCCTCAAGAATTGCTCTACCAACCGGGGCATCTGTCTAGCCCCAGCTGGGTGATCTTGCCCCTGCTGGGCATGATTTCCTCCATTCCCAGCGATCGCTGCAGCCTCGGCAGCCTGGGCATGGGCTGCGGCTCTCTCCTGCGCCTGCAGCCCGAAGATATGTCCTATCTCACGAAGGGTCTCCATGACCTCATCGAACCTAGGGTCCCTAGCCTCGCGGGCACCCTCACTAGACTGTCCTTGCGACTCCTTTCCTCTTCTCTTACTCATCCTGACGACTTGACCGCTCAACTACCTGCTATAATTCCATTAAGGAATTAGAGACTTAAACCAATCTATCCAGTCTAAGTCCTAGGCAGGTCTCAAGACAACAACCAGACAACCAGCATGCGGCTTAACAGGAACTAATCAATACATCACCCAAGGGTTCACATACTCACCTCAGGTCCTGCCGCACCTGCACATCATGGGTCATAATAGCAATATACGCCAAATCATCACGCATTGTCAGGAGATGCACGCAGCACACGAAGTCATCCTAGGTGGCTACCCATGGTCTCAGCGCTCCTTATCACTCCAAGACTCGACCTAGTTGGATCGAGCTGACCTTGCTCTGATACCAATTCGAAAGAGGGGGTTGTCACGCCCCGACCTCCTCGGCACGCGACAACCCGCGCTCACGATGGTCGATATAATACGACGTCCCAGGACATGCCGTCGTCGACCCAAATCCCAAACAATTCATAATACACATGCGGAAGCAAAATTAGAGAGAATCACCCAGACAATATATCTGAGATCACGGGAAGCAACACGGAGAACACTGAGGTAACGTACACATCCATAATCCCAAAATTTGCCTGAAACATCCTTACAATAATTCAAAATAAAAACAACAACAACAACTGAGACAAGCACGATATAAGAGTACTGCTGGTGGGTCAAGAGGCTAGTAACAAGGGGGACCAACGGCTAAACAAAAAGGGTCCAAAATCCAAAAAGGTGTCTACCCTTGCAAACCGACTAAGCCTAGCCTAGGGTTCCCAATCTGGATCTGAACCATCGGACTCGGACGGGCTGTCTGGTAACTCTGAATCCTCGCTAGGGGCCTCCTCCTCGGATTCCTCGGTGTCCATTGGTTCGGCCTCATCAACCTCCATAGGCTCCACTACCGGGTCCTCGACTGCTGGATCCTCCATCGGGAACTCATGATCTATACCACCCAACTCCTCATCCTCGGCAGGCTCGTACCAGGCGAAAGGACCTATAGTCTCATCCACACTCGTCTCGGAATCCACGACCTCACCGCTCGGGCATTGTGGATCAAGCTGGCCTTCTATGGTGAATGGAACGTCCATCGTGCGGAGGGGTCCGAACTCATCTCCCCAACGGTCTCGAAAACACCAGGCTACATACTCATGGACTTCGGGATGTGTCGTACCTACATCTACGGTAATCATGGTGTAATGCCTTATGTAAACTTCATTGTTCGCCACCGGGAACTCAACCACCGTATGCTCATATTCTATAGGGATCCCGAAGCGAATTGGAATGGGCGGTCGGTTCATGGGCGCTGGTCTGAAAGGTTGGGTTATGAAAACCGTGAGACACTTCTCAGTGAGTGAAAACTCCTAAACCTAAATTAGGCTAACATGCATCTCCTGACGGAACAAAAACAATAGCACGCATATATAACAATGACTTAGGCCCGTAAGCCCAAATTGGCATATCAATGACCCTGCAGGTTAGATAATCCCATAACATTACAAATCACAAGCGGCATCCTCGACCAGGCGTACGTCACACGTATGCTCAAAACCTTTTTGTGACAATTCCAAATATGGTACACCGAGTCACACAATCCCGCACAATTTCTCATGCATTCAAATGCATGCAAATGCCACTAACTCGCCATGCCCACAATCCAAACTCCTATGGCATCTCGGCACAACTACCATTCGTGTTCAGATTATAGAATGGAATCTACTTAGACACGTCCCATACCATGCCCAGCGAATTCCATCACATAATCCAACACTATGCATCACACGTTATCCATTTATTTCAATTATCTCGACCCGAAGGCCCGACCCGAAGGTCCGATCCGAAGATCCGGTCCGAAGACCAATCACAACACTCCGTGGCCAGCGTAAAGACGCCCCAGGCCCAGTGTCTCTAGCCCGCGTCCTTACGCATCAGGCGCAACACCGATCTCCTTTACAAACCAGAGCCCGCGTAAACGCATCAGGATGGTTGT
This sequence comes from Syzygium aqueum, assembly GCA_031216185.1. Lineage (NCBI taxonomy): Eukaryota > Viridiplantae > Streptophyta > Magnoliopsida > Myrtales > Myrtaceae > Syzygium > Syzygium aqueum. The sequence continues at coordinate 20,826,376 of CM062238.1, forward strand.
CTTCCGGACGTACCGGGCATCGTCCTGCTCCAAAGTGCATGAGGACGGCACACCCCGCGTATTCCGCATCAGGGCGAAGGTGATCACACATTCACACATCTCGTTTTATCTTAACCCCGCGTAAACGCATCAGGGCATAATTAGGTGATCACATGTCCATGGCATACACGCATTCTCGCACAATTTCCACAAGCCCCATACTCGGCATGCATAATGCGTAGCCATGCAATTCCACACACGAATGTTGGTGCAATGTATTATGACATAATGTCCCGCACAATTCAATGTCACACTTCCATGTTCAATAATCACGTCATATGCTCAATTGGCCCAATCAACACCAGGGGACATCACATGCGAGATTAGCACCTATGACGTATTCGGGCATCATTATGTACATTGGCAAATCACAAGTCACATTCCACAAATGTCGGCCATACGAACATACGGCATGGTAGACTCCATTACACCACAATCGGCAAACCGACACATAACTCAATCATCCCGGCAATCCCGGCACTCAAGTCCATTCGAACCTCGATCTACCATGCAATTAGCCGATAAATTCAATGTGGACAGCAACTTAATTCAATCATCCCGAGCTCTAATTTCTCTTCTAAACATGCTTCGTCACTTACTAACCATTTCCCGACACCTACCATTAACATCTAAATTTACACGAACCCTAATCGACACTAACCGATTAACCGACACCCTAAGCCCATCTAAAGACGCATAATTGTCCTAATCGGGGTTTAGAGGTTTCCACCCACCTCAATCCAACGCTCGGGCGACGGGGAACGGCGGCCGATCACCGGTACACGGTGGAACCGGCGGCACACTTCCCAAGGAGGCGGCGGCGAGCGACGGCGTGCGGCGGCGGTGGACTGTTCCGGCAAAGGGGGCACAGAACAGTGAACGGCGGGGGAGAGGACGGCCCGGCTGAGGCGGCGACGGCGGGTAGCGAGCTGTCCGTCGGCGGCGAACGGCGGTCCGGCGGTTCACAGCCACCACGGGCGGTGGTGCACGACCGGCGGGGCTGCTGTTCGCGGCAAGGGAGGACCGGACGAGCGGCTGGGCGGTCCCCGGACGGCTGCTGCCCACGGCGGTGCACGGCGGTGGCGGCGAACAGCGTGCAGTCCGGTGACGGCGCGGCGGTGCTGGCTCGGTCTCGGCGAGCAGCGGCTTGCTCCGGCTAGAGGGAACGGAACAGGGACGGACGGGCGGAAATGGAGAGGAACGGCGAAGGGAACGACGGCGGACAGCCACCACGGTGGCGGCGAACGGCGGCGTGCAGCGGCGAGCGGCTCCGGCGGGGGTTTACCTCTGCATGCAGCCGCGGAGAGAGAAGAGAGAGGGAGGGACAACGGCGACAAGGGCTGGCGACGCGGACGGCCACGGCGGAGGCGACCGGCGACGGCGTGCAGCGGTGAGCAGCTCCGGCGGTGGCTCAACCGTGCATGCAGCCGCGTCGGAGAGGAGGGAGAGGGGAACGGTGGCGAGCTGGTGGCGCGGCTGGTCCGGCGGTCCACCTTGCTGCATGCAACCGAGAGGGAGAGAGACAGCCGAGAGGGCGACGGTGGCGCACGGCGGGCGGCGGCCGGCAGTGCACGGCGGAGGAAGGCGAACAGTCAGCTTCCCCTTCCTTCGCTGACCGGCGCCGGACTCCTCTGCATGCAGCTGAAAGGAAGAGGTCGGACGGAGGGAGACAACGGTGAGGGGCGACGGTGGCCTCACGGCGGCGACCTTGGCGGAGCAGCGACGGCTCAGCGGAGGCGCGGCCGTGCTGGCCTCGGCGTGAGGCCTCGGCTGGTCGCGAACAGCAAGGGCGGAAGGAGGGGGTGGTCGGCCGGCTGGCGGTGAGGCGAGAGGGGGGATGCTCACGGCTGCAGCTCCGGCGGACCGGCGGTTCCGGCGGGTTGTGGGCGGCGGCGTGAGGCCGAGAGGGAGAGAGGCGCACGGTGGAGAGGGAGGAGGAGTGGCCGGCGAGAGAGAGAGAGAGAGTGAGAGAGAGAATAGGGGAAAGAGAGAGAAGGTGATGTGATGAGAGGTGATGATTTGCATGGGAGAAACAAAGAGGTGGAGTGTGGACTTTGTACACATCATGACATGCATGGGGAAGGGGGGTGTTGACAAGTGTCACACCCCACAAGAGATTCAAAATTCGGAACTCCTAGGGGCAAAAGGGTAAAAATGGCATCAAGTTCCGGTACCGGGTCGAAACACTAATTTTTCGACTGTACATGCCCTTTATACATATGGCCAACTTAATTTGACGTCGTCCTCATAAAAACTATCCCGAGATTCACGAAAAATCGCTCTCGATGTCCGGATTAAATTTCACGATCAAATCGTCAAATTTCCAATTTCTAAATCTCTTACTAACGGGCGGCCGTTTAGGATTCAAACGTTTCAACCTCGGGTTGTCCGAATCACGGCGAGCTCGAGAGAGGAAACGAGAGGAATTATCACTAGTTCCGATGCCACAATCGTCCGGTTCGGACGATCGGTCCACACTGGCCCAAAATACTTCCTCGTCATTATCCTGAGTCGGGCTTGACTCGCGACCGGGTCCTTAGCCCACGTGCCTATTCCCAGTTGGCCATTCCCATTTGGTCAGTATCCCGTGAGTGATCAATTCCGGGCGAGACTTACGAAAATGGAATATCGAATAATACTCGTTTTATTCATCCCAGAGATCGAGTGCGAATTTCGGGCTCAATCAAGTAGGATTTCTTGGGCATATTATATCTGGAGATGGAATTTCTGTAGATCCAACTAAGGTGGAAGCGGTAACGAAGTGGCCCAGGCCAACGTCGGTAACGGAGATCAGAAGTTTTCTTGGTTTGGCTGGCTATTACAGACGATTTGTGGAGGGATTTTCGTCGATAGCTATGCCCTTGACCAGATTGCTGAAGAAGGAAGCGAAGTACGTGTGGGATGACAAGTGTGAAAGGAGTTTTCAGGAGTTGAAGCGTAAGCTGACGACCGCACCGGTTTTGACCATTCCGTCCGGACCAGGAGGATTTGAGATTTACAGCGATGCTTCGTTAAGAGGACTCGGATGTGTGCTCATGCAACATGGGAAGGTAGTAGCGTATGCGTCACGCCAGCTGAGGCCTCATGAGATGAATTACCCGACGCATGATTTGGAACTGGCAGCGATAGTTTTCGCGCTTAAGATTTGGAGGCACTACTTGTGCGGGGAGAAGTTCCAGATTTTCACGGACCACCAAAGCCTCAAATATCTATTCTCGCAGAAGGAGTTGAATATGAGGCAGCGTCGATGGATGGAATTATTGAAGGACTATGACTGCGACATTCTGTATCATCCGGGTAAGGCGAACCGGGTGGCAGATGCTTTAAGCCGCAAGTCGAGTATGGCTCATTTATTAGTTAAGGAGTGGACGTTATTGGAAAAGCTGAGGGATTCAGAGTTTAAGTTCGAAGTAAGCCGGGTGTCCAGTTTGTTCGCGACATTAAGAATCGAACCAGAGGTTCAGGTTAAGATCAAGGAACTGCAACCTTCGGACCCCGAGATTCAGAAGATTATGGAAATGGATGCGGCAAAGAGGAAGCCCGACTTCCAAGTATCCGCGGATGGAATTTTAAAGTATCGTGGCCGACTTTGCGTGCCGGATGATGAAGGACTTAAAGAGGAAATCCTGAGCGAAGCTCATCGGAGTCAGTATAGTATCCATCCGGGTAGTACAAAGATGTACCAGAATCTACGTCAACATTATTGGTGGAATGGCCTGAAGAAGGATGTGGCTAAGCATGTGGCCAAGTGTCTGACGTGCCAGCAAGTGAAGGCACAGCACTGCAAGCCAGGTGGATTGTTACGACCTTTAGAGATTCCCGAGTGGAAGTGGGAGCATATTACAATGGACTTCGTGACGGGTTTACCGCGAAGCCAAAGAGGACATGACTCGATATGGGTCATAGTGGATCGCTTGACTAAGTCTGCACACTTCCTGGCAGTACGAAAGGACTTGGAATTAGAAAAGTATGCGGAATTGTATGTGCGACAAATAGTGCGTCTTCATGGAGTACCAGTGACGATCACCTCGGATCGTGATCCAAGGTTTACGGCCAACTTTTGGAAGAGTCTACAAACGGCCTTAGGAACAAGATTGCAGTACAGTACAGCCTACCACCCGCAGACAGACGGTCAGTCTGAAAGGACAATTCAGACCCTGGAGGATATGTTGAGAGCGTGTGTTTTGGATTTTCAAGGCAAGTGGGAAGAGCAACTGCATTTGGTAGAGTTTGCCTATAACAACAGCTATCAGCAGAGTATTCAGATGGCGCCCTTCGAAGCCTTATATGGTAGGGCCTGTAGAACGCCACTGTGCTGGGATGAAGTGGGTGAGCGAAGTATCGCGGGACCGGAGCTAGTTCAGCAAACGATGGAAGTAGTAGAGGTTATCCGGGATAGACTAAGGACTGCCCAAAGTCGCCAGAAGAGTTACGCCGACAGAAGGCGACGACCCTTGGAGTTTCAAGTAGGAGATCATGTGTTCCTCAAGGTGTCGCCAATGAAAGGACTATCTCGATTCGGCAAGAAAGGAAAGCTCAGCCCAAGGTATGTCGGGCCATTCGAGATCCTAGAAAAGATTGGAGATATGGCTTACCGACTAGCCTTGCCTCCCAACCTATCCCAGGTGCATAATGTTTTCCACGTGTCGATGTTGAGAAAGTATGAGCCGGACCCGACCCACGTTTTAAGGTATGAAGAAGTGGACGTGGATGACAGAGTGACGTACGTGGAAAAACCGGTCAGAATCGAGGACAGAAAGGACCGAGTGCTAAGGAATAAAACGATTCCGATGGTCAAAGTGGTTTGGCAGCATCATGGAACGGAAGGCGCTACTTGGGAAAGTGAAGAGGCCATGCGACGTCAATACCCCCAGTTGTTCGAGTAGGTTAATGTGGGTTTTAAATTTCGAGGACGAAATTTTTGTAAGGGGGGAAGAATTGTAACATCCCGAAATTCGACTCGATCCCTGGAATGAATAAAACGAGTTTTATTCGATATTTCCTTTTTCGTAAGTCTCGCCCGGAGCCGATCACTCTCGGGATACTGACCAAATGGGAATGGCCAACTAGGAATAGGTACGTGGACCATGGACCCGGTCGAGAAGTAAGCTTGACCTAGAGAAATGACGGGGAAATATTTTGGGCCAGTATGGGCCGATCTTCGGAACTCGAGCCGGATGATCGTGTCCTCGGAACTAGTGATATTCCTCTCGTTCTCTCGACAATCGAGCACGCCACGAATCGGACAAACCAAGGTCGATACGCGTAAATCCTAACCGGCCACCCGTTAGTGAGAGAATTAGAAAATGGGAAATTGATGAATTCGATCGTGGAATTTAATCCGGACATCGGGAGCGATGTTTCGCGAGTCTCGGGATAGTTTTTATGAGGACGACGTCAAATTAAGCTGGCCATATGTATAAAGGGCATGTACAGTCGAAAAATTAGCGTTTCGACCCGGTACCGGAACTTGATGTCATATTTACCCCTATGCCCCTTGGAATTCCGAAAATTTGAATTCTTGTGGAGGGTGACACTTGTCACTCCCACTCCTCCCCATGCATGTCATCATTTGTCCCAAAAGCCCACTCCACCTCTTGGACTTCCCCATACACTAATCATTTCTTTGTCTCTTCAACTCTCCCTCTCTCACTCCCTCTCTCACCCTCTCTCTCTCGCCGGCCACTCCTCCTCCCTCTCCACCGCGCGCCTCCCTCCCTCTCGGCCACACGCCACCGCCCATAGCCACCGCCGGGACCGCCACCAGCCGCACCGCCACCGTGAACCCCTCCCTCTCGCCTCACCGCCAGCCGGCCGACCGTGTCTCTCTACCCCCTTGCTGTTCACGACCGGCTGAGGCCTCACGCCGAGGCCAGCGCGGCCGCGCCTCCGCCAAGGCCGCCGCTGCTCCCCTCGCCGCCGCTCCGTTGCATGCACGGTGGGACGCCGGACCTCCCTCGCCTCCGTCTCTCTCTCTCTCTTCCTCGGCTGCATGCAGGAGAGCGTGGCGCCGGTCAGCCAAGGAAGGACGAGCTAGTCGTCCACCAAGGCCGCCGCTGAGCACCGTCCACGCCGCTCGCCGTAGCCACCGCCGCTGGCCTTCCGCCACCGCCTCTCCCTCCCTGTCTCGGTTGCATGCAGGAGGGTACTCGCCGGTGCAGCCACGCCGCCGCCTCTCCCTTTCCTTCTCGCCTTGGCTGCATGCACGGCTGAGCCACCGCCTGACCTGTTCACCGCCGCTGCCCCTTTGCCGCCGTTCGCCGGCCAGCCGCGCCACCAGCCCTCGCCGTCTCTCTCCCTCTTCCCCTCCGTCTGCCCCTATTTCCCTCCGCCACTCACTGTTCTGTTCGCCCTCTCGCCGGAACAGCGGTACCATTGCCATCCGCCGCCTAGACCACCGACCACCGTGCCTCCGCCGGACTGCTCGCTGTTCGCCGTCACCACCGTGAGCAGCAGCCGCCCGGAGCTGCTCAGCCACTCGTGCGGTTCCCCCTCGCCGTGAACAGTAGCTGCACCGGCCGTGGGACGCCGCCGTAGCTGCTGTGAAACGCCGAACCGCCGGCCACCACTCGCCGTCGCACCATTGGGACTTGTGCCGCCGGTTCCACCGTTCATCGGTGATCGGCCGCCATTCCCCGTCGTCGAGCTTGGATTGAGGTGGGTGGAAACCTCTAAACCCTAGTTAGGACAATTATGCATTTTAGCGGGCCTAGGGTATGGTTGATAGTCAATTAGGGACGAGATTGGTGGGTTATTATGCTGTTTTAGAGACGAACTATAGGTCGGGAGCATGCTGAGTATTGGCTGTCCACGTGGGAAATTAATGGGATTAGGTTGGATAAAATTTGAGATCAAATTGCATAAGTGCCGGGAGTGCCTAGATCGACCTATTGTTGGCTGAGTTGTACTTGAATATGCTCAATTATATGTACATTGCCATGTCGCGTGTTCATGGGACCGATTAGTGTGACGAGTGATTGGCCAATAATTGGCGTGCATTATATTGCCTAAACATGTGATTAACGAGCCCTAAAGCCTTGACATGCAAGATTGTCTTGTAACGATTAATTGGGCTTGTTAGTATGTTGATTGGACATGTCGTGATTTGAATTGAGCATGTTGCACTATAAGTGGGCGAGTTCTTGATAGCATTGAGCACGCTGTAATACTCGTTGACCTTGGCATGAATTGGTGATGTACCTTTGTAAATTGGATGTTCATTGTACATAGCATCATTGCCCGGGTGCGGAATTTCATGGCTACACATTATGCATGCCGAGTATGTGGCTCGTGGAAATTGTGCGAGAATGCGTGTGTGCCATGGACATGTGATCACTTAATTATGCCCTGATGCGTTTACGCGGGGTTCAGATAAAACCGGTTGTGTGAATGTGTGATCACCTTCGCCCTGATGCGGAATACGCGGGGTGTGCCGTCCTCATGCACTTTGGAGCAGGACGATGCCCGGTACGTCCGGAAGACAACCATCCTGATGCGTTTACGCGGGCTCTGGTTTGTAAAGGAGATCGGTGTTGCGCCTGATGCGTAAGGACGCGGGCTAGAGACACTGGGCCTGGGGCGTCTTTACGCTGGCCACGGAGTGTTGTGATTGGTCTTCGGACCGGATCTTCGGATCGGACCTTCGGGTCGGGCCTTCGGGTCGAGATAATTGAAATAAACGGATAACGTGTGATGCATAGTGTTGGATTATGTGATGGAATTCGCTGGGCATGGTATGGGACGTGTCTAAGTAGATTCCATTCTATAATCTGAACACGAATGGTAGTTGTGCCGAGATGCCATAGGAGTTTGGATTGTGGGCATGGCAAGTTAGTGGCATTTGCATGCATTTGAATGCATGAGAAATTGTGCGGGATTGTGTGACTCGGTGTACCATATTTGGAATTGTCACAAAAAGGTTTTAAGCATACGTGTGACGTACGCCTGGTCGAGGATGCCGCTTGTGATTTGTAATGTTATGGGATTATCTAACCTGCAGGGTCATTGATATGCCAATTTGGGCTTACGGGCCTAAGTCATTGTTATATATGCGTGCTATTGTTTTTGTTCCGTCAGGAGATGCATGTTAGCCTAATTTAGGTTTAGGAGTTTTCACTCACTGAGAAGTGTCTCACGGTTTTCATAACCCAACCTTTCAGACCAGCGCCCATGAACCGACCGCCCATTCCAATTCGCTTCGGGATCCCTATAGAATATGAGCATACGGTGGTTGAGTTCCCGGTGGCGAACAATGAAGTTTACATAAGGCATTACACCATGATTACCGTAGATGTAGGTACGACACATCCCGAAGTCCATGAGTATGTAGCCTGGTGTTTTCGAGACCGTTGGGGAGATGAGTTCGGACCCCTCCGCACGATGGACGTTCCATTCACCATAGAAGGCCAGCTTGATCCACAATGCCCGAGCGGTGAGGTCGTGGATTCCGAGACGAGTGTGGATGAGACTATAGGCCCTTTCGCCTGGTACGAGCCTGCCGAGGATGAGGAGTTGGGTGGTATAGATCATGAGTTCCCGATGGAGGATCCAGCAGTCGAGGACCCGGTAGTGGAGCCTATGGAGGTTGATGAGGCCGAACCAATGGACACCGAGGAATCCGAGGAGGAGGCCCCTAGCGAGGATTCAGAGTTACCAGACAGCCCGTCCGAGTCCGATGGTTCAGATCCAGATTGGGAACCCTAGGCTAGACTTAGTCGGTTTGCAAGGGTAGACACCTTTTTGGATTTTGGACCCTTTTTGTTTAGCCGATTGGTCCCCCTTGTTACTAGCCTCTTGACCCGCCAGCAGTACTCTTTTATTGTGCTCGTCTCAGTTGATGTTGTTTTTATTTTGAATTAATGTAAGGATGTTTCAGGCAAATTTTGGGATTATGGATGTGTACGTTACCTCAGTGTTCTCCGTGTTGCTTCCCATGTTCTCATATATATTGTCTGGGTGTTTCTCTCATATTTTGCTTCCGCATGTGTATTATGAATTGTTTGGGATTTGGGTCGACGACGGCATGTCCTGGGACGTCGTACTATATCGACCATCGTGAGCGCGGGTTGTCGCGTGCCGAGGAGGTCGGGGCGTGACAGACACCCACAATTCAATCACCCGGCAATCCCGGCACTCCAATCAATTCAATCATCAAACTACCGTGGAATTGGCCATCAAAAACCCAAGGTGGACAGCAGCTAATCCTCATCATTTCGACCTCTAATTCCCTTCAAATTTCTGTTTTGTCACATACCAATAGTTTCCCGATACCCACTAGTAACATACAAATTCATATGAGTCCTAATCGGCACTAATCGACTAATCGACACACCCTAGGCCCGTTTAAAATGCATAATTGTCCTAATTAGGGTTTAGAGGTTTACACCCACATATTATTCGTGCAAGGCCCAATGAAATTCACAATGGACAGCCACTAATCAGTCCAAGAGAGAAAAACCAAGAATATACAAAATCGGGTCCAAACTGGGCAGTTACACAGTGATAGAAATTCATTTGAAATAAATAGCAAATCAATTCCAAAAATTATGAAATTTGGATATGTTATACAAAACATCTTGATAAACATTTTCTGTGAAGAACTCGAAATCCAATTCCAACCATAAGCACCTCGTTTTGACACTCAAAGCCGGACAGAACCCGGTTCGCTCAAACAGCCCCTCAGACCATCAAAAATACAACTCATTCAGTATCCAAATCATTTTGGAAAGCCCTGAAATTTTTATATGTCATAGAAAAACGTGTCTTTAACAATTTTTGTGAAGGAAGTTTGTTGAAATAAGGTCTGGAAAATTTTATAAAAATTCGGAAAGACAGAAAGGTCGGGTGAACAGTAAATCGGACAGTTTTGTGACGGTCTGAAGACTGACCTCCGAATGGCCCTAAACAAACTCCAAAAATTCTGAATTTAAAGTATGTTATACTTAAAGATGTTGGGAACAAATTTCATGAAGAACACTTCTTCAGATTCGGCCCACAATGATCACTAAAAAAAATAACAAAGTACAGAGGTACAGTAACAACCAGAAATCCGAGAATCATAAATCTTGCACCATTAAGCAAATCAAGCTTATCCAACCACAAACCAACCATGCACAGCCCCTAATCCATCCCTAGACATGCCATTAGTAACCCACTAGCCTAACCAAGGATTAGGATGTCACTTACTCTTAGCCTAAGCAAGAAAACCGAGCAAGAGGGCAAACGAGAGCCTTGGTACGGCAACGGCTACTCCGGCGAAGCAACGGCGAGGGTGGACAGCGGATGGTAGCTCAGGTGGTCGGCTGATCCGGCACTTTCCCTACTGCATGCAGCCGAGAGGGAGAGGAAACGGAGAGGGACGGCGACTCACGGCGGCGGCGCCGGTGGGCGGTGGCTCCGGCGGGCGGCGAACGGCGGCGTGAGGCCGAGAGGAAGAAGCTCACGGAGAGAGAGGGGAGAGGAGTGGTGGCTGGCTGAGTTGAGAGGAAATGAAGAGGGGAGAGAGAGAGAAGAGAAAGAAGTGAGTGGGAAATGAGAGAGAGAGAAAGGTGATGATGGCTTGCATGGGGAAGACCAAGAGGTAGAGTGCAAGGTTGGACAACAATGATGGCAAGCATGGGGAAGGGTTTGGGTGACAAGTGTCACCACCCTAGGGTTTGCCAAAACATATAAAAATCTAATAAACAAAACCCCAAAATTCGGAATGCTAAAGGGCTCAAGGGCAAACTTGTCATTTTCCTCCGATACCGGGTCGAATCACCATTTTCCGACCGTATAAGTCCTATACATAAGTGGCCAACATAATTTGACGTCGTCCTTATAAAAACCATCCCGTAACCCACGAAAAATCGGTCTCAAAGTCCGGATTAAATTTCACGATCAAAATTGCCAAATTTCCAAATTTCAAATCTCTCACTAACGGGCGGCCGTTTAGGAGTTACGCATATCGACCTCGGGTTGTCCGAATCGCGACTATCTCGATTGTCGAGAGAACGAGAGGAATTATCGCTAGTTCCGGAGACACGATCGTTTGGTTTAAGTTCGAGACTGGTTGGCCACGTGTATTCTCGGTCTTGCAGAATCACCTGCTATCCGACCATACATCGTTGGCCTCGGCCAAACCGAGTCTGTTACCTTCCGAAGATCGGTCCATACTAGCCTAGAATACTTCCTCGTCTTTTCTCGAAATCAGGCTTAATTCGCGATCGGGTCCCTGGTCCACGTACCTATTCCTAGTTAGCCATTCCCACTTGGTCAGTATCCCAAGAGTGATCAGCTCTGGGCGAGACTTACGAAATTGAAATATTGAATAAGACTCGTTCTATTCTTTCCGGAGATTGAGTCGAATTTCGGGATGTTACAGTAGGTCCGGAGCTAGTTCAGCAAACGGTAGAAGTAGTGGAGGTTATCAGGGATAGGCTGAGGACTGCTCAGAGTCGCCAGAAAAGTTACGCCGACAGGAGACGACGACCCTTGGAATTCCAAGTAGGAGACCATGTGTTTCTCAAGGCGTCGCCGATGAAAGGACTATCCCGATTCGGCAAGAAAGGAAAGCTCAGCCCAAGGTACGTCGGACCATTTGAAATCCTAGAGAAGATTGGGGATATGGCATACCGACTAGCCTTGCCTCCCAACCTGTCCCAGGTGCACAATGTCTTCCACGTGTCGATGCTAAGGAAGTATGAACCGGACCCGACTCATGTTTTAAGATACGAGGAAGTAGACGTGGACGACAAAGTGTCGTACGTGGAAAAGCCAGTCAGAATCGAGGACAGAAAGGACCGAGTACTAAGGAACAAGACGATTCCGATGGTCAAGGTAGTTTGGGAGCATCATGGAACGGAAGGCGCCACTTGGGAAAGTGAAGAGGCCATGCGACGTCAATACCCCCAGCTGTTCGAGTAGATTAGTATGGGTTTCAAATTTCGAGGACGAAATTTTTTGTAAGGGGGGAAGAATTGTAACGTCCCGAATCTCGACTCAATTTCCGGAATGAATAAAACGAGTATTATTCAATATTTCATTTTCGTAAGTCTCGCCCAGAGTTGATCACTCGACGGGATACTGTCACGCCCCGACCTCCCCGGCACGCGAAACCCCGCTCGAGGGTCGATAAGAATATAACACGACGTCCCAGGACGCATCGTCGTCGACCCATTTCCCATAGCAGAGTATAAAGCACAAGCGGAAGCAAGAATTTAAAACAAATACCCGTACAACATAAATGTGAGAACCAAGGGCAACAACATAAAGAGAACCGAGGCAACGTACACATCCATAACTAAGAACAACCAAAATCATCCTTACATTGATCCAAAAGAAACGACCCTAGAAATAAAGTGCAATCAAAAGAGAGACAACAGCCAACGGTAGAGGGTCCTAAATCTCAAAAAGTGCCTACCCTCATAAATAGATAACCGAGCCTAGTCTAGGGTACCCAATCGGGATCTGAGCCATCGGACTCGGACGAACTGTCTGGTATCTCTGAATCCTCGCTAGGAACCTCCTCCTCGGACTCCTCGGTGTCCATCGGTACGGTCTCGTCAACCTCCATAGGCTCCACTACCGGGTCCTCTACTGCTGGATCCTCCATCGGGAACTCATGATCTATACCACCCAACTCCTCATCCTCGGCAGGCTCGTACCAGGCGAAAGGACCTACAGTCTCGTCCACACTCATCTCGGAATCCACGACCTCACCGCTCGGGCATTGTGGATCAAGCTGGCCCTCTATGGTGAACGGGACATCCATGGTACGGAGGGGCCCATACTCCTCTCCCCAACGGTCCCGGAAGCACCAGGCTACATACTCGTGAACTTCAGGATGTGTCGTGCCTACGTCTACGGTTATCATCGAATAATGCCTCATGTAAACTTCATTGTTCGCCACCGGGAATTCAACCATCGTATGCTCATACTCTAAAGGGATCCCGAAGCGAATTGGAATGGGCGGTCGGTTCATGGGCGCTGGTCTGAAAGGTTGGGTTATGAAAACCGTGAGACACTTCTCAGTGAGTGAAAACTCCTAAACCTAAATTAGGCTAACATGCATCTCCTGACGGGAAAAACAATAGCACGCATACATAACAATGACTTAGGCCCGTAAGCCCAAATCGGCATATCAATGACCCTGCAGGTTAGATAATCCCATAATATTACAAATCACAAGCGGCATCCTCGACCAGGCGTACGTCACACGTATGCTCAAAACCTTTTTGTGACAATTCCAAATATGGTACACCGAGTCACACAATCCCGCACAATTTCTCATGCATTCAAATGCATGCAAATGCCACTAACTTGCCATGCCCACAATCCAAACTCCTATGGCATCTCGGCACAACTACCATTCGTGTTCAGATTATAGAATGAAATCTACTTAGACACGTCCCATACCATGCCCAGCGAATTCCATCACATAATCCAACACTATGCATCACACGTTATCCGTTTATTTCAATTATCTCGACCCGAAGGCCCGACCCGAAGGTCCGATCCGAAGATCCGGTCCGAAGACCAATCACAACACTCCGTGGCCAGCGTAAAGACGCCCCAGGCCCAGTGTCTCTAGCCCGCGTCCTTACGCATCAGGCGCAACACCGATCTCCTTTACAAACCAGAGCCCGCGTAAACGCATCAGGATGGTTGTCTTCCGGACGTACCGGGCATCGTCCTGCTCCAAAGTGCATGAGGACGGCACACCCCGCGTATTCCGCATCAGGGCGAAGGTGATCACACATTCACACATCTCGTTTTATCTTAACCCCGCGTAAACGCATCAGGGCATAATTAGGTGATCACATGTCCATGGCATACACGCATTCTCGCACAATTTCCACAAGCCCCATACTCGGCATGCATAATGCGTAGCCATGCAATTCCACACACGAATGTTGGTGCAATGTATTATGACATAATGTCCCGCACAATTCAATGTCACACTTCCATGTTCAATAATCACGTCATATGCTCAATTGGCCCAATCAACACCAGGGGACATCACATGCGAGATTAGCACCTATGACGTATTCGGGCATCATTATGTACATTGGCAAATCACAAGTCACATTCCACAAATGTCGGCCATACGAACATACGGCATGGTAGACTCCATTACACCACAATCGGCAAACCGACACATAACTCAATCATCCCGGCAATCCCGGCACTCAAGTCCATTCGAACCTCGATCTACCATGCAATTAGCCGATAAATTCAATGTGGACAGCAACTTAATTCAATCATCCCGAGCTCTAATTTCTCTTCTAAACATGCTTCGTCACTTACTAACCATTTCCCGACACCTACCATTAACATCTAAATTTACACGAACCCTAATCGACACTAACCGATTAACCGACACCCTAAGCCCATCTAAAGACGCATAATTGTCCTAATCGGGGTTTAGAGGTTTCCACCCACCTCGATCCAACGCTCGGGCGACGGGGAACGGCGGCCGATCACCGGTAAACGGTGGAACCGGCGGCAACAATTCCCAAGGGCGACTGCGAGCGGCGGCCGGCGGTCCGGCGATCCACAGCAACTCCGGCGGTGTCCCACAGCCGGCGCAGCTGCTGTTCACGGCGAGGGGGAACTGAACGAGTGGCTGAGTGGCCCCGGGCGGCTGCTGCTCACGGCGGTGTGGTGGCGGCGAACAGCGAGCAGTCCGGCGGCAGCACGGCGCACGGCGTGGACGGTGCTGCTGTTCCGGCGAGAGGATGAACAGAACAGGGAATGGCGAGGGAGAGGACGGCTCGGCTGAGTGGTGGCGACGGTGAGCAGCAGACGGTCCGGCGGCGGCGTGCGGCGGCGACCGGCGGTCTGCTCCGGCGAAGGACAGGTCAGAACAGGAAGAGGGAAACAGAGAGGGACGGCGAGGGAAAGGGCAGTGGACGGCCACCACAGCGGCGGCGGACGGCGGCGTGCAGCGGCGAATGGCTCCGGGGGGCTCAACCGTGCATGCAGCCGCGGCGGAGAGGAGAGGGAACGGCGGCGAGCTGGTCCGGCGGTCCACCCTGCTGCATGCAACCGAGAGAGGGGGAAGACGGCGGTCACGGCCCACGGCGGTGCACGGCGGCGCACGGCTGCGGGAGGTGAACGGTCAGCTGGCTTCTCCTTGGCTGACCGGCGCCAAATCCTTCTGCATGCAGCCGGAGAGGAGAGGTCGGACGGAGGGAGCAGCGGCGCACGGCGGGCTGGCGGTGCAGCGGCGAGCCCGGCGGCGACGCGGCGGTGCTGGCCCCGGCAACGGCGGTGCTGATCTTGGCCGCTCGGGAACAGCGAGAGGAAATGAGAGAGAGACGGAGGGAAAGAGACGGCGGAGGCGGAGGAGGTCCGGCGCTCAACCGTGCATGCAACGGGACGGCGGTGAGAGGGACAGCAGCGGCGGTCCGGCGACGGCGAGCCTACTGCCCTGGGCTGACCGGCGTCCCACCAGCCTGCATGCAACCGGAGGAGAGGGGAAAAGAGAGGAGGAATGGAGAGGATGGTCGGCCGGCTGGCGGTGAGGCGAGAGGGGGAAGCTCACGGCGGTGGTACTGGCCGGTGGTGGTTCCGGCGGGCTGTGGACGGCGGCGTGAGGCTGAGGGAGAGAGGAAAACCGCCGGAGAGGAGAGGGTGAGGGAGAGTGAGTGAGAGAGAGAGAGAGAGAGAGAGAGAGTGATGTGATGAAAGGTGATGATTTGCATGGGGGAAACAAAGAGGTGGAGTGTGGACTTTGTACACATCATGACATGCATGGGGAAGGGGGGTGTTGACAAGTGTCACACCCCTCAAGGATTTCAAAATTCGGAATTCCAAAGGTCTCGGGGGCAAAACGGTCCTAAATTTCCGGTACCGGGTTGGATTGCTAATTTTCGACCATATAAGACCTATACCTAAGTGGCCAGCATATTTTTGACGTCGTCCTCATAAAAACTATCCCGAGACTCGCGAAACATCGCTCCCGATGTCCGGATTAAATTCCACGATCGAATTCATCAATTTCCCATTTTCCAATTCTCTCACTAACGGGTGGCCGTTTAGGTTTTACGCGTATCGACCTTGGTTTGTCCGACTCGTGACGTGCTCGATTGTCGAGAGAACGAGAGGAGTATCACTAGTTCCGAGGACACGATCATCCGGCTCGAGTTCCGAAGATCGGCCCATACTGGCCCAAAATATTTCCCCGTCATTTCTCTAAGTCAAGTTTAGTTCACGACCGGGTCCATGGTCCACGTACCTATTCCTAGTTGGCCATTCCCATTTGGTCAGTATCCCGAGAGTGATCGGCTCCGGGCAAGACTTACGAAAAAGGAAATATCGAATAAAACTCGTTTTATTCATTCCAGGGATCGAGTCGAATTTCGGGATGTTACAATACTGACCGAATGGGGATGGCTAGCTAGGAATAGGTACATGCACCATGGACCTAGTTACGAATTAAGCCGGATTTAGAAGAATGACAGGGAAGTATTTTGGGCCAGCGTGAACCGATCTTCGAAAGGTGACGGACTCGGATTGGCTAAGGCCAACGATGTATGATCGGATAGCAGGTGATTCTGCGGGACCGAGAATACACGTGGCCAACTAGTCCCGAACTTGAACCGGACGATCGTGTCATCGGAACTAGCGATAATTCCTCTCGTTCTCTCGACAATCGAGCTTGCCGCGATTCGGACAACCCGAGGTCGATACGCGTAAATCCTAAACGGCCGCCCGTTAGTAAGAGATTTGGAAATTCGATCGCGAAATTTAATCCGGACTTCGAGACCGATTTTCATGGATTACAGGATGGTTTTTATAAGGACGACGTCAAATTGTGTTGGCCATTTATATGGTGTCGAGCCCAAGTACTCATCAAGCATCATTTCCAAGGCAATCAAATGTTGCTTGGAAAAATCCAAGGCAATTTGAGCCAAATAAAAGGCCCATGAGGCAGTATGTAACATCCCGAAATTCGACTCAGTCTCTGGAATGAATAAAACGAGTCTTATTCGATATTCCATTTTCGTAAGTCTCGCCCGGAGCTGATCACTCTCGGGATACTGACCAAATGGGAATGGCCAACTGGGATTAGATACGTGGACCAAGGACCGATCGCGAATTAAGCCGATTTAAAAGAATGACGAGGAAATATTTTGGGCCAGTATGGACCGGTCTTCGGAACTCGAGCCGGATGATCGCGTTCTCGGAACTAGCGATAATTCCTCCCGTCCCTTGACAATCGAGCTCGTCGTGACTCGGACAACCGAGGTCGATAAGCGTAAGATCCTAACCGGCCACCCGTTAGTGAGAGAATTGGAAAATGGGAAATTGATGAATTCGATCGTGGAATTTAATCCGGACATCGGGAGCGATGTTTCGCGAGTCTCGGGATAGTTTTTATGAGGACGACGTCAAATTAATCTGGCCACGTGTATATAGGTCTAATAGGGTCGAATTTTGACGAACCGACCCGGTACCGGGAATTTAGGACCGTTTTGCCCCTATACCCTTTTTAATTCCGAAATTGAATCCCTAAGACTAGCCCTAGGTGTGACACTTGTCACCCTAGATCTTCCCCATGCATGCCATGATGTTGGCCAAGTCCTCACTCAACCCCTTTGGACTTCCCCATGCAGAATAATCATCACCCATCATCTCATCACACTCTCCCTCCCACTCTCTCTCTCTCTCTCTCATCTCTCTCACTCGGCACCCTCTCTCCCTCTCCCGTCCGTGTCTTTCTCTCCCCCTCAGCCTCACGCCGCCGTCCACAGCTCGCCGGAACCACCACCGGCCAGCACCACCGCCGTGAGCTTCCCCCTCTCGCCTCACCGTCAGCCGGCCGACCATCCTCTCCATTCCTCCTCTCTTTTCCACTCTCCTCCGGTTACATGCAGGCTGGTGGGACGCCGGTCAGCCCAGGGCAGTAGGCTCGCCGTCGCCGGACCGCCGCTGCTGTCCCTCTCACCGCCGTCCCGTTGCTTGCACGGTTGAGCGCCGGACCTCCTCCGCCTCCGCCGTCTCTTTCCCTCCGTCTCTCTCTCGTTCCTCTCGCTGTTCCCGTGCGGCCGAGACCAGCACCGCCGTCGCCGGGGCCAGCACCGCCGCGTCGCCGTCGGGCTCGCCGCTGCACCGCCAGCCCGCCGTGCGCCGCTGCTCCCTCCGTCCGACCTCTCCTCTCCGGCTGCATGCAGAAGGATTTGGCGCCGGTCAGCCAAGGAGAAGCCAGCTGACCGTTCACCTCCCGCAGCCGTGCGCCGCCGTGCACCGCCGTGGGCCGTGACCGCCGTCTCCCCCTCTCTCGGTTGCATGCAGCAGGGTGGACCGCCGGACCAGCTCACCGCCGTTCCCTCTCCTCTCCGCCGCGGCTGCATGCACGGTTGAGCCACCGCCGGAGCTGCTCACCGCTGCACGCCGTCGCCGGTCGCCTCCGCCGTGGCCGTCCGCGTCGCCAGCCCTTGTCGCCGTTGTCCCTCCCTCTCTCTTCTCTCTCCGCGGCTGCATGCAGAGGTAAACCCCCGCCGGAGCCGCTCGCCGCTGCACGCCGCCGTTCGCCGCCGCCGTGGTGGCTGTCCGCCGTCGTTCCCTTCGCCGTTCCTCTCCATTTCCGCCCGTCCGTCCCTGTTCCGTTCCCTCTAGCCGGAGCAAGCCGCTGCTCGCCGAGACCGAGCCAGCACCGCCGCGCCGTCACCGGACTGCACGCTGTTCGCCGCCACCGCCGTGCACCGCCGTGGGCAGCAGCCGTCCGGGGACCGCCCAGCCGCTCGTCCGGTCCTCCCTCGCCGTGCAAGGGTAGACACCTTTTTGGATTTTGGACCCTTTTTGTTTAGCCGTTGGTCCCCCTTGTTACTAGCCTCTTGACCCACCAGCAGTACTCTTTTATTGTGCTCGTCTCAGTTGTTGTTGTTTTTATTTTGAATTAATGTAAGGATGTTTCAGGCAAATTTTGGGATTATGGATGTGTACGTTACCTCAGTGTTATCCGTGTTGCTTCCCGTGTTCTCAGATATATTGTCTGGGTGATTCTCTCAAATTTTGCTTCCGCATGTGTATTATGAATTGTTTGGGATTTGGGTCGACGACGGCATGTCCTGGGACGTCGTACTATATCGACCATCGTGAGCGCGGGTTGTCGCGTGCCGAGGAGGTCGGGGCGTGACACAGTATACACCGTTGCCTCGACCCCTGTCAAAGCTATTACCAATGCTTCTGGAAAGGCATTTGGTGGTCAAGGAAGTACCAAGAGACAATCCTGCAAGATTTTCTTGGTACGATGAGTCAAAGACTTGCGCCTATCACATGGGAGAAAAAGGATATGATGTAGATAATTGTCCCATTCTAAAGTACAAGGTTCAACAGCTCATTGACAATAAGATATTGAACTTCCAAGAGCCTCAGCCAAACGTACATCGGAATCCTCTTCCTGAGCACAATGCAATAAACACGAACAAGGATGAGGAAAAAGTGATCGAGTCCAATAAGGAAAATGAATATGAAGTCAAAGTTAAAGCCGCTTGATCAGGAGATGTTTGCTTTCATAAGGAAGCACTCTTAAAAGGCGAGATTGTAGATAACTTAGGAAAAGACTCTGAAAAATACAACTTCCATGTGAAATATACCCTACCACCATGGGTGTTCAAAAATGAGATAATTGTGCCTAATGGCTAGGGTGGTATGGACGATGAAACCAGTCCTGAGGAGAAAGCTCTATCCAAGAAAGAATAGATCCAAATGAAAAGGATAAAGAAAAAATCCATCAGGGTGAAAGGCATTTCAACCAGAAAAGTGGCTAGGGAAGGCAAAACTGTAGACTTACTTGGTCAAGACAGCGGTAAGTACAACTACCAAAGTCGACTTCCAACTCAAGGCATCTGCGACTCTATTTGCCTTTCTCGGATGATACAAAATGTCACGGTCGTAATCCTTTAAAAGCTCCATCCATCGGCGTTGCTCATGTTCAACTCTTTCTGTGAGAACAGGTATTTAAGTCTTTGGTGATCCATATAAATTTGGAACTTCTCTCCACACAGGTAATGTCTCCAAATTTTGAGCATGAAAACAATCATTGCTAGCTCTAAGTCATGCGTAAGGTAATTCATCTCATGGGGCCTTAACTGGCGTGACGCATATGCTACCACTTTTCCGTGCTACATGAGTACACATCCGAGCCCTCTTAACGAAGCATCACTGTAGATCTCAAATCCTCCTGGCCCGGACAGAATGGTCAAAACTGGTGCGGTTGTCAATCTATGTTTCAGTTCCTAAAAACTCCTTTCGCACTTATCATCCCATACATACTTAGTTTCCTTCTTTAGCAACCTTGTCAATGGTATGGCTATTAATGAAAATCCTTCCACGAATCGCTTGTAATAGCTAGCCATACCAAGAAAACTTCGGATTTCTGTTATGGACGTCGGTCTTGGCCACTTAGTCACTGCTTTGATCTTAATCGGGTCTATAGAAATACCATCTCTAGAAGTAATATGTTCGAGAAACCCTACTTGGCTGAGCCAAAACTCGCACTTATTGAACTTGGCATACAGTGTGTGCTCTCTCAAGGTCCGGAACACCTTTGTCAAGTGTATCTCATGCTCCTTGGGGCTTTTCGAATACACCAAGATATCGTCAATAAATACTATGACGAACTAATCTAGGAATTTCTTGAACTGTCACGCCCCGAACCCCCATGGCACACAAACATCCCTACCTCAGTCGATATGAATGCGACGTCCCAGGAAGCGTCACCGACCCAACACCCAAATAGAGAACAAGCACAAGCGGAAGCAACATATATACATATATATACACCCATACTAATATAAGATAACCAAGAGTAGCACAGAATAGAAAACCAACACATTAAAAACATATACATTTCATTACTATGAACAGTAGATACAATATCCATTTACAGGGAGTACAAAGATCACCAAAAAAAGATCAACGGCCATTAAGGTAAAAAAGGGTCAGTGGCCTAAGGTTACTGCACTAAGACAGGCTTCGGTAAAAAAGGTATAGCCCGCTCCTTCCTGACCCAAGACAACCTAGGGGACCCAGTCTGGGTTAGAACTAGAAGATTCTGACGGAAGAGAACTGTCAGACAGCTCCTCATCAGAACCTACCCAATCTAACCCGGACTACGCCTCTCCTGACTCGTCCTCAGCATCCATCTCCTTAGGCTCAGGATCCTCCTCTATAAACTGCTCTAACTCTTCATCATCTGGCCCCATGTCCATTGGCTCGACCTCATCAACCTCCTACTCCATCGGAACGCCATTAGAGCTTAAACTTTCATCGCCAGAGGTGTCGGGGTCTGTCACCTGATCATCAGGACACTACAGTTCTGCCGTGCCACACCCGTTCAATAGAATATCAAAGGTCCAGAGTGGTCCGAGCTCCTCCCCATTGGCCTTCCTATAACACCACGTGATATACTCGTGTGTCTCCGATACTAACTCCCTGACATCTACCCAAACTAAAGTGTAATACCTAATATACATGTTCCCGTCCCCAAATGAGCTGACACCTCTGCCATCCTCACTACTAGGGATCTGAAATGTTGGTTTTCAACAACCGTGAGACGAATCTCAGTAAGTACAATCCCAAAACCTAGGCTAGGCTAACATGCATTCTCCTGACAGGCAACACATAAAGCACAATCACATTACTGACCTAGGCCCTCGGGCCCAAATCACTTACCTGGCTGACCCTGTAGGTTAATCATTTCAATAGAATAATCAAATCCACACGCGAACACTTCATTCACACGTACGTCACGCGTATGCTCATACTCATCAGTGTTCGTACCACATGCTTTTCATCGAGTCTCACATACTCGCACTCTGGCTCATGCATTTTTATGCATACAAATGCCACTGCCACGCCATGCTCACAATTCAACTTATATGGCACTCAGGCACAGGTTTTCGTGTGTGTTTCGATTATAAAATAGAATCCACTTAGATACGTCCCATACCATAACCAATAAATTTCATTGCATAATCAGGCACTATGTATCACACATAATCAGTTATCCATTAACTCGGCCCGAAGGCTCGATCCGAAGACCACGACCCGAAGGCCAATCACAACACTTTGTGGCCAGCGTAAAAACACCCCCGGCCCAGTGTCTCTAGCCTCCTACAAAGTGCATGAGGAGCAACACCAATCTCCTTACGAACCAAAGCCTGCTTCAAAGTGCACGAGGCTTGTCATCTTCCGAACGTGCCGGGCATCGTCCTACTACAAAGTGCATGAGGATGGTACGACCTGAAGGCCATGACCCAAAGGCCTTAAATGATCACACTGCACACTGTCAATTTTATCTGAACCCGGCGTAAATGCATCAAGCATTTAGAGTGATCACATGCTCATGCCAGGCACGCATTCTCGCACAATTTCATCACATGCCTCATTCTCGGCATACAAAATGCGTGGCCATGCAATGTCATACCATGCACCATGAGCATTAAACATAATTCGGCAATAGTCAAAATCATGCCACAACAATGTGCTCAATTGGCCAATTAATACCGTGCGGCCCAATTCATACTATAAAACTTAGCATTCAATTCAGCCATTAAATAGCCAATCACATCCCACATAATTCGGCCATACGCATGTACTGTCACGCCCCGACCTCCTCGGCACGCGACAACCCGCGCTCACGATGGTCGATATAATACGACGTCCCAGGACATGCCGTCGTCGACCCAAATCCCAAACAATTCATAATACACATGCGGAAGCAAAATTAGAGAGAATCACCCAGACAATATATCTGAGAACACGGGAAGCAACACGGAGAACACTGAGGTAACGTACACATCCATAATCCCAAAATTTGCCTGAAACATCCTTACAATAATTCAAAATAAAAACAACAACAACAACTGAGACAAGCACGATATAAGAGTACTGCTGGTGGGTCAAGAGGCTAGTAACAAGGGGGACCAACGGCTAAACAAAAAGGGTCCAAAATCCAAAAAGGTGTCTACCCTTGCAAACCGACTAAGCCTAGCCTAGGGTTCCCAATCTGGATCTGAACCATCGGACTCGGACGGGCTGTCTGGTAACTCTGAATCCTCGCTAGGGGCCTCCTCCTCGGATTCCTCGGTGTCCATTGGTTCGGCCTCATCAACCTCCATAGGCTCCACTACCGGGTCCTCGACTGCTGGATCCTCCATCGGGAACTCATGATCTATACCACCCAACTCCTCATCCTCGGCAAGCTCGTACCAGGCGAAAGGACCTATAGTCTCATCCACACTCGTCTCGGAATCCACGACCTCACCGCTCGGGCATTGTGGATCAAGCTGGCCTTCTATGGTGAATGGAACGTCCATCGTGCGGAGGGGTCCGAACTCATCTCCCCAACGGTCTCGAAAACACCAGGCTACATACTCATGGACTTCGGGATGTGTCGTACCTACATCTACGGTAATCATGGTGTAATGCCTTATGTAAACTTCATTGTTCGCCACCGGGAACTCAACCACCGTATGCTCATATTCTATAGGGATCCCGAAGCGAATTGGAATGGGCGGTCGGTTCATGGGCGCTGGTCTGAAAGGTTGGGTTATGAAAACCGTGAGACACTTCTCAGTGAGTGAAAACTCCTAAACCTAAATTAGGCTAACATGCATCTCCTGACGGGAACAACAATAGCACGCATATATAACAATGACTTAGGCCCGGAAGCCCAAATTGGCATATCAATGACCCTGCAGGTTAGATAATCCCATAACATTACAAATCACAAGCGGCATCCTCGACCAGGCGTACGTCACACGTATGCTTAAAACCTTTTTGTGACAATTCCAAATATGGTACACCGAGTCACACAATCCCGCACAATTTCTCATGCATTCAAATGCATGCAAATGCCACTAGCTTGCCATGCCCACAATCCAAACTCCTATGGCATCTCGGCACAACTACCATTCGTGTTCAGATTATAGAATGGAATCTACTTAGACACGTCCCATACCATGCCCAGCGAATTCCATCACATAATCCAACACTATGCATCACACGTTATCCGTTTATTTCAATTATCTCGACCCGAAGGCCCGACCCAAAGGTCCGATCCGAAGATCCGGTCCGAAGACCAATCACAACACTCCGTGGCCAGCGTAAAGACGCCCCAGGCCCAGTGTCTCTAGCCCGCGTCCTTACGCATCAGGCGCAACACTGATCTCCTTTACAAACCAGAGCCCGCGTAAACGCATCAGGATGGTTGTCTTCCGGACGTACCGGGCATCGTCCTGCTCCAAAGTGCATGAGGACGGCACACCCCGCGTATTCCGCATCAGGGCGAAGGTGATCACACATTCACACAACCGGTTTTATCTGAACCCCGCGTAAACGCATCAGGGCATGATTAGGTGATCACAATCCATGGCATACACGCATTCTCGCACAATTTCCATAATGCTTCATACTCAGCAAGCGTAATGCGTAGCCATGCAATTCCGCACACGAATGTTGGTGCAATGTACCACGGCAGAATGACCAAGCAATTCAATGCCAACATATCATGATCAAGGATCCACATCATATGCTTAGTCAGCCCAATCAATTAATTCGGGCACCACAGGTGATTACGGCACTTATGACGTACTTTGATAATTCACCAATCACATTCCACATTGTCGCTCACACGAACATGCGACATGGTATTCTCAATTTATCATGATTTTCAAACCGACGTGCAATCCAATCATTCCGGCCATCCCGGCACTCCAATCAAGTTGATCCACTAATTTCCGTTAATTGGACCGTTAATTTCTCGGCATGGACAGCAGCTAATTCATGTCATATTAGCCTCTAATTCTCATCTAACTCATGCGTTGTCACCTTCCAATTGTTTCCCGACACCCACTAATAGCACACAAATTCACCCGAGTCCTAATTAACGTTAATCGACTAACTAACACACTCTAGGCCCGTTTTAAAGTGCATTATCGTCCTAACTAGGGTTTAGAGGTTTTCACCCACCTCGATCCAACGCTCGGGCGACGGGGAACGGCGGCCGATCACCGGTACACGGTGGAACCGGCGGCAACAATTCCCAAGGGCGACGGCGAGCGGCGGCCGGCGGTCCGGCGATCCACAGCAACTCCGGCGGTGTCCCACAGCCGGCGCAGCTGCTGTTCACGGCGAGGGGGAACTGAACGAGTGGCTGAGTGGCCCCGGGCGGCTGCTGCTCACGGCGGTGTGGTGGCGGCGAACAGCGAGCAGTCCGGCGGCAGCACGGCGCACGGCGTGGACGGTGCTGCTGTTCCGGCGAGAGGATGAACAGAACAGGGAATGGCGAGGGAGAGGACGGCTCGGCTGAGTGGTCCCCGGACGGCTGCTGTCCACGGCGGTGGCGCGCGAGCAGCGAGCGGTCCGGCGACGGAGCGGCGGTGGTGGCTCGGTCTCGGCGACGGCGGTCTGCTCCGGCGAAGGGGGCGGAACAGGGAGCGTCGGAGGGAAAGTAGAGGGAGACGGCTAGGGAGGCGACGGAGGACAGCCACCACGGCGGCGGCGAACGGCGACGGACAGTCCCGGCGGCGGTTCACCCCTGCATGCAGCCGCGGCGGGGAGGAAAAAGGGAGAGACGGCGGCGACGGCGGCGTGGCTGGTCCGACGCCAACCTAGCTGCATGCACCGGCGAGAGAGAGGGAGAGACGACGGAGGGGGAAGGGGGCAGCGACGGCGGCCAGGCGGCGGCGGCCGGCGGTGCACAGCGGCGGTCAGCTCGGTCCTCCTTGGCTGACCGGTGCTGTTCTCCCTTGCATGCAGCCGGAGTGGAAAGAAAACGAGGGTGAGGCGGAGAGGAACGGCAAGGGGAGCGGCGGTGTACAGCGGCGTGCAGCGGCTGGCGGCGGCTCCGGCGGGGCGGCGATGGGCTGAGCTGATCTCGGCCGGTCAGGACAATGAGAGAGGAAGACGGGGATGGTCAGCTGGTGGTGGTGAGGCGAGAGGGAGAAGCGGTGCACGGCGGCAGCACCGGCTGGCGGCGGCTCCGGCGGCGGTTGGCGGTGGCGTGAGGCTGAGCGGGAGGGAGAGAGAGATCGCCGGAGGGGGGAGAGTGAGTGAGGAGGAGAGTGGCCGGGTGAGGTGAGAGAGGGGGAGTGTGATGTGAGAGAGAGAGAGAAATGATGATGAGTATGGGGAATGCCAAGAGGTAGGATGAAATTTTGGATAAAATGATGGGCTTCATGGGAAAGAGAAAGGTTGACAAGTGTCACACTCCTCAAACAATTCAAATTCGGAATATGAGAGGGCATAGGGGTAAAACCGACATAAATTTCCGGTACCGGGTTGGAACGCTAATTTTCCGACCGTATATGCCCTATATACATATGGCCAGCTTAATTTGACGTCGTCCTCATAGAAACTATCCCGAGATTCACGAAAAATCGTTCCCGACGTCCGGATTAAATTTCACGATCGGATTCGCTAATTTCCCATTTTCTAATTCTCTCACTAACGGGTGGCCGGTTAGGATTTACGCGTATCGACCTTGGTTTGTCCGATTCGTGGCGTGCTCGATTGTCGAGAGAACGAGAGGAATATCACTAGTTCCGAGGACACGATCGTCCGGCTCGAGTTCCGAAGATCGGCCCATACTGGCCCAAAATATTTCCCCGTCATTTCTCTAGGTCAAGCTTAGTTCACGACCGGGTCCATGGTCCACGTACCTATTCCTAGTTGGCCATTCCCATTTGGTCAGTATCCCGAGAGTGATCGGCTCCGGGCGAGACTTACGAAAAAGGAAATATCGAATAAAACTCGTTTTATTCATTCCAGAGATCGAGTCGAATTTCGGGATGTTACATGTACAACATGGCATATAGAAATTAAGCACAATTCACTCACTCAATAATCAACTAACCCAGGCAAACTCGGCAATCCAATTGCATACACCTAAATTAGCCTAATTCTAGTCCAATAATCCATAATTGGACAGCCCACTAATCAGCCACTTAGAGGCCCATATTTGTCTCCAATTAAATTATAATAATTCACTAATCTTGCCCCGGTAATAATTTCTACCAATCGATTCACAATTCCTTTTAACATATACCAATAACACCTAAACCAGTCCAAAAAATGCACTGTAAGTTCTAATCCAGGTTTAGGGGGTTACTTACCAACAACTAAATCATGACGACGGGAAAACGACGGCCAATCACCGGTGAATTGTGGAACCGGCGGCGGCATTCCCGGTGAGCGCGGCGACGGCGGCGGCACAACTATATGGACGACGGTCCTTGGGCTGAACCGTATGGCGGCAATGACGGCGTGGGTGAGGTGGAGGAGGGGAAGTGGTTCGGTGAGGTTGGGTGTTGGCGGCTGGTCGACGTGGACGGCTGCACATATGGCAGCGAGCGGCGGCGACTCCGGCGCTCCTTAGCCAAGAGAGAGACAAACGAGGGAGAGAGAGAGAGAGAGAGAGAGAGAGAGAGAGAGAGAGAGAGGATGGGGACGAGAGGATGATGGTGGTGTGGCGTGGATAGCGGCGGCGGACAGCCTCGGCGAACGGCGATTCCGACGGCTTCACTCGTTCGGCAACGAAGGAGGACTGGCGGGAGAGAGGGAATGCGAGAGACAGAGAGAGTGGGGGAGGGGCCGAATGAGGGAAAGAGGAGAGAGAGAAGGGCCTTATCTTGGTCAAATGGTCAAAAAGAATGGGCTAAAAGTGACAAGTGTCGCCCATTCGTGGCTTTTCGCAAAATACCCCTAATCTAATGGCTCCCATTTGACCTTATCCAATAATTGAGGGGCAAGATGGTCTTTGACCCAATAATTGAGATAAGTCAAAAATTAATTAATTCCTTAATTTCTCCAAAACTTGAAATAGTGAAAATTGGGCACAGGGGCATTTTCGTAATTTTCCGATCTTGGATCCAAATTCCATTTTTCGACCGTACCAACCCCAAATATGTGTGGCCAACATAATATGATATCGGATTCGTAAAAATAGTCTATTAAGTCGTTGAAAATCAATATCGAAATCCGGGCCCAATTTCATGATCAAAACTCACTAAATTTCTAATTTCAGGGTCTCTCACTAACAGGCGGCAGTTTAAAGGTTACATGTATCGACCTAGGGTTATTCAAATCATGACGGTCCCGATCACAGAGAGAAAGAGAGCAACTATCACTAGTTCCAAAGGTCGCAATCATTCGGTTTAAGTTCGAAACTGATTGGCCACATGCACTTTTGATCATGCAGAATCACTTGTGATTCGATTGTACATCGTTGGCCTTAGCCAAACCAAATCCATTACTTTTCTTAAGATCGACCCAAAATATTCCCTCAGCGTTTCTCGAGATCGGGGCCTAATTCACGATCGGGTCCTTAGTCCATGTATCGTTTCCCTAGTTAGCCATACCCTATAGGTTAGTATCCCTAGAGTGATCAACTCTAGGTAAGACTTGTCACGCCCCGACTTCCTCGGATTGCGATCATCGTCTTCTGGTCGTTCATGATGCAATGCTCCCAGGATGCATTGCCAACCCAAACCAATCAGAGAATAATACACATGCGAAAGTCACGTATATAAATAAATATATACACCCGTACTACTATAACGACAACCATGGATAGAACAACTCATAAAGATCGATTCTGAAAAGCAAACTTATTACATTGCCATAAAAATATTTACAACTGATATGCACATGAATACAACAAACTATGCCTTAAACACGCCACACTATTAAACATCAAAAACCGACACACAGCAGCCATTACAACAAAAAGGGGCTTTGGCTGGGAGAGGGTTTGGTTAACTATAAGTTAGGATAAGGTCGCCAACAAAAAGTGTCAACTGGCGGTTGAGGGTCAGGATGGAAGCTAAGGCATCCAGTCGGGGTCGGATCTCGAGGAATCGTTCTCCGAACTCTCCTGGGTCTCAGACTCCTCCTGAGAGCTTTCTTGAGGTTCGGACTCCTCCGAGTCCATATCCAATGCTGCCGCTCGTTCATCCTCTGAATCTGGCTCCAACTCAGGATCTAAATAAAGTCCCAACTCCTCGTCACTACCTACTTCCGCAACTTCTCCATTCTCAACATCATCGACGTCCATGGCTTCCGGTAAATCATCGTCGTTAACCCACTGATCTTGGTCTTCAGCTACCACCTAGGGTTCATCATCTACCACGGGATCATAGGCCTCCCCTATCGGTTCGTCTTGGGGATCAATCACCTCGCCATCAGCAATGATCGGCGCCATCAAACCATGCTCGTCTAAAGGTGACTCAAACGTCCTAAGAGGTCTACCTATGTTTCCATGGTCATCCCCGATACACCAAGCGATATACTCTTGAGTATGATCAGCGAACTCTCCGACATCTACGGAAACCACGGATCGGTATCTTATGTAGGCTTCTCCATTTCCCGAAGGAAAAACACTCACGAACCTCTCGATCTGTGTCGGGATTCCAAAAAGTGGTGGCGGCTGCGGCATCTTAAGGACGGGGGTCTGAAAGTTTGGTTTAAAAACCAATGAGAACACTTCTCAGTGAGTAAGACCTCTAAACCTAGGCTAGGCTAGCGTACGATCTCTTGACCAACAAAACAACACATAATACAAACAATGACCTAGGCCCTCGGGCCTAGACCGATAATTGTGCGGACCCTGCAGGTTAGGCAGTTTAATATAATATAATCATGGCACATACGTGACATATCTCGTCACACGTATGCCACACGCATGCCCACTTTTCATCATGCTAATACTTCAAATCATACGCCGAATCTCATGCATTGATACGACCATTAGTACAATCATATGCATAGAAATGCCATTCACGTGCCATAATCTCAATTTGAATCACACGGCACACTAACTCGGCGTTCATTTTCATTTTCAATATTCGACCCGAAGGCCACGATCTGAAGACCCGATCCGAAGACCACGACCCAAAGGCCCGACCCGAAGGCCAATTCTACACTTCACGGCCCGCATATAGCGTATTTGGCCCAGTGTCTCTAGCTCGCGTCGAAACGCTCTAGGCGCAACACCGATCTCCTCACGGACAATGCCATCTTCCGGACGAACGGGGCACGATCCGAAGACTTTATTGTGATCACACAGCACATAGCCAATTTTTATCTGAACCCAGCGTAAATGCATTGGGCAATTACGGTGATCACATGCTCATGTCAGGCACGCATTCCCGCATAACATTAATACACGCCTCATTCTCGACATACGAAATGCGTGGCCAGGCAATGTCGTGCAGTACATCATGAGCATCAATTATGCACAAGCACTCAATCAATTCTAGATTATCACACAGTGCTCAATTGGCCAATTAATACCGTGTGGCCCAAAATTATATTTTATAATCAACAATCAATTCATCCATATTAGCACGTGGCACGGTAATATTGAAATTGACCCCAAACAAATGCCAATCAACACCAATTCAGTAAATCTGGGCAACCTCAACCATGCTACTAGCAATTCTCGCAGTCTAATTAACCCCGGTACCATTTCCAGTCCTATGAGTAATCGCCATTTTCTCAATTAGGACTCACTAAATATCCATAATAATCCTATTAATTTACTTAGAATTTATGCTCACTAACCAAACAGCATTTCAATTCAAAACTAGTACCGGTAGTACCTAACCCAGTCCAGAATGTACCGATAACACCTAAGCCAATTTGGAAAAATGTACTGCTAGTCCTAATCAGGATTTAGGAATTATACTCACTTAATTCTAGGCCTACGATGACGACGGAACGGCGACCGATTACTGATGAACAGTAAAACCGGCAGTGCATTCCATACGGTCGGCGTACGGACACTGTACAGATGGCGGTGGATAGCGACATATGGCGAGGATAGACGGCCATGTGGTGGTGGTTCGGCCGTTCGAGCTCCGGCGAAGCTCCGGCGGCCCTTTTGCCGAACAAAAGAGAGAGAGAATCGGGCGAAGGGAGAGAGAAAATATAACAACCCGAATTTCGATGTAATTCCGGGATTAATGAAATCGATATTATTTCGCATTTCATTTTAGTAAATCTCACCCAGAGCTGATCACTCTTGGAATACTAACCAATAGGGTAAGGCTAATTAGGAATGGTACGTGGATCATGGGAGTCGAATACCGATCTCGAGAAGTAATGAGAAAATATATTTTGAACCAATATGAACCGATCTTAGGAAAGGTGACGGATTGAGTTGGCCAAGGCCAATGATGTGCAATCGGATCGCAGGTGAGTCTGCAAAATCGAAAGTACACGTGGCCAACCAGTCCTGAGCCTGAACCACATGATCGTGATTCTTGGGGCTAGTGATTATTTCTCATTCTCTCAAAAGACGGAACCGTCGTGACTCGGATAACCCTAGGTCGATACGCGTATATTCTAAACAGCCACCCGTTAGTGAGAGTGTCACGCCCCGGACCCCACCGGGCTCGCGACACCCCTTCGATGGCCGTATTGAAAATGCGACATCCCAGGATTTGTCGCCGACCCATCTCCCATAACAAATCATAAGGCACATGCGGAAGCATTAATTAAAACACCCGTACAAAAACAATACATGACCAGGGGTAGTAGAACAATTGAACCATATACTTCATTCAACGGCACGTACTTACAAAATCCAACCTTACATACAAAGGTCACGGGGGTTAAAACAACCATCATCAAAAGGGGCAAGTGGTCAGGTAGGTTAGCCTAGCTATACAAAAAGGGTTCACCAACTCCATGGGCTCCTCTTCGGGATCTTGCTCCATCGGCTCTTCCTCGGGATCCTAGAACGCGATGGCGGACCGCTTATGGTCGGAGTCGGGGTCTGAAATGGTTATATAATAACCATGAGAACGAGTCTCAATAAGCAACACCCTAAGCCCTACCTAGGCCAATGCGTACCCAGACAAGTCATACCCAAACACATAACAGAACAACCACACGACTTAGGCCCTCGGGCCCAAATCAAACATATGTTAACCCTGCAGGTTAGGCACATAATAATATCACGTCACATACGCGGCATCCTCGGTCACACGTACGTCACACGCATGCTCAAAACCTTTAGTGTCAGTTCAAAATGTGGATCACCGAGTCATACAAATTCACACACTGACCCATGCATTCATATGCATGCAAATGCCACTACCTTGCCATGCATGCGATTTAACTCATATGGCATTCCGGCATAAGATTCCATTCGTGTCCCGATTATAAAATAGAACCTGCTTAGGCACGTCCCATACCATACCCAGCAGATTCCATTACATAATTAGGCACTATGCATCACACGTAATAATTCGCGCGTGTTCCGATTATAGAATACAATCCACTTAGATACGTCCCATACCATACCCAGCAGATTCCATCGTATAATCAGGCACTATGCATCACACGTAATCATTTATCCATTAATTCGACCCGAAGGCCCCGACCCGAAGGTCCGATCCGAAGATCCGGTCCGAAGACCACGACCCGAAGGCCCGACCCGAAGGTCCGATCCGAAGATCAATCACAACACTCCGTGGCCAGCGTAAAGACGCTCTCAAGCCCAGTGTCTCTAGCCCGCGTAAACGCATCAGGCGCAACACCGATCTCCTCACGAACCAAAGCCTGCTTTAGGATGGTCGTCTTCCGGACGCACCGGGCATCGTCCTGCTCCAAAGTGCATGAGGACGGCACGACCCGAAGGCCACGACCCGAAGGCCTTAAGTGATCACACGGCACACTGCCAATTTTTATCTGAACCCCGCGTAAACGCGTCAGGGCATAATTAGGTGATCACATGTCCATGGCATACCCGCATTCTCGCACAATTTCCACAAGCCTCATACTCGGCATGCATAATGCGCGGCCATGCAATTCGCACACGAATGTTGGTGCAATGTACCACAGCATAATGTCCCACACAATTCAATGCCACAATTTCATGTTCAATGATTCACGTCATATGCTTAATTAGCCCAATCAACACCACGGGGCATCACATGAGAAGTTGGCACTTATGACGTATTCGGGCATTATGATGTACATTAACAAATCACCAATCACATTCCACAACAGTCGGTCACGCGAGCATCCGACATGGTAGGCCCAAGCCATCACGATTACCAAACCGACACACAATTCAATCATCCCGGCAATCCCGGCACTCCAATCAATTCAATGCTTAAACTACCGTGGAATTGGCCATCAAAACCCAAGGTGGACAGCAGCTAATCCTCATCATTTCGACCTCTAATCCACTTCTAATTTCTGTTTTGTCACCTACCATTAGTTTCCCGATGCCCACTAATAACATGCAAATCCATATAAGCTCTAATTAACACTATTCGACTAGTAATCACGCCCTAAGCCCGTTAAAACGCATAATCGTCCTAATTAGGGTTTGGAGGTTTACACCCACATAATAATCATAAAAGGCCCAATTAAATCCGCAATGGACAGCCACTAATCAGTCCGAGAGAGGAAAACCGAGAATATACAAAATCGGGTCCAAACTGGGCAGTTACACAGTGATAGAAATCCATTTGAAATAAATAGTAAATCAATTCCAAAAATTATGAAATTTGGATATGTTATACAAAACATCTTGATAAACATTTTCTGTGAAGAACTCGAAACCCAATTCCAACCGTAAGCACCTCGTTTTGACTCTCAAAGCCGGACAGAACCCGGTTCGCTCAAACAGCCCCTCAGACCATCAAAAATACAACTCATTCAGTACCCAAATCATTTTGGAAAGCCCTGAAATTTTTATATGTCATAGAAAAACGTGTCTTTAACAATTGTTGTGAAGGAAGTTTGTTGAAATAAGGTCTGGAAAATTTTATAAAAATTCGGAAAGACAGAAAGGTCGGGTGAACAGTAAATCGGACAGTTTTGTGACGGTCTGAAGACTGACCTCCGAATGGCCCTAAACAAATTCCAAAAATTCTGAATTTAAAGTATGTTATACTTAAAGATGTTGGGAACAAATTTCATGAAGAACACTTCTTCAGATTCGGCCCACAATGATCACTAAAAAAATAACAAAGCACAGAGGTACAGTAACAACCAGAAATCCGAGAATCATAAATCTTGCACCATTAAGCAAATCAAGCTTATCCAACCACAAACCAACCATGCACAGCCCCTAATCCATCCCTAGACATGCCATTAGTAACCCACTAGCCTAACCAAGGATTAGGATGTCACTTACTCTTAGCCTAAGCAAGAAAACCGAG
Organism: Syzygium aqueum; assembly: GCA_031216185.1. NCBI lineage: Eukaryota > Viridiplantae > Streptophyta > Magnoliopsida > Myrtales > Myrtaceae > Syzygium > Syzygium aqueum. Next base: position 20,860,587 of record CM062238.1, read on the forward strand.
CAAGAGGGCAAACGAGAGCCTTGGAACGGCAACGGCTACTCCGGCGAAGCAACGGCGAGGGTGGACAGCGGATGGCAGCTCAAGTGGTCGGCTGATCCGGCATTTTCCCTATTGCATGCAGCCGAAAGGGAGAGGAAACGGAGGGAAACGGAGAGGGACGGCGGCTCACGGCGGCGGCACCGGCGAGTGGTGGCTCCGGCGGGCGGCGAACGGCGGCGTGAGGCCGAGAGGGAAGCTCACGGTGGAGAGAGGAGAGAGGAAGGTGGCCGGCTGATTGAGGGAGAGAGGGAGGGCGTGAGAGAGAAAGACAAGAGAGAGAGAAGAGGGAAAATGAAGTGAAAGGTGATGATGATGTGCATGGGGAAGGGCCAAGGGGTGGAGTGAAGGTTTGGCTCAAATGATGGCATGCATGGGGAAGGGTTTAGGTGACAAGTGTCACCACCCTAGGGCTGTCATATCACTACAAAAACCAATAAACAAAACCCCTAAAAACCCTAAAATTCGGAATACTAGAGGGGCTCAAGGGCAAACTCGTCATTTTCCTCCGAAACCGGGTCGAATTGCCATTTTTCAACCGTATTAACCCTATATATAAGTGGCCAACATAATTCGACGTCGTCCTTATGAAAACCATCCCGTAACCCACGAAAATCGGTCTCGAAGTCCGGACTAAATTTCACGATCAAAATTACCAAATTTCTAATTTTCAAATCTCTCACTAACGGGCGGCTGTTTAGGAGTTACGCGTATCGACCTCGGGTTGTCCGAATCGCGACGATCTCGATTGTCGAGAGAACGAGAGGAATTATCGCTAGTTCCGGAGACACGATCGTTTGGTTTAAGTTCAGGACTGGTTGGCCACGTGTATTCTCGGTCTTGCAGAATCACCTGCTATCCGACCATACATCGTTGGCCTCGGCCAAACCGAGTCCGTTACCTTCCGAAGATCGGTCTATCCTAGCCCAAAACTTCCTCGTCTTTTCTCGAAATCAGGCTTAATTCGCGATCGGGTCCTTGGTCCACGTACCTATTCCTAGTTAGCCATTCCCACTTGGTCAGTATCCCAAGAGTGATCAGCTCCGGGCGAGACTTACGAAAATGAAATATTGAATAAGACTCGTTCTATTCATTCCGGAGATTGAGTCGAATTTTGGGATGTTACAGAGAGATTCTAAAATTGAAAACCGAGCGAATTTTGAACACGAAATTGGGCCCGGAATTGGATATCGATTTTCTACGGCTTAAGAGACTATATTTGGAAATCTGACATCGTATTATGTTGGCCACGCACATTTTGAGCAAGTATGGTATAAAACTAGAATTTCGGTCCGGGAATGAAAAATGACGGTTTTGCCCCTCAAGGGCCGGTTTGGGTTTTCAAGGCCGTATGAGATAATTTTTCGAGGCCAGTGTCATTTGGAGTGGCCAAGGACATTTGGAGTAGTTTCGATCGAAAATTGGAAAATTTGGCTCGAAAGTGAAAAATAATAATATTTTATTCTCGGAACTTCGCAGTTGATTTCCGAAGGCTTAAGGAGCTATTTTCACGATTCCGATGCCATATTATGTTGGCCACGCACATATGGAACGCGTATGTGCGAAAATTGGAATTTCGACCCGGGATGGAAAAATTACAGTTTTGCCCCTAGACCCTGTACTAGGAATTCCGAGTTTTGCACTGGACCTTGGATTATTTTATTGATAATCAGCTCAATTATTGGAGTTTTGACCAAATTGCCCCTAAATTATTTGGATAGGATCAATGAGGGCCGTCGGATGAAGGGCAAAATGGGAAATTTCTCGGATTGGCGACACTTGTCACCGTGAGCCCCCTTCTTTGACCACCTTGGACCGGCCCCTTCTCTCTCCTCCCTCATTCCAGCCTCACCGATCAGCTCACCCCCTCCCTCTCTCCCGAAATCCTCTCTCTCTCCCTCTTCCTCCCTCGGCCGCGCCTTGCCGGAGCTACGCCGACCACTATATGCTGGCGCCGCTGCTGCTCCCCCTCGCCACCACCAGCCACCAGCCTCAGCCTCAGCCCAACCCAGCCCCTTTTCTCTCTCTCCCTCAGCCCGTTTCTCTCTCTTTCTCTCTCTTTTGTTCGGCAAAAGAGCTGCCGAAGCTTCGCCGGAGCTCGAACGGCCAAACCACCACCACAGGGCCGTCTAGCCTCGCCGTACGTCGCCATCCACCGTCGTCCGTACAAGTGTCCGTACGGAACCGCTGGGAACGCGACACCAGTTTTGCTGTTCACTAGTAATCAGCCGCCGTTCCGTCATCGTCGTGGGCTTAGAATTAAGTGAGTATAATTCCTAAACCCTGATTAGGACTGGCAATACATTTTTCTAGACCAGCTTAGGTGTTATCGGTACATTCTGGACTGGGTTAGGTACTACCGGTACTGGTTTTGAATTGAAATGCTGTTTGGTTAGTGAGCATAAATTCTAAGTAAATTAATAGGATTATTATGGATATTTAGTGAGTCCTAATTGAGAAAATGGCGATTACTCATAGGACCGGAAATGGTACCGGGGTTAATTAGACTGCGAGAATTGCTAGTAGCATGGTTGAGGTTGCCCAGATTTACTGAATTGGTGTTGATTGGCATTTGTTTGGGGTCAATTTCAATATTACCGTGCCACGTGCTAATATGGATGAATTGATTGTTGATTATAAAATATAATTTTGGGCCACACGGTATTAATTGCCCAATTGAGCACTGTGTGATAATCTAGAGCTCTAATTTCTCTTCTAAACATGCTTCGTCACTTACTAACCATTTCCCGACACCTATCATTAACACCCAAATTTATACGAACTCTAGTCAATACTAACCGACTAACCGACACCCTAAGCCCATCTAGAAACGCACAATTGTCCTAATCGAGGTTTAGAGGTTTCCACCCACCTCGATCCAACGCTCGGGCGACGGGGAACGGCGGCCGATCACCGGTACACGGTGGAACCGGCGGCAACAATTCCCAAGGGCGACGGCGAGCGGCGGCCGGCGGTCCGGCGATCCACAGCAACTCCGGCGGTGTCCCACAGCCGGCGCAGCTGCTGTTCACGGCGAGGGGGAACTGAACGAGTGGCTGAGTGGCCCCGGGCGGCTGCTGCTCACGGCGGTGTGGTGGCGGCGAACAGCGAGCAGTCCGGCGGCAGCACGGCGCACGGCGTGGACGGTGCTGCTGTTCCGGCGAGAGGATGAACAGAACAGGGAATGGCGAGGGAGAGGACGGCTCGGCTGAGTGGTCCCCGGACGGCTGCTGTCCACGGCGGTGCACGGCGGTGGCGCGCGAGCAGCGAGCGGTCCGGCGACGGAGCGGCGGTGGTGGCTCGGTCTCGGCGACGGCGGTCTGCTCCGGCGAAGGGGGCGGAACAGGGAGCGTCGGAGGGAAAGTAGAGGGAGACGGCTAGGGAGGCGACGGAGGACAGCCACCACGGCGGCGGCGAACGGCGACGGACAGTCCCGGCGGCGGTTCACCCCTGCATGCAGCCGCGGCGGGGAGGAAAAAGGGAGAGACGGCGGCGACGGCGGCGTGGCTGGTCCGACGCCAACCTAGCTGCATGCACCGGCGAGAGAGAGGGAGAGACGACGGAGGGGGAAGGGGGCAGCGACGGCGGCCAGGCGGCGGCGGCCGGCGGTGCACAGCGGCGGTCAGCTCGGTCCTCCTTGGCTGACCGGTGCTGTTCTCCCTTGCATGCAGCCGGAGTGGAAAGAAAACGAGGGTGAGGCGGAGAGGAACGGCAAGGGGAGCGGCGGTGTACAGCGGCGTGCAGCGGCTGGCGGCGGCTCCGGCGGGGCGGCGATGGGCTGAGCTGATCTCGGCCGGTCAGGACAATGAGAGAGGAAGACGGGGATGGTCAGCTGGTGGTGGTGAGGCGAGAGGGAGAAGCGGTGCACGGCGGCAGCACCGGCTGGCGGCGGCTCCGGCGGCGGTTGGCGGTGGCGTGAGGCTGAGCGGGAGGGAGAGAGAGATCGCCGGAGGGGGGAGAGTGAGTGAGGAGGAGAGTGGCCGGGTGAGGTGAGAGAGGGGGAGTGTGATGTGAGAGAGAGAGAAATGATGATGAGTATGGGGAATGCCAAGAGGTAGGATGAAATTTTGGATAAAATGATGGGCTTCATGGGAAAGAGAAAGGTTGACAAGTGTCACACTCCTCAAACAATTCAAATTCGGAATATGAGAGGGCATAGGGGTAAAACCGACATAAATTTCCGGTACCGGGTTGGAACGCTAATTTTCCGACCGTATATGCCCTATATACATATGGCCAGCTTAATTTGACGTCGTCCTCATAGAAACTATCCCGAGATTCACGAAAAATCGTTCCCGACGTCCGGATTAAATTTCACGATCGGATTCGCTAATTTCCCATTTTCTAATTCTCTCACTAACGGGTGGCCGGTTAGGATTTACGCGTATCGACCTTGGTTTGTCCGATTCGTGGCGTGCTCGATTGTCGAGAGAACGAGAGGAATATCACTAGTTCCGAGGACACGATCATCCGGCTCGAGTTCCGAAGATCGGCCCATACTGGCCCAAAATATTTCCCCGTCATTTCTCTAGGTCAAGCTTACTTCTCGACCGGGTCCATGGTCCACGTACCTATTCCTAGTTGGCCATTCCCATTTGGTCAGTATCCCGAGAGTGATCGGCTCCGGGCGAGACTTACGAAAAAGGAAATATCGAATAAAACTCGTTTTATTCATTCCAGGGATCGAGTCGAATTTCAGGAAGACAACCATCCTGATGCCGGGTTTTATTCGATATTTCCTGGAATATCGAATAAAACGAGTTTTATTGATCCCGAAATTTCGGGAAGACAACCCATTTGGTATTTCCTTTTTCATACGCTAGGCTAGCGTACGATCTCCTGACCAATAAAACTACATAATACAAACAATGACCTAGGCCCTCGGGCCCAAACCGATAATTGTACGGACCCTGCAGGTTAGGCAGTTTAATGGAATATAATCATGGCACATACGTGACATATCTCGTCACACGTACGCCACACGCATGCCCACTTTTCATCATGCTAATATTTCGAATCATACGCCGAATCTCATGCATCGATGCGACAATTAGTACAATCATATGCATAGAAATGCCATTCACGTGCCATAATCTCAATCTGAATCACACGGCACACTAACTCGGCGTTCATTTTCATTTTCAATATTCGACCCGAAGGCCTGACCCGAAGACTCGATCCGAAGACCACAACCCGAAGGCCAATTCTACACTTCACGGCCCGCATATAGCGTATTTGGCCCAGTGTGTAACATCCCGAAATTCGACTCGATCCCTGGAATGAATAAAACGAGTTTTATTCGATATTTCCTTTTTCGTAAGTCTCGCCCGGAGCCGATCACTCTCGGGATACTGACCAAATGGGAATGGCCAACTAGGAATAGGTACGTGGACCATGGACCCGGTCGAGAAGTAAGCTTGACCTAGAGAAATGACGGGGAAATATTTTGGGCCAGTATGGGCCGATCTTCGGAACTCGAGCCGGATGATCGTGTCCTCGGAACTAGTGATATTCCTCTCGTTCTCTCGACAATCGAGCACGCCACGAATCGGACAAACCAAGGTCGATACGCGTAAATCCTAACCGGCCACCCGTTAGTGAGAGAATTAGAAAATGGGAAATTAGCGAATCCGATCGTGAAATTTAATCCGGACGTCGGGAACGATTTTTCGTGAATCTCGGGATAGTTTCTATGAGGACGACGTCAAATTAAGCTGGCCATATGTATATAGGGCATATACGGTCGGAAAATTAGCGTTCCAACCCGGTACCGGAAATTTATGTCGGTTTTACCCCTATGCCCTCTCATATTCCGAATTTGAATTGTTTGAGGAGTGTGACACTTGTCAACCTTTCTCTTTCCCATGAAGCCCATCATTTTATCCAAAATTTCATCCTACCTCTTGGCATTCCCCATACTCATCATCATTTCTCTCTCTCTCTCACATCACACTCCCCCTCTCTCACCTCACCCGGCCACTCTCCTCCTCACTCACTCTCCCCCCTCCGGCGATCTCTCTCTCCCTCCCGCTCAGCCTCACGCCACCGCCAACCGCCGCCGGAGCCGCCGCCAGCCGGTGCTGCCGCCGTGCACCGCTTCTCCCTCTCGCCTCACCACCACCAGCTGACCATCCCCGTCTTCCTCTCTCATTGTCCTGACCGGCCGAGATCAGCTCAGCCCATCGCCGCCCCGCCGGAGCCGCCGCCAGCCGCTGCACGCCGCTGTACACCGCCGCTCCCCTTGCCGTTCCTCTCCGCCTCACCCTCGTTTTCTTTCCACTCCGGCTGCATGCAAGGGAGAACAGCACCGGTCAGCCAAGGAGGACCGAGCTGACCGCCGCTGTGCACCGCCGGCCGCCGCCGCCTGGCCGCCGTCGCTGCCCCCTTCCCCCTCCGTCGTCTCTCCCTCTCTCTCGCCGGTGCATGCAGCTAGGTTGGCGTCGGACCAGCCACGCCGCCGTCGCCGCCGTCTCTCCCTTTTTCCTCCCCGCCGCGGCTGCATGCAGGGGTGAACCGCCGCCGGGACTGTCCGTCGCCGTTCGCCGCCGCCGTGGTGGCTGTCCTCCGTCGCCTCCCTAGCCGTCTCCCTCTACTTTCCCTCCGACGCTCCCTGTTCCGCCCCCTTCGCCGGAGCAGACCGCCGTCGCCGAGACCGAGCCACCACCGCCGCTCCGTCGCCGGACCGCTCGCTGCTCGCGCGCCACCGCCGTGCACCGCCGTGGACAGCAGCCGTCCGGGGACCACTCAGCCGAGCCGTCCTCTCCCTCGCCATTCCCTGTTCTGTTCATCCTCTCGCCGGAACAGCAGCACCGTCCACGCCGTGCGCCGTGCTGCCGCCGGACTGCTCGCTGTTCGCCGCCACCACACCGCCGTGAGCAGCAGCCGCCCGGGGCCACTCAGCCACTCGTTCAGTTCCCCCTCGCCGTGAACAGCAGCTGCGCCGGCTGTGGGACACCGCCGGAGTTGCTGTGGATCGCCGGACCGCCGGCCGCCGCTCGCCGTCGCCCTTGGGAATTGTTGCCGCCGGTTCCACCGTGTACCGGTGATCGGCCGCCGTTCCCCGTCGCCCGAGCGTTGGATCGAGGTGGGTGGAAACCTCTAAACCTCGATTAGGACAATTGTGCGTTTCTAGATGGGCTTAGGGTGTCGGTTAGTCGGTTAGTATTGACTAGAGTTCGTATAAATTTGGGTGTTAATGATAGGTGTCGGGAAATGGTTAGTAAGTGACGAAGCATGTTTAGAAGAGAAATTAGAGCTCGGAATGACTGAATTAAGTTGCTGTCCACATTGAATTTATCGGCTAATTGGATGGTAGATTGAGGTTTGAATGGACTTGAGTGCCGGGATTGCCGGAATGATTGAGTTATGTGTCGGGTTGCCGACTGTGGTGTAATCGAGTCTACCATGCCGTGTGTCCTTATGGCCGACAATTGTGGAATGTGAATTGTGGTTTGCCAATGTACATAATGATGCCCGAGTACGTCATGAGTGCTAATTTCACATGTGATGCCCCGAATTAATTGATGAGGTCGATTGAGCATATGACGTGGATCATTGATCATGATATGTTGACATTGAATTGTGCGGGACATTATGTCATGACACATTGCACCAACATTCGTGTGCGAATTGCATGGCCACGCATTATGCATGCCGAGTATGAGGCTTGTGGAAATTATGCGAGTATGCGTGTATGCCATGGACATGTGATCACTTAATTATGCCCTGATGCGTTTACGCGGGGTTAAGATAAAACCGGTTGTGTGAATGTGTGATCACCTTCGCCCTGATGCGGAATACGCGGGGTGTGCCGTCCTCATGCACTTTGGAGCAGGACGATGCCCGGTACGCCCGGAAGACAACCATCCTGATGCGTTTACGCGGGCTCTGGTTTGTAAAGGAGATCGGTGTTGCGCCTGATGCGTAAGGACGCGGGCTAGAGACACTGGGCCTGGGGCGTCTTTACGCTGGCCACGGAGTGTTGTGATTGGTCTTCGGACCGGATCTTCGGATCGGACCTTCGGGTCGGGCCTTCGGGTCGAGATAATTGAAATAAATGGATAACGTGTGATGCATAGTGTTGGATTATGTGATGGAATTCGCTGGGCATGGTATGGGACGTGTCTAAGTAGATTCCATTCTATAATCTGAACACGAATGGTAGTTGTGCCGAGATGCCATAGGAGTTTGGATTGTGGGCATGGCGAGTTAGTGGCATTTGCATGCATTTGAATGCATGAGAAATTGTGCGGGATTGTGTGACTCGGTGTACCATATTTGGAATTGTCACAAAAAGGTTTTGAGCATACGTGTGACGTACGCCTGGTCGAGGATGCCGCTTGTGATTTGTAATGTTATGGGATTATCTAACCTGCAGGGTCATTGATATGCCAATTTGGGCTTACGGGCCTAAGTCATTGTTATATATGCGTGCTATTGTTTTTCCCGTCAGGAGATGCATGTTAGCCTAATTTAGGTTTAGGAGTTTTCACTCACTGAGAAGTGTCTCACGGTTTTCATAACCCAACCTTTCAGACCAGCGCCTATGAACCGACCGCCCATTCCAATTCGCTTCGGGATCCCTATAGAATATGAGCATACGGTGGTTGAATTCCCGGTGGCGAACAATGAAGTTTACATAAGGCATTACACCATGATTACCGTAGATGTAGGTACGACACATCCCGAAGTCCATGAGTATGTAGCCTGGTGTTTTCGAGACCGTTGGGGAGACGAGTTCGGACCCCTCCGCACGATGGACGTTCCATTCACCATAGAAGGCCAGCTTGATCCACAATGCCCGAGCGGTGAGGTCGTGGATTCCGAGACGAGTGTGGATGAGACTATAGGTCCTTTCGCCTGGTACGAGCCTGCCGAGGATGAGGAGTTGGGTGGTATAGATCATGAGTTCCCGATGGAGGATCCAGCAGTCGAGGACCCGGTAGTGGAGCCTATGGAGGTTGATGAGGCCGAACCAATGGACACCGAGGAATCCGAGGAGGAGGCCCCTAGCGAGGATTCAGAGTTACCAGACAGCCCGTCCGAGTCCGATGGTTCAGATCCAGATTGGGAACCCTAGGCTAGACTTAGTCGGTTTGCAAGGGTAGACACCTTTTTGGATTTTGGACCCTTTTTGTTTAGCCGATTGGTCCCCCTTGTTACTAGCCTCTTGACCCACCAGCAGTACTCTTTTATTGTGCTCGTCTCAGTTGATGTTGTTTTTATTTTGAATTAATGTAAGGATGTTTCAGGCAAATTTTGGGATTATGGATGTGTACGTTACCTCAGTGTTCTCCGTGTTGCTTCCCATGTTCTCATATATATATTGTCTGGGTGTTTCTCTCATATTTTGCTTCCGCATGTGTATTATGAATTGTTTGGGATTTGGGTCGACGACGGCATGTCCTGGGACGTCGTACTATATCGACCATGGTGAGCGCGGGTTGTCGCGTGCTGAAGAGGTCGGGGCGTGACATCTAGGATCTCAAATGGCCCGACATACCTTGGGCTAAGCTTTCCTTTCTTGCCGAATCGGGAAAGTCCTTTCATTGGCGACACCTTGAGAAACACATGATCTCCTACTTGAAACTCCAAGGGTCGTCGCCTTCTGTCGGCGTAACTCTTCTGGCGACTTTGGGCAGTCCTTAGCCTATCCCGGATAACTTCTACTACTTCCATCGTTTGCTGAACTAGCTCCGGTCCCGCGATACTTCGCTCACCCACTTCATCCCAGCACAGTGGCGTCCTACAGGCCCTACCATATAAGGCTTCGAAAGGCGCCATCTGGATGCTCTGTTGGTAGCTGTTGTTATAGGCAAACTCTACCAAATGCAATTGCTCTTCCCACTTGCCTTGGAAATCCAAAACACACGCTCTCAACATATCCTCCAGGGTCTGAATTGTCCTTTCAGATTGCCCGTCTGTCTGCGGGTGGTAGGCTGTACTGTACTGCAATCTTGTTCCTAAGGCCGTTTGTAGACTCTTCCAAAAGTTGGCCGTAAACCTTGGATCACGATCCGAGGTGATCGTCACTGGCACTCCATGAAGACGCACTATTTGTCGCACATATAACTCCGCATACTTCTCTAATTCCAAATCCTTCCTTACCGCCAGGAAATGTGCAGACTTCGTCAAACGATCCACTATGACCCAAATCGAGTCATGTCCTCTTTGGCTTCGTGGTAAACCCGTCACGAAGTCCATCGTAATATGCTCCCACTTCCACTCGGGAATTTCTAAAGGTCGTAACAATCCACCTGGCTTGCAGTGCTGTGCCTTCACTTGCTGGCACGTCAGACACTTGGCCACATGCTTAGCCACATCCTTCTTCAGGCCATTCCACCAATAATGTTGACGTAGATTCTGGTACATCTTTGTACTACCCGGATGGATACTATACTGACTCCGATGAGCTTCGCTCAAAATTTCCTCCTTAAGTCCTTCATCATCCGGCACGCAAAGTCGGCCACGATACTTTAAAATTCCATCCGCGGATACTTGGAAGTCGGGCTTCCTCTTTGCCGCATCCATTTCCATAATCTTCTGAATCTCGGGGTCCGAAGGTTGCAGTTCCTTGATCTTAACCTGAACCTCTGGTTCGATTCTTAATGTCGCGAACAAACTGGACACCCGGCTTACTTCGAACTTAAACTCTGAATCCCTCAGCTTTTCCAATAACGTCCACTCCTTAACTAATAAATGAGCCATACTCGACTTGCGGCTTAAAGCATCTGCCACCCGGTTCGCCTTACCCGGATGATACAGAATGTCGCAGTCATAGTCCTTCAATAATTCCATCCATCGACGCTGCCTCATATTCAACTCCTTCTGCGAGAACAGATATTTGAGGCTTTGGTGGTCCGTGAAAATCTGGAACTTCTCCCCGCACAAGTAGTGCCTCCAAATCTTAAGCGCGAAAACTATCGCTGCCAGTTCCAAATCATGCGTCGGGTAATTCATCTCATGAGGCCTCAGCTGGCGTGACGCATACGCCACCACCTTCCCATGTTGCATGAGCACACATCCGAGTCCTCTTAACGAAGCATCGCTGTAAATCTCAAATCCTCCTGGTCCGGACGGAATGGTCAAAACCGGTGCGGTCGTCAGCTTACGCTTCAACTCCTGAAAACTCCTTTCACACTTGTCATCCCACACGTACTTCGCTTCCTTCTTCAGCAATCTGGTCAAGGGCATAGCTATCGACGAAAATCCCTCCACGAATCGTCTGTAATAGCCAGCCAGACCGAGGAAACTCCTTATTTCTGTCACCGACGTTGGCCTGGGCCACTTCGTTACCGCTTCCACCTTAGTTGGATCTACAGAAATTCCATCTCCAGATATAATATGTCCAAGAAATCCTACTTGATTGAGCCAAAACTCGCACTTGCTGAACTTGGCATACAACGCATGTTCTCTTAAGGTCCGTAGCACTCTAGCCAAGTGTTCTTCATGCTCTTCGGGGCTCTTTGAATAAACTAGGATATCATCGATGAACACTATGACGAACTGATCCAGAAACTCTCTAAACACCCTGTTCATCAAATCCATGAAAGCGGCTGGGGCATTCGTTAATCCAAAAGGCATGACCGTGAACTCGTAATGCCCATACCTCGTCCTAAAGGCAGTCTTAGGAATGTCCTCCTTCCTAATTCTCAACTGATGGTACCCTGTCCTCAAGTCTATCTTGGAGAACACCGAGGCTCCTTGCAATTGATCGAACAAGTCATCGATCCTAGGGAGAGGGTACTTATTCTTCACTGTTACTTGGTTCAACTGCCGATAATCTATGTAACATCCCGAAATTCGACTCAGTCTCTGGAATGAATAAAACGAGTCTTATTCGATATTCCATTTTCGTAAGTCTCGCCCGGAGCCGATCACTCTCGGGATACTGACCAAATGGGAATGGCCAACTGGGATTAGATACGTGGACCAAGGACCGATCGCGAATTAAGCCGATTTAAAAGAATGACGAGGAAATATTTTGGGCCAGTATGGACCGGTCTTCGGAACTCGAGCCGGATGATCGCGTTCTCGGAACTAGCGATAATTCCTTCCGTCCCTTGACAATCGAGCTCGTCGCGACTCGGACAACCGAAGTCGATACGCGTAAAATCCTAACCGGCCACCCGTTAGTGAGAGAATTAGAAAATGGGAAATTAGCGAATTCGATCGTGAAATTTAATCCGGACATCGGGAGCGATGTTTCGCGAGTCTCGGGATAGTTTTCATGAAGACGACGTCAAATTAAGCTGGCCATATGTACAAAGGGCATGTACATTCGAAAAATTTGCGTTTCGACCCGGTACCGGAACTTGATGCCATTTTTACCCTTTTGCCCCTAGGAGTTCCGAATTTTGAATCTCTTGTGGGGTGTGACACTTGTCAACACCCCCCTTCCCCATGCATGTCATGATGTGTACCAAATCCTCACTCAACCTCTTGGCCTCCCCCATGCAAATGATCACACCTCACATCACCTTCACTCTCTCACTCTCACTTCACTCTCACTCGGCACACTCTCTCTCTCCCTCTCCCGTCCGTGTCCCTCTCTCCCTCTCGGCCTCACGTCGCCGCCCTCAGTCCGCCGGAACCACCGTCCGCCGGAGCTACCGCCGTGAAGCCCGTCCCCCTCTCGCCTCACCGCCAGCCGGCCGACCATCCTCTCCCTTCCTCCTCTCTTTTCCCCTCTCCGCTGATTTCATGCAGGCTGGTGGGATGCCGGACAGCCCAGGGCAGTAGGCTCGCCGTCGCCGGACCGCCGCTGCTGTCCCTCTCGCCGCCGTCCCGTGGCCTGCACGGTTGAGCGCCGGACGTCCTCCGCCTCCGCCGTCTCTCTCTCTCTTTCCCTCCGTCCGACCTCTCCTCTCCGGCTGCATGCAGAAGGATTTGGCGCCGGTCAGCCAAGGAGAAGCCAGCTGACCGTTCACCTCCCGCCGCCGTGCGCCGCCGTGCACCGCCGTGGGCCGTGACCGCCGTCTTCCCCCTCTCTCGGTTGCATGCAGCAGGGTGGACCGCCGGACCAGCTCGCCGCCGTTCCCTCTCCTCTCCGCCGCGGCTGCATGCACGGTTGAGCCCCACCGGAGCCGTTCGCCGCTGCACGCCGCCGTCCGCCGCCGCTGTGGTGGCCGTCCACCGTCGTGTTCCCCGCCGTTCCTTCCCATTTCCGTCCGTCCGTCCCTGTTCTGTTCCCCTTCGCCGGAGCAGGCCACCGTCGCCGAGACCAAGCCGCCACCACCGCGTCGTCGCCGGAACGCCGCTGTTCACGCGCCACCGCCGTGCACCGCCGTGGACAGCAGCCGTCCGGGGACCACTCAGCCGAGCCGTCCTCTCCCTCGCCATTCCCTGTTCTGTTCATCCTCTCGCCGGAACAGCAGCACCGTCCACGCCGTGCGCCGTGCTGCCGCCGGACTGCTCGCTGTTCGCCGCCACCACACCGCCGTGAGCAGCAGCCGCCCGGGGCCACTCAGCCACCCGTTCAGTTCCCCCTCGCCGCGAACAGCAGCTGCGCCGGCTGTGGGACACCGCCGGAGTTGCTGTGGATCGCCGGACCGCCGGCCGCCGCTCGCCGTCGCCCTTGGGAATTGTTGCCGCCGGTTCCACCGTGTACCGGTGATCGGCCGCCGTTCCCCGTCGCCCGAGCATCGGATTGAGGTGGGTGGAAACCTCTAAACCTCGATTAGGACAATTGTGCGCTTGAAAACGGGCCTAGGGTGTGTTAATTAGTCGATTAACGTTAATTAGGACTCGGGTGAATTTGTGTGCTATTAGTGGGTGTCGGGAAACAATTGGAAAGTGACAACGCATGAGTTAGAAGTGAATTAGAGGCAGATATGACATGAATTAGTTGCTGTCCATGTCGAGAATTTAACGGTCCAATTAACGGAAATTAGTGGATCAACTTGATTGGAGTGCCGGGATGGCCGGAATGATTGGATTGCACGTCGGTTGAAAATTATGATAAATTGAGAATACCATGTCGCATGTTCGTGTGATCGACATGTGTGGAATGTGATTGGTGAATTATCAATGTACGTCATAGGTGCCGTATTCACATGTGGTGCCCCGAATTAATTGATTGGGCAGACTGAGCATATGACGTGGATCATTGATCATGACATGTTGGCATTGAATTGCGTGGACATTCTGTCATGGAACATTGCACCAACATTCGTGTGCGGAATTGCATGGCTACGCATTATGCATGCCGAGTATGAGGCTTGTGGAAAATTGTGCGAGAATGCGTGTATGCCATGGACATGTGATCACCTAACTATGCCCTGATGCGTTTACGCGGGGTTAAGATAAAACGAGATGTGTGAATGTGTGGTCACCTTCGCCCTGATGCGGAATACGCGGGGTGTGCCGTCCTCATGCACTTTGGAGCAGGACGATGCCCGGTACGCCCGGAAGACAACCATCCTGATGCGTTTACGCGGGCTCTGGTTTGTAAAGGAGATCGGTGTTGCGCCTGATGCGTAAGGACGCGGGCTAGAGACACTGGGCCTGGGGCGTCTCGACGCTGGCCACGGAGTGTTGTGATTGGTCTTCGGACCGGATCTTCGGATCGGACCTTCGGGTCGGGCCTTCGGGTCGAGATAATTAAAATAAGCGGATAACGTGTGATGCATAGTGTTGGATTATGTGATGGAATTCGCTGGGCATGGTATGGGACGTGTCTAAGTAGATTCCATTCTATAATCTGAACACGAATGGTAGTTGTGCCGAGATGCCTTAGGAGTTTGGATTGTGGGCATGGCAAGTTAGCGGCATTTGCATGCATATGAAAGCATGAGTCAGTGTGCTGAACTGTGTGACTCGGTGACCTATACTTGGAATCGTCACGAAAGGTTTTGAGCATACGTGTGACGTACGCCTGATTGGGAGTGTCGCTTGTGATATGTGATACTATGGATCGTCTAACCTGCAGGGTCATTGAAATGTCGATTTGGGCCTACGGGCCTAAGTCATTGTTATATATGTGTGCTGTTTGTATTTCCCGTCAGGAGATGCATGTTAGCCTAATTTAGGTTTAGGAGTTTTCACTCACTGAGATGTGTCTCACGGTTTTCATAACCCAACCTTTCAGACCAGCGCCCATGAACCGACCGCCCATTCCAATTCGCTTCGGGATCCCTATAGAATATGAGCATACGGTGGTTGATTTCCCGGTGGCGAACAATGAAGTTTACATAAGGCATTACACCATGATTACCGTAGATGTAGGCACGACACATCCTGAAATCCATGAGTATGTAGCCTGGTGCTTCCGGGACCGTTGGGGAGAGGAGTATGGGCCCCTCCGTACCATGGATGTCCCGTTCACCATAGAGGGCCAGCTTGATCCACAATGCCCGAGCGGTGAGGTCGTGGATTCCGAGATGAGTTTTGATGAGACTGTAGGTCCTTTCGCCTGGTACGAGCCTGCCGAGGATGAGGAGTTGGGTGGTGTAGATCATGAGTTCCCGATGGAGGATCCAGCAGTAGAGGACCCGGTGGTGGAGCCCATGGAGGTTGACGAGGCCGAACCAATGGACACCGAGGAGTCCGAGGAGGAGGTTCCTAGCGAGGATTCAGAGATACCAGACAGTTCATCCGAGTCCGACGGCTCAGATCCCGACTGGGTACCCTAGACTAGGCTCGGTTATCTATTTATGAGGATAGGCACTTTTCGGAGATTAGGACCCTCTACCGTTGGCTGTTCTCTCTCTTTTGTTTGCACCGTATTTCCATGGTCATCTTATTTTGGGAACGTTGTAAGGATGATGTTAGTCGTTTTCAATTATGGATGTGTACGTTGCCTCAATTCCAGTTATGCTGTCGCCCTTGGTTCTCATGTTTATTTTGTACGGGTATTTGTTTTTTAAATTCTTGCTTCCGCTTGTGCTTTATACTCTGCTATGGGAAATGGGTCGACGACGATGCGTCCTGGGACGTCGTGTTATCTTCTTATCGACCCTCGAGCGGGATGTTGCGTGCCGGGGAGTTCGGGGCGTGACATCCCCCGTTGAATTGGTATCAGAGCAAGGTCAGCTCGATCCAACTAGGTCGAGTCTTGGAGTAATAAGGAGCGATGAGACCATGGGTAGCCACTTAGGATGACTTCGTGTGCTGCGTGCATCTCCTGACAATGCGTGATGATTTGGCGTATATTGCTATTATGACCCATGATGTGCAGGTGCGGCAGGACCTGAGGTGAGTATGTGAACCCTTGGGTGATGTATTGATTAGTTCCTGTTAAGCCGCATGCTGATTGTCTGGTTGTTGTCTTGAGACCTGCCTAGGACTTAGACTGGATAGATTGGTTTAAGTCTCTAATTCCTTAATGGAATTATAGCAGGTAGTTGAGCTGTCAGAGTCGTCAGGATGAGTAAGAGAAGAGGAAAGGAGTCGCAAGGACAGTCTAGTGAGGGTGCCCGCGAGGCTAGGGACCCTAGATTCGATGAGGTCATGGAGACCCTTCGGGAGATAGGGCATATCTTCGGACTGCAGGCGCAAGAAAGAGCCGCAGCCCATGCCCAGGCTGCCGAGGCTGCAGCGATCGCTGGGAATGGAGGAAATCATGCCCAGCAGGGGCAAGATCACCCCGCTGGGGCTAGACAGATGCCCCGGTTGGTAGAGCAATTCTTGAGGATGAAGCCGCCCAAGTTTAACGGTCGTGGTGACCCCGAGGCAGCTCCCCGATGGGTGGAAGAGCTGGAGAAGACCTTCAAAGTGTTGGGATGCAATGATGAGGAAAAGGTAACGTTGGCAGTGTACCAACTCCAGGATGGTGCTAATGACTGGTGGAGTGCCTCAGAAGGAGGAGTGTTCCCAGTGGGAACGGCCCCAACTTGGACTGTTTTTGTGGAGAACTTCTATGGGAAATACTTCTCGGAGAATGCCCAGGAGAAGAAGCTGACGGAGTTTATGAGGTTGCGCCAAGGTCAGATGACGGTGGACCAGTATGAGGCTGAATTTGCAAGGCTGGCAAGGTTCGCACCGACTATGGTTGCGGATCCAAGGGACAAGGCTCGAAGGTTTCGGGATGGACTGAAGCCGGATCTTCGGAGCCAGATTCTGTCGCATGACATCAAGGAGTATGGAGAGATGTTCAGGAGAGCCCAGATAATCGAACGAGATCAGCAGGAAAGGTTAGCCGCGTCTGGATCGCGGTTTGTGCGAGGAAAGGATAACCGCCGCCTGGGAAAGAAGCCTATGACAGGCAATCGGCGATTTGTTCCCCCTATCAGAAGGAATGTCGGGAAGCCAGCTGCCCCGCCAGGGAGATTTGGACCATGCTTCAAGTGTGGGAGCACGGAACATCAGATCCGCAGCTGTCCACAGGCACATCCCCAGGATCAGCAGCGAGCACCTCAGCAGTATCAGCCCCGACAGCAATACCAGCCCCGACCAGGAAATCAAGCCGGGAATCCCCCACCGGCAAATCAAGGACGACCGCCCGCTCAAGGAAGGGTTTATGCTGTGGCGCGTGGAGAAGCGGAGAACGCGCCGGGCGTGGTCACAGGTACGATTTCCTTATGTGGTCATACCGCCTATGCACTATTTGATTCAGGGGCAACCCATTCATTCATTTCGGAGCAATTTGTCAAGTTGATTGGCTTAGTACCGGTACTGCTAGAGATTACGCTTTGTGTGACGACGCCAATGAATGATAGGGTGCTAGTTTCCTTTGGATGCCCTAGTTGTGAAATAAATATTGGGGGTAAGGATGAGAGTATCGACTTGGTAGTGCTAGCCATGTTCGATTTCGATGTGATTATAGGGATGGACTGGTTAGTCCGACAAAAGGCTGTAGTGGATTGTAGCAATAGGACGATCCGGTTTAATCCTGATGGACGTCCTAGCTTCGAATTCCAGGGGAACCGAGGAGGAACCTCGACCCCGTGGATATCTTCGTTGGAAGCAAGTAAATTGCTGGATAATGGGTGTGAAGGTTATCTGGTGGATATTGTGGACCCGACCATGGAGGAACCTAAGTTGGATGATATACCGGTTGTGTGTGATTTTCCCGAGGTCTTTCCTCAGGAATTGCCGGGTTTACCGCCCGACCGGGAAGTGGAGTTCGTTATTGAGTTAGCACCCGGGACTGAACCGATATCGAAGGCCCCGTATCGAATGTCCCTGTCCGAACTAAAGGAGTTGAAGGTTCAAATGCAGGAATTGCTGGACAAGGGTTTCATCCGCCCTAGTGCGTCTCCATGGGGAGCGCCAGTCCTGTTTGTGAAGAAGAAGGATGGAACTTTAAGGCTATGTATAGATTATCGGCAATTGAACCAAGTAACAGTGAAGAATAAGTACCCTCTCCCTAGGATCGATGACTTGTTCGATCAATTGCAAGGAGCCTCGGTGTTCTCCAAGATAGACTTGAGGACAGGGTACCATCAGTTGAGAATTAGGAAGGAGGACATTCCTAAGACTGCCTTTAGGACGAGGTATGGGCATTACGAGTTCACGGTGATGCCTTTTGGGTTAACGAATGCCCCCGCCGCTTTCATGGATTTGATGAACAGAGTGTTTAGAGAGTTTTTGGATCAGTTCGTCATAGTGTTCATCGATGATATCCTAGTTTATTCAAAGAGCCCCGAAGAGCATGAAGAACACTTGGCTAGAGTGCTACGGACCTTAAGAGAACACGCGTTGTATGCCAAGTTCAGCAAGTGCGAGTTTTGGCTCAATCAAGTAGGATTTCTTGGGCATATTATATCTGGAGATGGAATTTCTGTAGATCCAACTAAGGTGGAAGCGGTAACGAAGTGGCCCAGGCCAACGTCGGTAACGGAGATCAGAAGTTTTCTTGGTTTGGCTGGCTATTACAGACGGTTTGTAGAAGGTTTTTCCTCGATAGCCATGCCCTTGACTAAATTATTAAAGAAGGAAGCAAAGTATGTCTGGGATGACAAGTGTGAAAGGAGTTTCCAAGAGTTGAAGCGTAAGTTGACGACCGCTCCAGTTTTGACCATTCCGTCCGGACCAGGAGGATTTGAGATTTACAGCGATGCTTCGTTAAGAGGACTCGGATGTGTGCTCATGCAACATGGGAAGGTGGTGGCGTATGCGTCACGCCAGCTGAGGCCTCATGAGATGAATTACCCGACGCATGATTTGGAACTGGCAGCGATAGTTTTCGCACTTAAGATTTGGAGGCACTACTTGTGCGGGGAGAAGTTCCAGATTTTCACGGACCACCAAAGCCTCAAATATCTGTTCTCGCAGAAGGAGTTGAATATGAGGCAGCGTCGATGGATGGAATTATTGAAGGACTATGACTGCGACATTCTGTATCATCCGGGTAAGGCGAACCGGGTGGCAGATGCTTTAAGCCGCAAGTCGAGTATGGCTCATTTATTAGTTAAGGAGTGGACGTTATTGGAAAAGCTGAGGGATTCAGAGTTTAAGTTCGAAGTAAGCCGGGTGTCCAGTTTGTTCGCGACATTAAGAATCGAACCAGAGGTTCAGGTTAAGATCAAGGAACTGCAACCTTCGGACCCCGAGATTCAGAAGATTATGGAAATGGATGCGGCAAAGAGGAAGCCCGATTTCCAAGTATCCGCGGATGGAATTTTAAAGTATCGTGGCCGACTTTGCGTGCCGGATGATGAAGGACTTAAAGAGGAAATCCTGAGCGAAGCTCATCGGAGTCAGTATAGTATCCATCCGGGTAGTACAAAGATGTACCAGAATCTACGTCAACATTATTGGTGGAATGGCCTGAAGAAGGATGTGGCTAAGCATGTGGCCAAGTGTCTGACGTGCCAGCAAGTGAAGGCACAGCACTGCAAGCCAGGTGGATTGTTACGACCTTTAGAAATTCCCGAGTGGAAGTGGGAGCATATTACGATGGACTTCGTGACGGGTTTACCGCGAAGCCAAAGAGGACATGACTCGATATGGGTCATAGTGGATCGCTTGACGAAGTCTGCACATTTCCTGGCGGTAAGGAAGGATTTGGAATTAGAGAAGTATGCGGAGTTATATGTGCGACAAATAGTGCGCCTTCATGGAGTGCCAGTGACGATCACCTCGGATCGTGATCCAAGGTTTACGGCCAACTTTTGGAAGAGTCTACAAACGGCCTTAGGAACAAGATTGCAGTACAGTACAGCCTACCACCCGCAGACAGACGGTCAGTCTGAAAGGACAATTCAGACCCTGGAGGATATGTTGAGAGCGTGTGTTTTGGATTTTCAAGGCAAGTGGGAAGAGCAACTGCATTTGGTAGAGTTTGCCTATAACAACAGCTATCAGCAGAGTATTCAGATGGCGCCCTTCGAAGCCTTATATGGTAGGGCCTGTAGAACGCCACTGTGCTGGGATGAAGTGGGTGAGCGAAGTATCGCGGGTCCGGAGCTTGTTCAACAAACGGTAGAAGTGGTGGAGGTTATTCGGGATAGACTAAGGACCGCCCAGAGTCGTCAGAAGAGTTACGCCGACAGAAGGCGACGACCCTTGGAGTTTCAAGTAGGAGATCATGTGTTTCTCAAGGTGTCGCCAATGAAAGGACTTTCCCGATTCGGCAAGAAAGGAAAGCTTAGCCCAAGGTATGTCGGGCCATTTGAGATCCTAGAGAAGATTGGAGATATGGCTTACCGACTAGCCTTGCCTCCCAACCTATCCCAGGTGCACAATGTTTTTCACGTATCGATGCTAAGGAAGTATGAACCGGACCCGAATCATGTCTTACGATACGAGGAAGTGGACGTGGACGACAGAGTGACGTACGTGGAAAAACCGGTCAGAATCGAGGACAGAAAGGACCGAGTGCTAAGGAATAAGACTATTCCGATGGTCAAAGTGGTTTGGCAGCATCATGGAACGGAAGGCGCTACTTGGGAAAGTGAAGAGGCCATGCGACGTCAATACCCCCAGCTGTTTGAGTAGATTAGTTTGAGTTTTAAATTTCGAGGACGAAATTTTTGTAAGGGGGGAAGAATTGTAACATCCCGAAATTCGACTCAGTCTCTGGAATGAATAAAACGAGTCTTATTCGATATTCCATTTTCGTAAGTCTCGCCCGGAGCCGATCACTCTCGGGATACTGACCAAATGGGAATGGCCAACTGGGATTAGATACGTGGACCAAGGACCGATCGCGAATTAAGCCGATTTAAAAGAATGACGAGGAAATATTTTGGGCCAGTATGGACCGGTCTTCGGAACTCGAGCCGGATGATCGCGTTCTCGGAACTAGCGATAATTCCTTCCGTCCCTTGACAATCGAGCTCGTCGCGACTCGGACAACCGAAGTCGATACGCGTAAAATCCTAACCGGCCACCCGTTAGTGAGAGAATTAGAAAATGGGAAATTAGCGAATTCGATCGTGAAATTTAATCCGGACATCGGGAGCGATGTTTCGCGAGTCTCGGGATAGTTTTCATGAAGACGACGTCAAATTAAGCTGGCCATATGTACAAAGGGCATGTACATTCGAAAAATTTGCGTTTCGACCCGGTACCGGAACTTGATGCCATTTTTACCCTTTTGCCCCTAGGAGTTCCGAATTTTGAATCTCTTGTGGGGTGTGACACTTGTCAACACCCCCCTTCCCCATGCATGTCATGATGTGTACCAAATCCTCACTCAACCTCTTGGCCTCCCCCATGCAAATGATCACACCTCACATCACCTTCACTCTCTCACTCTCACTTCACTCTCACTCGGCACACTCTCTCTCTCCCTCTCCCGTCCGTGTCCCTCTCTCCCTCTCGGCCTCACGTCGCCGCCCTCAGTCCGCCGGAACCACCGTCCGCCGGAGCTACCGCCGTGAAGCCCGTCCCCCTCTCGCCTCACCGCCAGCCGGCCGACCATCCTCTCCCTTCCTCCTCTCTTTTCCCCTCTCCGCTGATTTCATGCAGGCTGGTGGGATGCCGGACAGCCCAGGGCAGTAGGCTCGCCGTCGCCGGACCGCCGCTGCTGTCCCTCTCGCCGCCGTCCCGTGGCCTGCACGGTTGAGCGCCGGACGTCCTCCGCCTCCGCCGTCTCTCTCTCTCTTTCCCTCCGTCCGACCTCTCCTCTCCGGCTGCATGCAGAAGGATTTGGCGCCGGTCAGCCAAGGAGAAGCCAGCTGACCGTTCACCTCCCGCCGCCGTGCGCCGCCGTGCACCGCCGTGGGCCGTGACCGCCGTCTTCCCCCTCTCTCGGTTGCATGCAGCAGGGTGGACCGCCGGACCAGCTCGCCGCCGTTCCCTCTCCTCTCCGCCGCGGCTGCATGCACGGTTGAGCCCCACCGGAGCCGTTCGCCGCTGCACGCCGCCGTCCGCCGCCGCTGTGGTGGCCGTCCACCGTCGTGTTCCCCGCCGTTCCTTCCCATTTCCGTCCGTCCGTCCCTGTTCTGTTCCCCTTCGCCGGAGCAGGCCACCGTCGCCGAGACCAAGCCGCCACCACCGCGTCGTCGCCGGAACGCCGCTGTTCACGCGCCACCGCCGTGCACCGCCGTGGACAGCAGCCGTCCGGGGACCACTCAGCCGAGCCGTCCTCTCCCTCGCCATTCCCTGTTCTGTTCATCCTCTCGCCGGAACAGCAGCACCGTCCACGCCGTGCGCCGTGCTGCCGCCGGACTGCTCGCTGTTCGCCGCCACCACACCGCCGTGAGCAGCAGCCGCCCGGGGCCACTCAGCCACCCGTTCAGTTCCCCCTCGCCGCGAACAGCAGCTGCGCCGGCTGTGGGACACCGCCGGAGTTGCTGTGGATCGCCGGACCGCCGGCCGCCGCTCGCCGTCGCCCTTGGGAATTGTTGCCGCCGGTTCCACCGTGTACCGGTGATCGGCCGCCGTTCCCCGTCGCCCGAGCATCGGATTGAGGTGGGTGGAAACCTCTAAACCTCGATTAGGACAATTGTGCGCTTGAAAACGGGCCTAGGGTGTGTTAATTAGTCGATTAACGTTAATTAGGACTCGGGTGAATTTGTGTGCTATTAGTGGGTGTCGGGAAACAATTGGAAAGTGACAACGCATGAGTTAGAAGTGAATTAGAGGCAGATATGACATGAATTAGTTGCTGTCCATGTCGAGAATTTAACGGTCCAATTAACGGAAATTAGTGGATCAACTTGATTGGAGTGCCGGGATGGCCGGAATGATTGGATTGCACGTCGGTTGAAAATTATGATAAATTGAGAATACCATGTCGCATGTTCGTGTGATCGACATGTGTGGAATGTGATTGGTGAATTATCAATGTACGTCATAGGTGCCGTATTCACATGTGGTGCCCCGAATTAATTGATTGGGCAGACTGAGCATATGACGTGGATCATTGATCATGACATGTTGGCATTGAATTGCGTGGACATTCTGTCATGGAACATTGCACCAACATTCGTGTGCGGAATTGCATGGCTACGCATTATGCATGCCGAGTATGAGGCTTGTGGAAAATTGTGCGAGAATGCGTGTATGCCATGGACATGTGATCACCTAACTATGCCCTGATGCGTTTACGCGGGGTTAAGATAAAACGAGATGTGTGAATGTGTGGTCACCTTCGCCCTGATGCGGAATACGCGGGGTGTGCCGTCCTCATGCACTTTGGAGCAGGACGATGCCCGGTACGCCCGGAAGACAACCATCCTGATGCGTTTACGCGGGCTCTGGTTTGTAAAGGAGATCGGTGTTGCGCCTGATGCGTAAGGACGCGGGCTAGAGACACTGGGCCTGGGGCGTCTCGACGCTGGCCACGGAGTGTTGTGATTGGTCTTCGGACCGGATCTTCGGATCGGACCTTCGGGTCGGGCCTTCGGGTCGAGATAATTAAAATAAGCGGATAACGTGTGATGCATAGTGTTGGATTATGTGATGGAATTCGCTGGGCATGGTATGGGACGTGTCTAAGTAGATTCCATTCTATAATCTGAACACGAATGGTAGTTGTGCCGAGATGCCTTAGGAGTTTGGATTGTGGGCATGGCAAGTTAGCGGCATTTGCATGCATATGAAAGCATGAGTCAGTGTGCTGAACTGTGTGACTCGGTGACCTATACTTGGAATCGTCACGAAAGGTTTTGAGCATACGTGTGACGTACGCCTGATTGGGAGTGTCGCTTGTGATATGTGATACTATGGATCGTCTAACCTGCAGGGTCATTGAAATGCCGATTTGGGCCTACGGGCCTAAGTCATTGTTATATATGTGTGCTGTTTGTATTTCCCGTCAGGAGATGCATGTTAGCCTAATTTAGGTTTAGGAGTTTTCACTCACTGAGATGTGTCTCACGGTTTTCATAACCCAACCTTTCAGACCAGCGCCCATGAACCGACCGCCCATTCCAATTCGCTTCGGGATCCCTATAGAATATGAGCATACGGTGGTTGATTTCCCGGTGGCGAACAATGAAGTTTACATAAGGCATTACACCATGATTACCGTAGATGTAGGCACGACACATCCTGAAATCCATGAGTATGTAGCCTGGTGCTTCCGGGACCGTTGGGGAGAGGAGTATGGGCCCCTCCGTACCATGGATGTCCCGTTCACCATAGAGGGCCAGCTTGATCCACAATGCCCGAGCGGTGAGGTCGTGGATTCCGAGATGAGTTTTGATGAGACTGTAGGTCCTTTCGCCTGGTACGAGCCTGCCGAGGATGAGGAGTTGGGTGGTGTAGATCATGAGTTCCCGATGGAGGATCCAGCAGTAGAGGACCCGGTGGTGGAGCCCATGGAGGTTGACGAGGCCGAACCAATGGACACCGAGGAGTCCGAGGAGGAGGTTCCTAGCGAGGATTCAGAGATACCAGACAGTTCATCCGAGTCCGACGGCTCAGATCCCGACTGGGTACCCTAGACTAGGCTCGGTTATCTATTTATGAGGATAGGCACTTTTCGGAGATTAGGACCCTCTACCGTTGGCTGTTCTCTCTCTTTTGTTTGCACCGTATTTCCATGGTCATCTTATTTTGGGAACGTTGTAAGGATGATGTTAGTCGTTTTCAATTATGGATGTGTACGTTGCCTCAATTCCAGTTATGCTGTCGCCCTTGGTTCTCATGTTTATTTTGTACGGGTATTTGTTTTTTAAATTCTTGCTTCCGCTTGTGCTTTATACTCTGCTATGGGAAATGGGTCGACGACGATGCGTCCTGGGACGTCGTGTTATCTTCTTATCGACCCTCGAGCGGGATGTTGCGTGCCGGGGAGTTCGGGGCGTGACAATCTATACATAGCCTTAAAGTTCCATCCTTCTTCTTCACAAACAGGACTGGCGCTCCCCATGGAGACGCACTAGGGCGGATGAAACCCTTGTCCAGCAATTCCTGCATTTGAACCTTCAACTCCTTTAGTTCGGACAGGGACATTCGATACGGGGCCTTCGATATCGGTTCAGTCCCAGGTGCTAACTCAAT
This sequence comes from Syzygium aqueum, assembly GCA_031216185.1. Classification (NCBI taxonomy): domain Eukaryota; kingdom Viridiplantae; phylum Streptophyta; class Magnoliopsida; order Myrtales; family Myrtaceae; genus Syzygium; species Syzygium aqueum. Next base: position 20,885,961 of record CM062238.1, read on the forward strand.
AACGAACTCCACTTCCCGGTCGGGCGGTAAACCCGGCAATTCCTGAGGAAAGACCTCGGGAAAATCACACACAACCGGTATATCATCCAACTTAGGTTCCACCATGGTCGGGTCCACAATATCCACCAGATAACCTTCACACCCATTATCCAGCAATTTACTTGCTTCTAACGAAGATATCCATGGGGTCGAGGTTCCTCCTCGGTTCCCCTGGAATTCAAAGCTAGGACGTCCTTCGGGATTAAATTGGATTGTCCTATTACTACAATCCACTACAGCTTTCTGTCGGACTAACCAGTCCATTCCTATGATCACATCGAAATCGAACATGGCCAACACTACCAAGTCGATACTCTCATCCTTACCCCCAATGTTTACCTCACAACCAGGGCATCCAAAGGAAACTAACACCCTATCATTCATCGGCGTTGTCACACAAAGTGAAATCTCTAACATCACTGGTACTAAGCCAATCAACTTAACAAATTGCTCCGAAATGAATGAATGGGTTGCCCCTGAATCAAACAGTGCATAAGCGGTATGGCCACATAAGGAAATCGTACCTGTGACCACGCCCGGCGCATTCTCTGCTTCTCCACGCGCCACAGCATAAACCCTTCCTTGAGCGGGCGGTCGTCCTTGATTTGCCGGTGGGGGATTCCCGGCTTGATTTCCCGGTCGGGGCTGGTATTGCTGTCGGGGCTGATACTGCTGAGGTGCCCGCTGCTGATCCTGGGGATGTGCCTGTGGACAGCTGCGGATCTGATGTTCCGTGCTCCCACACTTGAAGCATGGTCCAAATCTCCCTGGCGGGGCAGCTGGCTTCCCGATATTCCTTCTGATAGGGGGAACAAATCGCCGATTGCCTGTCATAGGCTTCTTTCCCAGGCGGCGGTTATCCTTTCCTCGCACAAACCGCGATCCAGACGCGGCTAACCTTTCCTGCTGATCTCGTTCGATTATCTGGGCTCTCCTGAACATCTCTCCATACTCCTTGATGTCATGCGACAGAATCTGGCTCCGAAGATCCGGCTTCAGCCCATCCCGGAACCTTCGAGCCTTGTCCCTTGGATCCGCAACCATAGTCGGTGCGAACCTTGCCAGCCTTGCAAATTCAGCCTCATACTGGTCCACAGTCATCTGACCTTGGCGCAATCTCATAAACTCCGTCAGCTTCTTCTCCTGGGCATTCTCAGAGAAGTATTTCCCATAGAAGTTCTCCACAAAAACAGTCCAAGTTGGGGCAGTTCCCACTGGGAACACTCCTCCTTCTGAGGCACTCCACCAGTCATTAGCACCATCCTGGAGTTGGTACACTGCCAACGTTACCTTTTCCTCATCATTGCATCCCAACACTTTGAAGGTCTTCTCCAGCTCTTCCACCCATCGGGGAGCTGCCTCGGGGTCACCACGACCGTTAAACTTGGGCGGCTTCATCCTCAAGAATTGCTCTACCAACCGAGGCATCTGTCTAGCCCCAGCTGGGTGATCTTGCCCCTGCTGGGCATGATTTCCTCCATTCCCAGCGATCGCTGCAGCCTCGGCAGCCTGGGCATGGGCTGCGGCTCTTTCTTGCGCCTGCAGTCCGAAGATATGTCCTATCTCACGAAGGGTCTCCATGACCTCATCGAACCTAGGGTCCCTAGCCTCGCGGGCACCCTCACTAGACTGTCCTTGCGACTCCTTTCCTCTTCTCTTACTCATCCTGACGACTTGACCGCTCAACTACCTGCTATAATTCCATTAAGGAATTAGAGACTTAAACCAATCTATCCAGTCTAAGTCCTAGGCAGGTCTCAAGACAACAACCAGACAATCAGCATGCGGCTTAACAGGAACTAATCAATACATCACCCAAGGGTTCACATACTCACCTCAGGTCCTGCCGCACCTGCACATCATGGGTCATAATAACAATATACGCCAAATCATCATGCATTGTCAGGAGATGCACGCAGCACACGAAGTCATCCTAAGTGGCTACCCATGGTCTCATCGCTCCTTATCACTCCAAGACTCGACCTAGTTGGATCGAGCTGACCTTGCTCTGATACCAATTCGAAAGAGGGGGTTGTCACGCCCCGACCTCCTCAGCACGCGACAACCCGCGCTCACCATGGTCGATATAGTACGACGTCCCAGGACATGCCGTCGTCGACCCAAATCCCAAACAATTCATAATACACATGCGGAAGCAAAATATGAGAGAAACACCCAGACAATATATATATGAGAACATGGGAAGCAACACGGAGAACACTGAGGTAACGTACACATCCATAATCCCAAAATTTGCCTGAAACATCCTTACATTAATTCAAAATAAAAACAACATCAACTGAGACGAGCACAATAAAAGAGTACTGCTGGCGGGTCAAGAGGCTAGTAACAAGGGGGACCAATCGGCTAAACAAAAAGGGTCCAAAATCCAAAAAGGTGTCTACCCTTGCAAACCGACTAAGTCTAGCCTAGGGTTCCCAATCTGGATCTGAACCATCGGACTCGGACGGGCTGTCTGGTAACTCTGAATCCTCGCTAGGGGCCTCCTCCTCGGATTCCTCGGTGTCCATTGGTTCGGCCTCATCAACCTCCATAGGCTCCACTACCGGGTCCTCGACTGCTGGATCCTCCATCGGGAACTCATGATCTATACCACCCAACTCCTCATCCTCGGCAGGCTCGTACCAGGCGAAAGGACCTATAGTCTCATCCACACTCGTCTCGGAATCCACGACCTCACCGCTCGGGCATTGTGGATCAAGCTGGCCTTCTATGGTGAATGGAACGTCCATCGTGCGGAGGGGTCCGAACTCGTCTCCCCAACGGTCTCGAAAACACCAGGCTACATACTCATGGACTTCGGGATGTGTCGTACCTACATCTACGGTAATCATGGTGTAATGCCTCATGTAAACTTCATTGTTCGCCACCGGGAATTCAACCACCGTATGCTCATATTCTATAGGGATCCCGAAGCGAATTGGAATGGGCGGTCGGTTCATGGGCGCTGGTCTGAAAGGTTGGGTTATGAAAACCGTGAGACACTTCTCAGTGAGTGAAAACTCCTAAACCTAAATTAGGCTAACATGCATCTCCTGACGGGAAAAACAATAGCACGCATATATAACAATGACTTAGGCCCGTAAGCCCAAATTGGCATATCAATGACCCTGCAGGTTAGATAATCCCATAACATTACAAATCACAAGCGGCATCCTCGACCAGGCGTACGTCACACGTATGCTCAAAACCTTTTTGTGACAATTCCAAATATGGTACACCGAGTCACACAATCCCGCACAATTTCTCATGCATTCAAATGCATGCAAATGCCACTAACTCGCCATGCCCACAATCCAAACTCCTATGGCATCTCGGCACAACTACCATTCGTGTTCAGATTATAGAATGGAATCTACTTAGACACGTCCCATACCATGCCCAGCGAATTCCATCACATAATCCAACACTATGCATCACACGTTATCCATTTATTTCAATTATCTCGACCCGAAGGCCCGACCCGAAGGTCCGATCCGAAGATCCGGTCCGAAGACCAATCACAACACTCCGTGGCCAGCGTAAAGACGCCCCAGGCCCAGTGTCTCTAGCCCGCGTCCTTACGCATCAGGCGCAACACCGATCTCCTTTACAAACCAGAGCCCGCGTAAACGCATCAGGATGGTTGTCTTCCGGGCGTACCGGGCATCGTCCTGCTCCAAAGTGCATGAGGACGGCACACCCCGCGTATTCCGCATCAGGGCGAAGGTGATCACACATTCACACAACCGGTTTTATCTTAACCCCGCGTAAACGCATCAGGGCATAATTAAGTGATCACATGTCCATGGCATACACGCATACTCGCATAATTTCCACAAGCCTCATACTCGGCATGCATAATGCGTGGCCATGCAATTCGCACACGAATGTTGGTGCAATGTGTCATGACATAATGTCCCGCACAATTCAATGTCAACATATCATGATCAATGATCCACGTCATATGCTCAATCGACCTCATCAATTAATTCGGGGCATCACATGTGAAATTAGCACTCATGACGTACTCGGGCATCATTATGTACATTGGCAAACCACAATTCACATTCCACAATTGTCGGCCATAAGGACACACGGCATGGTAGACTCGATTACACCACAGTCGGCAACCCGACACATAACTCAATCATTCCGGCAATCCCGGCACTCAAGTCCATTCAAACCTCAATCTACCATCCAATTAGCCGATAAATTCAATGTGGACAGCAACTTAATTCAGTCATTCCGAGCTCTAATTTCTCTTCTAAACATGCTTCGTCACTTACTAACCATTTCCCGACACCTATCATTAACACCCAAATTTATACGAACTCTAGTCAATACTAACCGACTAACCGACACCCTAAGCCCATCTAGAAACGCACAATTGTCCTAATCGAGGTTTAGAGGTTTCCACCCACCTCGATCCAACGCTCGGGCGACGGGGAACGGCGGCCGATCACCGGTACACGGTGGAACCGGCGGCAACAATTCCCAAGGGCGACGGCGAGCGGCGGCCGGCGGTCCGGCGATCCACAGCAACTCCGGCGGTGTCCCACAGCCGGCGCAGCTGCTGTTCACGGCGAGGGGGAACTGAACGAGTGGCTGAGTGGCCCCGGGCGGCTGCTGCTCACGGCGGTGTGGTGGCGGCGAACAGCGAGCAGTCCGGCGGCAGCACGGCGCACGGCGTGGACGGTGCTGCTGTTCCGGCGAGAGGATGAACAGAACAGGGAATGGCGAGGGAGAGGACGGCTCGGCTGAGTGGTCCCCGGACGGCTGCTGTCCACGGCGGTGGCGCGCGAGCAGCGAGCGGTCCGGCGACGGAGCGGCGGTGGTGGCTCGGTCTCGGCGACGGCGGTCTGCTCCGGCGAAGGGGGCGGAACAGGGAGCGTCGGAGGGAAAGTAGAGGGAGACGGCTAGGGAGGCGACGGAGGACAGCCACCACGGCGGCGGCGAACGGCGACGGACAGTCCCGGCGGCGGTTCACCCCTGCATGCAGCCGCGGCGGGGAGGAAAAAGGGAGAGACGGCGGCGACGGCGGCGTGGCTGGTCCGACGCCAACCTAGCTGCATGCACCGGCGAGAGAGAGGGAGAGACGACGGAGGGGGAAGGGGGCAGCGACGGCGGCCAGGCGGCGGCGGCCGGCGGTGCACAGCGGCGGTCAGCTCGGTCCTCCTTGGCTGACCGGTGCTGTTCTCCCTTGCATGCAGCCGGAGTGGAAAGAAAACGAGGGTGAGGCGGAGAGGAACGGCAAGGGGAGCGGCGGTGTACAGCGGCGTGCAGCGGCTGGCGGCGGCTCCGGCGGCGGTTGGCGGTGGCGTGAGGCTGAGCGGGAGGGAGAGAGAGATCGCCGGAGGGGGAGAGTGAGTGAGGAGGAGAGTGGCCGGGTGAGGTGAGAGAGGGGGAGTGTGATGTGAGAGAGAGAGAGAAATGATGATGAGTATGGGGAATGCCAAGAGGTAGGATGAAATTTTGGATAAAATGATGGGCTTCATGGGAAAGAGAAAGGTTGACAAGTGTCACACTCCTCAAACAATTCAAATTCGGAATATGAGAGGGCATAGGGGTAAAACCGACATAAATTTCCGGTACCGGGTTGGAACGCTAATTTTCCGACCGTATATGCCCTATATACATATGGCCAGCTTAATTTGACGTCGTCCTCATAGAAACTATCCCGAGATTCACGAAAAATCGTTCCCGACGTCCGGATTAAATTTCACGATCGGATTCGCTAATTTCCCATTTTCTAATTCTCTCACTAACGGGTGGCCGGTTAGGATTTACGCGTATCGACCTTGGTTTGTCCGATTCGTGGCGTGCTCGATTGTCGAGAGAACGAGAGGAATATCACTAGTTCCGAGGACACGATCATCCGGCTCGAGTTCCGAAGATCGGCCCATACTGGCCCAAAATATTTCCCCGTCATTTCTCTAGGTCAAGCTTACTTCTCGACCGGGTCCATGGTCCACGTACCTATTCCTAGTTGGCCATTCCCATTTGGTCAGTATCCCGAGAGTGATCGGCTCCGGGCGAGACTTACGAAAAAGGAAATATCGAATAAAACTCGTTTTATTCATTCCAGGGATCGAGTCGAATTTCGGGATGTTACACACTGGGCCAAATACGCTATATGCGGGCCGTGAAGTGTAGAATTGGCCTTCGGGTTGTGGTCTTCGGATCGAGTCTTCGGGTCAGGCCTTCGGGTCGAATATTGAAAATGAAAATGAATGCCGAGTTAGTGTGCCGTGTGATTCAGATTGAGATTATGGCACATGAATGACATTTCTATGCATATGATTGTACTAATTGTCGCATCGATGCATGAGATTCGGCGTATGATTCGAAATATTAGCATGATGAAAAGTGGGCATGCGTGTGGCGTACGTGTGACGAGATATGTCACGTATGTGCCATGATTATATTCCATTAAACTGCCTAACCTGCAGGGTCCGTACAATTATCGGTTTGGGCCCGAGGGCCTAGGTCATTGTTTGTATTATGTAGTTTTATTGGTCAGGAGATCGTACGCTAGCCTAGCCTAGGTTTAGGAGTCTTATTCACTGAGAAGTGTTCTCATTGGTTTTTAAACAAAACTTTCAGACCCCCATACCTGAGATGCCGTAGCCGCCACCACTTTTTGGAATCCCGACACAGATTGAGAGGTTCGTGAGTGTTTTTCCTTCGGGAAATGGAGAAGCCTACATAAGATACCGATCCGTGGTTTCCGTAGACGTCGGAGAGTTCGCTGATCACACCCAAGAATATATCGCTTGGTGTATCGGGGATGACCATGGAAACATAGGTAGACCTCTTAGGTCATTCGAGTCACCTTTAGACGAGCATGGCTTGATGGCGCCGATCATTGCTGATGGCGAGGTGATTGATCCCCAAGACGAACCGATAGGGGAGGCCTATGATCCCGTGGTAGATGATGAACCCCAGGTGGTAGCTGAAGACCAAGATGAGTGGGTGAACGACGATGATTTACCGGAAGCCATGGACGTTGATGATGTTGAGAATGGAGAAGTCGCGGAAGTAGGTAGTGACGAGGAGTTGGGACTTTATTTAGATCCTGAGTTGGAGCTAGATTCAGAGGATGAACGAGCGGCAGCGTTGGATATGGACTCGGAGGAGTCCAAACCTCAAGAAAGCTCCCAGGAGGAGTTTGAGACACAGGAGAGCTCGGAGAACGATTCCTCGAGATCTGATCTGGATTGGATGCCATAGTTTCTATCCTAACCCTCAACTACCAGTTGTTCCTTTTTGATGGCGACTTCACCCTAGCTAGTAGCTAACCGAATCTTCTCCCAGCTAATGCCCCTTTTTGCTGTATCGGCTGTTGTGTGTCGGTTTTTTACTGTAGTATAGTGTGGCAAGTCCAGAGTGTTGTTTGTTTTACTAATGTACGTATTGGTTGTAAATATTTTATGACAATGCAAAAATATGTTTAATCCTATCTATCTTCGTTGGTTATCCATGGTAGTTATTTTTATTGTACGGGTGTATATATTTATTTATATACGTGACTTCCGCATGTGTATTATTCTCTGTTTGGTTTGGGTTGACAATGCATCCTGGGAGCGTTGCATCATGAACGACCAGAAGACGATGATCGCAATCCGAGGAAGTCGGGGCGTGACAGAAAAGGGGTTGGGTTAGGCTGAGGTTGAAGCTGGTGGCTGGTGGTGGCAAGGGGGAGCAGCAACGGTGCCGGCGCCGGCATACGGTGGCCGGCGTAGCTTCGGCAAGGTGCGGCCAAAGGAGGAAGAGGGAGAGAGAGAGGGGGTGAGCTGATTAGTGAGGCTAGAATGAGGGAGGAGAGAGAAGGGGCCGGTCCAAGGTGGTCAAAGAAGGGGGCTCACGGTGACAAGTGTTGCCAATCCGAGAAATTTCCCATTTTACCCTTCATCCGACGGCCCTCGTTGATCCTATCCAAATAATTTAGGGGCAATTTGGTCAAAACTCCAATAATTGAGCTGAATATCAATAAAATAATCCCAACGTCCAGTCCAAAATTCGGAATTCCCAGTACAGGGTCCAGGGGCAAAACTGTAATTTTTCCGTCCCGGGTCGAAATTTCAATTTTCACACATACGCGTTCCATATGTGCGTGGCCAACATAATATGGCGTTGGAATCGTGAAAATAGCTTCTTAAGCCTTTGAAAATCGATTGCGAAGTTCTGAGAATAAAATATTATTATTTTTTTACTTCCGAGCCAAAATTCCAATTTTCGACCGGAACTACTCCAAATGTCCTTGCCTACTCCAAAATGGCATTGGTTTCGAAAAATAGCCTCATCCGGCCTTTAAAATCTCAACTCGACACCCCAAGGGCACAACCGTAAATTTTCATTCTTGGACCAAAATTCCAATTTTTAATCCTACTTGCTCAAAATGTGCGTGGCCAGCGTAATATGACGTCAGATTTCCAAATTTAGTCTCTTAAGCCGTAGAAAATCGATATCTAAATCCGGGCTCAATTTTGTGTTCAAACTTCGCTCGGTTTTCAATTTTAGGATCTCTCACTAACGAGTGACTGTTTAGAGTATACGCATATCGACCTAGAGTTACCCGAATTATGACGGTTCCATCCTTTGAGAGAATGAGAAATAATCACTAGCCCCAAGAATCACATCAAAATCGAACATGGCCATCACTGCCAAGTCGATACTCTCTTCCTTACCCCCAATGACTATCTTACAATTAGGGCATCCAAAAGAAACTAACACTCTATCATTCATTGGTGTCGACACGTAAAGCATATTCTCAAGTAATACCGGTTCTAAACTAATCAACTTAATAAACTACTCTGAAATGAATGAATGGTTTTCTTATAGTGACATCCATTCCGACAATCTTTTGTATCTTTGGGTCCGTAAGCTGAAGTGCCTTAATCCTTGCCTGGATTTCTGGTTCAATTCTCAATGCGGCCATCAGGCTAGACATCTGACTCACCTCAAATTTGAATTCCGAATCCCTGAGCTTTTCTAGCAAAGTCCACTCTCTGACCATCATATGCGCCATACTTGATTTATGACTTAGCGCATCTGCTACTCGATTTGCTTTCCCGGGGTGATATATGATGTCGCAGTCGTAGTCCTTCAAAAGTTCCATCCATCTGCGCTGCCTCATATTTAATTCCTTTTGCAAAAATAGATACTTGAGGCTTTAATGGTCTGTATAAATCTGAAATTTTTATCCGCACAAGTAGTGCCTCCAGATCTTCAGGGCAAATACGATTGCTGCTAACTCCAAATCATGCGTCGGATAGTTCAATTCATGCGGTCTCAACTGACGTGATGCATACGCAACCACTCTCCCGTGTTGCATCAAAACACATCCAAGTCCTCTTAATGACGCGTCGCTATAAACCTCAAATCCTCCTGGTCCGGATGGAATGGTCAACACTGGGGCAGTTGTTAACCTATGCTTCAGCTCCTGGAAACTTTTCTCACATTTATCATCCCATACGAACTTAGATTCCTTCTTTAGCAATCGCATCATCGGCATGGCTATCGACGAGAATCCTCCTACAAAGCGTCGATAATAACCAACCAATCCCAAGAAACTTTGGATTTCTGTCACTGAGGTTGGTCTTGGCCACTTCATCACTGCCTCAATGGCCACGGTTCGGAATCAGCCGGTTCCGATTCGTGGCCACATGTGAACCAGAACCAGAACCGCCCGTAGCGGTTCTGGTTTGTAATTTTAAAATTTTAAAAATAAATTATAAAATAATAAATAATAAATAATAAAAATATGAAATAATGAATTATTCAATATAAATTATAATCAAAATGAAAATTGTAGAGGTGATCGGTTCCCGATCGGAACCGGGAACCGAACCGGTAAGACCGGTCTTTTAATTTTAGAACTAGGAACCGAACCGGCAAACCATAGAACTGAGAACCGGACCATTGGTCTGGTCCGATTCTAGGCGGTCCAATGAAACCCTTTGCTCTTAATTTGTAACAGCCCGAATTTTGATGTAATTCTGGGATCAATGAAGTCGACATTATTTCGCATTTCATTTTAGTAAGTCTCGCCCAGAGCTGATCACTCTTGGGATACTAACCATAGGGTATGGCTAATTAGGAAGTGGTACGTGGATCAATGACTCAAATCACAAGTCGAATCTCGATCTCGAGAGGTAATGAGAAAATATTTTGAACCAATATAAACCGATCTTAGGAAAGGCAATGGATTGAGTCTGACCAAGGCCAACGATGTGCAATCGGATCGCAGGTGATTCTGCAAGACCGAAAGTACGCGTGGTTAGTCAGTCCTAAGCCTGAACCGTATGATCGTGATTCTCGGGACTAGTGATACTTTCTCATTCTCTCAAAGAACGGAACCGTTGTGATTCGGATAACCCTAGGTCGATACGCGTATATTCTAAACAGCCACCCGTTAGTGAGAGATCCTGAAATTGGAAACCGAGCGAATTTTGAACACAGAATTGGGCCCGGAATTGGATATCGATTTTCATCGGCTTAAGAGACTACTTTTGGAAATCTGACGTCATTCTATGCTGGCCACACACATTTTGAACGGGTATGGTGAAAAATCAGATTTTCGGTCCGGGGTCAGAAAATTACGGTTTTGCCCTCGGGAAGCAGATTTGGATTCGGGGGCCGTATGAGGTTAATTCTTGAAACGGATGTCATTTTGGGGTGGCCACGTATGCCAGGAGTCGTTTTGGACAAAAACTGGAATTTCGACAAAAAATGAAAAATAATATTATTTTATTCCCGAAACTTCGCAGTCGATTTCCGGGGGCTTAGAAAGTGAATTTCGCGATTCCGACACCACATTAGGTTGGCCACGCATATATGGAACGCGTAGGTGCGAAAATTGGAGTTTCGACCCGGGATGGAAAAATTACAGTTTTGCCCCTGGACCCTGTACCGGGAATTCCGAATTTTGGACTGATCAGTGGGATTATTCTAATGATAAATCAGCTCAATTATTGGCCTTTTGACCGAAATGCCCCTAAATTATTTGGATAGGATCAACGAAGGCCGTCGGATGAAGGGTAAAATGGGAAATTGCACGGATTGGCGACACTTGTCGCGACCAGCCCCCTTGGTTGACTACTTGGACCGGCCCCCTCTCTCTCCTTCCTCACTTTAGTTCTGATCAGACTAGAACTCCCATCTCTCTCTCCTTCCTTACTTTAGTTCTGATCAGACTAGAACTCCCCTCTCTCTCTCCCGAATCTCTTTCTCCCTCTTGGTTCGCCTTGGCCGCGCCCTTGCCGGAGCTCCACCGGCCACCGTGCACCGCCGCCGGCGACGCTGCTGCCACCCCTCGCCTCCACCAGCCACCAGCCTCAGCCCCGAGCCAGCTCAGCCCCTCTTTCCCTCTCCTTCCACCCGGTTTTCCTCTCTTCCTCTCTCTCTCTAGAATCTGTTTTGGGTCGCCGGAGCTTCGCCGGAGCTCGAACGGCTGAACCGTCGCCACAGGGCCGTCCAGCACCGCCGTACGACCTCAGCCATCGCCGTCCGTACAACCATCCGTACGGTCCGTACAGTGTCAGTACGGTTTCGCCGGGAACCGGCCGCCGGTTTTACTGTTCACCAGTAATCGCCCGCCGTTCCGTTGTCGTCGTGGGCCTAGAAAATTGTGAGTATAATTTCTAAACCCAGATTAGGACTGGCAGTACATTTTTCTAGACCGGCTTAGGTAGATTCGGTGTATTCGGGACTGGGTTAGGCAATTCCGGTACTGGTTTTGAGTGAGGATGTTGATTGTTATGTTTGCATAAATCCTAAGTAAATTAATAGGATTATATTGAATATTCATTGAGTCCGAATTGATAAAATAACGATTATTCATAGGACTGGAGGTAGTACCGGGGGTTAATTAGACCGCGAAAATGGCTAATTGCATGGTTGAGATTGCCCAGAATGACTGGCTTGGTATTGATTGATATTGTTTGGGGCCAATCTCAATAGTACCGTGTTGATCGTGTCACGTGCGAATATAAATGAATTTATTGATGATTATGAAATATAATTTTGGGCCACATGGTATTAATTGGCCGATTGAGCACTGTATGATAATCTAGAATTGATTGAATGTTTGTGCATAATTGATGCTCATGACATACTGCACGACATTGCCTGGCTATGCATTTCGTATGTCGAGAATGAGGCGTGAATTAACGTTATGCGGGAATGCGTGCCTGACATGAGCGTGTGATCACTATAATTGCCCGATGCGTTCACGCCGGGTTCAGATAAAATGGGCCGTGTGCCGTGTGATCACAATACGGTCTTCGGATTGTGGCCTTCGGGTCGTTCCCGGTTCGTCCGGAAGACGGCATTGACCGTGAGGAGATCGGTGTTGCGCCTAGAGCGTTTCGACGCGAGCTAGAGACACTGGGCCAAATACGCTATGCGAAGGCCGTGAAGTGTAGGATTGGTCTTCGGATCGTGGCCTTCGGGTCGTGATCTTCGAATCGTGGCCTTCGGGTCGGGCCTTTGGGTCGTGGTCTTCGGATCGGGTCTTCGGATCGTGGCCTTCGGGTCGGGCCTTCGGGTCGAATATTGAAATTGAAAATGATTGCCGAGTTAGTGTGCCGTGTGATTCAAATTGAGACTTTGGCACGTGAATGGCATCTTCATGCATATGATTGCATTAATTGTCGCATTAATGCATGATATACGGTGTGCAACTTGAAACGTGAGCACGTTAAATTATGAGCACGCGTGTGGCGTACGTGTGATGAGATATGCCACGTATGTGCTGTGATTATATTTTATTAAATTGTCTAACCTGCAGGGTCTATACAATTGCCGGCTTGGGCCCGAGGGCCTAAGCCATTGTTTGTATTATGTTGTTTGTTGGTCGGGAGATTGTACGTTAGCCTAGCCTAGGTTTAGGGGTTGTATTCACTGAGAAGTGTTCTCATTGGTTTTTAAACCAAACATTTCAGACCCCCGTCCTTGAGAATGCCGCAGCCGCCACCACTTTTTGGGATCCCGACACAGATAGAGAGGTTTGTGAGTGTTTTTCCTTCGGGAAATGGAGAAGCCTACATAAGATATCGATCCGTGGTCACCGTAGACGTCGGAGAGTTCGCCGATCTTAACCAAGAATATATCGCCTGGTGTATTGGGGATGACCAGGGAAACATAGGTAGACCTCTTAGGTCCTTTGACGCTCCCTTAGATGAGCATGGTTTGATGGCGCCGATCGTTGCTGATGGCGAGGTGATTAACCCCCAAGATGAACCGATAGAGGAGGCCTATGATCCAGTAGTGGATGATGAACCCCAGGTTGTCACGCCCCGACCTCCACGGCACGCAACAACCCGTTCGGTGGTCGATATAGTGGTACGACGTCCCAGGATGCATCGTGATCGACCCGTTTCCCAAAGCAGAACATAAGGCACAAGCGGAAGCAAAAATTTTAAAAACAAAACACCCTGACAAAATAAAGATGAGAACCAGGGAAGTAACACCAAGGAGAACTTGAGGCAACGTACACATCCACAATCAAAAACCACCAGAAACATTCTTACATCGTTTTTAAGAAAAGCAACATTTGGAAAGAGGTACAACCGAATGAGAGACAACAGCCAACGGTAGAGGGTCCTAAATCCAAAAAGTGCCTACCCTCACAAAAGAAAACCAAACCTAGCCTAGGGCACCCAATCCGGATCTGAGCCATCGGACTCGGATGAACTGTCGGGTATCTCTGAATCCTCGCTAGGGATCTCCTCCTCGGACTCCTCGGTATCCATAGGCTCGGCTTCGTCGACCTCCATTGGCTCCACTACTGGGTCCTCCACAACTGGCTCGTGATCCACGCCTCCTAACTCCTCGTCTTCGGCAGGCTCATACCAGGCAAAAGGACCTATAGTCTCCTCCTCATCCATCTCGGAATCCACGATCTCACCATTTGGACACTGCGGGTCAAGCTCGCCCTCTACGGTGAACGGGACATCCATCGTGCGAAGGGGTCCAAACTCGTCTCCAAAACGATCCCGAAAACACCAAGCTACATACTCATGAACCTGAGGATGTGTCGTACCCACGTCTACACTAATCGCAGAGTAATGCCTCAAATACATCTCTCCATTCCCCACCGGATGTGTAGTCATGATATGCTCGTAATCTAGGGGAATCCCAAAACGCACCGGTACAGGTGGATCCGTCATGGACGTGGGTCTGAAAGTTTGGGTTATAAAAACCGTGAGACACATCTCAGTGAGTGCAAACACCTAAACCTAAATTAGGCTAACATGCATCTCCTGACGGGTAAAACAAATCACGCACATACAAGGATGACTTAGGCCCGTAGGCCCAAATCGACATTTCAATGACCCTGCAGGTTAGACAATCCCATAATATCACATTTCACAAGCAGCACTCTCAATCACGCGTACGTCACACGCATGCTCAAAACCTTTAGTGACAATTCCAAGTATGGTTCACCGAGTCACACAATTCAGCACACTATCTCATGCATTAATATGCATGCAAATGCCACTATCTTGCCATGCCCATAATCAAATTCCTATGGCATTTCAGCTCACAATTCCGTTCGTGTTCCGATTATAAAATAGAATCTACTTAGACACGTCCCATACCATGCCCAGCGGATTCCATCACATAATCAGACACTATGCATCACACGTTAACCATTTATTCATTATTCGACCCGAAGGTCCGATCCGAAGATCCGGTCCAAAGACCAATCACAACACTCCGTGGCCAGCGTAAAGACGCCCCAGGCCCAGTGTCTCTAGCCCGTGTCCTTACGCATCAGGCGCAACACCGATCTCCTTTACAAACCAGAGCCCGCGTAAACGCATCAGGATGGTTGTCTTCCGGACGTACCGGGCATCGTCCTGCTCCAAAGTGCATGAGGACGGCACACCCCGCGTAAACGCATCAGGGCGAAAAGTGATCACACATTCACACAATCGATTTTTATCTGAACCCCGCGTAAACGCATCAGGGCATAATTAGGTGATCACATGTTCATGGCATACACGCATTCTCGCACAATTTCCACAAGCCCCATACTCGGCATGCATAATGCGTAGCCATGCAATTCCGCACACGAATGTTGGTGCAATGTACCACGGCAAAATGTCCAAGCAATTCAATGCCAACATATCCTGATCAAAGATTCACGTCATGTAACATCCCGGAATTCGACTCGATCTTTGGAAGGAATGAAACGAGTATTATTCGATATTTCATTTTCGTAAGTCTCACCCGGAATTGATCACTCACGGGATACTGACCAGATGGGAAGGGCCAACTAGGAATAGGCACGTGGACTAAGGACCCAATCGCGAGTTAAACCCGACTTAGGACAATGACGAGGAAGTATTTTGGGCCAGTGTGAACCGATCATCCGAAACGGACGATTGTGTCATCGGAACTAGCGATAATTCCTCTCATTCCCTCTCTCGAGCTTGTCGCGGTTTGGACAACCCGAGGTCGGTACGTTTGAGTCCTAAACGGCCGCCCGTTAGTAAGAGATTTAGAAATGTGAAATTTGACGAGTTGATCGTGAATTTTAATCCGGACATCGAGAACGATTTTCGTGAATCTCGGGATAGTTTTATGAGGACGACGTCAAAAATGTGCTGGCCACTTAGGTATAGGACTTATATGGTCAAATATTAGCAATTCGAACCGGTACCGGAAATTAATGTCGGATTTGCCCCTATGCCCCCTCCAATTCCGAAATTTGAAATTCTGGTGGGGGTGTGACACTTGTCAACACCCCCCTTCCCCATGCAAATCATGATGGAAATGAAACTCACACTCTACCTATTCCTCTCCCCCATGCAAATCCATGATCACACATATCACATCACACTTCCTCTCACTCACTCTCTCTCTCACGCCCACTCTCCTTCTCACTCGGCTCACCCACCCTCTCTCCCGTCCGCCGACTCTCTCTCCCTCTCTCTCTTTCTCTCGGTGCATGCAGCTGGGTGAGCACCGAAACAGCTCCGCCGTCGCCAAGGCCAGCTCGGCCGCGCCTCCGCCGAGCCGTCGCCGCTCGCCAAGGCCGCCGCCGTGCGCCACCGTCGCCCCCTCACCGTTGTCCCCTCCGTTTCCTCTCCCCTTCAGCCGCATGCAGAGGAGTTCGGTGCCGGTCAGCCAAGGAGAAGCAAGCTGACCGTTCACCTCCCGCCGCCGTGCACCGCCGCCCGCTGTGCCCGCCGTCGCAGCCTCCCCTTACCGTCCCTCTCCTCCCTTCTCCTCTCTCCGGTTGCATGCATGTGGGTTGGGCGTCGGTCAGCCAAGGAAAGCAGGCCGTCCGCCCGCCGCTCGCCGTGAAGCACCGCCGGAGCCGCCCGCCGCTGCACGCCACCGTCCGCCGCCACTGAGGTGGCTGTCCTCCGTCGTTTCCCTCGCCGTTCCTCTCCATTTCCTGTCCGTCCCTTCCTGTTCCGTTCCCTTTGCCGGAGCAGACCGCCGCTCGCCGGGACCGAGCCAGCACCGCCGAGCACCGCCGTGGACAGCAGCCGCCCAGGGACCGCTCGGCCGCTTGTCCAGCCACCCTCTCCGTGAGCAATCAGTCCCGCGCCGGCTGTGGGACACCGCCGGAGTTGCTGTGGACCGCCGTGCGCCGCCGTGACCAGCCGCTCGTCCGGCTTCCCCTTGCCGTGATCAGCAGCTCAGCTGACCGTGAGCCGCCGGCCGTGGCTGTTGTGAACAGCCGGCCGTCGCTCGCCGCCGCCTCCTTGGGAAGTGTGCCGCCGGTTCCACCGTGTACCGGTGATCGGCCGCCGTTCCCCGTCGCCCGAGCGTTGGATCGAGGTGGGTGGAAACCTCTAAACCCCGATTAGGACAATTATGCGTCTTTAGATGGGCTTAGGGTGTCGGTTAATCGGTTAGTGTCGATTAGGGTTCGTGTAAATTTAGGTGTTAATGGTAGGTGTCGGGAAATGGTTAGTAAGTGACGAAGCATGTTTAGAAGAGAAATTAGAGCTCGGGATGATTGAATTAAGTTGCTGTCCACATTGAATTTATCGGCTAATTGCATGGTAGATTGAGGTTCGAATGGACTTGAGTGCCGGGATTGCCGGGATGATTGAGTTATGTGTCGGTTTGCCGACTGTGGTGTAATGGAGTCTACCATGCCGTATGTTCGTATGGCCGACATTTGTGAAATGTGACTTGTGATTTGCCAATGTACATAATGATGCCCGAATACGTCATAGGTGCTAATCTCGCATGTGATGTCCCATGGTGTTGATTGGGCCAATTGAGCATATGACGTGATTATTGAACATGGAAGTGTGACATTGAATTGTGCGGGACATTATGTCATAATACATTGCACCAACATTCGTGTGCGGAACTGCATGGCTACACATTATGCATGCCGAGTATGAGGCTTGTGGAAATCGTGCGAGAATGCGTGTATGCCATAGACATGTGATCACCTAATTATGCCCTGATGCGTTTACGCGGGGTTCAGATAAAATCGGTTGTGTGAATGTGTGATGTAACATCCCGAAATTCGACTCAATCTCCGGAAAGAATAGAACGAGTCTTATTCAATATTTCAATTTCGTAAGTCTCGCCCAGAGCTGATCACTCTTGGGATACTGACCAAGTGGGAATGGCTAACTAGGAATAGGTACGTGGACCAGGGACCTGATCGCGAATTAAGCCTGATTTCGAGAAAAGACGAGGAAGTATTCTAGGCTAGTATGGACCGATCTTCGGAAGGTAACAGACTCGGTTTGGCCGAGGCCAACGATGTATGGTCGGATAGCAGGTGATTCTGCAAGACCGAGAATACACGTGGCCAACCAGTCTCGAACTTAAACCAAACGATCGTGTCTCCGGAACTAGCGATAATTCCTCTCGTTCTCTCGACAATCGAGATAGTCGCGATTCGGACAACCCGAGGTCGATACGCGTAACTCCTAAACGGCCGCCCGTTAGTGAGAGATTTGAAATTTGGAAATTTGGCAATTTTGATCGTGAAATTTAATCCGGACTTTGAGACCGATTTTTCGTGGGTTACGGGATGGTTTTTATAAGGACGACGTCAAATTATGTTGGCCACTTATGTATAGGACTTATACGGTCGGAAAATGGTGATTCGACCCGGTATCGGAGGAAAATGACAAGTTTGCCCTTGAGCCCTTTAGCATTCCGAATTTTGGGGTTTTGTTTATTAGATTTTTATATGTTTTGGCAAACCCTAGGGTGGTGACACTTGTCACCCAAACCCTTCCCCATGCTTGCCATCATTGTTGTCCAACCTTGCACTCTACCTCTTGGTCTTCCCCATGCAAGCCATCATCACCTTTCTCTCTCTCTCATTTCCCACTCACTTCTTTCTCTTCTCTCTCTCTCCCCTCTTCATTTCCTCTCAACTCAGCCAGCCACCACTCCTCTCCCCTCTCTCTCCGTGAGCTTCTTCCTCTCGGCCTCACGCCGCCGTTCGCCGCCCGCCGGAGCCACCGCCCACCGGCGCCGCCGCCGTGAGTCGCCGTCCCTCTCCGTTTCCTCTCCCTCTCGGCTGCATGCAGTAGGGAAAGTGCCGGATCAGCCGACCACCTGAGCTACCATCCGCTGTCCACCCTCGCCGTTGCTTCGCCGGAGTAGCCATTGCCGTACCAAGGCTCTCGTTTGCCCTCTTGCTCGGTTTTCTTGCTTAGGCTAAGAGTAAGTGACATCCTAATCCTTGGTTAGGCTAGTGGGTTACTAATGGCATGTCTAGGGATGGATTAGGGGCTGTGCATGGTTGGTTTGTGGTTGGATAAGCTTGATTTGCTTAATGGTGCAAGATTTATGATTCTCGGATTTCTGGTTGTTACTGTACCTCTGTGCTTTGTTATTTTTTTAGTGATCATTGTGGGCCGAATCTGAAGAAGTGTTCTGCATGAAATTTGTTCCCAACATCTTTAAGTATAACATACTTTAAATTCAGAATTTTTGGAATTTTTTTAGGGCCATTCGGAGGTCAGTCTTCAGACCGTCACAAAACTGTCCGATTTACTGTTCACCCGACCTTTCTGTCTTTCCGAATTTTTATAAAATTTTCCAGACCTTATTTCAACAAACTTCCTTCACAAAAATTGTTAAAAACACGTTTTTCTATGACATATAAAAATTTCAGGGCTTTTCAAAATGATTTGGGTACTGAATGAGTTGTATTTTTGATGGTCTGAGGGGCTGTTTGAGCGAACCGGGTTCTGTCCGGCTTTGAGAGTCAAAACGAGGTGCTTACGGTTGGAATTGGGTTTCGAGTTCTTCACAGAAAATGTTTATCAAGATGTTTTGTATAACATATCCAAATTTTATAATTTTTGGAATTGATTTACTATTTATTTCAAATGGATTTCTATCACTGTGTAACTGCCCAGTTTGGACCCGATTTTGTATATTCTCGGTTTTCCTCTCTCGGACTGATTAGTGGCTGTCCATTGCGGATTTAATTGGGCCTTTTATGATTATTATGTGGGTGTAAACCTCCAAACCCTAATTAGGACGATTATGCGTTTTAACGGGCTTAGGGCGTGATTACTAGTCGAATAGTGTTAATTAGAGCTTATATGGATTTGCATGTTATTAGTGGGCATCGGGAAACTAATGGTAGGTGACAAAACAGAAATTAGAAGTGGATTAGAGGTCGAAATGATGAGGATTAGCTGCTATCCACATTGGGTTTTGATGGCCAATTCCACGGTAGTTTAAGCATTGAATTGATTGGAGTGCCGGGATTGCCGGGATGATTGAATTGTGTGTCGGTTTGGTAATCGTGATGGCTTGGGCCTACCATGTCGGATGCTCGCGTGACCGACTGTTGTGGAATGTGATTGGTGATTTGTTAATGTACATCATAATGCCCGAATACGTCATAAGTGCCAACTTCTCATGTGATGCCCCGTGGTGTTGATTGGGCTAATTAAGCATATGACGTGAATCATTGAACATGAAATTGTGGCATTGAATTGTGTGGGACATTATGCTGTGGTACATTGCACCAACATTCGTGTGCGAATTGCATGGCCGCGCATTATGCATGCCGAGTATGAGGCTTGTGGAAATTGTGCGAGAATGCGGGTATGCCATGGACATGTGATCACCTAATTATGCCCTGACGCGTTTACGCGGGGTTCAGATAAAAATTGGCAGTGTGCCGTGTGATCACTTAAGGCCTTCGGGTCGTGGCCTTCGGGTCGTGCCGTCCTCATGCACTTTGGAGCAGGACGATGCCCGGTGCGTCCGGAAGACGACCATCCTAAAGCAGGCTTTGGTTCGTGAGGAGATCGGTGTTGCGCCTGATGCGTTTACGCGGGCTAGAGACACTGGGCTTGAGAGCGTCTTTACGCTGGCCACGGAGTGTTGTGATTGATCTTCGGATCGGACCTTCGGGTCGGGCCTTCGGGTCGTGGTCTTCGGATCGGATCTTCGGATCGGGCCTTCGGGTCGGGCCTTCGGGTCGAATTGACAAGATAATCAACTACGTGTGTTGCATAGTGCCTGATTATGCAATGGAATTTGTGGGGCATGGTATGGGACGTGTCCAGCCGAATTCCATTTTATAATCGGAACACGCGCGAAATCCTGTGCTGTTACGTGTAATGCATAGTGCCTGATTATGCGATAGAAATCGGCTGGGTATGGTATGGGACGTATCTAAGCGGATTCTATTTTATAATCGGGACACGAATGGAATCTTATGCCGGAATGCCATATGAGTTAAATCGCATGCATGGCGAGGTAGTGGCATTTGCATGCATATGAATGCATGGGTCAGTGTGTGAATTTGTACGACTTGGTGATCTACATTTTGAACTGACACTAAAGGTTTTGAGCATGTGTGTGACGTACGTGTGATCGAGGATGCCGCGTATGTGACGTGATATTATTATGTGCCTAACCTGCAGGGTTAACATATGTTTGATTTGGGCCAAGGGCCTAAGTCGTGTGGTTGTTTTATTATATGTTTGTGTATGACTTGTCTGGGTACGCATTGGCCTAGGTAGGGCTTAGGGTGTTGCTTATTGAGACTCGTTCTCATGGTTATTATATAACCATTTCAGACCCCCGACTCCGACCATGAGCGGTCCGCCACCGCGTTCTAGGATCTCGAGGAAGAGCCGATGGAGCAAGATCCCGAAGAGGAGCCCATGGAGTTGGTGGACCCGTTTTGTATAGCTAGGCTAACCTACCCGACCACTTGCCCCTTTTGATGATGGTTGTTTTAATCCTCGTGACCTTTGTATGTAAGGTTGGATTTTGTAAGTACGTGCCGTTGAATGAAGTATATGGTTCAATTGTTCTACTACCCCTGGTCATGTATTGTTTTTTTGTACGGGTGTTTTAATTAATGCTTCCGCATGTGCCTTATGATTTGTTATGGGAGATGGGTCGGCGACAAATCCTGGGATGTCGCATTTTCAATACGGCCATCGAAGGGGTGTCGCGAGCCCGGTGGGGTCCGGGGCGTGACATCCCCGCTTGATTTGGTATCAGAGCATGGTCAGCTCGATCCAAGTTGGTCGAAGCCTGGAGTGATAAGGAGCGATGACTTTGGGGTAGTTAGTTAGGGAGACTTGTGTGCCATGCGTATCCCAGACTGTTTGATTGTGATTGCTGAGTGATGTTATGCAATAACGTGTGAGGTGCAGGTGCGTCAGGACTTGAGGTAAGTGCACGAATCCTGTTGGTTGTGATTGAGTGATGTTGTGATTGGCTGCCTGCTGAGTGAATTGTTGTGTGATTCACTGCCTAGGGCTTTAGACTGTCATAGTTGGCCTAGGTCTTTAATTCCAGAGGGGAATTATAGCAGGTAGGTGAGTGGTGTGAACTCTGTGAGTATGAGTAGCCGAGGAAGAGGTTGAGATCGAGGTCGAGGTCGAGGTCGTGTAGGTCTGCAAGTTGGAGTTGCAGAGGATCCCAGAGTGGATGGAATTCTGAGGGCACTCGAAGAAGTTGAAATTTTAATGGGAATGATGGGAACCAAGGTTAAGGGTAAGTTAATGCAGTCAGACAGATGCAATAACTGGTGGAGCAATTTTTGAAATTGAAACCTCTGAAGTTTGATGGGAAAAGTGACCCCGAGGCTACATCACTTTGGATATAAGAGTTAGAAAAAGGCTTTGAGGTATTAGGGTGCTTGGGTCGAGACTTTCAATGGGAAGTACTTTTCGGAGTGTGCGCTAAAACGGAAAAAGACAAAGTTTCTTCGGCTTCGCTAAAATCGGATATCAGTCGATCAGTATGAGGTCAAGTTTGTAAGGTTGTCTAAGTGTGCACCAAGGATGGATAAGGACCATGTGGATAGGACAAGGAGGTTCCGGGATGGATTGAAATCGGAACTCCGCAGTAGTTAGTACTCTTGAGTCTTAAGGGATTACAATGAGCTGTATGAGAGGGCTCAATGGTTGAAATGGATCTGAGTGAAAGGGCTGCCGCTTCTGGATTGCGGTACGCGCCGGTTAGGGACAATAGGAACTTGGAAAAAGTCTATGGCAGAGAATAGGAGACTTGTCCCTCTAGTAAGTAAGAACTTTGGAAAGCCGAACCACTGCTCCAGCTCTGCATGTCGGTCTTGTGGAAAGAGGCATAGGAATGGCCATTGCCAAGGTAGAAGTGGAGCATGTTGTAGATGTGGACAACAAGGTCATCAAGTGAGAAATTGCCAAATCGACAGGTTAGACCACTGATGTAATCGTAGCGACCGCAGGTAGGACATTAAGCGAGAGCTGCCCTGCAGAATAATTAGAATCGGCTAAAGACGTAAGGAAAAGTGTATGTTGTGGCTGAGAAGGAAGTTGAGGATGTGCCTTGAAAGTCTAGATGCGTTATGAGATGATATTGGGTACAACAGGAGATGATTTTGAAGTTATCGCTTGAGCGGTCATGTAAGACTTATAATCAATTTTATGGTGATTAGGCGCAATCTGTTTAAGGATTCATGGATTACTGATGATACTCTTGGACGGGTTGGAAGGATGAGTGTTGCTTAGAAATTTCAGATTTTGTAAAGAACCAATGTGATTGTTTTTGGGAGACTGTTGGACTGAAATTGGATGGATTGAGCCTTGTTTTTGAGGTATAGAAAGATAATTATTTTGTGACTAACTAGTTGGTCGAGGAACCAAGGCTAAAGGACATAGCCGAGGTGTGTAATCTTCCAAATGCCTTTCCTCGGGAATTGCCGGGATTGCCACCTGAAAAAGAAGTGGAGTTTGTGGTTGAATTAGCCCCAGGGACGGAACCGATCTCAAAATCGCCCTTCTGGATGTCACTGTCAGAATTGAAAGAATTGAAGGTCCAATGCATGAGTTATTGGATAAAGGCGTCGTTCGTCCGAGTGTGTCTCCATGGGGAGCGCCAATTTTATTCGTGAGGAAGAAGGACGGATCGTTCAGGTTGTGCATTGACTGCAGACAGTTGAATCAAGTTACCATTAGGAATAAGTACCTGTCTCCAAGGATAGATGACCTACTTGACTAATTACAAGGGGCATCGATGTTTTCTAAGATCGACTTGAGGATTGGTTACCATCAATTAAGGATCAAAAGGGAGGACGTGCCGAAGTCGGCATTTAGGACGAAGTATGGGCACTACGAGTTTGCAGTGATGCCGTTTGGACTGACAAACGCCCCTGCAGCCTTTATGGATTTAATGAATTGGATATTTAAGGAATTTCTGGATCAGTTTGTGATCGTATTCATAGACAATATCCTGGTGTATTCAAAGAGTTCCACCGAGCATGAGATACACTTGGAAGGAGTTCTATGGACTTTAAGGGAATATGCACTCTACGCTAAGTTTAGTAAGTGCGAATTTTGGCTTCGTCGAGTGGCATTTTTAGGACATGTGATATCCGGGGAAAGAATTGCAGTGGACCCGACAAAGATTGAGGCCGTCATGAATTGGCCAAGAATGACAACGGTAATCAAGGTTCAGAGTTTCTTGGGTCTAGCAAGTTATTACAGACGTTTCGTGAAAAGGTTTCTAGCGTTAGCTACACCGTGGACGCGTTTGCTAAAGAAGGAAATGAAGTTTGAACGGACGGCTAAGTGAAAAAGGAGTTTTCAAGAATTAAAACAGAGTGTGACGACCACACCAGTGTTGACGGTCCTGTCAGATTTGGGAGGATATGAAATCTACAGTGACGCATCACTAAAGGGACTACGATGCATGCTAATGCAACATGGAAAGGTGGTGGCATACGCATCGCGACAATTGAGACCGCATGAGCTGAACTATCCAACGCATGACTTGGAATTGGCCGCAATTATATTTGTCCTTAAGATTTGAAGGCACTACTTGTGTGGGGAAAAGTTT
The DNA here is from genome assembly GCA_031216185.1 of Syzygium aqueum. NCBI lineage: Eukaryota > Viridiplantae > Streptophyta > Magnoliopsida > Myrtales > Myrtaceae > Syzygium > Syzygium aqueum. The sequence goes on from CM062238.1 coordinate 20,910,309, forward strand.
TAGATTTACTCGGATCACCAGAGCCTCAAGTATCTAATTTCACAGAAGGAACTGAATATGAGGCAAAGGCACTGGATGGGACTGCTGAAGGACTACGATTGTGACATATTGCGTCACCCCGGAAAGGCCAACCGGGTAGCGGATGCCTTGAGTAGGAAATTGAGCATCGCGCAATTAATAGTCAAAGAATGGATTTTGTTGGAAGGAGCACGAGACTCAAAATTTAAGTTTGAGGTAGGACACCTCTCCAGTCTGATGACAACATTGAGGATTGAACCGAAAGTGCAAGCCAAGATTATGATGTTGCAGTCTACGGACCCTGAGATTTAGAAGATTCTGGAGATGGATAATAGTAAGAGGAAACCGGACTTCCAAGTGTCCGAGGACGGAATTCTTAAGTTTCGAGGACGTTTGTGCGTGCCCGATGATTTGGAGCTTAAGGAAGAGATTTTGTCGGAAGCTCATAGGAGCAATTATAGCATTCATCCGGGCAGCACGAAAATGTATCAGGACTTGCTACAACATTATTGGTGGAACGACATGAAAGTGGATGTGCCCAAGCCTGTGGCCAAGTGTTTGACGTGCCAGCAAGTGAAGGCGCAACATTGTATGCCTGGAGGAATGTTGCAGCCGTTGGAAATCCCAGAGTGGAAATGGGAGCATATTACAATGGAATTTGTAACGGGACTGCCAAGAAGCCAGAGGGGACACGACTCTATTTGGGTGATAGTGGACAGACTGACCAAGTCAACGCACTTCCTGGCAGTGCGAAAGGATTTCGAGTTGGAAAGGTACGCAGATCTTTATGTGCGACAGATAGTCCGTCTTCATGGGGTACCAGTGTCAATCACTTCGGACCGTGATCCCCAATTTACCGTGAATTTTTGGAAAAGTCTACGATCGGCCATGGGAACTAAGTTGCAATTCAGTACGGCCTATCATCCTCAGACAGATGGCCAATCTGAGAGGACTATTCAGACATTGGAGTTTCAGTTGGCGACCATGTATTCCTTAAGGTCGCACCGATGAGAGGACTGTCTCGGTTTGGCAAGAAAGGAAAGCTGAGTTCAAGATATGTAGGCCCGTTTGAGATTTTGGAAAGGATTGGAACGTTGGCATATCGTCTCACCTTGCCGCCAAATTTGTCGCAAGTTCACAATGTCTTCCACGTGTCAATGTTAAGAAAAATATGAACCAAACCCGACTCACGTTTTAAGAAACGAGGAAGTAGACGTGGACGACAAAGTGTCGTACGTGGAAAAGCCGGTCAGAATAGAGAACAGAAAGGACCGCGTGCTAATAAATAAGACGATCCCGATGGTCAAGGTGGTTTAGGAGCACCACGGAATGAAAGGTGCCACTTGGGAAAGTGAAGAGGCCATGCGACGTCAACACCCCCAACTGTTCGAGTAGATTAGTATGGGTTACAAATTTCGAGGACGAAATTTTTGTAAGGGGGGAAGAATTGTAACATCCCGAAATTCGACTCAATCTCCGGAATGAATAGAACGAGTCTTATTCAATATTTCAATTTCGTAAGTCTCGCCCAGAGCTGATCACTCTTGGGATACTGACCAAGTGGGAATGGCTAACTAGGAATAGGTACGTGGACCAGGGACCTGATCGCGAATTAAGCCTGATTTCGAGAAAAGACGAGGAAGTATTCTAGGCTAGTATGGACCGATCTTCGGAAGGTAACAGACTCGGTTTGGCCGAGGCCAACGATGTATGGTCGGATAGCAGGTGATTCTGCAAGACCGAGAATACACGTGGCCAACCAGTCTCGAACTTAAACCAAACGATCGTGTCTCCGGAACTAGCGATAATTCCTCTCGTTCTCTCGACAATCGAGATAGTCGCGATTCGGACAACCCGAGGTCGATACGCGTAACTCCTAAACGGCCGCCCGTTAGTGAGAGATTTGAAATTTGGAAATTTGGCAATTTTGATCGTGAAATTTAATCCGGACTTTGAGACCGATTTTTCGTGGGTTACGGGATGGTTTTTATAAGGACGACGTCAAATTATGTTGGCCACTTATGTATAGGACTTATACGGTCTGAAAATGGTGATTCGACCCGGTATCGGAGGAAAATGACAAGTTTGCCCTTGAGCCCTTTAGCATTCCGAATTTTGGGGTTTTGTTTATTAGATTTTTATATGTTTTGGCAAACCCTAGGGTGGTGACACTTGTCACCCAAACCCTTCCCCATGCTTGCCATCATTGTTGTCCAACCTTGCACTCTACCTCTTGGTCTTCCCCATGCAAGCCATCATCACCTTTCTCTCTCTCTCATTTCCCACTCACTTCTTTCTCTTCTCTCTCTCTCCCCTCTTCATTTCCTCTCAACTCAGCCAGCCACCACTCCTCTCCCCTCTCTCTCCGTGAGCTTCTTCCTCTCGGCCTCACGCCGCCGTTCGCCGCCCGCCGGAGCCACCGCCCACCGGCGCCGCCGCCGTGAGTCGCCGTCCCTCTCCGTTTCCTCTCCCTCTCGGCTGCATGCAGTAGGGAAAGTGCCGGATCAGCCGACCACCTGAGCTACCATCCGCTGTCCACCCTCGCCGTTGCTTCGCCGGAGTAGCCATTGCCGTACCAAGGCTCTCGTTTGCCCTCTTGCTCGGTTTTCTTGCTTAGGCTAAGAGTAAGTGACATCCTAATCCTTGGTTAGGCTAGTGGGTTACTAATGGCATGTCTAGGGATGGATTAGGGGCTGTGCATGGTTGGTTTGTGGTTGGATAAGCTTGATTTGCTTAATGGTGCAAGATTTATGATTCTCGGATTTCTGGTTGTTACTGTACCTCTGTACTTTGTTATTTTTTTAGTGATCATTGTGGGCCGAATCTGAAGAAGTGTTCTGCATGAAATTTGTTCCCAACATCTTTAAGTATAACATACTTTAAATTCAGAATTTTTGGAATTTTTTTAGGGCCATTCGGAGGTCAGTCTTCAGACCGTCACAAAACTGTCCGATTTACTGTTCACCCGACCTTTCTGTCTTTCCGAATTTTTATAAAATTTTCCAGACCTTATTTCAACAAACTTCCTTCACAAAAATTGTTAAAAACACGTTTTTCTATGACATATAAAAATTTCAGGGCTTTTCAAAATGATTTGGGTACTGAATGAGTTGTATTTTTGATGGTCTGAGGGGCTGTTTGAGCGAACCGGGTTCTGTCCGGCTTTGAGAGTCAAAACGAGGTGCTTACGGTTGGAATTGGGTTTCGAGTTCTTCACAGAAAATGTTTATCAAGATGTTTTGTATAACATATCCAAATTTTATAATTTTTGGAATTGATTTACTATTTATTTCAAATGGATTTCTATCACTGTGTAACTGCCCAGTTTGGACCCGATTTTGTATATTCTCGGTTTTCCTCTCTCGGACTGATTAGTGGCTGTCCATTGCGGATTTAATTGGGCCTTTTATGATTATTATGTGGGTGTAAACCTCCAAACCCTAATTAGGACGATTATGCGTTTTAACGGGCTTAGGGCGTGATTACTAGTCGAATAGTGTTAATTAGAGCTTATATGGATTTGCATGTTATTAGTGGGCATCGGGAAACTAATGGTAGGTGACAAAACAGAAATTAGAAGTGGATTAGAGGTCGAAATGATGAGGATTAGCTGCTATCCACATTGGGTTTTGATGGCCAATTCCACGGTAGTTTAAGCATTGAATTGATTGGAGTGCCGGGATTGCCGGGATGATTGAATTGTGTGTCGGTTTGGTAATCGTGATGGCTTGGGCCTACCATGTCGGATGCTCGCGTGACCGACTGTTGTGGAATGTGATTGGTGATTTGTTAATGTACATCATAATGCCCGAATACGTCATAAGTGCCAACTTCTCATGTGATGCCCCGTGGTGTTGATTGGGCTAATTAAGCATATGACGTGAATCATTGAACATGAAATTGTGGCATTGAATTGTGTGGGACATTATGCTGTGGTACATTGCACCAACATTCGTGTGCGAATTGCATGGCCGCGCATTATGCATGCCGAGTATGAGGCTTGTGGAAATTGTGCGAGAATGCGGGTATGCCATGGACATGTGATCACCTAATTATGCCCTGACGCGTTTACGCGGGGTTCAGATAAAAATTGGCAGTGTGCCGTGTGATCACTTAAGGCCTTCGGGTCGTGGCCTTCGGGTCGTGCCGTCCTCATGCACTTTGGAGCAGGACGATGCCCGGTGCGTCCGGAAGACGACCATCCTAAAGCAGGCTTTGGTTCGTGAGGAGATCGGTGTTGCGCCTGATGCGTTTACGCGGGCTAGAGACACTGGGCTTGAGAGCGTCCTTACGCTGGCCACGGAGTGTTGTGATTGATCTTCGGATCGGACCTTCGGGTCGGGCCTTCGGGTCGTGGTCTTCGGATCGGATCTTCGGATCGGGCCTTCGGGTCGGGCCTTCGGGTCGAATTGACAAGATAATCAACTACGTGTGTTGCATAGTGCCTGATTATGCAATGGAATTTGTGGGGCATGGTATGGGACGTGTCCAGCCGAATTCCATTTTATAATCGGAACACGCGCGAAATCCTGTGCTGTTACGTGTAATGCATAGTGCCTGATTATGCGATAGAAATCGGCTGGGTATGGTATGGGACGTATCTAAGCGGATTCTATTTTATAATCGGGACACGAATGGAATCTTATGCCGGAATGCCATATGAGTTAAATCGCATGCATGGCGAGGTAGTGGCATTTGCATGCATATGAATGCATGGGTCAGTGTGTGAATTTGTACGACTTGGTGATCTACATTTTGAACTGACACTAAAGGTTTTGAGCATGTGTGTGACGTACGTGTGATCGAGGATGCCGCGTATGTGACGTGATATTATTATGTGCCTAACCTGCAGGGTTAACATATGTTTGATTTGGGCCAAGGGCCTAAGTCGTGTGGTTGTTTTATTATATGTTTGTGTATGACTTGTCTGGGTACGCATTGGCCTAGGTAGGGCTTAGGGTGTTGCTTATTGAGACTCGTTCTCATGGTTATTATATAACCATTTCAGACCCCCGACTCCGACCATGAGCGGTCCGCCACCGCGTTCTAGGATCTCGAGGAAGAGCCGATGGAGCAAGATCCCGAAGAGGAGCCCATGGAGTTGGTGGACCCGTTTTGTATAGCTAGGCTAACCTACCCGACCACTTGCCCCTTTTGATGATGGTTGTTTTAATCCTCGTGACCTTTGTATGTAAGGTTGGATTTTGTAAGTACGTGCCGTTGAATGAAGTATATGGTTCAATTGTTCTACTACCCCTGGTCATGTATTGTTTTTTGTACGGGTGTTTTAATTAATGCTTCCGCATGTGCCTTATGATTTGTTATGGGAGATGGGTCGGCGACAAATCCTGGGATGTCGCATTTTCAATACGGCCATCGAAGGGGTGTCGCGAGCCCGGTGGGGTCCGGGGCGTGACATGTGATCACTTTCGCCCTGATGCGTTTACGCGGGGTGTGCCGTCCTCATGCACTTTGGAGCAGGACGATGCCCGGTACGTCCGGAAGACAACCATCCTGATGCGTTTACGCGGGCTCTGGTTTGTAAAGGAGATCGGTGTTGCACCTGATGCGTAAGGACGCGGGCTAGAGACACTGGGCCTGGGGCGTCTCTACGCTGGCCACGGAGTGTTGTGATTGGTCTTCGGACTGGATCTTCGGATCGGGCCTTCGGGTCGAATAATGGAATAAATGTTAACGTGTGATGCATAGTGTCTGATTATGTATTGGAATCCGCTGGACATGGTATGGGACGTGTCTAAGTAGATTTCACTCTATAATCGGAACACGAATGGAAGTTTGTGCCCGGATGCCATAGAAATTGGATGGTGGGCATGGCATGTTAGTGGCATTTGCATGCATATGAATGCATGAGTTAGCGTGCTGAATTGTGTGACTCGGTGAACCATACTTGGAATTGTCACGAAAGGTTTTGAGCATACGTGTGACGTACGCCTGGTCGAGGATGCCGCTTGTGATTTGTAATATTATGGGATTATCTAACCTGCAGGGTCATTGATATGCCGATTTGGGCCTACGGGCCTAAGTCATTGTTATATATGCGTGCTATTGTTTTTCCCGTCAGGAGATGCATGTTAGCCTAATTTAGGTTTAGGAGTTTGCACTCACTGAGATGTGTCTCACGGTTTTTATAACCCAACCTTTCAGACCCGCGCCCATGAACCGACCGCCTATTCCGATTCTGTCACGCCCCGACCTCCTCGGCACGCGACAACCCGCGCTCACCATGGTCGATATAGTACGACGTCCCAGGACATGCCGTCGTCGACCCAAATCCCAAACAATTCATAATACACATGCGGAAGCAAAATATGAGAGAAACACCCAGACAATATATATGAGAACATGGGAAGCAACACGGAGAACACTGAGGTAACGTACACATCCATAATCCCAAAATTTGCCTGAAACATCCTTACATTAATTCAAAATAAAAACAACATCAACTGAGACGAGCACAATAAAAGAGTACTGCTGGCGGGTCAAGAGGCTAGTAACAAGGGGGACCAATCGGCTAAACAAAAAGGGTCCAAAATCCAAAAAGGTGTCTACCCTTGCAAACCGACTAAGTCTAGCCTAGGGTTCCCAATCTGGATCTGAACCATCGGACTCGGACGGGCTGTCTGGTAACTCTGAATCCTCGCTAGGGGCCTCCTCCTCGGATTCCTCGGTGTCCATTGGTTCGGCCTCATCAACCTCCATAGGCTCCACTACCGGGTCCTCGACTGCTGGATCCTCCATCGGGAACTCATGATCTATACCACCCAACTCCTCATCCTCGGCAGGCTCGTACCAGGCGAAAGGACCTATAGTCTCATCCACACTCGTCTCGGAATCCACGACCTCACCGCTCGGGCATTGTGGATCAAGCTGGCCTTCTATGGTGAATGGAACGTCCATCGTGCGGAGGGGTCCGAACTCATCTCCCCAACGGTCTCGAAAACACCAGGCTACATACTCATGGACTTCGGGATGTGTCGTACCTACATCTACGGTAATCATGGTGTAATGCCTCATGTAAACTTCATTGTTCGCCACCGGGAATTCAACCATCGTATGCTCATATTCTATAGGGATCCCGAAGCGAATTGGAATGGGCGGTCGGTTCATGGGCGCTGGTCTGAAAGGTTGGGTTATGAAAACCGTGAGACACTTCTCAGTGAGTGAAAACTCCTAAACCTAAATTAGGCTAACATGCATCTCCTGACGGAACAAAAACAATAGCACGCATATATAACAATGACTTAGGCCCGTAAGCCCAAATTGGCATATCAATGACCCTGCAGGTTAGATAATCCCATAACATTACAAATCACAAGCGGCATCCTCGACCAGGCGTACGTCACACGTATGCTCAAAACCTTTTTGTGACAATTCCAAATATGGTACACCGAGTCACACAATCCCGCACAATTTCTCATGCATTCAAATGCATGCAAATGCCACTAACTCGCCATGCCCACAATCCAAACTCCTATGGCATCTCGGCACAACTACCATTCGTGTTCAGATTATAGAATGGAATCTACTTAGACACGTCCCATACCATGCCCAGCGAATTCCATCACATAATCCAACACTATGCATCACACGTTATCCGTTTATTTCAATTATCTCGACCCGAAGGCCCGACCCGAAGATCCGGTCCGAAGACCAATCACAACACTCCGTGGCCAGCGTAAAGACGCCCCAGGCCCAGTGTCTCTAGCCCGCGTCCTTACGCATCAGGCGCAACACCGATCTCCTTTACAAACCAGAGCCCGCGTAAACGCATCAGGATGGTTGTCTTCCGGACGTACCGGGCATCGTCCTGCTCCAAAGTGCATGAGGACGGCACACCCCGCGTATTCCGCATCAGGGCGAAGGTGATCACACATTCACACAACCGGTTTTATCTGAACCCCGCGTAAACGCATCAGGGCATGATTAGGTGATCACAATCCATGGCATACACGCATTCTCGCACAATTTCCATAATGCTTCATACTCAGCAAGCGTAATGCGTAGCCATGCAATTCCGCACACGAATGTTGGTGCAATGTACCACGGCAGAATGACCAAGCAATTCAATGCCAACATATCATGATCAAGGATCCACATCATATGCTTAGTCAGTCCAATCAATTAATTCGGGCACCACAGGTGATTACGGCACTTATGACGTACTTTGATAATTCACCAATCACATTCCACATTGTCGCTCACACGAACATGCGACATGGTATTCTCAATTTATCATGATTTTCAAACCGACGTGCAATCCAATCATTCCGGCCATCCCGGCACTCCAATCAAGTTGATCCACTAATTTCCGTTAATTGGACCGTTAAATTCTCGGCATGGACAGCAGCTAATTCATGTCATATTAGCCTCTAATTCTCTTCTAACTCATGCGTTGTCACCTTCCAATTGTTTCCCGACACCCACTAATAGCACACAAATTCACCCGAGTCCTAATTAACGTTAATCGACTAACTAACACACTCTAGGCCCGTTTTAAAGTGCATTATCGTCCTAACTAGGGTTTAGAGGTTTTCACCCACCTAAGTCCAAGCTCGGGCGACGGGGAAAGGCGGCCGATCACCGGTACACGGTGGAACCGGCGGCACACTTCCCAAGGGGCGACGGCGCGCGGCGGTCCGGCGTCCACAGCAACCACGGGCGGCGGTGTGAGGCCGGCGGGGCTACTGTTCGCGGCGACGGGAGGTTGGACGGGCGGCTGGTTGGCGCGACCAGCGGCTGGACACGGCGGTGCTCGGTGGACAGCGGCGGACGGCGACGGAGAGCGGCGGCGTCCCGGCGTCCTTGGCACCGGCGTGAGGAGAACAGAACCGGGAGAGGCGGAGGAGAGATTGAGAGGGACGGTGAGGGCTGGCTGGCGGCGAACAGGTCCGGCGAACGGCGGTCCTCCCGGCGAACGGTGGACGTTCAGCCTGTCCTTCCTCAGCTGACCGGCGCCGGTTCTTGCTGCATGCAGGTGGGAAAGAGGGGAGACGGAGGTGAAACGGAGGGGAAAGGCAAGGGGGCGGCGGCGTGCAGCGGCGGTGAACTCGGCGGAGCGGCGACGGTCACGGCGGTGCACGGCGGCGGTCTTGGCAGACGGTCAGTTCGTTCCACCCTGGCTGACCGACGCCAAACCCCTCTGCATGCAGCCGAAGAGGAGAGGGAGGACGGAGGGGAACAGCGGCGCACGGCAAGCTCGGCGGTGCAGCGGCGGTCCGGCGGCGACGCGGTGGTGCTGGCCTCGGCAAGCGGCGGACGAACAGCCAACTCCCCTTGGCTGACCGGCGTCTAATCCCGCCTGCATGCAACCGGAGAAGGGGGAAATGAAGGGAAACGGTGAGGGGGACAGCAGCGGCGCACGGTGGCGGCCTTGGTGGAGCGGCGACGGCTCGGCGGAGGCGAGGCGGTGCTGGCCTCGGCAACGGCGGAGCTGGTCCTGGCCGGTCGTGGAACAGCAAGGGAGAGAGGGAAGAAGAGGGAGAGACAGTCGGCTGGTGGCGGTGAGGCGAGAGGGAGAGGGTGGCGTTCGGTGGCGGTGTTGGCTGGCGGTGGTTTCCGGCGGCTGAGGGCGGTGGCGTGAGGCTGAGCGGGAGAGGGAGAGGTCGCCGGAGGGAGAGAGAGAGAGAGAGAGACGGACGGGAGAGAGAGAGAGATGAGCCGAGTGAGAGAGAGAAGGGAGAGAATGGTGAGGTGAGAGGTGATGATTGCATGGGGAAGCTCAAAGGTCTTGGAAGAAAACTTGGACTACCATGATGGCTTGCATGGGGAAGGGGGGTGTTGACAAGTGTCACACCCCCACCAGAATTCAAATTCGGAATTCCAAAGGTCTCGGGGGCAAAACGGTCCTAAATTCCCGGTACCGGGTCGGTTCGTCAAAATTCGACCCTATTAGACCTATATACACGTGGCCAGATTAATTTGACGTCGTCCTTATAAAAACTATCCCGAGACTCGCGAAACATCGCTCCCGATGTCCGGATTAAATTCCACGATCGAATTCATCAATTTCCCATTTTCCAATTCTCTCACTAACGGGTGGCCGGTTAGGATCTTACGCTTATCGACCTCGGTTGTCCGAGTCACGACGAGCTCGATTGTCAAGGGACGGGAGGAATTATCGCTAGTTCCGAGAACGCGATCATCCGGCTCGAGTTCCGAAGACCGGTCCATACTGGCCCAAAATATTTCCTCGTCATTCTTTTAAATCGGCTTAATTCGCGATCGGTCCTTGGTCCACGTATCTAATCCCAGTTGGCCATTCCCATTTGGTCAGTATCCCGAGAGTGATCAGCTCCGGGCGAGACTTACGAAAATGGAATATCGAATAAGACTCGTTTTATTCATTCCAGAGACTGAGTCGAATTTCGGGATGTTACAGATTCGCTTCGGGATCCCTTTAGAGTATGAGCATACGATGGTTGAATTCCCGGTGGCGAACAATGAAGTTTATATGAGGCATTATTCGATGATAACCGTAGACGTAGGCACGACACATCCTGAAGTTCATGAGTATGTAGCCTGGTGCTTCCGGGACCGTTGGGGAGAGGAGTATGGGCCCCTCCGTACCATGGATGTCCCGTTCACCATAGAGGGCCAGCTTGATCCACAATGCCCGAGCGGTGAGGTCGTGGATTCCGAGATGAGTTTGGATGAGACTATAGGTCCTTTTGCCTGGTACGAGCCTGCCGAAGACGAGGAATTAGGAGGTATAGATCACGAGCCAGTCGTGGAGGATCCAGTGGCGGAGCCCATGGAGGTTGACGAGACCGTACCGATGGACACCGAGGAGTCCGAGGAGGAGGTTCCTAGCGAGGATTCAGAGATACCAGACAGCTCGTCCGAGTCCGATGGCTCAGATCCCGATTGGGTACCCTAGACTAGGCTCGGTTATCTATTTATGAGGATAGGCACTTTTTGAGATTTAGGACCCTCTACCGTTGGCTGTTGTCTCTCTTTTGATTGCACTTTATTTCTAGGGTCGTTCTTTTGGAACAATGTAAGGATGATTTTGGTTGTTCTTAGTTATGGATGTGTACGTTGCCTCGGTTCTCTTTATGTTGTTGCCCTTGGTTCTCACATTTATGTTGTACGGGTATTTGTTTTAAATTCTTGTTTCCGCATGTGTTTCACACTCTGCTTTGGGAAATGGGTCGCCGACGATGCGTCCTGGGACGTCGTGTTATATTCTTATCGACCCACCGATCGGGGTTTCGCGTGCCGGGGAGGTCGGGGCGTGACACGTCATATGCTCAGCCAGCCCAATCCATCAATTCGGGCACCACATGTGATTACGGCACTCATGACGTACATTGATAACTCATCAGTCACATTCCACATTGTCGATCACACGAACATGCGACATGGTATTCTCAATTTATCATGATTGTCAAACCGACGTGCAATTCAATCATTCCGGCCATCCCGGCACTCCAATCAAGTTAATCCACTAATTTCCGTTAATTGGACCGTTAAATTCTCGGCATGGACAGCAACTAATTCACTTCTAATCAGCCCCTAATCCTCTTCTAACTCATGCATTGTCACCTACTAGTTGTTTCCCGACACCCGCTAATGGCACACAAAATTTACCCGAGTCCTAATTAACGCTAATTGACTAACCAACATACCCTAGGCCCGCTTTAAAGTGCATTATCGTCCTAATTAGGGTTTAGAGGTTTTCACCCACCTCAATCCAAGCTCGACGACGGGGAATGGCGGCCGATCACCGGTGAACGGTGAAACCGGCGGCACAAGTCCCAAGGAAGCGACGGCGAGCGGCGGTCCGGCGGTTCACAGCAACCACGGGCGGTGGTACACGGCTGGCGGGGCTGCTGTTCACGGCGAGGGAGGACCGGACGAGCGGCTGGGCGGTCCCCGGATGGCTGCTGTCCACGGCGGTGCACGGTGGTGGCGCGCGAGCAGCGAGCGTTCCGGCGACGACGCGGCGGTGGTGGCTCGGTCTCGGCGACGGCGGTCTGCTCCGGCGAAAGGGGCGGAACAGGGAGCGTCGGAGGGAAAAAGAGAGGGACGGCTAGGGAGCGACGGTGGACAGCCACCACGGCGGCGGCGAACGGCGGCGTGCAGCGGCGAACGGCTCCGGCGGTGGCTCAGCCGTGCATGCAGCCGCGACGGAGAGGAAGGAGGGAGGAACGGCGGCGAACGGCGGTGTGGCTGGCCGACGTTCAACCGTGCATGCACCGGGGAGGAAGGGACGGCGGCGAGGGAACAGCAGCGGTGGCCAACGGCGGACGGCGACCGGCGGTCCTCCTCGGCGAGCGGCGGTCGAACAGCCTACTTCCCTTGGCTGACCGGCGTCCAACCCTCTTGCATGCAACCGGAGAAGAGGAGAGAATGAAGGGAAATCGGTGAGGGGGCGACGACGGCGCACGGCGGCGGCCTCGGCGAGCGGCTGGTGGCGCGACCGAGCTAGGCGGACGGGAGGCCAGCCACGGCCAGGCTTTGCCGGCGTGAACAGCGAGGGGAAAGGGGGAGAGTGACGGTCGGTTGGAGGTGGTGAGGCGAGGGGGAGAGGCGGTGCACGATGGTGGTGCTGGCTGGTTGCGGTTTTCGGCGGTTCAGGTATAAGTCCTATACCTAAGTGACCAACATATTTTTGACGTCGTCCTCCTAAAAACTATCCCGAGATTCACGAAAAATCGTTCTCGATGTTCGGATTAAATTTCACGATCAAATCGTCAAATTTCTAATTTCTAATTTCTAATTTCTAAGTCGGGCTTGACTCGCAACCGGGTCCTTAGTCCACGTGCCTATTTCTAGTTGGCCATTCCCATCTGGTCAGTATCCCGTGAGTGATCAGTTCCGTGCGAGACTTACGAAATGAAATATCGAATAATACTCGTTTTATTCATTCCAGAGATCGAGTCGAATTTCGGGATGTTACACAGGTGGTAGCTGAAGACCAAGACCAGTGGGTGAACGATGATGATATACCTTGGATGCCATGGACGTTGATGATGTTGAGAATGGAGAAGTCGCGGAAGTAGATAGTGACGAGGAGCTTGGGTGGTATCTTGATCCAGAAATAGAATTGGATTCTGAGGAGGAGAGAGCCGCAGCCTTGGATATGGACTCGGAGGAGTCCGAACCTCAGGCTAGCTCTCAGGAGGAGTCCGAGACGCAGGAGAGTTCAGAGCACGATTCCTCGGGATCTGACCCCGACTGGATGCCTTAGCTTTCGTCCTAACCCCCAACCGCCAGTTGACTCTTTTTGATGGCGATCTCACCTTAGATAGTGGCTAACCAAATCCTCTCTCAGCCAAAGCCCCTTTTTGTTGTAATTGGCTGTTGTATGTCGGTTTTTTATGTTAGATAGCGTGGCGTGCTTGAGGCATAGTTTGTAGTATTTATGTGAATATCAGTTGTAAATATTTTTAAGGTAATGTAATAAGTTTGTTTTTTTTTTTTTCAGATTCTATATTTATGAGTTGTTCTATCCATGGTTGTCATTATAATAGTACGGGTGTATATATATTTATTTATATATATACGTGTCTTCCGCATGTATATTATTCTCTGTGTATGTTGGGTCGGCAATGCAATCCTGGGAGCGTTGCACTAGGAATGACCAAAGGGCGATGTTACAAACCGAGGAGGTCGGGGCGTGACATAATTAGCAAAGGATTGTAGCGACAAAAGGCATACAACTTCATATTCTCATGGCTTGGCTTGGATTTTATAAACAACCCCTTTGATGGTTTCTTCATTCCCATTCGATGTGGGACTCTTGGCATTTGCATGAAGACAAAGCCAAAAGTCTCATATTGAAGGCGTTCAAGGCAAACCGAGAGTCCCACATCAAATGGGAATGAAGAGACCATCAAAGGGGTTGTTTATAAAACTCAAGTCAAGCTTTGTAATTAGAGTTCAATACACCCAAGCCAAGCATTACAATTGAAGATCAATGCACTTACAATGCATGGAAATTAGAGTTCAATTTATTTAATAAAAAAAATTAAATAATGAAATTATTTATTTATTTATTTATTTCGCAGAAATGGCCCAAAACTGGCGGTTCCAGGCCGGTTCAAATTTTTCTAGAACCGAAACCAGGCCCCTATGCCATGGGTCGGTTCCGATTTCGAATCGCGGGCCCGGTCAACGGGCCGGGCCTAGGTTTGACCGGACTGGTTTCGGGCCAAAACCGGCCCATAGCCACCTCTAGATCCATCCATCTGCACTGTCTCATATTTAATTCTTTTTGCGAAAATAGATACTTAAGGCTTTAATGGTCTGTATAAATCTGAAATTTTTCTCCACACAAGTAGTGCCTCCAAATCTTCAAGGCAAATATGATTGCTGCTAACTCCAAATCATGCGTCGGATAGTTCAATTCATGCGGTCTCAACTGTAACATCCCGAAATTCGACTCAGTCGCTGGAATGAATAAAGCGAGTATTATTCGATATTTCATTTTCATGAGTCTCGCCCGGAGCCGATCACTCTCGGGATACTGACCAAATGGGAATGGCCAACTAGGAATAAATACGTGGACCAGGGGCCGATCGCGAATTAAGCCGATTTAGAAGAATGACGAGGAAATATTTTGGGCCAGTATGGACCGGTCTTCGGAACTCGAGCCGGATGATCGCGTCCTCGGAACTAGCGATAATTCCTCTCGTCTCTTGACAATCGAGCTCGTCGCGATTCAGGCAACCGAGGTCGATACGCGTAAATCCTAAACGGCCACCCGTTAGTAAGAGAATTAGAAAATGAGAAATTGATGAATTCAATCGTGGAATTTAGTCCGGACTTCGAGGCCAATTATCGTGAGTTACGGGATGATTTTCTCAAGGACGACGCCAAATTAAGCTGGCCATGCGTGTATAGGTCTTGTAGGGTCGAATTTTGGCGAACCGACCCGGTACCGGATTTATTTGTCAGTTTTGCCCCCGTGACCCTTGGAATTCCGAAATTTGATTCCTTGTGGGGATGTGACACTTGTCACTCTCCCCCTTCCCCATGCATGACATCACCTCACCCACACTCACACTCCACCTCTTCATCTCCCCCATGCAAGTCATGATTTCCCCATTTGTCTCTTCATATTCTCTCTCTCTCCCATTTCTTTCTCTCATTCTCTCCCTCCCTCACACTCTCACCCGCCGGCCATCCCTCTCCCTCTCTCTCTCCCTTCCGGCCTCACGCCGCCGTCCACAACCCGCCGGAACCACCGCCTGCCGGAGCTGCCGCCGTGAGCCCCCTCTCGCCTCACCGCCACCCGACCGCTCCCTCTCTTTCTCTCCGTCTCTCTCTCTCTCGCTGTTCCCGAGCGGCCGAGACCAGCTCCGCCGTTGCCGGGGCCAGCACCGCCGCGTCGCCGCCGAGCTCGCCGCTGCACCGCCAGCTCGCCGTGCGCCGCTGTCCCCCTTCCGTCCGTCCTCTCCTCTCCGGCTGCATGCAAAGGAGTGACGCCGGTCAGCCAAGGGGAAAGGCAGCTCGTTCGCCGCCGTGGCGCGTCGCCGCCGCCGGGACCGTCGCTGCTGCCCCCTCGCCGCCGTCCCCTCCTCCTCCCGGTTGCATGCACGGGTGAGCACCGGCCAGCCGCGCCACCAACCCGCCGTTGCTTCCCTCTTCCTCTCCTCTCCGCCGCGGCTGCATGCAGGGGTGAACCGCCGCCGGAGCTGCCCGCCGCTGCACGCCGTCGCCGGTCGCCGCCGCTGTGGCCGTCCACCGTCGCCGCCCTAGCCGTTCCTCTCCGTTCTCCGTCCGCCTCTCCCTGTTCCGTCCCCTTTCACCGGAACAGACCGCCGTTCGCCGAGGCCGAGCCAACGCCGCCACGCCGTCACCGGACTGCACGCTGTTCGCCGCCACCGCCATGCACCGCCGTGGACAGCAGCCGCCCGGGGACCGCTCAGCCGCTCGTCCAGCCTTCCCTCGCCGTGAACAGCAGTCCCGCCGGCCTCACACCGCCGCCCGTGGTTGCTGTGGACCGCCGGACCGCCGCTCGCCGCCGCCCTTGGGACTTGTGCCGCCGGTTCCACCGTTCACCGGTGATCGGTCGCCATTCCCCGTCGCTCGAGCTCGGAGTTGGTGGGTGAAAACCTCTAAACCCTAATTAGGACGATAATGCGCTTTAAAACGGGCCTAGGGTGTGTCGGTTAGTCAATTAGCACTAATTAGGACTTGTATGGATTTCATGTTATTGGTGGGTGTCGGGAAACTAGTAATGGATTGACAAAATAGAATTTGGAAAAGAATTAGAGGTTGAAATAGAGAGAACTAGCTGCTGTTCACATTGGATTTTGAGGGCCAATTCCACGATAGTTTGAGAATCGAATTGATTTGGATTGCCGGAATTGCCGGGATGATTGACTTGTATGTCGGTTTGGCAATTGTGATCATTTGGGTCTACTATGTCGCATGTTTGTGTGATCGACATGTGTGGAATGTGATTGGTGAATTATCAATGTACGTCATAAGTGCCGTATTCATATGTGATGCCCGAATTAATTGATTGGGCCGACTGAGCATATGACGTGGATCATTGATCATGATTTGTTGGCATTAAATTGCGTGGACATTCTGCCGTGGTACATTGCACCAACATTCGTGTGCGGAATCGCATGGCTACACATTATGCATGCCGAGTATGTGGATTGTAGAAATTGTGCGAGAATGCGTGTGTGCCATGGACATGTGATCACCTAATTATGCCCTGATGCATTTACGCGGGGTTCAGATAAAACCGGTTGTGTGAATGTGTGATCACCTTCGCCTTGATGCGTTTACGTGGGGTGTGCCGTCCTCATGCACTTTGGAGCAGGACGATGTCCGGTACGTCCGGAAGACAACCATCCTAATGCGTTTACGCGGGCTCTGGTTTGTAAAGGAGATCAATGTTGCGCCTGATGCGTAAGGACGCGGGCTAGAGACACTGGGCCTGGGGCGTCTTTACGCTGGCCACGGAGTGTTGTGATTGGTCTTCGGACCGGATCTTCGGATCGGACCTTCGGGTCGGGCCTTCGGGTCAAATAATGGAATAAATAGTTAACGTGTGATGCATAGTGTCTGATTATGTGATGGAATCCGCTGGGCATGGTATGGGACGTGTCTAAGTAGATTTCATTCTATAATCGGAACACGAATGGAAGTTCGTGCCGGGATGCCATAGAAATTTGATTGTGGGCATGGCAAGTTAGGGCATTTGCATGCATATGAATGCATGAGTTAGTGTGCTGAATTGTGTGACTCGGTGAACCGTACTTGGAATTGTCACTAAAGGTTTTGAGCATGCGTGTGACGTACGCGTGATCGAGGATGCCGCTTGTGAATTGTAATATTATGGGATTGCCTAACCTGCAGGGTCATGAACTTGTCGATTTGGGCCTACGGGCCTAAGTCATCCTTGTATGCGTGTGATTTGTTTTACCCGTCAGGAGATGCATGTTAGCCTAATTTAGGTTTAGGAGTTTTACATTCACTGAGATGTGTCTCACGGTTTTTATAACCCAACCTTTCAGACCCGCGTCCATGACGGATCCACCTGTCCCGGTACGTTTTGGGATTCCCCTAGATTACGAGCACATCATGACTGCACATTCGATGGGGAATGGGGAGGTGTATTTAAGGCATTACTCTGCGATTAATGTAGACGTGGGTACGACACATCCTCAGGTTCATGAGTATGTAGCTTGGTGTTTTCGGGACCGTTTTGGAGACGAGTTTGGACCCCTTCGCACGATGGATGTCCCGTTCACCATAGAGGGCCAGCTTGACCCGCAGTGCCCGAATGGTGAGATCGTGGATTTCGAGATGGATGAGGAGGAGACGATAGGTCCTTTTGCCTGGTATGAGCCTGCCGAAGACGAGGAGTTAGGAGGTGTGGATCACGAGCCAGTTGTGGAGGACCCCGTGGTGGAGCCAATGGAGGTCGACGAAGCCGAGCCGATGGATACCGAGGAGGAGATTCCTAGCGAGGATTCAGAGATACCCGACAGTTTGTCCGAGTCCGATGGCTCAGATCCAGATTGGGTGCCCTAGGCTAGGTTTGGCTTTCTTTTGTGAGGGTAGGCACTTTTTGGATTTAGGACCCTCTACCGTTGGCCGTTGTCTCTCTTGTTTACACCTCTTTTCAAATGTTGCTTTCCTTGAAAACGATGTAAGAATGTTTCTGGTGGTTTTTTATTATGGATGTGTACATTGCCTCAAATCTCTTTGTGTTACTTCCCTGGTTCTCATATTTATTTTGTTAGGGTGTTTTGTTTTAAATTTTTTCTTCCGCTTGTGCCTTATGTTCTACTTTGGGAAAACGGGTCGATCACGATGCATCCTGGGACGTCGTACCACTATATCGACCACCGAACGGGTTGTTGCGTGCCGTGAAGGTCGGGGCGTGACAACCCCCTCGTTGAATTGGTATCAAAGCAAGGTTAGCTCGATCCAACTAGGTCGAGTCTTGGAGTGATAAGGAGCGATGAGACCATGGGTAGCCACTTAGGATGACTTCGTGTGCTGCATGTATCTCCTGACAATGTGTGATGTTCTGGCATGTATTATTATGACCCCTGATGTGCAGGTGCGGCAGGACCTGAGGTGAGTACGTAAATTCCTTGGGTGATGTGTTGAATAGTTCAGGTTAAGCCGCATGCTGATTGGTTGATTGTTGTGTTGAGACCTGCCTAGGACTTAGACTGGGATAGATTGGTTTAAGTCTTTAATTCCTTAATGGAATTATAGCAGGTAGTTGGGCTGTCAAGTCGTCAGGATGAGTAAGAGAAGAGGAAAGGAGTCGCAGGCACAGCCTAGTGAGGGTACCCGCGAGGCTAGGGACCCTAGGTTCGACGAAGTCATGGAGACCCTGCGCGAGATAGGACATATCTTTGGGTTACAAGCGCAGGAGAGAGCCGCAGCCCATGCTCAGGCTGCCGAAGCTGCAGCGATTGCTGGAAACGGAGGAAATCATGCCCAGCAAGGGCAGGGTCACCCAGCTGGGGCTAGGCAGATGCCCCGGTTGGTAGAGCAATTCCTGAAGATGAAGCCGCCTAAGTTTAACGGTCGTGGTGACCCCGAGGCCGCACCCAGATGGGTGGAAGAACTGGAAAAGACCTTTAAAGTGTTGGGATGCAATGATGAGGAGAAGGTAACATTGGCAGTGTACCAACTCCAGGATGGTGCCAATGACTGGTGGAGCGCCATGGAAGGTGAAGTGTTCCCGGAAGGAACGGCCCCAACATGGACCGTATTTGTAGAGAACTTCTATGAGAAATACTTCTCGGAGAATGCCCAGGAAAAGAAGTTGACGGAGTTCATGAGGTTGCGCCAAGGCCAGATGACCGTGGACCAGTATGAGGCTGAATTTGCAAGGCTGGCGAAGTTCGCACCGACCATGGTGGCGAATCCAAGGGACAAGGCTCGAAGGTTCCGGGATGGGCTGAAGCCGGATCTTCGGAGCCAGATTCTGTCACACGACATCAAGGAGTATGGAGAGATGTTCAGGAGAGCCCAGATAATTGAGCGAGATCAGCAGGAAAGGTTAGCCGCTTCTGGATCGCGGTTTGTTCGGGGTAAGGATAACCGTCGATTGGGGAAGAAGCCTATGACAGGCAATCGGCGATTTGTTCCCCCTGTCAGATGGAATATCGGGAAGCCAGCTGCCCCGACAGGAAGATTTGGAGCTTGCTTCAAGTGCGGGAGCATGGAGCACCAGATTCGCAACTGTCCACAGGCACGTCCCCAGGAACAGCATCGGGCACCTCAGCAGTATCAGCCCCGACCAGGAAATCAGGCCGGGAATCCCCCACCGACGAATCAAGGACGACCGCCCGCTCAAGGAAGGGTTTATGCTGTAGCGCGTGGAGAAGCGGAGAATGCGCCGAGCGTGGTCACAGGTACGATTTCGTTGTGTGGTCATGCCGCTTATGCACTGTTTGATTCAGGGGCAACCCATTCATTCATTTCAGAGTAGTTTGTTAAGTTGAGTGGTTTAGAACCGATTCTATTAGAAAATGTGCTCTGTGTGATGACACCAATGAATGATAGGGTGTTAGTTTCTTTTGGATGCCCTAGTTGTAAGGTAAATATTGGGGGTGGGGAAGAGAGTATCGACTTGGCAGTGCTGGCCATGTTCGATTTCGACGTGATCATAGGGATGGACTGGTTAGTCCGACAGAAAGCCGTATTGGATTGTAGCAATAGGACGATCCGATTTAGCCCTGAAGGACGTCCTAGTTTCGAGTTCCAAGGGAACCGAGGAGGAACCTTGATCCCATGGATATCATCATTAGAAGTGAGTAAGTTGCTAGATGATGGGTGCGAAGGTTATCTGGTGAATATTGTGGATCCAACCTCAGTAGAACCTAAGTTGGACGGTATACCAATGGTGTGCAACTTCCCCGAAGTCTTTCCTTAGGAATTGCCAGGTTTGCCGCCCTACCGAGAAGTGGAGTTTGTTATTGAGTTAGCACCCAGGACTGAACCGTTATCGAATGTCTCTGTCGGAACTGAAGGTCCAGATGCAGGAATTGTTGGACAAGGGTTTCATCCGCCCTAGTGCGTCTCCATGGGGAGCGCCAGTCCTGTTTGTGAAAAAGAAGGATGGGACGTTAAGGTTATGTATAGACTACCGACAGCTGAACCAAGTGACGGTGAAAAATAAGTACCCCCTTCCAAGGATCGATGACTTGTTCGATCAGCTGCAAGGAGCCTCGGTGTTCTCCAAAATAGATTTGAGGACGGGTTACCATCAGTTGAGAATCAGGAAGGAGGACATCCCCAAGACTGCCTTTAGGACGAGGTATGGGCATTATGAGTTCACAGTGATGCCTTTTGGGTTGACAAATGCCCCAGCTGCTTTCATGGATTTGATGAACAGGGTGTTTAGAGAATTTTTGGATCAGTTTGTCATAGTATTCATCGACGATATTTTGGTGTATTCAAAGAGTCCCGAAGAGCATGAGGAACACTTGGTAAAGGTACTACGGACCTTAAGAGAAAATACACTCTATGCCAAGTTCAGCAAGTGCGAGTTTTGGCTTAACCAAGTAGGGTTCCTTGGCCATATTATTTCTGGAGATGGAATTTCTGTGGACCCGGCTAAGGTTGAAGTAGTGACGAAGTGGCCCAGGCCAACATCGGTAACGGAGATAAGGAGTTTTCTTGGTTTGGCTGGCTATTACAGACGATTTGTGGAAGGATTTTCTTCAATAGCCATGCCTTTGACTAGGTTGCTGAAGAAGGAAGCGAAGTACGTTTGGGATGATAAGTGCGAAAGGAGTTTCCAAGAGTTGAAGCGTAAGTTGACGACCGCACCGGTTTTGACCATTCCGTCCGGGCCAGGAGGATTTGAGATATATAGTGATGCTTCATTAAGAGGACTCGGATGTGTGCTCATGCAGCATGGAAAAGTGGTAGCGTACGCGTCACGTCAGTTGAGACCCCATGAGATGAACTACCCGATGCATGATTTAGAGCTGGCAGCGATTGTTTTCGCACTTAAGATTTGGAGGCACTACCTGTGCGGGGAGAAGTTCCAGATTTTCACGGATCACCAAAGCTTCAAGTATCTATTCTCGCAGAAGGAGTTGAATATGAGACAGCGTCGATAGATGGAATTATTGAAGGACTATGACTGCGACATCCTATATCATCCGGGTAAGGCAAACCGAGTGGCTGATGCTCTAAGTCACAAGTCAAGTGTGGCTTAATTGCTAGTCAAGGAGTGGACGTTGTTGGAAAGGCTCAGAGATTCGGAGTTTAAGTTTGAAGTGAGCCGAATATCCAGTTTGTTCACAACATTAAGGATTGAACCGGAAATTCAGGTCAAGATCAGGGAACTTCAACCTACTGACCTCGAGATCCAGAAGATTTTGGAAATGGATGTGGCAAAGAGAAAGCTGGATTTCCAAGTATCGGAGGATAAGACCTTAAAGTTTCGTGGACGACTTTGTGTGCCGGATAATGAAGGGCTCAAGGAGGAAATTCTGAGCGAGGCTCATAGGAGTCAGTATAGTATCCATCCGGGTAGTACCAAGATGTACCAGAATCTGCGTCAGCATTATTGGTGGAATGGTATGAAGAAGGATGTGGCTAAGCATGTGGCCAAGTGTCTGACGTGCCAACAAGTGAAGGCACAGCATTGCAAACCAGGTGGGCTATTACGACCTTTGGAAATTCCCGAATGGAAATGGGAGCATATTACGATGGATTTCGTGACGGGACTGCCGCGAAGCCAGAGAGGTCATGACTCAATATGGGTCATAGTAGATCGCTTGACTAAGTCGGCGCACTTCCTAGCCGTACGGAAAGACTTGGAGTTGGAAAAGTATGCGAAGTTGTATGTGCGACAAATAGTGCATCTTCATGGAGTACCAGTGACTATCACCTTAGATCGCGATCCAAGGTTTACGGCCAATTTTTGGAAGAGTCTACAAACGGCCTTAGGAATGAGATTGCAGTACAGTACAGCCTACCATCCACAGACAG
Organism: Syzygium aqueum; assembly: GCA_031216185.1. Taxonomy (NCBI): domain Eukaryota; kingdom Viridiplantae; phylum Streptophyta; class Magnoliopsida; order Myrtales; family Myrtaceae; genus Syzygium; species Syzygium aqueum. Next base: position 20,932,788 of record CM062238.1, read on the forward strand.
ACGGTCAGTCTGAAAGGACGATTCAGACCCTGCAGGATATGCTGAGAGCATGTGTTTTGGATTTCCAAGGCAAGTGGGAAGAACAACTCCATATGGTGGAGTTTGCCTATAATAATAGCTTTCAGCAGAGTATTCAGATGGCGCCTTTTGAAGCCTTATATGGTAGGGCCTGTAGGACGCCACTGTGCTGGGATGAAGTTGGTGAACGAAGTATCGCAGGACCGGAGCTAGTTCAGTAAACGGTGGAAGTAGTGGAGGTTATCAGGGATAGGCTGAGGACTGCCCAGAGTCGCCAGAAAAGTTACGCCGACAGGAGACGACGACCTTTGGAATTTCAAGTGGGAGATCATGTGTTTCTTAAGGTGTCACCAATGAAGGGACTATCTCGATTCGGCAAGAAAGGAAAGCTCAGCCCAAGGTATGTCGGACCATTTGAGATCCTAGAAAAGATTGGAGATATGGCTTACCGACTAGCCTTGCCTCCCAACCTGTCCCAGGTGCACAACGTATTTCACGTGTCGATGTTGAGAAAGTATGAACCGGACCCGACTCACGTTTTGAGATACGAAGAAGTAGACGTGGACGACAGAGTGACGTACGTGGAAAAGCCGGTTAGAATCGAGGATAAAAAGGACCGAGTACTAAGGAATAAGACAATCCCGATGGTCAAGGTGGTTTGGGAGCACCATGGCACGGAAGGTGCTACTTGGGAAAGTGAAGAGGTCATGCGTCGTCAATACCCCCAGCTGTTTGAGTAGAATAGTTTGGGTTTTAAATTTCGAGAACGAAATTTTTGTAAGGGGGGACGAATTATAACATCCCGAAATTCGACTCAGTCGCTGGAATGAATAAAGCAAGTATTATTCGATATTTCATTTTCATGAGTCTCGCCCGGAGCCGATCACTCTCGGAATACTGACCAAATGGGAATGGCAACTAGGAATAAATACGTGGACCAGGGGCCGATCGCGAATTAAGCCGATTTAGAAGAATGACGAGGAAATATTTTGGGCCAGTATGGACCGGTCTTCGGAACTCGAGCCGGATGATCGCGTCCTCGGAACTAGCGATAATTCCTCTCGTCTCTTGACAATCGAGCTCGTCGCGATTCGGGCAACCGAGGTCGATACGCGTAAATCCTAAACGGCCACCCGTTAGTAAGAGAATTAGAAAATGAGAAATTGATGAATTCAATCGTGGAATTTAGTCCGGACTTCGAGGCCAATTATCATGAGTTACGGGATGATTTTCTCAAGGACGACGCCAAATTAAGCTGGCCATGCGTGTATAGGTCTTGTAGGGTCGAATTTTGGCGAACCGACCCGGTACCGGATTTATTTGTCAGTTTTGCCCCCGTGACCCTTGGAATTCCGAAATTTGATTTCTTGTGGGGAGGTGACACTTGTCACTCTCCCCCTTCCCCATGCATGACATCACCTCACCCACACTCACACTCCACCTCTTCATCTCCCCTATGCAAGTCCTGATTTCCCCATTTGTCTCTTCATATTCTCTCTCTCCCACTTCTTTCTCTCATTCTCTCCCTCCCTCACACTCTCACCCGCCGGCCGCGTGATGCCGGTCAGCCAAGGGGAAAGGCAGCTCGTTCGCCGCCGTGGCGCGTCGCCGCCGCCGGGACCGTCGCTGCTGCCCCCTCGCCGCCGTCCCCTCCTCCCGGTTGCATGCACGGGTGAGCGCCGGCCAGCCGCGCCACCAACCCGCCGTTGCTTCCCTCTTCCTCTCCTCTCCGCCGCGGCTGCATGCAGGGGTGAACCGCCGCCGGAGCTGCCCGCCGCTGCACGCCGTCGCCGGTCGCCGCCGCTGTGGCCGTCCACCGTCGCCGCCCTAGCCGTTCCTCTCCGTTCTCCGTCCGCCTCTCCCTGTTCCGTCCCCTTTCGTCGGAACAGACCGCCGCTCGCCGAGGCCGAGCCAACGCCGCCGCGCCGTCACCAGACTGCACGCTGTTCGCCACCACTGCCGTGCACCGCCGTGGACAGCAGCCGCCCGGGGACCGCTCAGCCGCTCGTCTAGCCTTCCCTCGCCGTGAACAGCAGTCCCGCCGGCCTCACACCGCCGTCCGTGGTTGCTGTGGACCGCCGGACCGCCGCTCGCCGCCGCCCTTGGGACTTATGCCACCGGTTCCACCGTTCACCGGTGATCGGCCGCCATTCCCCGTCGCCCGAGCTCGGAGTTAGTGGGTGAAAACTTCTAAACCCTAATTAGGACGATAATGCGCTTTAAAACGGGCCTAGGGTGTGTCAGTTAGTCGATTAGCACTAATTAAGACTTGTATGGATTTCATGTTATTAGTGGGTGTCGGGAAACTAGTAATGGATTGACAAAATAGAATTTGGAAAAGAATTAGAGGTTGAAATAGAGAGAACTAGCTGCTGTTCACATTGGATTTTGAGGGCCAATTCCACGATAGTTTGAGAATCGAATTGATTTGGATTGCCGGAATTGCCGGGATGATTGACTTGTATGTCGGTTTGGCAATTGTGATCATTTGGGTCTACTATGTCGCATGTTCGTGTGATCGACATGTGTGGAATGTGATTGGTGAATTATCAATGTACGTCATAAGTGCCGTATTCATATGTGATGCCCGAATTAATTGATTGGGCCGACTGAGCATATGACGTGGATCATTGATCATGATTTGTTGGCATTAAATTGCGTGGACATTCTGCCGTGGTACATTGCACCAACATTAGTGTGCGGAATCGCATGACTACACATTATGCATGCCGAGTATGTGGATTGTAGAAATTGTGCGAGAATGCGTGTGTGCCATGGACATGTGATCACCTAATTATGCCCTGATGCGTTTACGCGGGATTCAGATAAAACCGGTTGTGTGAATGTGTGATCACCTTCGCCCTGATGCGTTTACGCGGGGTGTGCCATCCTCATGCACTTTGGAGTAGGACGATGCCCGGTACGTCCGGAAGACAACTATCCTGATGCGTTTACGCGGGCTCTGGTTCGTAAAGGAGATCGGTGTTGCGCCTGATGTGTAAAGACGCGGGCTAGAGACACTGGGCCTGGGGCGTCTTTACGCTGGCCACGAAGTGTTGTGATTGGTCTTCGGACCAGATCTTTGGATCGGACCTTCAGGTCGGGCCTTCGGGTTAAGTAATGGAATAAATGGTTAACGTGTGATGCATAGTGTCTGATTATGTGATGGAATCCGCTGGGCATGGTATGGGACGTGTCGAAGTAGATTTCATTCTATAATCGGAACACGAATGGAAGTTCGTGCCGGGATGCCATAGAAATTTGATTGTGGGCATGGCAAGTTAGTGGCATTTGCATGCATATGAATGCATGAGTTAGTGTGCTGAATTGTGTGACTCAGTGAACCGTACTTGGAATTGTCACTAAAGGTTTTGAGCATGCGTGTGACATACGCATGATTGAGGATACCGCTTGTGAATTGTAATATTATGGGATTGCCTAACCTGCAGGGTCATGGACTTGTCGATTTGGGCCTACGGGCCTAAGTCATCCTTGTTTCCGTGTGATTTGTTTTACCCGTCAGGAGATGCATGTTAGCCTAATTTAGGTTTAGGAGTTTTACACTCACCGAGATGTGTCTCACGATTTTTATAACCCAACCTTTCAAACTCGCGTCTATGACGAATCCACCTGTCCCGGTACGTTTTAGGATTCCCCTAGATTACGAGCACATCATGACTGCACATCCGATGGGGAATGGGGAGGTGTATTTGAGGCATTACTCTGCGATTAGTGTAGACGTGGGTACGACACATCCTCAGGTTCATGAGTATGTAGCTTGGTGTTTCCGGGACCGTTTTGGAGACGAGTTTGGACCCCTTCGCACGATGGATGTCCCGTTCACCATAGAGGGCCAGCTTGACCCGCAGTGCCCGAATGGTGAGATTGTGGATTTCGAGATGGATGAGGAGGAGACGATAGGTCCTTTTGCCTGGTACGAGCCTGTCGAAGACGAGGAGTTAGGAGGTGTGGATCACGAGCCAGTTGTGGAGGACCCCGTGGTGGAGCCAATGGAGGTCGACGAAGCCGAGCCGATGGATACTGAGGAGTCCGAGGAGGAGATTCCTAGCGAGGATTCAGAGATACCCGACAGTTCGTCCGAGTCCGATGGCTCAGATCCAGATTGGGTGCCCTAGGCTAGGTTTGGCTTTCTTTTGTGAGGGTAGGCACTTTTTGGATTTAGGACCCTCTACCGTTGGCCGTTGTCTCTCTTGTTTACACCTCTTTTCAAATGTTGCTTTCCTTGAAAACGATGTAAGAATGTTTCTGGTGGTTTTTGATTATGGATGTGTACGTTGCCTCAAATCTCTTTGTGTTACTTCCCTAGTTCTCATATTTATTTTGTCAGGGTGTTTTGTTTTAAATTTTTTGCTTCCGCTTGTGCCTTATGTTCTACTTTGGGAAAACGGGTCGATTACGACGCATCCTGGGACGTCGTACCACTATATCGACCATCGAACGGGTTGTTGCGTGCCGTGAAGGTCGGGGCGTGACATCAACTGACGTGACGTATACGCAACTACTCTCCTGTGTTGCATTAATACACATCCAAGTCCTCTTAATGACGCGTCGCTATAAACTTCAAATGCTCCTGGTCCGGATGGAATGATCAACACTGCGGCAGTTGTTAATCTATGCTTCAGCTCCTGGAAACTTTTCTCACATTTATCATCCCATACAAACTTAGATTCCTTCTTCAGCAATCGCATCATCGGCATGGCTATCGACGAGAATCCTTCTACAAAGCGTCAATAATAACAAGCCAATCCCAAGAAACTTCGGATTTCTGTCACTAAGGTTGGTCTTGGCCACTTCATCACTGCTTCAATCTTCATCGGGTCTATAGAAATTCCATCTCTCGAAACTATGTGTCCAAGAAACACCACTCTACTTATCCAAAACTCGCACTTACTAAACTTGGCAAAGAGTGTATGTTCTCTCAAAGTTCATAGTACCTCAGCTAAATGTAGTTCGTGTTCCTCCGGACTCTTCGAATACACCAAAATATCGTCAATAAACACTATGACGAATCTGTTCAGAAATTCCTTGAACACTCTATGAAGGCTGCAGGAGCATTTGTCAATCCGAAGGGCATCACTATGAACTCATAGTGCCATACCGCGTCCTAAATGTGGTCTTAGGTATGTCCTCCTTCCGGATTCTCAGCTGGTGGTATCCGGTCCGCAAATCAATCTTAGAAAGCACGAATGCTCCTTGCAACTGATCAAACAAGTCATCGATCCTCGGCAGTGGATACTTATTCTTAATTGTCACTTGATTCAACTGCCTATAATCAATACATAACCTTAGAGTCCCGTCTTTTTTCCTTACAAACAGGACTAGTGCTCCCCACGAAGACACACTACGATAGATGAAACCTTTGTCCAACAACTCTTGCATCTAGACTTTCAATTCTGTCAACGACATTCGATACGACGCTTTCAAAATTGTCTCGGTTCCTAGTGCCAATTCAATAACAAATTCCACTTCTCGCTTTGGTGGTAAACCAGGTAATTCCTCAGGAAAAACTTCGGGGAAATTGCATACTACGAGTATCTCTTCCGACTTAGGTCCCGCCATTGTTGGATCTACAATATTCACTAAATATCCTTCACATCTATCGTCCAACAATTCTGTCACTTTGAGCGAAGAAATCCAAGGGATTGAGGTTCCTCCTCGATTTCCCTGAAACTCAAACCTTGGACGTCCAATCGGATTAAATTGGATCGTCCTATTGCCGCAATCCATGACGGCTTTCTGGCTCACTAGCCAGTCCATTCCAACTATCACATCAAAATTGAACATGACTAACACTGCCAAGTCGATGCTTTTCTTCTCTGTCCCCAATCACAATCTTACAGTTGGGACATCCAAAAGAGACTAACATCTTATCATTCATAGGCATCGACACACAAAGTATAGTCTCGAGCAACATAGGTTCTAAACCAACTGATGTAACAAACTGCTCTGAAATAAAGGAATGGGTTGCCCCCGAATCAAATAACGCATAAGCTGCTGACCACAGAGAGAAATGGTACCTGTGACCACGCCCGGCGCGTTCTCTGCATCCTTACGCGCCACGGCATAGACTTGTCCTTGCACTGGTGGTCGTCCCTGGGTAGCCGGTGGGTGAGATCCCGCTTGATTTCCGATTCGAGGCGATGATATGGGTCTAGGCGGTACTGAGGGATGCTGTTGTGGACAGTTCTTGATATGATGTTCCAAACTCCCGCACCTGAAGCACGCCCCAAATCTGCCTTGCTAGGGGCTCGGCTTTCCTATGTTCCTTCTTGCGGGTGGAACAAAACATCTGTTCCTTGACATAGGCCTTTTTCCCAAACAACGATTGTCTCTACCCTGGGCAAACCGCGATCTAGCATCTGCTCTTTCTTGTTGATCCATTTCTATTATTTGTACCCGCTCATACATTTCATCGAAATCATTGATATTAAGCGATAGAATCTGACTTTGAAGATCCGATTTCAAGCCATCCCGAAATCTCCTAGCTTTATCTCGCGGATTCTCAACCATGGTTGGTGCAAACTTAGCCAACCTTGCAAACGCAGCTTCGTACTGATCTAGCATCATCTGACCCTGGCACAATCGGATGAATTTCATCAATTTCCTCTCTTAAGCAACTTCAGAAAAGTACTTTCCATAAAAACTCTCAACGAAAACGGCCCAATTTAGTTCGGTGCCTTCCGAAAACACTTTACCCTTAGTGGCTTTCCACCAATCATTTGCACCACTCTGCAACTGATATGCTGCCAATGCCACTTTCTCTGAATCTATGCACCCTAGCACGTCAAATGCTTTTTCTTGCTCATCTATCCAATCTGGGGCCGCTTCAAGGTCACCTTTACCATTAAACTTCGGCGGTTCATCTTTAAAAAAATGTTCTACCATCTGAGGTATCCGTGGGACTATCGTTGGCTGGCCTTGTCCTTGCTGGGCTGGATTACCTTCATTGCCAGCAACTGGGGTGGCCTCAGCAGCTTGGGTGTAAATTGCGGCCCTTTCCTAGGCTTGCAAACCAAATATGTGTCCCACTACCTACAGGGTATCCATCACATCGTCAAACCTTGGATCTCTAGCCTCTCGAACCCCTTCACTAGACTGGCCTTGAGGCTCTTTTTCCTTTCTCCTACTCATCCTTAAAGGCTCAACTACTCGACTCAACTACCTGCTATAATTCCACCAAGGAATTAAAGACTTAAACTGAGTCAGTCTAACCCAATCTAAGTCCTAGGTAGGTATTAGCACAACAAGCTAGCACTCAGCATGCGTTTCAACATAAATAACACAAACTTCACCTAAGGAGACTGATATACATACCTTGGGTCCTATCGCACCTGTATTAATATAGGTCACAACAAACCACTCAAAACACCAACTGTCAGGAGATGTACTTAGCACACGAGGTCACCCTAAGGACTACCCATGGTCTTATTGCTCCTTATCACTCCATGTTTCGACTGAAATGGACTGAGTTGACCTTGCTCTGATACCAACTCAGAACGAGGGATGTCACGCCCCAAATCTCCACGACACGCGAACATCTCGCCTTTGGTCACCGTAGGTGCAACGCTCCTAGGATGCGTCGTCGACCCAAAACACACAGAGAATAATACACATGCGGAAGCAACGTATATAAATATATATACACTCGTACAATAACTACGACAACCATGGATAGTACAACCAACAAAGAATGATTTGATTAAAACATACTTTTACATTACCATAAAATATTTACAACGAATATGTACATTACAAAACAAAAACTCTTTTTACAAGCCAAACTAAGAAATAAAAGAAAACCGACACACAGCAGCCATTCAATCAAAAAGGGGCAATGGCTGGGAGAGGATCAAGTCAACCATGGGTTAGATTACGTTGCCATAAAAAAGGGACATTCTTCAGGATAAGAGCTAGGACTACACCTAGGACATCCAGTTCGGATCGGATCCCGAGGAATCCTCTTCTGAACTCTCTTAAGGCTTAGACTTCTCCGAGTCCATATCCAGTGCTACTGCTCGCTCTTCCTCTGAGTCCAGCTCCAACTCCAGGTCAAGATGGAGTCGTAACTCCTCATTTGAATCTACCTAAGCAACCTTTCCATTCTCAGCTTCATCAACTTCCATGGCTTCCAGGATCTAAACTTCGTTCGCCCACTGATTTTGATTCTCCACTACTACCTGAGGTTCGTTATCCATTGCGTCATTATAGGCATCTCCAATTGGTTCGTCCTGAGGGTCTATCACCTCACCATCAGCAATGATCGACGCTATCATACCGTGCTTGTCCAAAGGGGAGTCGAAGGTCCTAAGCGGTCTACCTATATTCCCATGGGCATCTCGAATACACCAAGCGATGTATTCTTGGGTATGGTTAAAGAACTCCCCGACATCCATAGAAACCACGGAGCGATACCATACATACGCCTCTCCATTACCCAAAGAAAATATACTTACGAACTGCTCGATTTGTGTCGGGATTCGAAAAAGTGTTGGTAACTACTGTAACAGCCCGAATTTCGATATAATTCCGAGATCAATGAAATCGACATTATTTCGCATTTCATTTTAGTAAGTCTCACCAAAAGCTTATCACTCTTGGGATATTAACCAATACTAACCAATAGGGTATGGAAAATTAGGAAGTGGTACGTGGATTAAGGACCCGATCGCGAATCAAATACCGATCTCAAGAGATAATGAGAAAATATTTTGAACCGATATGAACCGATCTTAGGAAAGGTGACGGATTAAGTTGGCCAAGGCCAACGATGTGCGATCGGATCGCAGGTGAGTCTACAAAACCGAAAGTACACGTAACCAACCAGTCCTAAGCCTGAATCGCATGATTGTGATTCTTGGGGCTAGTAATTATTTCTCATTCTCTTAAAGGACAAGACCGTCGTGACTCGGATAACACTAGGTCGATACGCGTATATTCTAAACAGCCACCCGTTAGTGAGAGATCTTAAAATTGAAAATCGAACGAATTTTGAGCACGGAATTGGGTTCGGATTTGGATGTTGATTTTCTACAGCTTAAGAGACTAAATTTGGAAATCTGATATCATTTTATGCTGGCCATGCACATTTTGAGCAACTAGGATTGAAAATTGGAATTTCGGTCCGGGAATGAAAATTTACGGTTTTGCCCTCGGGATGCCAGTTTGAGATTTTTAGGTAGTATGAGGTTATTCTTCGAGGCCAGTGTCATTTTGGAGTGGCCACATACATTTGGAGTGGTTTCGATCGAAAATTGGACTTTTGGCTCGGAAGTGAAAAATAATATTATTTTATTCCCGAAACTTCGCAGTCGATTTTCGAAGGCTTAAGAAGCTATTTTCACGATTCCGACATCATATTAGGTTGGCCACACTCATAAAGGATTGATTTGGCTAAAAATTGGAATTTCGAACCGGGACCGGAAAAAGGACAGTTTTGCCCCTAGGGGTATTTTGGTTCGAATTTTTTGGGGGTATCATTTAGGATATTTTGGTGTGCTTATCAGATTAATTATTGGGCCATTTGACCACTTTGCCCCTCAATTATTTGCGTTGAATGGTTTTGGATCGTCGGATCGAAGGGTAAAATCGTCAAATGGCCATATCGGCGACACACGGGGGATCAGCCCCTCTATTTGACCAGTCTTCTCTCTCTCCTCCCTCATTTCTAGCCCTCACAGACTGGCCCCCTTCCTCTCTCCCGAATCTCTCTCTCTCTCCTTATTCTTCCTTGGCCCGCGCCTTGACGGAGCTATGCCGACCACCGTCCGTCAGCGCCGCCACCGCCACTGCTCCCGCTCACCACCAGCAACAACCAGCCTCAGCCTCAGCCTCACCAACCCCTCTTTTTCCCTCTCCCTCAGCTCGTTTCTCTCTCTTTCTCCCTCTCTTTGGTTCAGCTAAAGGCCCACCGGAGCCTTGCCAAAGCTCAATTGGCCGAGTCGTCACCATAGGAACATCTAGCCTCGCCGTATGTCACTGGATGTAACCGTCTGTACACCGTCCATACGGTCCGCCGAGAACGCCGTCGTCGATTTTTACTATTCACCAGTAATCGGCCGCCATTCTTCATCGTCGTGGGCCTAGAATTAAGTGAGTATAATTCCTAAACCCTAATTAGGACTAATAGTACTTTTTTCTAGATCGGCTTAGTTATTATCGGTACGTTTTGGACTGGGTTAGGCACTACCGGTACAGGTTTTATATTGAAATACTGATTGGTGTGTGCATAAAAATCTAAGTAATTTAATAGGATTATTATGGATATTTAGTGAGTCCTAATCGAGAAAATGGTGATTACTCATAGGACTGGGAATTGTACCGGGATTAATTAGACTGCGAGAATTGTTGGTTGTGGGAATGAGGATTACCAGATTGAGTGGTTATTTGTTGATTGATAATTGATTGTGAAATTTTGATGCTTATGATACATTACATGACATTGTATAGCCACTCAGGTTTGTATGTAGAGAATGGGACGTGTGCTAATGTTGTGCTGAAATGCGTACCTGACATGAGTATGTGATCACTATAATTGCTCAAAGCGTTTACGCTGGGTTCAGATAAAATTTGCCGTATGCCGTGTGATCGCATTAAGGTCTTCGGATCGTGGCCTTCGGGTTGTGCCCGGTTTGTCCGGAAGATGGCATTATCCGTGAGGAGATCGGTATTGCACCTAGAGCGTTTCGACGCGAGCTAGAGACACTGGGCCAAATACACTAAAAGCAGGCTGTGAAGAGTTGTATTGGCCTTCGGGTCGGGCCTTCAGATCGTGGCCTTCGGGTCGAATATCAATAATGAAAATAAACACCGAGTTAGTGTGCCATGTGATTCAGAATGAGGTTATGGCACGTGAATGGCATCTACATGCATATGATTGCGTTAATTGCCGCATTAATGCATGAAATACGGTGTATGACTTGAGATATTAGCACGATAAAGTGTAAGCACACGTGTGGCGTACGTGTGACGAGATATGTCACGTACGTGCCATGATTATATTACATTAAATTGCCTAACCTGCCGGGTCTGTACAATTATCGGCCTGGGCCCGAGGGCCTAGGTCATTGTTTGTATTGGTCAGGAGATCGTACGTGAGCCTAACCTAGGTTTAGGGGTCTTACTCACTGAGAAATGTTCTAAATGGTTTTTAAACCAAACTTTCAAACCCTCGCCCTTAAAATGCCGCCATTACCAACACTTTTTTGGATCCCGACGCAAATAGAGCAGTTCGTGAACGTGTTTCCTATGGGCAATGGAGAAGCGTATATTAGATATTGCTCAGTGTTTTCAGTGGACGTAGAAGAGTTTGTTGATCAGAGACAAGAGTACGTTACTTGGTGTCTCCAAGATGCTGATGGGAACATAGGTAGACCACTTAGGTCTTTTGACTCCCCTTTAGATGAGAATGGCATAATGGCCCCGATAGTCACAGATGGCGAAGTAATTAATCTTGGGGATGAGCCAGTTGGAGATGCTTATGAGGAAGCAATAGATGATGAACCCCCTATGTTTGCAGAGAATTAGGAGTAGGTGGTAGACGAAGCCGAAATCCAGGAAGCCATGGACGAAAATGTAGTTGGGAATGAAGGAGTTGTAGGATTAGATGACGAGGAGGAACTTGGGTGGTATCTTGATCCTGAGTTAGAGATGGATTCAGAGAATGAGAGAGTCGCCGCGCTAGCTACGGACTCGGAGGAGTCCGAGCCCCAAGAGAGCTCTTCGGAGGAATTCGAGCCTCAAGGAGATTCCTCAGACTCTGATCCTAACTGGGAACCCTGATCTTGGCCCTGACCTTCCTGGTGTAGATACCCTTTTTGTTGTTAACCTAACCTGTGACCTTCGACCTTCTCCCAGCCAATGCCCCTTTTTGATGTAACGGCTGCTAAGTGTCGGTTTTTGCTGTATTATAGTGTGGCATGTTTAGAGTGTAGTTTGTTTTATTAAAGTACTTGTTGGTTGTAAATATTTTATGGCAATGTAAAAATGTGTTTTTAATAAGCTCGATCTTTGTTGGTTATCCATGGCTGTATTGATGAAATTGTACGGGTGTATATATTTATTTATATACGTGCTTCTGTGTATATATTATCCTCTGTGTGTTTTGGGTCGGTAATGCATCCTGGGAGCATTGCACTAAATAAGACCAAAGGCGGATAATCATAATCCGAGGAGGTCGGGGCGTGACAACTGCGGCATCTCAAGGGCGAGGGTCTAAAAGTTTGGTTTAAAACACCAATGAGAACATATCTCAATGAGTAAAACCTCCTAAACCTAGGTTAGGCTAACGTACAATCTGTAACATCCTGAAATTCGACTCAATCTCTAAAATGAATAGAATGAGTCTTATTCAATGTTTCATTTTCGTCAGTCTCGCCTGGAGGTGATCACTCTTGGGATACTGACCAAATGGGAATGGCTAATAAAGAATAGAAACGTGGACCAAGGACCCGATCGTGAATTAAGCCTGATTTTGAGAAAAGACGACGAAGTATTTTGGGCCAGTGTGGACCGATCTTTGGAAGGTAACAGACTTGGTTTGGCCAAAGCCAACGACGTATGATCGGATAGCAGGTGATTCTGCAAGACTGAGAATACACGTGGCCAACCAGTCTCGAACTTGAACGGGACGATCATGTCTCCGGAACTAGCGATAATTCCTCTCATTCTCTCGACCATCATGATCGTCGCGATTTGGACAACCCGAGGTCGATACGTGTAACTCCTAAATGGCCGCCCGTTAGTGAGAGATTTGAAAATTGAAAATTTGGCAATTTTGATCGTGAAATTTAATCCGGACTTCGAGGCCGATTTTCGTGGGTTACAAGATGGTTTTTATAAGGACAACGTCAAAATTAGATTGGCCACTTATATATAAGGTTAATACGGTCGAAAAATGGCAATTTGACCTAGTATTGGAAGAAAATGACGAAATTGCCCTTGAGCCTTTTGGTATTCCGAATATTGGAGGTTTTGGAAGATTTGTTTATTAAATTTTTTGGAGTTTTATGCCAAGCTCTAGGGTGTGACACTTGTCATCCAACCTCTCTTTCCCCATGAGTACCCATCATTTCACTTTTCTCTTCTCTTGAACTTCCCCATGCAAGCCAACCCCCCTTTTTCCCACTCACTTTTCTCTATTTCCCTCTTTCTCTTCTCTCTCTCTCTCTCTCTCTTCCTCTCCCTCCCATGCCAGCCAAGCCTCACTGAGACCGTCTACCTTCTCGCCGAGGACCGCCGCGCCACCAACTCGCCATCATGCCACCGCCATTCACCGCCGCCTCCCCTACCGTCGGCCCTCACCCTTTCTCTCCGTCTCCTCTCCATCTCGGCTATATGCAGAAGTGAACGTCGAACTGCCAAGGAGGAGCCCGACCATTCGTCTTCCCACCGAGGAGTGCCATTGCCACCGCTTGTCGTGGCCGCCGCTGCTACCCTCACCGTCGTCTCCCCCTCTCCCTCTCCTGTCTGTCACCGTTGTCTCCCTCTCTCCCTCTCCGTCCGTCACGTTGTCACCAAGCAGACCGCCTCTTGTCGCCGCCTTACACCGGCTGCACCGCCGCGACACCGTCTGCTGCTAAGTCCACCACCACCAGTAGTAGCTTCTCCCTCTATTTCCTTCTCTCTCCTACCGAGCATTCCCCTCTTGGCCGCTTGGAGGCCGTCCGCCACCATGTCCTTGTGTCGTCGCCATCCACCGCCGAGACCGCTACCATGTCCTCGCGCCACCGCCGTCCGCCACCGAACCCTTGCCGTGTTGCCGTCCGTCCGCCTCCCTTGTTGTGAGCCGCCAGCAACACCGACCGTGAGCCGCCGTCCGTGGAAGTTGTGGACCGCCGGCTGCCGCTTACTGTCGCCCCTTTGGAATTATTGCCGCCGATTTCATCGTTTACCAGTGATCAGCCACCATTCCTCGTCGTCTCGAGCTTGGATTAGGTGGATGTGAACCTCTAAACCCTAATTAGGACGATAATGCATTTTAGTGGGTTTAGGATATTACTATTAGCGGTTGATTAGTGATGATTAATGGCACATATGAAATAATACCTTAATAGCAAGTGTCGGGAGAACGTTGATGGAGTACTAAGTGGATTTAGAGGTGAATTGGAGGCCGAGATAAGGTGATTTAGTGGTTGTTCACATCGAAATTTATTAGCCGATTAGCGGCAAGTTTGAGGATTGGCTTGATTAGGGTGCCGAATCGCCAGGGTGATTAGATTGGTCATTGATTTACTCAACTGTGATGATGTGAAATTACCATGTTACATGCTTGTGTGACCAACCATTATGGGGTGTGATTGATTATTGATTTAAACGGAAATCATGATGTCCGAGTAAGTTGCAAGTGCAAATTATGTGTGTGGTGCCCCACGGTATTAATGGGTTAGTTAAGTATGCGACGTAAATTGTTTGAGCATGAATTCGTGACGTTGAACTGTATTATATATTGTGGAACAATATGCTCATTGTACATCGCATCATCATTCATGTGCGAAATTTGCATGGCCACGCATATTATCTGTGGAGTATGAGGTTTGTGTCGAAATTGTGCGAGAATGCGTGTTTGCTAAAGATTTGAGATCACCTAATTATACCCCGATGCGTTTCACGCGGGGTTCAGATAAAATTGGATGTGTAAATGTGTGATCACCTTCCGTGATGATCCGTGTTACGTGGGGTGTTCCGTCCTCATGCACTTTGTAGTAGGACGATGCCCGGTTTGTCCGGAAGATGACCAACCTGATGCATTTTATGCGAGCTCTAGTTCGTAAGAAGATCGGTGTTGCGCCTGATGCGTTTTGACGTGGGCTAGAGACATTGGGCCTGGGTGTTTTTACGCAAAATTGGACCCGGACTTCGAAGGCTTGTACGACTATTTTTGCGAATCCGACACCATATTATGTTGGCCACTCACATTTGAGGTTGGTATGGGCGAAAAATGGAATTTTGACCCAGGACCGGAAAAATGACCATTTTACCCCTAGCCTATTTTTGAGCTCTGAATTTTGGGATATTATTAGATTAATTGAAATTGATTTTCAGCTCAATTATTAGGGCTAAAGACCACTTTACCCCTCAATTATTGGATAAGATCAAGCCTAAGCCATTGGATCAAGGGCATTTTGGTCATTACCCTTGGATTTATGACAAGTGTCCTCCACTACGCCCCATTTTGACCATATTTGACCTCTCTCTCTCTCCTCCCTCCCTCCATTTGGCCACCACCAGAACCATCCCCTCCTCCACATTTTCCTCCTCCTCCGTTGTTTTCCCTTCTTGGCCGTGAAGTCGCCGGACCGCCGCTCGTCGGAGTTGGTCGCCGATCCGCCGTGCCATCACCATCCAACCGATCTTAGGAAAGGTAACGGATTGGATCTAACCAAGGCCAACGATGTGCAATCGGATCGCAGGTGATTCTGCAAGACCGAAAGTACTCGTGGTTAGTCAATCCTAAGCCTGAACTGTATAATCGTGATTCTCAGGTCTAGCGATAGATTCTCATTCTCTCAAAAGACAGAATCGTCGTGATTCGGATAACCCTAGGTCGATACGCGTATATTCTAAATAGCCACCCGTTAGTGAGAGATCCTAAAATTGGAAACCGAGCGGATTTTGAACACATGATTTGGCCCGAAATTGAATATCAATTTTCAACGGCTTAAGAGATTCATTTAGGAATTCTGACATCATCCTACGCTGGCCACACACATTTGGAGTGTGTAGGGTTGAAAACTGAAATTTCGGTCCGGGAACGGAAAATGATAGTTTTGCCCTCGGGAGACCGATTTGGGTTCGGAGGCCATAAGAGGTTATTTCTCGAGACGGACGACATTTTGGAGTGGCCACGCATACCAAGAGTCATTTTGGACCAAAACAGGAATTTCGACAAAAATTGAAAAATAATATTATTTTAATGCCGGAACTTCGCAGTCGATTTCCGGGGGCTTAGAAAATGAATTTTTAGATTCCGACGCCACCATGGGTTGGCCACGCATATATGGAACGCGTGGGTGCGAAAATTGGAATTTCGCCTCGGGGCCGGAAAAAGGACAGTTCCGCCCCTAGCCCGGTTCAGGTCCGAATTTCGAGGTGTACATTCGGGATATTTTCAGACATGTATCAGCTCAATTATTGGTGTTTTTGATCGAAATGCCCCTCAATTATTTAGGTTGAACGGTTTTGGATCGTCGGATCGAAGGGTAAAAAGGGAAAATGCGCGGATCGGCGACACGTGGCACCCCCGGGCTGACATGTTTGACTAGATAAGGCTCCATTCTCTCTCCTCTCCCCATTTCTGATCAGACCAGACCTCCTCTCTCCTTCCTCTCTCCCGTTTCTCTCTCTCCCCTCTTGGCTCTCTCTCGGCCAAGTTGGCCGGAGCTCCTCCGGCCACCACGAGCCACCGCCGGCGACGCACCAGCTCCCCCACGCCACCACCAGACCCCAGCAGTAGCCCCGAGCCAGCCCAGCCCCGTTTCCCCTTCTCTTTCTACCCGTTTTCCCTCTCTCTTTCTCTCTCTAAGTTGCTGTTTTGGACGCCCGGGCCTTCGCCGGAGCTCCGCCGGCCAAACCGTCGCCACAGGGCCGTCCCCCGCCACCGTATGACCTCAACCAGCCCCGTCCGTACAGTGTCCGTACGGTTACTGTTCACCGTCCGTACAGTCACTATTCACGCCGTACGGTCTCGCCGGGAACCGATCGCCGGAAACACTGTTCACCAGTGTTTGGCCGCCGTTCCTACGTCGTCAGGGACTTAGAAAATTGTGAGTATAATTCCTAAACCCTGATTAGGACTGTCGGTACATTTTTCTAGACCGGTTTAGGTATTTTCGGTGTATTCGGGACAGGGTTAGGCAATTCCGGTACTGGTTTTGAGTGAGAATGTTGATTGTTGTGATTGCATAAATCCTAAGAAAATTAGTAGGGTTTTTATGAATGATTATTGAGTCCGAATGGGTAAAATAATATTTATTCATGGGACTGGGGGTAGTACCGGGGTTAATTAGACCGCGAAAGTGGCTATTTGCATGGTTGAGATTGCCCAAAATGATTGACTTGGTGTTGATTGACATTGTTTGGGGCCAATCTCAATGTTGCCATGTCAAATGTGTCACGTGCGAATTAATTGAATTTATTGTCAATTATAAAGTATAATTATGGGCCACATGGTATTAATTGGCCAGTTGAGCACATTGTCTGTGAATTAGGCACTATGTGATAATACCAATGCGAATGAGTGCCTGTATATGTTGAATGCTCATGGTACGCTGTTTGACATTGCATGGACAAGCATTCCGTGTGCGGGGAATGAAATGTATACTGATGTTATGTGGGAATGCGTGCCTGACATGAACGTGTGATCACTATAATTGCCCGATGCGTTCACGCCGGGTTCAGATAAAATGGGCCGTGTGCCGTGTGATCACAATACGGTCTTCGGATCATGGCCTTCGGGTCGTTCCCGGTTCGTCCGGAAGACGGCATTGACCGTGAGGAGATCGGTGTTGCGCCTAGAGCGTTTCGACGCGGGCTAGAGACACTGGGCCAATAACACTATATGCGGGCCGCGAAGTGTTGTTAGTCTTCGGATCATGGCCTTCGGGTCGGGCTTTCGGGTCGTGGTCTTCGGATCGGGTCTTCGGATCGTGGCCTTCGGGTCGGGCCTTCGGGTCGAATATAAAATTGGAAATGAATGCCGAGATAATGTGCCGTGTGATTTAAATTGAGACTTTGGCACGAGAATGGCATCTTCATGCATATGATTGCGTTAATTGTTACATTAATGCATATTATTCGGTGCGTGATTTGAAAATGAGCACGTTGAATCATGCCGCGTGTATGTAGTGGTTATATGTTATGAAATTCCCTAACCTGCAGGGTCTATGCAATTATCGGCTTGGGCCCGAGGGCCTAGGCCATTGTTTGTGTTATGTTGTTTGTGGTCAGGGGATTGTACGTTAGCCTAGCCTAGGTTTAGGGGTTGTATTCACTGAGATGTGTTCTCATTGGTGTTTAAACCAAACATTTCAGACCCCCGTCCTTGAAAATGCCGCAGCCGCCACCACTTTTTGGGATACCGACACAGTTAGAGTGGTTCACCAATGTTTTTCCTTCGGGAAATGGAGAGGTCTATATAAGATATCGATCCGTGGTGTTCGTAGATGTCGGAGAGCCCGTTGAACAGAAGCAAGAATATATCGCCTGGTGCCTTGGTGATGATCAGGGACACATAGGTCTACCTCTTAGATCCTTTGATGCGCCTCTAGATGAAAATATAGTGCACAATGTTTTCCATGTGTCGATGCTAAGGAAGTATGAACCGGACTCGACTCATGTTTTAAGGTACGAGAAAGTGGACGTGGACGACAGAGTGACATACGTGGAAAAGTCGGTCAGAATCAAGGACAGAAAGGACCAAGTGCTAAGGAACAAGATAATTCTGATGGTCAAGGTAGTTTGGGAGCACCATGGAACGGAAGGTGCCACTTGGGAAAGTGAAGAGGCCATGCGACGTCAGTACCCCCAGTTGTTCGAATAGATTAGTGTGGATTTTAAATTTCGAGGACGAAATTTTTGTAAGGGGGGAAGAATTGTAACATCCCGAAATTCGGGTCCGGACTTCGAGACCGATTTTCGTGGGTATACGAGATGGTTTTCATAGGGACGACATCAAATTATGTTGGCCATTCATGTATGGGGTTGACCCGGTCGAAAAACGGCAATACGACTCGGAATCGGAGAGAAATGACAACTTTACCCCCGAGCCCAAATAGTATTCCGAAATTTAGAAGATACCCATCACTCTCCCTTCAAGCAGAGACTCTTCATCTCCCTCCCTCGCATCGGTTACACCTTACTACAATTAGTACCGAGACTCTTTGTCTTTCCCCCTCACGTCGGTTACAAACCACCATCAACATCTCCCCCTTCTCTCTCTCTCTCATTTCCTCTTCGTCTCGCCCTCTCTCTATTTCGGTCTCTCCCTCTCATTCTCGGCCGCGTGAGAGCCAAGAACCACCATTCGCCGCCGAAGCTGCCACGCCACCGTGACGCCGCTCTCGCCTCCGCTTCGCCGCCGTCATCATCGACCGCCACCACCAACCACGATTCTCTCTCTCTCTCTCTCTCTCTCGGCCGTGTGGAGAAAAACACGCCCATCGCCGCTCACCGCCACCCTTTGGAATCGTGCCGCCAGTTAAACCGTTTACCGGTGATCGGCCGCCATTCCTCGTCGTCCCGAGCTCAGATTAGGTGAGTGTATTCCTCTAAGCCCTAATTAGGACGATTATGCACTCTAGATGGGATTAGGGGCTGTGCATGGTTGGTTTTGTGGTTGTATAAGCTTGATTTGCTTAATGGTGCAAGTTTATGATTCTCGGATTTCTGGTTGTTACTGTACCTCTGTGCTTTATTAATTTTTTAGTGATCATTGTGTGCCGAATCTGAGAAAGTATTCTTCATGGAATTTGTTCCCAACATCTTTAAGTATAACATAATTTAAATTCAGAATTTTTGGAATTTTTTTGGGGCCATTTGGAGGTCGGTTTTCAGACCGTCACAAAACTGTCCGATTTACTGTTCACTCGACCTCTTTGCCTTTCCGAATTTTTATAAAATTTTCCAGACCTTATTTCAACAAACTTCCTTCACAAATATTGTTAGAAACACTTGTGTCTATGACATATAAAAATTTCAGGGCTTTCCAAAATGATTTGGGTACTGAATGAGTTGTATTTTTTATGGTCTGAGGGGCTGTTTGAGCGAACCGGGTTCTGTCCGGCTTTGAGTGTCAAAATGAGGTGCTTACAGTTGGAATTGGGTTTTGAGTTCTTCACAGAAAATGTTTACCAAGATGTTTTGTACAACATATCCAAATTTCGTAATTTTTGGAATTGATTTACTATTTATTTCAAATGGATTTCTGTCACTGTGCAACTGCCCAGTTTGGACCCGATTTTGTATATTCTCGGTTTTTCTCTCTCGGACTGATTAGTGGCTGTCCATTGCGAATTTAATTGGGCCTTGTGCAACTAATATGTGGGTGTAAACCTCTAAACCCTAATTAGGATGATAATGCATTTTAACGGGCTTAGGGTGTGATTATTAGTCGATTAGTGTCGATTAGGACTTGCATGAAATTATATGTGATTAGTGGGTGTCGAGAAATTATTGGGGAAGTGACAAAATGGAATTTAGAGGTGGATTAGAGGCCGAAATGAGGAGGAATAGCTACTGTTCACATCGGGATTTGATGGCCCATTTATCGATAGTTCGAGGATTGGATGGATTAGAGTGCCGGGATTGTCGGGATGGTTGAACCATGTTGTCACGCCCCGACCTCCACGGCACGCAACAACCCGTTCGGTGGTCGATATAGTGGTACGACGTCCCAGGATGCATCGTGATCGACCCGTTTCCCAAAGCAGAACATAAGGCACAAGCGGAAGCAAAAATTTTAAAAACAAAACACCCTGACAAAATAAAGATGAGAACCAGGGAAGCAACACAAAGAGATCTGAGGCAACGTACACATCCATAATTTCAAAATCCACCAGAAGCATTCTTACATCGTTTTCAAGGAAAGCAACATTTGAGAATAAGTGCAATCAAAAGAGAGGGACAACAGCCAACGGTAGAGGGTCCTAAATCCAAAAAGTGCCTACCCTCACAAAAGAAAACCAAACCTAGCCTAGGGCACCCAATCCGGATCTGAGCCATCGGACTCGGACGAACTGTCGGGTATCTCTGAATCCTCGCTAGGGATCTCCTCCTCGGACTCCTCGGTATCCATAGGCTCGGCTTCGTCGACCTCCATTGGCTCCACTACTGGGTCCTCCACAACTGGCTCGTGGTCCACACCTCCTAACTCCTCATCTTCAGCAGGCTCGTACCAGGCAAATGGACCTATCGTCTCCTCCTCATCCATCTCGGAATCCACGATCTCACCACTTGGACACTGCGGGTCAAGCTCGCCCTCTACGGTGAACGGGACATCCATCGTGCGAAGGGGTCCAAACTCGTCTCCAAAACGATCCCGAAAACACCAAGCTACATACTCATGAACCTGCGGATGTGTCGTACCCACGTCTACGCTAATCGCAGAGTAATGCCTCAAATATACGTCCCCATTCCCCACCGGATGTGTAGTCATGATGTGCTCGTAATCTAGGGGAATCCCAAAACGCACCGGTACAGGTGGATCCGTCATGGACGTGGGTCTGAAAGTTTGGGTTATAAAAACCGTGAGACACATCTCAGTGAGTGCAAACACCTAAACCTAAATTAGGCTAACATGCATCTCCTGACGGGTAAAACAAATCATACACATACGAGGATGACTTAGGCCCGTAGGCCCAAATCGACAATTCAATGACCCTGCAGGTTAGATAATCCCGTAATATTACAATCCACAAGCAGCACTCTCGATCACGCGTACGTCACACGCATGCTCAAAACCTTTAGTGGCAATTCCAAGTATGGTTCACCGAGTCACACAATTCAGCACACTATCTCATGCCTTCATATGCATGCAAATGCCACTATCTTGCCATGCCCACAATCAAATTTCCTATGGCATCCCGGCACAACTTCATTCGTGTTCCGATTATAGAATGAAATCTACTTAGACACGTCCCATACCATGCCCAGCGGATTCCATCACATAATCAGACACTATGCATCACACGTTACCCCTTTATTTCATTACTCGACCCGAAGGTCCGATCCGAAGATCCGGTCCAAAGACCAATCACAACACTCCGTGGCCAGCGTAAAGACGCCCCAGGCCCAGTGTCTCTAGCCCGCGTCCTTACGCATCAGGCGCAACACCGATCTCCTTTACAAACCAGAGCCCACGTAAACGCATCAGGATGGTTGTCTTCCGGACGTACCGGGCATCGTCCTGCTCCAAAGTGCATGAGGACGGCACACCCCGCGTAAACGCATCAGGGCGAAGGTGATCACACATTCACACAACCGGTTTTATCTGAACCCCGCGTAAACGCATCAGGGCATAATTAGGTGATCACATGTCTATGGCATACACGCATTCTCGCACAATTTCCACAAGCCTCATACTCGGCATGCATAATGTGTAGCCATGCAATTCCGCACACGAATGTGGGTGCAATGTACCATGCAATTCAATGACAACAATTCATGATCAATGATCCACGTCATATGCTCAGTCAGCCCAATCAATTAATTCGGGGCATCACATGTGAATACGGCACTTATGACGTACATTGATAATTCACCAATCACATTCCACATATGTCGATCACACAAACATGCGACATAGTAGGCTCAAATGATCACAATTGCCAAACCAACATACAAGTCAATCATCCCGGCAATCCAAATCAATTCGATTCTCAAACTATCGTGGAATTGACCCTCGAAATCCAATATGGACAGCAGCTAGTTCTCTATATTTCCACTTCTAATTCTCCTCCAAATTCTATTTTGTCAATCCATTACTAGTTTCCCGACACCCACCGATAGCATGCAAATCCTAATAGTGCTAATCGACTAACCGACACACCCTAGGCCCGTTTTAAAGCGCATTATCGTCCTAATTAAGGTTTAGAGGTTTTCACCCACCTCAATCCAAGCTCGACGACGGGGAATGGCGGCCGATCACCGGTGAACGGTGGAACCGGCGGCACAAGTCCCAATGGTGCGACGGCAAGTGGTGGCCGGCGGTCCGGCGTTTCACAGCAGCTACGGGCGGCGGTCCCACGGCCGGCGGGGCTGCTGTTCACGGCGAGGGAGGACCGGACGAGCGGCTGGGCGGTCCCCGGATGGCTGCTGTCCACGGCGGTGCACGGTGGTGGCGCGCGAGCAGCGAGCGTTCCGGCGACGACGCGGCGGTGGTGGCTCGGTCTCGGCGACGGCGGTCTGCTCCGGTGAAGAGGGGCGGAACATGTCACGCCCCGAACTCCCCGGCACGCAACACCCCGCTCGAGGGTCGATAAGAAGATAACACGACGTCCCAGGACGCATCGTCGTCGACCCATTTCCCATAGCAGAATATAAAGCACAAGCGGAAGCAAGAATTTAAAAACAAATACCCGTACAAAATAAACATGAGGACCAAGGGCAACAGCATAAATGGAATTGAGGCAACGTACACATCCATAATTGAAAACAACTAACATCATCCTTACAACGTTCCCAAAATAAGATGACCATGGAAATACGGTGCAAACAAAAGAGAGAGAACAGCCGACGGTAGAGGGTCCTAATCTCCAAAAAGTGCCTACCCTCATAAATGGATAACCGAGCCTAGTCTAGGGTACCCAGTCGGGATCTGAGCCGTCGGACTCGGACGGGCTGTCTGGTAACTCTGAATCCTCGCTAGGGGCCTCCTCCTCGGATTCCTCGGTGTCCATTGGTTCGGCCTCGTCAACCTCCATGGGCTCCGCTACCGGGTCCTCGACTGCTGGATCCTCCATCGGGAACTCATGATCTATACCACCCAACTCCTCGTCCTCGGCAGGCTCGTACCAGGCGAAAGGACCTACCGTCTCATCAAAGCTCGTCTCGGAATCCACCACCTCACCGCTCGGGCATTGTGGATCAAGCTGGCCCTCTATGGTGAACGGGACATCCATGGTACGGAGGGGCCCATACTCCTCTCCCCAACGGTCCCGAAAGCACCAGGCTACATACTCATGGGTTTCAGGATGTGTCGTGCCTACATCTACGGTAATCATGGTGTAATGCCTTATGTAAACTTCATTGTTCGCCACCGGGAAATCAACCACCGTATGCTCATATTCTATAGGGATCCCGAAGCGAACTGGAATGGGCGGTCGGTTCATGGGCGCTGGTCTGAAAGGTTGGGTTATGAAAACCGTGAGACACATCTCAGTGAGTGAAAACTCCTAAACCTAAATTAGGCTAACATGCATCTCCTGACGGGAAAACAAACAGCAAGCGTATATAACAATGACTTAGGCCCGTAGGCCCAAATCGACATTTCAATGACCCTGCAGGTTAGACGATCCATAGTATCACATATCACAAGCGACACTCCCAATCAGGCGTACGTCACACGTATGCTCAAAACCTTTTTGTGACAAATCCAAATATGGTACACCGAGTCGCACAATCCCACACAATTTCTCATGCATTCAAATGCATGCAAATGCCACTAACTCACCATGCCCACAATCCAAACTCTTATGGCATCTCGGCACAATTCCCATTCGTGTTCAGATTATAGAATGAAATCTACTTAGACACGTCCCATACCATGCCCAGCGAATTTCATCACATAATCCAACACTATGCATCACTCGTTATCCGGTTATTTTAATTATCTCGACCCGAAGGCCCGACCCGAAGGTCCGATCCGAAGATCAATCACAACACTCCGTGGCCAGCGTAAAGACGCCCCAGGCCCAGTGTCTCTAGCCCGCGTCCTTACGCATCAGGCGCAACACCGATCTCCTTTACAACCCAGAGCCCGCGTAAACGCATCAGGATGGTTGTCTTCCGGGCGTACCGGGCATCGTCCTGCTCCAAAGTGCATGAGGACGGCACACCCCGCGTATTCCGCATCAGGGCGAAAGTGATCACACGTTCACACAACCGGTTTTATCTTAACCCCGCGTAAACGCATCAGGGCATAATTAGGTGATCACAATCCATGGCATACACGCATTCTCGCACAATTTCCATAATGCTTCATACTCAGCAAGCGTAATGCGCAGCCATGCGATTTCGCACACAAATGTCAGTACTATGTACCATGGCCCAATGTGTCACACAATTAAATGTCACAAGTACATAACCAATGGTCTACGTCATATGCGTACTTAGCCCAAATCAATGCCACGGGCATAACATGCGAACTTGACTATCATGACGTACATGGACATTATAAGGCACATTGACAATTCACCAATCACATTCCACAATGGTCGGTTCACGCTAGTGTGCGACATGCTAGAGCCAATTAGTTAAAATTTGAACAACCGACACGCAATTCAATCACCCCGGCAATCCCGGCACTCCAATTCATCCAATTCTTCGAACTACCGATAAGTCGACCATTGCATCCCAATATGGACAGCAGCCATTAACCATTATATCTACCCCTAATCCACTTCTAAAACATGCTTGGTCATCTATCACTTAATTCCCGACACCCACTAGCAATATCTAATTTCATACGCTGTCCAACAAACAATCACTCGATACTACTCACACCCTAGGCCCGCTAAGCATGCATTATAGTCCTAATAAGGGTTTAGAGGGTTCCACCCACCTAATTCCAAGTTCGGGCGACGGGGAATGGCGGCCAATCACCGGTGAACGGTGAAATCGGCGGCGCAAGACCCAAGGGAGCGGCGGCGCACGGTGGTCCGGCGGTCCACAGCAACTCCGGCGGCGTCCTACGGCCGGCGCGGTTGCTGAACACGGAGAGGGGATGACGGACGAGCTGCTGAACGGCCTCCGGACGGCTGCTGCCCACGGCGGTGCACGGCGTGGCGGCGAACAGCGAGCAGTCCGGTGGCGGTGCGGCGGCGCTGGTTCGGTCTCGGCGAACGGCGGTGGCGCGCCTGTTCCGGCGAAGGACAGAACAGTGTACGGCGGGGGAAAAGAGGACGGCTCGGCTGAGGCGGCGACGGCGAGCAGCAGACGGTCCGGCGGCGGCGTGCGGCGGCGACCGGCGGTCTGCTCCGGCGAAGGACAGAACAGGACAGGAAGGGGCGGACTGAAGGAATTAGAGGGAAACGGCAAGGGAGGCGACGGTGGACAGCCACGGTGGTGGCGGCGAACGGCGGCGTGCAGCGGCGAACGGCTCCGGCGGTGGTTCACCTCTGCATGCAGCCGCGGCGGAGAGGGGAGGAAGAGGAAGGCGACGTCGGCTTGTGGCGCGGCTGACCGGCGCTCAACCGTGCATGCACCGGGAAGGAAGGGACGGCGGCGAGGGGGCAGCAGCGGCGGTCCGGTGACGGCGAGCGGAGGCGTTCCCCGGCGACGAACGACCAGCTTCTTCCCTTCAGCTGACCGGCGGCCAACACCCTTGCATGCAGCCGGAGGAAGGAGGAAATGCTGAGGAAAACGGTGAGGGCAGGAGGGAGTCGGCGATGGGCGACGGCGGTGCACGGCGGCGGCCTTGGCGGAGCGGCGACGGGCTCGGCGAAGGCGCGGCCGAGCTGGCCTCGGCGTGAGGCCTTGGCCGGTTGCGAACAGCAAGGGTGGAAGGAGGGGATGGTCGGTCGGCTGGCGGTGAGGCGAGAGGGGGAGGCTCACGGCGGTGGTGCTGGCCGGTGGTGGTTCCGGCGGGCTGTGGACGGCGGCGTGAGCTGAGGGGAGAGAGAGACACGGTCGGGAGAGGGAGAGATGAGAGAGATTGCCGAGTGAGAGAGTGAGAGAGAGAGAGAGTGAATGAGAGGAAGTGGGATGTGATAGGTGTGATCATGGATTTGCATGGGGGAGAGGAATAGGTAGAGTGTGAGTTTCATTTCCATCATGATTTGCATGGGGAAGGGGGGTGTTGACAAGTGTCACACCCCCACCAGAATTTCAAATTTCGGAATTAGAGGGGACATAGGGGCAAATCCGACATTAATTTCCGGTACCGGTTCGAATTGGTAAAATTTCGATTGTATATGTCCTATATACATATGGCCAGCTTAATTTGACGTCGTCCTCATAAAAACTATCCCGAGACTCGCGAAACATCGCTCCCGATGTCCGGATTAAATTTCACGATCGAATTCATCAATTTCCCATTTTCTAATTCTCTCACTAACGGGTGGCCGGTTAGGATTTTACGCGTATCGACTTCGGTTTGTCCGAGTCGCGACGAGCTCGATTGTCAAGGGACAGTAGGAATTATCGCTAGTTCCGAGAACGCGATCATCCGGCTCGAGTTCCGGAGACCGGTCCATACTGGCCCAAAATATTTCCTCGTCATTCTTTTACATCGGCTTAATTCGCGATCGGTCCTTGGTCCACGTATCTAATCCTAGTTGGCCATTCCCATTCGGTCAGTATCCCGAGAGTGATCGGCTCCGGGCGAGACTTACGAGAAAGGAAATATCGAATAAAACTCGTTTTATTCATTCCAGGGACTGAGTCGAATTTCGGGATGTTACAATTCTTCCCCCCTTACAAAAATTTCGTCCTCGAAATTTAAAACCCACATTAACCTACTCGAACAACTGGGGGTATTGACGTCGCATGGCCTCTTCACTTTCCCAAGTAGCACCTTCTGTTCCATGGTGCTGCCAAACCACTTTGACCATCGGAATAGTCTTATTCCTTAGCACTCGGTCCTTTCTATCCTCGATTCTGACTGGCTTCTCCACATATGTCACTCTGTCGTCCACGTCCACTTCTTCGTATCTTAAGACATGAGTCGGGTCCGGTTCATATTTCCTTAGCATCGACACGTGGAAAACGTTGTGCACCTGGGATAGGTTGGGAGGCAAGGCTAGTCGGTAAGCCATATCTCCAATCTTCTCTAGGATCTCAAATGGTCCGACATACCTTGGGCTGAGCTTTCCTTTCTTGCCGAATCGGGATAGTCCTTTCATTGGCGACACCTTGAGAAACACATGATCCCCTACCTGAAACTCCAAGGGTCGTCGCCTTCTGTCGGCGTAACTTTTCTGGCGACTTTGAGCAGTCCTTAGTCTATCCCGGATAACCTCTACTACTTCCATCGTTTGCTGAACTAGCTCCGGTCCCGCGATACTTCGCTCACCCACTTCATCCCAGCACAGTGGCGTTCTACAGGCCCTGCCATATAAGGCTTCGAAAGGCGCCATCTGAATGCTCTGTTGATAGCTGTTGTTATAGGCAAACTCTACCAAATGCAATTGCTCTTCCCACTTGCCTTGGAAATCCAAAACACACGCTCTCAACATATCCTCCAGGGTCTGAATTGTCCTTTCAGACTGACCATCAGTCTGTGGGTGGTAGGCTGTACTGTACTGTAACCTTGTCCCTAAGGCCGTTTGTAGACTCTTCCAAAAGTTGGCCGTAAACCTTGGATCACGATCCGAGGTGATCGTCACTGGCACTCCATGAAGACGCACTATTTGTCGCACATATAACTCCGCATACTTTTCTAAGTCCAAATCCTTCCTTACCGCCAGGAAGTGTGCAGACTTCGTCAAACGATCCACTATGACCCAAATCGAGTCATGTCCTCTTTGGCTTCGTGGTAAACCCGTCACGAAGTCCATCGTAATATGCTCCCACTTCCACTCGGGAATTTCTAAAGGTCGTAACAATCCACCTGGCTTGCAGTGCTGTGCCTTCACTTGCTGGCACGTCAGACACTTGGCCACATGCTTAGCCACATCCTTCTTCAGGCCATTCCACCAATAATGTTGACGTAGATTTTGGTACATCTTTGTACTACCCGGATGGATACTATACTGACTCCGATGAGCTTCGCTCAGGATTTCCTCTTTAAGTCCTTCATCATCCGGCACGCAAAGTCGGCCACGATACTTTAAAATTCCATCCGCGGATACTTGGAAGTCGGGCTTCCTCTTTGCCGCATCCATTTCCATAATCTTCAGAATCTCGGGGTCCGAAGGTTGCAGTTCCTTGATCTTAACTTGCACCTCTGGTTCGATCCTTAATGTTGCGAACAAGCTGGACACACGACTCACCTCAAACTTAAACTCCGAATCCCTGAGCCTTTCTAACAACGTCCACTCTTTGACCAGCAAATGAGCCATACTCGACTTGCGACTTAAAGCATCTGCCACCCGGTTT
This sequence comes from Syzygium aqueum, assembly GCA_031216185.1. Taxonomy (NCBI): domain Eukaryota; kingdom Viridiplantae; phylum Streptophyta; class Magnoliopsida; order Myrtales; family Myrtaceae; genus Syzygium; species Syzygium aqueum. Next base: position 20,961,576 of record CM062238.1, read on the forward strand.
GCCTTACCCGGATGATACAGAATGTCGCAGTCATAGTCCTTCAATAATTCCATCCATCGACGCTGCCTCATATTCAACTCCTTCTGCGAGAACAGATATTTGAGGCTTTGGTGATCCGTGAAAATCTGGAACTTCTCCCCGCACAAGTAGTGCCTCCAAATCTTAAGCGCGAAAACTATCGCTGCCAGTTCCAAATCATGCGTCGGGTAATTCATCTCATGAGGCCTCAGCTGGCGTGACGCATACGCCACCACCTTCCCATGTTGCATGAGCACACATCCGAGTCCTCTTAACGATGCATCGCTGTAAATCTCAAATCCTCCTGGTCCGGACGGAATGGTCAAAACAGGAGCGGTCGTCAACTTACGCTTCAGTTCTTGGAAACTCCTTTCACACTTGTCATCCCAGACATACTTTGCTTCCTTCTTCAATAATTTAGTCAAGGGCATGGCTATCGAGGAAAAACCTTCTACAAACCGTCTGTAATAGCCAGCCAAACCAAGAAAACTTCTGATCTCCGTTACCGACGTTGGCCTGGGCCACTTCGTTACCGCTTCCACCTTAGTTGGATCTACAGAAATTCCATCTCCAGATATAATATGCCCAAGAAATCCCACTTGATTGAGCCAAAACTCGCACTTGCTGAACTTGGCATACAACGCATGTTCTCTTAGGGTCCGTAGCACCTTCGCCAAGTGTTCCTCATGTTCTTCGGGACTCTTCGAATAAACCAAGATATCATCGATGAACACTATGACGAATTGATCCAAAAATTCCTTAAACACCCTGTTCATCAAATCCATGAAAGCAGCTGGGGCATTCGTCAATCCAAAAGGCATGACCGTGAACTCGTAATGCCCATACCTCGTCCTAAAGGCAGTCTTAGGAATGTCCTCCTTCCTAATTCTCAACTGATGGTACCCTGTCCTCAAGTCTATCTTGGAGAACACTGAGGCTCCTTGTAGCTGATCGAACAAGTCATCGATCCTAGGGAGAGGGTACTTATTCTTTACTGTTACTTGGTTCAACTGCCGATAATCTATACATAGCCTTAAAGTTCCATCCTTCTTCTTCACAAACAGGACTGGCGCTCCCCATGGAGACGCACTAGGGCGGATGAAACCCTTGTCCAGCAATTCCTGCATTTGAACCTTCAACTCTTTTAGTTCGGACAGGGACATTCGATACGGGGCCTTCGATATCGGTTCAGTCCCAGGGGCTAACTCAATAACGAACTCCACTTCCCGGTCGGGCGGTAAACCAGGCAATTCCTGAGGAAAAACCTCGGGAAAAGCACACACAACCGGTATATCATCCAACTTAGGTTCCACCATGGTCGGGTCCACAATATCCACCAGATAACCTTCACACCCACCATCCAGCAATTTACTCGCTTCTAACGAAGATATCCATGGGGTCGAGGTTCCTCCTCGGTTCCCCTGGAATTCGAAGCTAGGACGTCCATCAGGATTAAACCGGATCGTCCTATTACCGCAATCCACTACAGCCTTCTGTCGGACTAACCAGTCCATTCCTATGATCACATCGAAATCGAACATGGCCAACACTACCAAGTCGATACTCTCATCCTTACCCCCAATATTTATCTCACAACTAGGGCATCCAAAGGAAACTAGCACCCTATCATTCATCGGCGTTGTCACACAAAGTGAAATCTCTAACATCACTGGTACTAAGCCAATCAACTTAACAAACTGCTCCGAAATGAATGAATGGGTTGCCCCTGAATCAAACAGTGCATAAGCGGTATGGCCACATAAGGAAATCGTACCTGTGACCACGCCCGGCGCGTTCTCCGCTTCTCCACGCGCTACAGCATAAACCCTTCCTTGGGCGGGCGGTCGTCCTTGATTTGCCGGTGGGGGATTCCCGGCTTGATTTCCTGGTCGGGGCTGGTACTGCTGTCGGGGCTGATACTGCTGAGGTGCTCGCTGCTGATCCTGGGGATGAGCCTGTGGACAGCTGCGGATCTGATGTTCCGTGCTCCCGCACTTGAAGCATGGTCCAAATCTCCCTGGCGGGGCAGCTGGCTTCCCGACATTCCTTCTGATAGGGGGAACAAATCGCCGATTGCCTGTCATAGGCTTCTTTCCCAGGCGGCGGTTATCCTTTCCTCGCACAAACCGCGATCCAGATGCGGCTAACCTTTCCTGCTGATCTCGTTCGATTATCTGGGCTCTCCTGAACATCTCTCCATACTCCTTGATGTCATGCGACAGAATCTGGCTCCGAAGATCCGGCTTCAGCCCATCCCGGAACCTTCGAGCCTTGTCCCTTGGATCCGCAACCATAGTCGGTGCGAACCTTGCCAGCCTTGCAAATTCAGCCTCGTACTGGTCCACAGTCATCTGACCTTGGCGCAACCTCATAAACTCCGTCAGCTTCTTCTCCTGGGCATTCTCCGAGAAGTATTTCCCATAGAAGTTCTCCACAAAAACAGTCCAAGTTGGGGCCGTTCCTACTGGGAACACTCCTCCTTCTGAGGCACTCCACCAGTCATTAGCACCATCCTGGAGTTGGTACACTGCCAACGTCACCTTTTCCTCATCATTGCATCCCAACACTTTGAAGGTCTTCTCCAGCTCTTCTACCCATCGGGGAGCTGCCTCGGGGTCACCACGACCGTTAAACTTGGGCGGCTTCATCCTCAAGAATTGCTCTACCAACCGGGGCATCTGTCTAGCCCCAGCTGGGTGATCTTGCCCCTGCTGAGCATGATTTCCTCCATTCCCAGCGATCGCTGCAGCCTCGGCAGCCTGGGCATGGGCTGCGGCTCTTTCTTGCGCCTGCAGTCCGAAGATATGCCCTATCTCACGAAGGGTCTCCATGACCTCATCGAACCTAGGGTCCCTAGCCTCGCGGGCACCCTCACTAGACTGTCCTTGCGACTCCTTTCCTCTTCTCTTACTCATCCTGACGACTTGACCGCTCAACTACCTGCTATAATTCCATTAAGGAATTAGAGACTTAAACCAATCTATCCAGTCTAAGTCCTAGGCAGGTCTCAAGACAACAACCAGACAACCGGCATGCGGCTTAGCAGGAATTAATCAATACATCACCCAAGGGTTCACATACTCACCTCAGGTCCCGCCGCACCTGCATAACACGGGTCATTATCAAAATATGTGCCAAATCATCACGCATTGTCAGGAGATGCACGCAGCACACGAAGTCATCCTAGGTGGCTACCCATGGTCTCAGCGCTCCTTATCACTCCAAGACTCGACCTAGTTGGATCGAGCTGACCTTGCTCTGATACCAATTCAACGGGGGTGTTGTCACGCCCCGAACTCCCCGGCACGCAACACCCCGCTCGAGGGTCGATAAGAAGATAACACGACGTCCCAGGACGCATCGTCGTCGACCCATTTCCCATAGCAGAATATAAAGCACAAGCGGAAGCAAGAATTTAAAAACAAATACCCGTACAAAATAAACATGAGGACCAAGGGCAACAGCATAAATGGAATTGAGGCAACGTACACATCCATAATTGAAAACAACTAACATCATCCTTACAACGTTCCCAAAATAAGATGACCATGGAAATACGGTGCAAACAAAAGAGAGAGAACAGCCGACGGTAGAGGGTCCTAATCTCCAAAAAGTGCCTACCCTCATAAATGGATAACCGAGCCTAGTCTAGGGTACCCAGTCGGGATCTGAGCCGTCGGACTCGGACGGGCTGTCTGGTAACTCTGAATCCTCGCTAGGGGCCTCCTCCTCGGATTCCTCGGTGTCCATTGGTTCGGCCTCGTCAACCTCCATGGGCTCCGCTACCGGGTCCTCGACTGCTGGATCCTCCATCGGGAACTCATGATCTATACCACCCAACTCCTCGTCCTCGGCAGGCTCGTACCAGGCGAAAGGACCTACCGTCTCATCAAAGCTCGTCTCGGAATCCACCACCTCACCGCTCGGGCATTGTGGATCAAGCTGGCCCTCTATGGTGAACGGGACATCCATGGTACGGAGGGGCCCATACTCCTCTCCCCAACGGTCCCGGAAGCACCAGGCTACATACTCATGGGTTTCAGGATGTGTCGTGCCTACATCTACGGTAATCATGGTGTAATGCCTTATGTAAACTTCATTGTTCGCCACCGGGAAATCAACCACCGTATGCTCATATTCTATAGGGATCCCGAAGCGAACTGGAATGGGCGGTCGGTTCATGGGCGCTGGTCTGAAAGGTTGGGTTATGAAAACCGTGAGACACATCTCAGTGAGTGAAAACTCCTAAACCTAAATTAGGCTAACATGCATCTCCTGACGGGAAAACAAACAGCAAGCGTATATAACAATGACTTAGGCCCGTAGGCCCAAATCGACATTTCAATGACCCTGCAGGTTAGACGATCCATAGTATCACATATCACAAGCGACACTCCCAATCAGGCGTACGTCACACGTATGCTCAAAACCTTTTTGTGACAAATCCAAATATGGTACACCGAGTCGCACAATCCCACACAATTTCTCATGCATTCAAATGCATGCAAATGCCACTAACTCACCATGCCCACAATCCAAACTCTTATGGCATCTCGGCACAATTCCCATTCGTGTTCAGATTATAGAATGAAATCTACTTAGACACGTCCCATACCATGCCCAGCGAATTTCATCACATAATCCAACACTATGCATCACTCGTTATCCGGTTATTTTAATTATCTCGACCCGAAGGCCCGACCCGAAGGTCCGATCCGAAGATCAATCACAACACTCCGTGGCCAGCGTAAAGACGCCCCAGGCCCAGTGTCTCTAGCCCGCGTCCTTACGCATCAGGCGCAACACCGATCTCCTTTACAACCCAGAGCCCGCGTAAACGCATCAGGATGGTTGTCTTCCGGGCGTACCGGGCATCGTCCTGCTCCAAAGTGCATGAGGACGGCACACCCCGCGTATTCCGCATCAGGGCGAAAGTGATCACACGTTCACACAACCGGTTTTATCTTAACCCCGCGTAAACGCATCAGGGCATAATTAGGTGATCACAATCCATGGCATACACGCATTCTCGCACAATTTCCATAATGCTTCATACTCAGCAAGCGTAATGCGCAGCCATGCGATTTCGCACACAAATGTCAGTACTATGTACCATGGCCCAATGTGTCACACAATTAAATGTCACAAGTACATAACCAATGGTCTACGTCATATGCGTACTTAGCCCAAATCAATGCCACGGGCATAACATGCGAACTTGACTATCATGACGTACATGGACATTATAAGGCACATTGACAATTCACCAATCACATTCCACAATGGTCGGTTCACGCTAGTGTGCGACATGCTAGAGCCAATTAGTTAAAATTTGAACAACCGACACGCAATTCAATCACCCCGGCAATCCCGGCACTCCAATTCATCCAATTCTTCGAACTACCGATAAGTCGACCATTGCATCCCAATATGGACAGCAGCCATTAACCATTATATCTACCCCTAATCCACTTCTAAAACATGCTTGGTCATCTATCACTTAATTCCCGACACCCACTAGCAATATCTAATTTCATACGCTGTCCAACAAACAATCACTCGATACTACTCACACCCTAGGCCCGCTAAGCATGCATTATAGTCCTAATAAGGGTTTAGAGGGTTCCACCCACCTAATTCCAAGTTCGGGCGACGGGGAATGGCGGCCAATCACCGGTGAACGGTGAAATCGGCGGCGCAAGACCCAAGGGAGCGGCGGCGCACGGTGGTCCGGCGGTCCACAGCAACTCCGGCGGCGTCCTACGGCCGGCGCGGTTGCTGAACACGGAGAGGGGATGACGGACGAGCTGCTGAACGGCCTCCGGACGGCTGCTGCCCACGGCGGTGCACGGCGTGGCGGCGAACAGCGAGCAGTCCGGTGGCGGTGCGGCGGCGCTGGTTCGGTCTCGGCGAACGGCGGTGGCGCGCCTGTTCCGGCGAAGGACAGAACAGTGTACGGCGGGGGAAAAGAGGACGGCTCGGCTGAGGCGGCGACGGCGAGCAGCAGACGGTCCGGCGGCGGCGTGCGGCGGCGACCGGCGGTCTGCTCCGGCGAAGGACAGAACAGGACAGGAAGGGGCGGACTGAAGGAATTAGAGGGAAACGGCAAGGGAGGCGACGGTGGACAGCCACGGTGGTGGCGGCGAACGGCGGCGTGCAGCGGCGAACGGCTCCGGCGGTGGTTCACCTCTGCATGCAGCCGCGGCGGAGAGGGGAGGAAGAGGAAGGCGACGTCGGCTTGTGGCGCGGCTGACCGGCGCTCAACCGTGCATGCACCGGGAAGGAAGGGACGGCGGCGAGGGGGCAGCAGCGGCGGTCCGGTGACGGCGAGCGGAGGCGTTCCCCGGCGACGAACGACCAGCTTCTTCCCTTCAGCTGACCGGCGGCCAACACCCTTGCATGCAGCCGGAGGAAGGAGGAAATGCTGAGGAAAACGGTGAGGGCAGGAGGGAGTCGGCGATGGGCGACGGCGGTGCACGGCGGCGGCCTTGGCGGAGCGGCGACGGGCTCGGCGAAGGCGCGGCCGAGCTGGCCTCGGCGTGAGGCCTTGGCCGGTTGCGAACAGCAAGGGTGGAAGGAGGGGATGGTCGGTCGGCTGGCGGTGAGGCGAGAGGGGGAGGCTCACGGCGGTGGTGCTGGCCGGTGGTGGTTCCGGCGGGCTGTGGACGGCGGCGTGAGCTGAGGGGAGAGAGAGACACGGTCGGGAGAGGGAGAGATGAGAGAGATTGCCGAGTGAGAGAGTGAGAGAGAGAGAGAGTGAATGAGAGGAAGTGGGATGTGATAGGTGTGATCATGGATTTGCATGGGGGAGAGGAATAGGTAGAGTGTGAGTTTCATTTCCATCATGATTTGCATGGGGAAGGGGGGTGTTGACAAGTGTCACACCCCCACCAGAATTTCAAATTTCGGAATTAGAGGGGACATAGGGGCAAATCCGACATTAATTTCCGGTACCGGTTCGAATTGGTAAAATTTCGATTGTATATGTCCTATATACATATGGCCAGCTTAATTTGACGTCGTCCTCATAAAAACTATCCCGAGACTCGCGAAACATCGCTCCCGATGTCCGGATTAAATTTCACGATCGAATTCATCAATTTCCCATTTTCTAATTCTCTCACTAACGGGTGGCCGGTTAGGATTTTACGCGTATCGACTTCGGTTTGTCCGAGTCGCGACGAGCTCGATTGTCAAGGGACAGTAGGAATTATCGCTAGTTCCGAGAACGCGATCATCCGGCTCGAGTTCCGGAGACCGGTCCATACTGGCCCAAAATATTTCCTCGTCATTCTTTTACATCGGCTTAATTCGCGATCGGTCCTTGGTCCACGTATCTAATCCTAGTTGGCCATTCCCATTCGGTCAGTATCCCGAGAGTGATCGGCTCCGGGCGAGACTTACGAGAAAGGAAATATCGAATAAAACTCGTTTTATTCATTCCAGGGACTGAGTCGAATTTCGGGATGTTACAGAACAGGGAGCGTCGGAGGGAAAGAGAGAGGGACGGCTAGGGAGCGACGGTGGACAGCCACCACGGCGGCGGCGAACGGCGGCGTGCAGCGGCGAACGGCTCCGGCGGTGGCTCAGCCGTGCATGCAGCCGCGACGGAGAGGAAGGAGGGAGGAACGGCGACGAACGGCGGCGTGGCTGGCCGGCGTTCAACCTGCTGCATGCAACCGGGACAGGAAGGGAGCGGCGGCGAGCGGAAGGCCAGCGGCGGTGGCCACGGCGAGCGGCGTCGGACGGTGCTCAGCGGCGGCCTTGGTGGACGACTAGCTCGTCCTTCCTTGGCTGACCGGCGCCACGCTCTCCTGCATGCAGCCGAGGAAGAGAGAGAGAGAGACGGAGGCGAGGGAGGTCCGGCGTCCCACCGTGCATGCAACGGAGCGGCGGCGAGGGGAGCAGCGGCGGCCTTGGCGGAGGCGCGGCCGCGCTGGCCTCGGCGTGAGGCCTCAGCCGGTCGTGAACAGCAAGGGAGTAGAGAGGCACGGTCGGCCGGCTGGCGGTGAGGCGAGAGGGAGGGGTTCACGGTGGCGGTGCGGCTGGTGGCGGTCCCGGCGGTGGCTATGGGCGGTGGCGTGTGGCCGAGAGGGAGGGAGGCGCGCGGTGGAGAGGGAGGAGAGAGTGGCCGGCGAGTGAGAGAGAGAGAGTGAGAGAAAGACGGAGTGAGAGAGAGGGAGAGTTGAAGAGACAAAGAAATGATTAGTGTATGGGGAAGTCCAAGAGGTGGAGTGGGCTTTTGGGACAAATGATGACATGCATGGGGAAGGGGGAGAGTGACAAGTGTCACACCCCACAAGAGCCAAAATTCGGAATTTCAAAGGTCACAAGGGGTGAAACTGACATTATTTTCGGTACCGGGTCGAATTGCTAATTTTCGACCATATAAGTCCTATACCTAAGTGGCCAGCATATTTTTGACGTCGTCCTCATAAAAACTATCCCGAGATTCACGAAAAATCGTTCCCGATGTCCGGATTAAATTTCACGATCAAATCGTCCAATTTCAAATTTCTAAATCTCTCACTAACGGGCGGCCGTTTAGGATTCAAACGTTTCAACCTCGGGTTGTCCGAATCGCAGCGAGCTCGAGAGAGGAAACGAGAGGAATTATCACTAGTTCCGATGACACAATCGTCCGGTTCGGATGATCGGTTCACACTGGCCCAAAATACTTCCTCGTCATTATCCTAAGTCGGGCTTGACTCGCGACCGGGTCCTTAGTCCACGTGCCTATTCCTAGTTGGCCATTCCCATCTGGTCAGTATCCCGTGAGTGATCAGTTCCGGGCGAGACTTACGAAAATGAAATATCGAATAATACTCGTTTTATTCATTCCAGAGATCGAGTCGAATTTCGGGATGTTACACATGTGTTGACATGTTCAATTGTGATGAGTTGGGTCTACCATGCCGTGTGCTCGTGTGACCGACCGTTGTGGAGTGCGATTGATGATTTGTTAATGTACATCATAATGCCCGAATACGTCATAAGTGCCAATTTCGCATGTGATGCCCCATGGTGTTGATTGGGCTAATTAAGCATATGACGTGGATCGTTGAATAGGAATTTGTGGCATTGAATTGTGTTGTACATTGTGGGACATTATATTCGTGGTACATTGCACCAACATCCGTGTGCGAAATTGCATGGCCACGCATTATGCATGCCGAGTATGAAGCTTGTGGAAACTGTGCAAGAGTGCGTGTATGCCATGGACTCGTGATCACCTAATTGCCTGATGCGTTCTACGCCGGGTTCAGATAAAAATTGGCAGTGTGCCGTGTGATCACTTAAGGCCTTCGGGTCGTGCCGTCCTCATGCACTTTGGAGCAGGACGATGCCCGGTACGTCCGGAAGACGACCATCCTGATGCGTTTACGCAGGCTCTGGTTCATAAGGAGATCGGTGTTGCGCCTGATGCGTTTACGCGGGCTAGAGACACTGGGCCTGGGGCGACTTTACGCTGGCCATGAAGTATTGTGATTGGTCTTCGGATTGTGGCCTTCGGGTCGGGCCTTTGGGTCGTGGTCTTCGGATCGGGTCTTCGTAGCGTGGTGCTTCCATGACCGTTTTGGAGAGGAATATGGACCTCTCCGCACTATGGATGTCCCGTTTACCATAGATGGCCAGTTAGATCCGCAGTGCCCGAGCGGCGAGATCGTGGATTCTGAGATGGATTCGGAGGAGATCATGGGTCCTTTCGGTTGGTACGAAGCTGCCGAGGACGAGGAGTTAGGAGGTGTAGACCACGAACCAGTAGTGGAAGATCCGGTGGTGGAACCAATGGAAGTCGACGAAGCCGAGCCGATGGATACTGAAGAGTCCGAGGAGGAGATTCCCAGTGAAGATTCAGAGATACCCGAGAGTTCATCAGAGTCCGACGACTCTGATCCGGACTGGGCGCCTTAGGCTAGGCTTAGTCTTTTGTGAGGGTAGACACTTTTTGGACTTCAGACCCTCTACTTTGTAGCAGTTGGCCTCCTTGTTTCTCAGCCCTTCTGACTCATGTGATAGTACTCTTTGTTACACCCTATTTTCTATTGTGGTTTTCTTTGGAACGATGTAAGGATATTTCTGATGGTTTTTGTGATGGATGTGTACGTTGCTTAAGTATTCCTAGTGTTGCTTCCCTGGTTCTCATGATTACTTGTACGGGTGTTTTAAAATTTTTGCTTCCGCATGTACTTTATGACTTGTTATGGGAAATGGGTCGACGACGATAAGTCCTGGGACGTCGTACTATATCGACCATCGAGCGGGTTGTTGCGTGCCGAGGAGGTCGGGGCGTGACAGGAGGAGTCTGAAACTCAGGAGAGTTCGGAGCACGATTCCTCGGAATCCGAGCCCGACTGGATGCCATAGTCTCTGTCCCAACCCTCAAGCGTCAGTGGACACTTTTTGTTGGCGATCTCACCCTAGTTAGTAGCTAACCAAACCCTCTCCCAGCCAAAGCCCCTTTTTGTTGTAATGGCTGTTGTATGTCGGTTTTTGATGTTTGTAAGTGTGGCGTGTTTAAAGCATAGTTTCTTGCTCATATATGTATATAAGTTGTAAATATTTGTATGGCAATGTAATATAAGCTTGTTTTTCGAGAATCAATCGTTTTGAGTTGTTCTATCCATGGTTGTTGTTATATTAGTATGGGTGTATACATTTATTTATATACGTGGCTCCCGCATGTGCTTTATTCTCTGATGGATTTGGGTCGGCCATGCATCCTAGGAGCGTTGCATCTTAACGACCAGAAGACGATGATCGCAATCCGAGGAAGAATCAAGGCATAACACAAACAATGACCTAGGCCCTCGGGCCCAGACCGATAATTGTACTAACCCTGCAGGTTAGACAATCGATATAATATAATCATAGTACACACGTGACATACCTCGTCATGCGCACGTCACACGCATGCCCACTTTTCTTCGTGCTAATACCTCGAATCATACGCCGAATCTCATGCATTGATACGATAATTAATACAATCATATGCATAGAAATGCCATACACATGCCATAATATCAATTTGAATCACACGGCACACTAGCTCGGTGTTCATTTTCATTTTCAATATTCAACCCGAAGGCCTGACCCGAAGGCCACGATCCGAAGACTCGATCCGAAGGCCCGACCCGAAGGTCAATTCTACACTTCACGGCCCGCATATAGCGTATTTGGCCCAGTGTCTCTAGCCCGCGTCGAAACGCTCTAGGCGCAACACCGATCTCCTCACGGACAATGCCGTCTTCCGGACGAACCGGGCACGACCCGAAGGCCACGATCCGAAGACCTTATTGTGATCACACGGCACACAGCCAATTTTTATCTGAACCCAGCGTAAACGCTTTGGGCATTTATAGTGACCACATGCTCATGTCAGGCACGCATTCCCACATAACATTAATATACGCCTCATTCTCGACATACAAAATGCGTGGCCAGGCAATGTCGTGCAGTACATCATGAGCATCAATTATGCACAAGCACTCAATCAATTCTAGATTATCACACAGTGCTCAATTGGCCAATTAATACCATGTGGCCCAAATTATATTTTATAATCATCAATCAATTGTCAATCAACAATTAACCACTCAATTTGGCTATTCCCAACCACACGACCAGCAACCCTCGCGGTCTAAATAATCCCGGTACAAATCCCAGTCCTATGAGTAATCGTCATTTTCTCAATTAGGACTCACTAAATATCCATAATAATCCTATTAATTTACTTAGAATTTATGCTCACTAACCAAACAGCATTTCAATTCAAAACCAGTACCGGTAATACCTAACCCAATCCCGAATATACCGATAACACCTAAGCTGGTCTAGAAAAACGTACTATGATTCCTAATTTGAGTTTAGGAATTATACTCACTTAATTTCGGGCCCACGACGACGATGGAACGGCGGCCAATTACTGGTGAACAGTAAAATAGGCGGTGGCGTTCCCGGCGAACCGTACGGACGGCGTACAGATACTGTCCGGTCGCTGTACGGACACTTGTATGGGGACGGCGGTGGATGGCGACGTACGACGAGGCTAGACGGCCCTATGGTGGCGGTTCGGCCGTTCGAGCTCTGGCGAAGCTCCGGTGACCCTTTTGCAAAACAAAAGAGAGAGTGAAAGAGAGAGAGAAACATGTTGAGGAAGAGAGAGAAAAGGGGCTGGCTTGGGCTGAGGCTGAGGCTGGTGGCTGGTGGAGGCAAGGGGGAGCAGCAGTAGCGCCGGCGGCGGCGTACGGTGGCCAGCGGTGCTCCGGCAAGGCATGGCCAAAGGAGAACCAAGAGGGAGAGAGAGAGGGAGTGAGCTGATGAGGGTGAGGAGAGAGAAGGGGCCAGTCCAAGGTAGTCAAAGGAGGGGGCTGGTGGCGATAAGTGTCGCCCATCCGCGTTGATCCTATCCAAATAATTTAGGGGCAATTTGGTCAAAATCCCAATAATTGAGCTGAATAACAATAGAATAATCCTAATGTCCAATCCAAAATTTGGATATCCCGATACAGGGTCCAAGGGCGAAACTGTAATTTTCCGTCCTTGGTCGAAATTCAAATTTTCGCACATATGCGTTCCATATATGCATGGCCAACATAATATGATGTCGGAATCGTGAAAATAACTCCTTAAGCCTTCGAAATTTGACTACGAAGTTCCGGGAATAAAATATTATTATTTTTCACTTTTGAGCTAAAATTTTCAATTTTCAATCGGAACTACTCCAAATGGGCGTGGCCACTCCAAAATGACACTGGCCTCAAGAAATTATCTCATATAGCCTCAAAATCTCAACCCGACACCCCAAGGGCAAAACCGTCATTTTTCATTCCCGAACCGAAATTCTAGTTTTCAACCCTACACACTCAAAATGTGCGTGGCCAGCGTAATACGACGTCAGATTTCCAATTTTAGTCTCTTAAGCCGTAGAAAATCAATATCCAATTCCGGGCCCAATTCCGTGTTCAAAATTCGCTCGGTTTCCGATTTCAGGATCTCTCACTAACGGGCGACTGTTTAGAATATACGCGTATCGACCTAGGGTTATCTGAATCACGTCGATTCTGTGTCACGCCCCGAACTCCCCGGCACGCAACACCCCGCTCGAGGGTCGATAAGAAGATAACACGACGTCCCAGGACGCATCGTCGTCGACCCATTTCCCATAGCAGAATATAAAGCACAAGCGGAAGCAAGAATTTAAAAACAAATACCCGTACAAAATAAACATGAGGACCAAGGGCAACAGCATAAATGGAATTGAGGCAACGTACACATCCATAATTGAAAACAACTAACATCATCCTTACAACGTTCCCAAAATAAGATGACCATGGAAATACGGTGCAAACAAAAGAGAGAGAACAGCCGACGGTAGAGGGTCCTAATCTCCAAAAAGTGCCTACCCTCATAAATGGATAACCGAGCCTAGTCTAGGGTACCCAGTCGGGATCTGAGCCGTCGGACTCGGACGGGCTGTCTGGTAACTCTGAATCCTCGCTAGGGGCCTCCTCCTCGGATTCCTCGGTGTCCATTGGTTCGGCCTCGTCAACCTCCATGGGCTCCGCTACCGGGTCCTCGACTGCTGGATCCTCCATCGGGAACTCATGATCTATACCACCCAACTCCTCGTCCTCGGCAGGCTCGTACCAGGCGAAAGGACCTACCGTCTCATCAAAGCTCGTCTCGGAATCCACCACCTCACCGCTCGGGCATTGTGGATCAAGCTGGCCCTCTATGGTGAACGGGACATCCATGGTACGGAGGGGCCCATACTCCTCTCCCCAACGGTCCCGGAAGCACCAGGCTACATACTCATGGGTTTCAGGATGTGTCGTGCCTACATCTACGGTAATCATGGTGTAATGCCTTATGTAAACTTCATTGTTCGCCACCGGGAAATCAACCACCGTATGCTCATATTCTATAGGGATCCCGAAGCGAACTGGAATGGGCGGTCGGTTCATGGGCGCTGGTCTGAAAGGTTGGGTTATGAAAACCGTGAGACACATCTCAGTGAGTGAAAACTCCTAAACCTAAATTAGGCTAACATGCATCTCCTGACGGGAAAACAAACAGCAAGCGTATATAACAATGACTTAGGCCCGTAGGCCCAAATCGACATTTCAATGACCCTGCAGGTTAGACGATCCATAGTATCACATATCACAAGCGACACTCCCAATCAGGCGTACGTCACACGTATGCTCAAAACCTTTTTGTGACAAATCCAAATATGGTACACCGAGTCGCACAATCCCACACAATTTCTCATGCATTCAAATGCATGCAAATGCCACTAACTCACCATGCCCACAATCCAAACTCTTATGGCATCTCGGCACAATTCCCATTCGTGTTCAGATTATAGAATGAAATCTACTTAGACACGTCCCATACCATGCCCAGCGAATTTCATCACATAATCCAACACTATGCATCACTCGTTATCCGGTTATTTTAATTATCTCGACCCGAAGGCCCGACCCGAAGGTCCGATCCGAAGATCAATCACAACACTCCGTGGCCAGCGTAAAGACGCCCCAGGCCCAGTGTCTCTAGCCCGCGTCCTTACGCATCAGGCGCAACACCGATCTCCTTTACAACCCAGAGCCCGCGTAAACGCATCAGGATGGTTGTCTTCCGGGCGTACCGGGCATCGTCCTGCTCCAAAGTGCATGAGGACGGCACACCCCGCGTATTCCGCATCAGGGCGAAAGTGATCACACGTTCACACAACCGGTTTTATCTTAACCCCGCGTAAACGCATCAGGGCATAATTAGGTGATCACAATCCATGGCATACACGCATTCTCGCACAATTTCCATAATGCTTCATACTCAGCAAGCGTAATGCGCAGCCATGCGATTTCGCACACAAATGTCAGTACTATGTACCATGGCCCAATGTGTCACACAATTAAATGTCACAAGTACATAACCAATGGTCTACGTCATATGCGTACTTAGCCCAAATCAATGCCACGGGCATAACATGCGAACTTGACTATCATGACGTACATGGACATTATAAGGCACATTGACAATTCACCAATCACATTCCACAATGGTCGGTTCACGCTAGTGTGCGACATGCTAGAGCCAATTAGTTAAAATTTGAACAACCGACACGCAATTCAATCACCCCGGCAATCCCGGCACTCCAATTCATCCAATTCTTCGAACTACCGATAAGTCGACCATTGCATCCCAATATGGACAGCAGCCATTAACCATTATATCTACCCCTAATCCACTTCTAAAACATGCTTGGTCATCTATCACTTAATTCCCGACACCCACTAGCAATATCTAATTTCATACGCTGTCCAACAAACAATCACTCGATACTACTCACACCCTAGGCCCGCTAAGCATGCATTATAGTCCTAATAAGGGTTTAGAGGGTTCCACCCACCTAATTCCAAGTTCGGGCGACGGGGAATGGCGGCCAATCACCGGTGAACGGTGAAATCGGCGGCGCAAGACCCAAGGGAGCGGCGGCGCACGGTGGTCCGGCGGTCCACAGCAACTCCGGCGGCGTCCTACGGCCGGCGCGGTTGCTGAACACGGAGAGGGGATGACGGACGAGCTGCTGAACGGCCTCCGGACGGCTGCTGCCCACGGCGGTGCACGGCGTGGCGGCGAACAGCGAGCAGTCCGGTGGCGGTGCGGCGGCGCTGGTTCGGTCTCGGCGAACGGCGGTGGCGCGCCTGTTCCGGCGAAGGACAGAACAGTGTACGGCGGGGGAAAAGAGGACGGCTCGGCTGAGGCGGCGACGGCGAGCAGCAGACGGTCCGGCGGCGGCGTGCGGCGGCGACCGGCGGTCTGCTCCGGCGAAGGACAGAACAGGACAGGAAGGGGCGGACTGAAGGAATTAGAGGGAAACGGCAAGGGAGGCGACGGTGGACAGCCACGGTGGTGGCGGCGAACGGCGGCGTGCAGCGGCGAACGGCTCCGGCGGTGGTTCACCTCTGCATGCAGCCGCGGCGGAGAGGGGAGGAAGAGGAAGGCGACGTCGGCTTGTGGCGCGGCTGACCGGCGCTCAACCGTGCATGCACCGGGAAGGAAGGGACGGCGGCGAGGGGGCAGCAGCGGCGGTCCGGTGACGGCGAGCGGAGGCGTTCCCCGGCGACGAACGACCAGCTTCTTCCCTTCAGCTGACCGGCGGCCAACACCCTTGCATGCAGCCGGAGGAAGGAGGAAATGCTGAGGAAAACGGTGAGGGCAGGAGGGAGTCGGCGATGGGCGACGGCGGTGCACGGCGGCGGCCTTGGCGGAGCGGCGACGGGCTCGGCGAAGGCGCGGCCGAGCTGGCCTCGGCGTGAGGCCTTGGCCGGTTGCGAACAGCAAGGGTGGAAGGAGGGGATGGTCGGTCGGCTGGCGGTGAGGCGAGAGGGGGAGGCTCACGGCGGTGGTGCTGGCCGGTGGTGGTTCCGGCGGGCTGTGGACGGCGGCGTGAGCTGAGGGGAGAGAGAGACACGGTCGGGAGAGGGAGAGATGAGAGAGATTGCCGAGTGAGAGAGTGAGAGAGAGAGAGAGTGAATGAGAGGAAGTGGGATGTGATAGGTGTGATCATGGATTTGCATGGGGGAGAGGAATAGGTAGAGTGTGAGTTTCATTTCCATCATGATTTGCATGGGGAAGGGGGGTGTTGACAAGTGTCACACCCCCACCAGAATTTCAAATTTCGGAATTAGAGGGGACATAGGGGCAAATCCGACATTAATTTCCGGTACCGGTTCGAATTGGTAAAATTTCGATTGTATATGTCCTATATACATATGGCCAGCTTAATTTGACGTCGTCCTCATAAAAACTATCCCGAGACTCGCGAAACATCGCTCCCGATGTCCGGATTAAATTTCACGATCGAATTCATCAATTTCCCATTTTCTAATTCTCTCACTAACGGGTGGCCGGTTAGGATTTTACGCGTATCGACTTCGGTTTGTCCGAGTCGCGACGAGCTCGATTGTCAAGGGACAGTAGGAATTATCGCTAGTTCCGAGAACGCGATCATCCGGCTCGAGTTCCGGAGACCGGTCCATACTGGCCCAAAATATTTCCTCGTCATTCTTTTACATCGGCTTAATTCGCGATCGGTCCTTGGTCCACGTATCTAATCCTAGTTGGCCATTCCCATTCGGTCAGTATCCCGAGAGTGATCGGCTCCGGGCGAGACTTACGAGAAAGGAAATATCGAATAAAACTCGTTTTATTCATTCCAGGGACTGAGTCGAATTTCGGGATGTTACAATTCTTCCCCCCTTACAAAAATTTCGTCCTCGAAATTTAAAACCCACATTAACCTACTCGAACAACTGGGGGTATTGACGTCGCATGGCCTCTTCACTTTCCCAAGTAGCACCTTCTGTTCCATGGTGCTGCCAAACCACTTTGACCATCGGAATAGTCTTATTCCTTAGCACTCGGTCCTTTCTATCCTCGATTCTGACTGGCTTCTCCACATATGTCACTCTGTCGTCCACGTCCACTTCTTCGTATCTTAAGACATGAGTCGGGTCCGGTTCATATTTCCTTAGCATCGACACGTGGAAAACGTTGTGCACCTGGGATAGGTTGGGAGGCAAGGCTAGTCGGTAAGCCATATCTCCAATCTTCTCTAGGATCTCAAATGGTCCGACATACCTTGGGCTGAGCTTTCCTTTCTTGCCGAATCGGGATAGTCCTTTCATTGGCGACACCTTGAGAAACACATGATCCCCTACCTGAAACTCCAAGGGTCGTCGCCTTCTGTCGGCGTAACTTTTCTGGCGACTTTGAGCAGTCCTTAGTCTATCCCGGATAACCTCTACTACTTCCATCGTTTGCTGAACTAGCTCCGGTCCCGCGATACTTCGCTCACCCACTTCATCCCAGCACAGTGGCGTTCTACAGGCCCTGCCATATAAGGCTTCGAAAGGCGCCATCTGAATGCTCTGTTGATAGCTGTTGTTATAGGCAAACTCTACCAAATGCAATTGCTCTTCCCACTTGCCTTGGAAATCCAAAACACACGCTCTCAACATATCCTCCAGGGTCTGAATTGTCCTTTCAGACTGACCATCAGTCTGTGGGTGGTAGGCTGTACTGTACTGTAACCTTGTCCCTAAGGCCGTTTGTAGACTCTTCCAAAAGTTGGCCGTAAACCTTGGATCACGATCCGAGGTGATCGTCACTGGCACTCCATGAAGACGCACTATTTGTCGCACATATAACTCCGCATACTTTTCTAAGTCCAAATCCTTCCTTACCGCCAGGAAGTGTGCAGACTTCGTCAAACGATCCACTATGACCCAAATCGAGTCATGTCCTCTTTGGCTTCGTGGTAAACCCGTCACGAAGTCCATCGTAATATGCTCCCACTTCCACTCGGGAATTTCTAAAGGTCGTAACAATCCACCTGGCTTGCAGTGCTGTGCCTTCACTTGCTGGCACGTCAGACACTTGGCCACATGCTTAGCCACATCCTTCTTCAGGCCATTCCACCAATAATGTTGACGTAGATTTTGGTACATCTTTGTACTACCCGGATGGATACTATACTGACTCCGATGAGCTTCGCTCAGGATTTCCTCTTTAAGTCCTTCATCATCCGGCACGCAAAGTCGGCCACGATACTTTAAAATTCCATCCGCGGATACTTGGAAGTCGGGCTTCCTCTTTGCCGCATCCATTTCCATAATCTTCAGAATCTCGGGGTCCGAAGGTTGCAGTTCCTTGATCTTAACTTGCACCTCTGGTTCGATCCTTAATGTTGCGAACAAGCTGGACACACGACTCACCTCAAACTTAAACTCCGAATCCCTGAGCCTTTCTAACAACGTCCACTCTTTGACCAGCAAATGAGCCATACTCGACTTGCGACTTAAAGCATCTGCCACCCGGTTTGCCTTACCCGGATGATACAGAATGTCGCAGTCATAGTCCTTCAATAATTCCATCCATCGACGCTGCCTCATATTCAACTCCTTCTGCGAGAACAGATATTTGAGGCTTTGGTGATCCGTGAAAATCTGGAACTTCTCCCCGCACAAGTAGTGCCTCCAAATCTTAAGCGCGAAAACTATCGCTGCCAGTTCCAAATCATGCGTCGGGTAATTCATCTCATGAGGCCTCAGCTGGCGTGACGCATACGCCACCACCTTCCCATGTTGCATGAGCACACATCCGAGTCCTCTTAACGATGCATCGCTGTAAATCTCAAATCCTCCTGGTCCGGACGGAATGGTCAAAACAGGAGCGGTCGTCAACTTACGCTTCAGTTCTTGGAAACTCCTTTCACACTTGTCATCCCAGACATACTTTGCTTCCTTCTTCAATAATTTAGTCAAGGGCATGGCTATCGAGGAAAAACCTTCTACAAACCGTCTGTAATAGCCAGCCAAACCAAGAAAACTTCTGATCTCCGTTACCGACGTTGGCCTGGGCCACTTCGTTACCGCTTCCACCTTAGTTGGATCTACAGAAATTCCATCTCCAGATATAATATGCCCAAGAAATCCCACTTGATTGAGCCAAAACTCGCACTTGCTGAACTTGGCATACAACGCATGTTCTCTTAGGGTCCGTAGCACCTTCGCCAAGTGTTCCTCATGTTCTTCGGGACTCTTCGAATAAACCAAGATATCATCGATGAACACTATGACGAATTGATCCAAAAATTCCTTAAACACCCTGTTCATCAAATCCATGAAAGCAGCTGGGGCATTCGTCAATCCAAAAGGCATGACCGTGAACTCGTAATGCCCATACCTCGTCCTAAAGGCAGTCTTAGGAATGTCCTCCTTCCTAATTCTCAACTGATGGTACCCTGTCCTCAAGTCTATCTTGGAGAACACTGAGGCTCCTTGTAGCTGATCGAACAAGTCATCGATCCTAGGGAGAGGGTACTTATTCTTTACTGTTACTTGGTTCAACTGCCGATAATCTATACATAGCCTTAAAGTTCCATCCTTCTTCTTCACAAACAGGACTGGCGCTCCCCATGGAGACGCACTAGGGCGGATGAAACCCTTGTCCAGCAATTCCTGCATTTGAACCTTCAACTCTTTTAGTTCGGACAGGGACATTCGATACGGGGCCTTCGATATCGGTTCAGTCCCAGGGGCTAACTCAATAACGAACTCCACTTCCCGGTCGGGCGGTAAACCAGGCAATTCCTGAGGAAAAACCTCGGGAAAAGCACACACAACCGGTATATCATCCAACTTAGGTTCCACCATGGTCGGGTCCACAATATCCACCAGATAACCTTCACACCCACCATCCAGCAATTTACTCGCTTCTAACGAAGATATCCATGGGGTCGAGGTTCCTCCTCGGTTCCCCTGGAATTCGAAGCTAGGACGTCCATCAGGATTAAACCGGATCGTCCTATTACCGCAATCCACTACAGCCTTCTGTCGGACTAACCAGTCCATTCCTATGATCACATCGAAATCGAACATGGCCAACACTACCAAGTCGATACTCTCATCCTTACCCCCAATATTTATCTCACAACTAGGGCATCCAAAGGAAACTAGCACCCTATCATTCATCGGCGTTGTCACACAAAGTGAAATCTCTAACATCACTGGTACTAAGCCAATCAACTTAACAAACTGCTCCGAAATGAATGAATGGGTTGCCCCTGAATCAAACAGTGCATAAGCGGTATGGCCACATAAGGAAATCGTACCTGTGACCACGCCCGGCGCGTTCTCCGCTTCTCCACGCGCTACAGCATAAACCCTTCCTTGGGCGGGCGGTCGTCCTTGATTTGCCGGTGGGGGATTCCCGGCTTGATTTCCTGGTCGGGGCTGGTACTGCTGTCGGGGCTGATACTGCTGAGGTGCTCGCTGCTGATCCTGGGGATGAGCCTGTGGACAGCTGCGGATCTGATGTTCCGTGCTCCCGCACTTGAAGCATGGTCCAAATCTCCCTGGCGGGGCAGCTGGCTTCCCGACATTCCTTCTGATAGGGGGAACAAATCGCCGATTGCCTGTCATAGGCTTCTTTCCCAGGCGGCGGTTATCCTTTCCTCGCACAAACCGCGATCCAGATGCGGCTAACCTTTCCTGCTGATCTCGTTCGATTATCTGGGCTCTCCTGAACATCTCTCCATACTCCTTGATGTCATGCGACAGAATCTGGCTCCGAAGATCCGGCTTCAGCCCATCCCGGAACCTTCGAGCCTTGTCCCTTGGATCCGCAACCATAGTCGGTGCGAACCTTGCCAGCCTTGCAAATTCAGCCTCGTACTGGTCCACAGTCATCTGACCTTGGCGCAACCTCATAAACTCCGTCAGCTTCTTCTCCTGGGCATTCTCCGAGAAGTATTTCCCATAGAAGTTCTCCACAAAAACAGTCCAAGTTGGGGCCGTTCCTACTGGGAACACTCCTCCTTCTGAGGCACTCCACCAGTCATTAGCACCATCCTGGAGTTGGTACACTGCCAACGTCACCTTTTCCTCATCATTGCATCCCAACACTTTGAAGGTCTTCTCCAGCTCTTCTACCCATCGGGGAGCTGCCTCGGGGTCACCACGACCGTTAAACTTGGGCGGCTTCATCCTCAAGAATTGCTCTACCAACCGGGGCATCTGTCTAGCCCCAGCTGGGTGATCTTGCCCCTGCTGAGCATGATTTCCTCCATTCCCAGCGATCGCTGCAGCCTCGGCAGCCTGGGCATGGGCTGCGGCTCTTTCTTGCGCCTGCAGTCCGAAGATATGCCCTATCTCACGAAGGGTCTCCATGACCTCATCGAACCTAGGGTCCCTAGCCTCGCGGGCACCCTCACTAGACTGTCCTTGCGACTCCTTTCCTCTTCTCTTACTCATCCTGACGACTTGACCGCTCAACTACCTGCTATAATTCCATTAAGGAATTAGAGACTTAAACCAATCTATCCAGTCTAAGTCCTAGGCAGGTCTCAAGACAACAACCAGACAACCGGCATGCGGCTTAGCAGGAATTAATCAATACATCACCCAAGGGTTCACATACTCACCTCAGGTCCCGCCGCACCTGCATAACACGGGTCATTATCAAAATATGTGCCAAATCATCACGCATTGTCAGGAGATGCACGCAGCACACGAAGTCATCCTAGGTGGCTACCCATGGTCTCAGCGCTCCTTATCACTCCAAGACTCGACCTAGTTGGATCGAGCTGACCTTGCTCTGATACCAATTCAACGGGGGTGTTGTCACGCCCCGAACTCCCCGGCACGCAACACCCCGCTCGAGGGTCGATAAGAAGATAACACGACGTCCCAGGACGCATCGTCGTCGACCCATTTCCCATAGCAGAATATAAAGCACAAGCGGAAGCAAGAATTTAAAAACAAATACCCGTACAAAATAAACATGAGGACCAAGGGCAACAGCATAAATGGAATTGAGGCAACGTACACATCCATAATTGAAAACAACTAACATCATCCTTACAACGTTCCCAAAATAAGATGACCATGGAAATACGGTGCAAACAAAAGAGAGAGAACAGCCGACGGTAGAGGGTCCTAATCTCCAAAAAGTGCCTACCCTCATAAATGGATAACCGAGCCTAGTCTAGGGTACCCAGTCGGGATCTGAGCCGTCGGACTCGGACGGGCTGTCTGGTAACTCTGAATCCTCGCTAGGGGCCTCCTCCTCGGATTCCTCGGTGTCCATTGGTTCGGCCTCGTCAACCTCCATGGGCTCCGCTACCGGGTCCTCGACTGCTGGATCCTCCATCGGGAACTCATGATCTATACCACCCAACTCCTCGTCCTCGGCAGGCTCGTACCAGGCGAAAGGACCTACCGTCTCATCAAAGCTCGTCTCGGAATCCACCACCTCACCGCTCGGGCATTGTGGATCAAGCTGGCCCTCTATGGTGAACGGGACATCCATGGTACGGAGGGGCCCATACTCCTCTCCCCAACGGTCCCGGAAGCACCAGGCTACATACTCATGGGTTTCAGGATGTGTCGTGCCTACATCTACGGTAATCATGGTGTAATGCCTTATGTAAACTTCATTGTTCGCCACCGGGAAATCAACCACCGTATGCTCATATTCTATAGGGATCCCGAAGCGAACTGGAATGGGCGGTCGGTTCATGGGCGCTGGTCTGAAAGGTTGGGTTATGAAAACCGTGAGACACATCTCAGTGAGTGAAAACTCCTAAACCTAAATTAGGCTAACATGCATCTCCTGACGGGAAAACAAACAGCAAGCGTATATAACAATGACTTAGGCCCGTAGGCCCAAATCGACATTTCAATGACCCTGCAGGTTAGACGATCCATAGTATCACATATCACAAGCGACACTCCCAATCAGGCGTACGTCACACGTATGCTCAAAACCTTTTTGTGACAAATCCAAATATGGTACACCGAGTCGCACAATCCCACACAATTTCTCATGCATTCAAATGCATGCAAATGCCACTAACTCACCATGCCCACAATCCAAACTCTTATGGCATCTCGGCACAATTCCCATTCGTGTTCAGATTATAGAATGAAATCTACTTAGACACGTCCCAT
Source organism: Syzygium aqueum (assembly GCA_031216185.1). Taxonomy (NCBI): domain Eukaryota; kingdom Viridiplantae; phylum Streptophyta; class Magnoliopsida; order Myrtales; family Myrtaceae; genus Syzygium; species Syzygium aqueum. Next base: position 20,985,119 of record CM062238.1, read on the forward strand.
ACCATGCCCAGCGAATTTCATCACATAATCCAACACTATGCATCACTCGTTATCCGGTTATTTTAATTATCTCGACCCGAAGGCCCGACCCGAAGGTCCGATCCGAAGATCAATCACAACACTCCGTGGCCAGCGTAAAGACGCCCCAGGCCCAGTGTCTCTAGCCCGCGTCCTTACGCATCAGGCGCAACACCGATCTCCTTTACAACCCAGAGCCCGCGTAAACGCATCAGGATGGTTGTCTTCCGGGCGTACCGGGCATCGTCCTGCTCCAAAGTGCATGAGGACGGCACACCCCGCGTATTCCGCATCAGGGCGAAAGTGATCACACGTTCACACAACCGGTTTTATCTTAACCCCGCGTAAACGCATCAGGGCATAATTAGGTGATCACAATCCATGGCATACACGCATTCTCGCACAATTTCCATAATGCTTCATACTCAGCAAGCGTAATGCGCAGCCATGCGATTTCGCACACAAATGTCAGTACTATGTACCATGGCCCAATGTGTCACACAATTAAATGTCACAAGTACATAACCAATGGTCTACGTCATATGCGTACTTAGCCCAAATCAATGCCACGGGCATAACATGCGAACTTGACTATCATGACGTACATGGACATTATAAGGCACATTGACAATTCACCAATCACATTCCACAATGGTCGGTTCACGCTAGTGTGCGACATGCTAGAGCCAATTAGTTAAAATTTGAACAACCGACACGCAATTCAATCACCCCGGCAATCCCGGCACTCCAATTCATCCAATTCTTCGAACTACCGATAAGTCGACCATTGCATCCCAATATGGACAGCAGCCATTAACCATTATATCTACCCCTAATCCACTTCTAAAACATGCTTGGTCATCTATCACTTAATTCCCGACACCCACTAGCAATATCTAATTTCATACGCTGTCCAACAAACAATCACTCGATACTACTCACACCCTAGGCCCGCTAAGCATGCATTATAGTCCTAATAAGGGTTTAGAGGGTTCCACCCACCTAATTCCAAGTTCGGGCGACGGGGAATGGCGGCCAATCACCGGTGAACGGTGAAATCGGCGGCGCAAGACCCAAGGGAGCGGCGGCGCACGGTGGTCCGGCGGTCCACAGCAACTCCGGCGGCGTCCTACGGCCGGCGCGGTTGCTGAACACGGAGAGGGGATGACGGACGAGCTGCTGAACGGCCTCCGGACGGCTGCTGCCCACGGCGGTGCACGGCGTGGCGGCGAACAGCGAGCAGTCCGGTGGCGGTGCGGCGGCGCTGGTTCGGTCTCGGCGAACGGCGGTGGCGCGCCTGTTCCGGCGAAGGACAGAACAGTGTACGGCGGGGGAAAAGAGGACGGCTCGGCTGAGGCGGCGACGGCGAGCAGCAGACGGTCCGGCGGCGGCGTGCGGCGGCGACCGGCGGTCTGCTCCGGCGAAGGACAGAACAGGACAGGAAGGGGCGGACTGAAGGAATTAGAGGGAAACGGCAAGGGAGGCGACGGTGGACAGCCACGGTGGTGGCGGCGAACGGCGGCGTGCAGCGGCGAACGGCTCCGGCGGTGGTTCACCTCTGCATGCAGCCGCGGCGGAGAGGGGAGGAAGAGGAAGGCGACGTCGGCTTGTGGCGCGGCTGACCGGCGCTCAACCGTGCATGCACCGGGAAGGAAGGGACGGCGGCGAGGGGGCAGCAGCGGCGGTCCGGTGACGGCGAGCGGAGGCGTTCCCCGGCGACGAACGACCAGCTTCTTCCCTTCAGCTGACCGGCGGCCAACACCCTTGCATGCAGCCGGAGGAAGGAGGAAATGCTGAGGAAAACGGTGAGGGCAGGAGGGAGTCGGCGATGGGCGACGGCGGTGCACGGCGGCGGCCTTGGCGGAGCGGCGACGGGCTCGGCGAAGGCGCGGCCGAGCTGGCCTCGGCGTGAGGCCTTGGCCGGTTGCGAACAGCAAGGGTGGAAGGAGGGGATGGTCGGTCGGCTGGCGGTGAGGCGAGAGGGGGAGGCTCACGGCGGTGGTGCTGGCCGGTGGTGGTTCCGGCGGGCTGTGGACGGCGGCGTGAGCTGAGGGGAGAGAGAGACACGGTCGGGAGAGGGAGAGATGAGAGAGATTGCCGAGTGAGAGAGTGAGAGAGAGAGAGAGTGAATGAGAGGAAGTGGGATGTGATAGGTGTGATCATGGATTTGCATGGGGGAGAGGAATAGGTAGAGTGTGAGTTTCATTTCCATCATGATTTGCATGGGGAAGGGGGGTGTTGACAAGTGTCACACCCCCACCAGAATTTCAAATTTCGGAATTAGAGGGGACATAGGGGCAAATCCGACATTAATTTCCGGTACCGGTTCGAATTGGTAAAATTTCGATTGTATATGTCCTATATACATATGGCCAGCTTAATTTGACGTCGTCCTCATAAAAACTATCCCGAGACTCGCGAAACATCGCTCCCGATGTCCGGATTAAATTTCACGATCGAATTCATCAATTTCCCATTTTCTAATTCTCTCACTAACGGGTGGCCGGTTAGGATTTTACGCGTATCGACTTCGGTTTGTCCGAGTCGCGACGAGCTCGATTGTCAAGGGACAGTAGGAATTATCGCTAGTTCCGAGAACGCGATCATCCGGCTCGAGTTCCGGAGACCGGTCCATACTGGCCCAAAATATTTCCTCGTCATTCTTTTACATCGGCTTAATTCGCGATCGGTCCTTGGTCCACGTATCTAATCCTAGTTGGCCATTCCCATTCGGTCAGTATCCCGAGAGTGATCGGCTCCGGGCGAGACTTACGAGAAAGGAAATATCGAATAAAACTCGTTTTATTCATTCCAGGGACTGAGTCGAATTTCGGGATGTTACATTCTGTCCTTTGAGAGAATGAGAAATTATCGCTAGCCCCAAGAATCACGATCGTTCAGTACTAGTTCAGGACTGGTTGGCCACGTGTACTTTCGGCTTTGCAGAATAACCTGCAATCCGATCGTACATCGTTGGCCCTGGCCAACTCAATCCGTCACCTTTCCTATGATCGTTTTTACATCGGTTCAAAATATTTTCTCATTACTTCTCCAGATCGGTGTTCGACTCGTGATTGGGTCCTTGATCCACGTACCATTTCCTAATTAGCCATACCCTATTGGTTAGTATCCCGAGAGTGATCAGCTCTGGACGAAATTTACTAAAATGAAATGCGAAATAATGTCGATTTTATTGATCTCGGAATTACATTGAAATTCGGGCTGTTACATCTTCGGCCTTCCTTTTGAGATGGTTGTTCTCTGAGCGAGTGGCGGTCTTGAGAGGCACCTTGGGTATCTTCGGGAATAACTCCTGCGGGATCTTGTGCCATCGGATATACTTGGTCGTCGCGAAATAGGAATTCTGCTCCCCTTTGAGCTTTTCTTTGGGCCGAGCTATCTTTAAGAGACGACACTTCTTCCACATCTTATTAAGTTGAGCTACGATCCCTTCGTGGTCTTTATCATCATCGGTGAAGTCGACCTGGAGGAGTTCCGGTTGTAACGCTGGAGGGAGCCCTTGGAGAATCTAGTACTGACGAGAGACTTTGGCTGGGTAGTATTCGATTGCACCAGTGAAACCCAACAGTGGAACCGCCCCAATACCATTACACGTAAGCCGAGCTTCCTTGACTTTGAACCAGTTAGCATGCCATTGGAAACCTTGAGGTCTAGCATTTTTCATGAAAATGATCCACTCGGAGTAATGATAATCAGGTGCATTCTCTTGTTTTTCTTTATACTTTAAGACGGGATGGCTAGAATCACTAAGCTCGGATATCGTGAGTAAATCGCCACACCCTTTTATGTGAGACAAAAACCAAATTTGCAATAGTTCAAGAGGGGCATGAAATATTTTGTCAACATGTTGCTTGAATTTAGTAAGGGAAATAAAAGTCTCGGCTAAAATGGTGTTGACAAAATTCTTTTCAAGATAGACTTGTTGGACCAACCATGCAATTGACGGATTACATGCATTCTTACAGTGAGGAAAAATCACGAACCCGAAAAATGCTAGCAAAAAGATTCTGCCTTTTTGAAAAGATATGGCTTTTTCAAAATATTGACTCAGGAATGAAAAAGGACATGTTCCATGATTTGCTTTCAAAATTTTTCCCAATTCATCTTTCCCGACATTCAAAAATTCAGAGAACATTAAGGCAGAATCAATTCCCAAAGGTGGTGTAACTAGCTCCGACTCTAAAGGTTTTCCAATGAGCACATTATATTCTTCCAAAGTTTGGGTGAGCTCATGCTTACCGAATATAAAGGTAGAGGTCTCAGGACATCAGAAGTGTGCTAATGCTCGAATGAGGCTGGTATGGACTTTGACCTCCAATAAGGGGAGAAGCCTTCCAATGTGGCCTTTAACTAGCTTGAGGTTGGTTAGACTGAGTAGATTCTACTAGGTACGGAACTCGTCCTTAGGAGCATCAAGAATCCGGATGTTTGCCCCTCCCATAATGTATAGAGCAAGACTCACGACCGATCTAATGTCACGGACCGACCAAAGAAAAATGAAACATAAATAAAGTGCGAGAAAAAGGTTCAAAAAACTTACTTCACCTAGTAGAATAATGACAATCACTTAGACATGCGCATGAAATGTGAGGTTCGATTTCTACCTAGACTTTGACTTACAAAATGGAGACGCGAGGATTACCGAGCTGAACCAGTCATGGTGGTGGTTAGGCTGGGACTCCCTTGATTCCGACTTAGTCAAAGAGCCGACTCGAGTTGCAAGGGGTGCAACCGTGGTGGGTACTCAATGACACCATGAAAGAACTTTATGGGACCAAGGAGGGCGACCTATACCACATGAATGTGGTCGAGGTATTCACTATTTCAGTACCATCCTAAACCTGTGCCGCCCAGGTCTGGCAACGAGTAGTGTGTACGGTGTAGTGTAAATACAAGACATGCATAGCAGGTTATATTAAACAGCGCTTCGTGTATAAAATAAATCATATATCCAAACAACTCCCTACAAAACAAGGGTTAATAATCACGCCTCCCCTTATACCTCCCATTCTGCAAGAACATTTAACACCTAAAATATTAGGGACATACTTGGGATCCTCACTGCTAAACAAAAAATATTTTTGAAAAGAAAAATTGGCCTAAGTCCACTAAGAGTTTTAACTCAAGTCCCCAGTGGAGTCGCCAAGCTATCCGACTTAAAAATTTTTCTTTTTGGGCTAATGGATTATTAAGACTAAGCTTAACTCAGGCCCTCCCAAGCCCATCAATTCACAACTTAGGGTTTAAGTTGTTAACATGCAAACGTTTTCATGCTTGGAGTTGCCACTAATCAATTTGTGGTAGGTAGATTAGAAACCTAAATAAAACATAGGGAGATATATTTTATTTCTACGAACCAGAGATTCTAAGCCGGGGGACTTGATTACGCTAGATCTAGTCCAATGCCCTTTTGGTACCTTTTCCTTTTCAAAGAAAATTTATGCATACAGTTTGGATCCATTTCAACTTAGTCACTAACATATGAGGTGTTCATGCAGGTGCGCAAACCGCCAATTTAATACCCAAGAAAGCATTAAATAAATTGCAAAATTGGAAGAATTACTTACCTCGAAGCAACATAAGCATCTGCATTGTTAACTAGAAAATCACATCAACAATCTTAATATGATTTCTAATTAACAAGCAATTCGCTCAATTTTTTGGATTTTCACTTATTTAAATGAAATCTAATCTATATGCAATGACATGCAAAAATTGACATGCGAATTAATGCAACCTAACATGCAAACTATATGACATGCAATGATGTGACCTAATTCTAATGACAGGCAAATGGTTTATTTTTTATATTTTTCAAACGAAATTCGGAATTAAAATAAATGCCTAAATTAACATGCAATCTAATCTAATTTAATCTATCTTAAAATGACTTATTTTTGGGATTTTTGTTAAAATTCGAAATTAAAAATTATCCTAACATGAATCATTGAGATCAAGATAATATCTAAATCAAATTAAGAAATAAATTACTCTAATTCCTAATTTAAATTAAAAATTATCCTATCTACTTATTCAAAGAAAGTTATTCTAAATATATCCTAAACATGCATCATTATCTTCTAATATGATCAATTCAAATCCTAACTAATCTTTTTTTTAATTTTCTTTTTTAAAGGAAAGCAATTAAACAAACAGATAAATACCACGATAAAAAACAATCCACGCGATCCGCAAGATTTGTCTCAAACTCATATTAGGCAAAGAAATCAAACTAACGGTCATATCTATAGGGTTATAGATATTGACGGAAAGTTGATTGTTCAAATTTGGAAAGCAGATAAAATTCATTATTGTATCCAAGTGATTATGGACAGGATAATAATTTTCCGTATCGTCGCGTATCGTACCTTAGGGATAAGATCGGATAGTCGTCCAGATACGTTGTTGAATTAGGAAAATTTCCTAATTTTGAATGTTTTCAAATATTGCAAACATCAAAAAATTATCCTAAAATATCTAATTATCCACCAAATATTCACGAAATATTCCAAACATTCAATTAAATATTTTGGAAAAGCATTCAGATAATAATCTTACCTAATTTCAAAATATTTCCAAACTTGGAATTCGATTCGGGATCGGGTTTGTGGATCACGGCAACGATGGCGGCAGCACGGCGGCGGCTCATAGCGTTGGGCGGCTCTCCAAGCGGCGACGATGGCTTCGGTGTGGTTTGGCTCTCGGTGAACTTGTAAAATTTAACTCGGTTTTGCTGATGGACTGAAGATAAGCCAAGGTTTGCTAATGAATGGCTGGCTAGGGCTGCCTCCTGATGATCGGTGGAACTTTTGGTGCAGGATGATTGCTGGTGCGATGGCTTTGCTTGAGGGACACCTAAAGGAGCAACGAGGTAGCCACAGTTGAATGATTTGTGTGTAGGTTGACTCCTCAGATATTTGACCGTGGAATGTCAGGGCTTGCTTGATGTGTCAGTGATGAGCAGAGCATCACTGAACGAAGAACAGCAACAGAGACGACTCACGAAGAACAGCAATAGCAAGAGTGAATCGTCAGATTGGGGCAGCAGGTCATCGGACAAGCTCAGATCAGTTGACTTGTCGAGGCAGCAAGCACGGCGGCTGGGTGGCTTCGCTGGCAAGGGATGCACGCTGCAACGACGGTGGGTGACGGTGGTGCTGTGCGGCGGCACGAGGAACGACGGGACCGACGGTGGTGATGTAGCGACACCGGTCTCCCTATCTCTCTCTTTCTCTTTTGCTCTCTCTAAAAATTCAAATCTAAAATTCTCGTCCCTCCAAAAATCTGATCTAATGACATATTTATAAGGTTAATCTAAGTCAATTAGATGGGCTTGCTAGTCCTAATGGGCTTAGGCTTGGGCTTAGGTTTTAATTACCATTTAATTTCATTTAATTCTAAGTGGGCTGAATTAATTTAGGCTTTTATTTAATTAAACTTAATAGACTAAATTAAGCTCAAATTAAAACGACTGAGCCCGTTTAACTTGTGATTTCGGACTCTTGCCTTCCAAACGAGCCGAGTCTCGTTCGATAAATCTTAAGCTCGCTTGCCAACGCCGGTCCGATGTGAAATGCAATTATCCTAAATGGACCTAAACTATATGCTATGCAATTTAAATATTTTTGTTTAGGTGTAAAAATTTTAATCCCTAATTTTCTATGCAAATTATGATTAAATGATCGGCAAAATTTAGGTGTCAACAGCACCTTTTTTGTTTAGTAGTGGCTGGTAGCAGATTTTGGTTGGTTGTATCTTTTATTGTATATTATCAGATGTTGTGAAAAGGAGTTTTTAATAGTAAAATAAAGTTTACATATTTTCAGCCGTGTTGTACGTTGCCGTGCTATCCATTGTCTCGTATTGATATTATTGTCAGGGTTTGTTTATTCATTGCTTCCGCTTGTGCTTGTTCTCTGTTTGGGCGTTGGGTCGATGATGTTGCTTGAGACGTCGCACACAAATCGATTAAGGAGGGGATGCTCGCGCTACGTGGGGTTTGGGGTGCAACAATGGTGTTGGTGAGTGGGACCCTTCGGTAATCAAGCCTCTCGATGGCGAGATCGTGGATCTTGAGAAGCCAGTTAAGGAGCTGCCCGTGGTGCCCCTAGTAGAGCTGCAAGCTATGCAGCTATTGCAAGTGATTCCTCCAAAATACGAGTCAGAGGACTTGGGAGATGTTAGGGTGGAGGATGACCTCTAGGTGCCACCGAACTATTCTAGGGATTATGTAGAATAGGTATGACCAGTCGCTTTTTGGAAGATAGGTCCGTCTATTGCTAAACCCAGTTAATCCAATCACTTGTCCCTTTTTGTTTTGTCGGTGGTTTTGGATGCTCCTCTTGTTGAGCTTGTTTTTATTGCTGCATGTATGCTCGATATGTTGAGTAATGTATATGTTTCCCTGGTTAATGCAAGTATATATTTTTGTGATGCTGGTTGTTGTTGCTCTACCCTTGGTCATGTGTTGATTTTTGCACGAGTGATTTGTTTATATTGCTTCCGCATGCGTATTGCTCTCTGTGTTGGGCATTGGGTTGGCGACGCGTCCTGGGACGTCGCAATCAAATTCGACCTTAGTGAGGGATATTGCGTGTTGTGGGGTTCAAGGCGTGACAATCGTCCACGTCTATCTCCTCCTACCTCAGAACGTGGGTCAGATCTAGTTCATACTTTCTCAACATTGACTATCTGGCACACATTCACATACTTTTCCAATCCGAAGTTCTTTCGCACTGCTAGGAAGTGCGTTGACTTAGTTAGTCTATCCACTATCACCCAAATGGGATCGTGCCATCTTCGATTCCTTGGCAATCCTATTACAAATTCATCGTAATATGCTCCCACTTCCATTTTGGGATTTCTAATGGTCACAACATTCTACCAAATCTATTTTTGCGAAACCGACGTCATATTATGTTGGCCAATCATATTTAGGGTTGGTACGGTAGAAAAATGGAATTTCAGCTCGGGACGAAAAAATGACCATTTTGCCCCTGGCCTAATTTTGGGTTCCAAATTTTGAAGATATTTTGTGGTAATTAGAATATGTTTCAGCTCAATTATTGGGGCCTAGGACCATTATACCCCTCAATTATTAGATAAGATCAAAGGTGGGCCATCGGATCAAGGGCATCTTGGGAAATAGCCTTGGATTTTGACAAGTGGCCCCCATTAGCCCTTATATTTGACCAAGTTAACCCTCTCTCTCCTCATTTTTCCCTCCAAATTCTCTCTCCCTCACCCGGCCATGATCGTCCCTCCTCCGCTGGCCCCTCCTTTTGCCGTTATACCGTCGGCGCCACCGCTCGCCGGAGCTGGTTGTCGCCGTGCCCGTGCCTCGCCTCATCACCACCAGCACCCCCAATCCCGTTCTCTCTCTCTCTCTCCCCCCTTCGCTCCCCCTCCTTCCTCAGCCGCATGAGACCGCTGGACCGCCGCCACCATTCGTCGCCAAGGCCGCCGTCTGCCATCCCTCACCGTGAGCCACCACTTGACCGACCCACTTTCTCTCTCTCTCGCTCGTCACTACCACCATCATCGCCACCTTTAGCCACCGTCCGTACCGCCGTGAGTCGTGCCGCCGTCCGCCGGAACGTCGCCGCCAATTTCGCCGTTCAATGGCAATTGGCCACCCATTCTTCGTCGCCTTAGTTGGATTAAGTGTGAGTATATTTCCTAAACCTGGACTAGGTTGGTGTACACTTTAGACGGGCTTGGTTTAGTAAATATTTGCGTGACTTAGGGAGATTTTGATACCATTGGTTCGGGGTTGATGTCGCGGTGATTTTGGAGTATCATTAGGCTGATTTTGAATGAGAAATTGAGGCCGAGTAGTGGTTGTCCATTTTATGATCTATGGGGTTAAAATCGATAAATTGAGTATTATGTGCCTGAATTGTCAAGTATGCCGAGTTGACTGATTAATGGTTGTTTGTGCTCAATTATGGTTAATTGGATAATACCATGTTGTGTGATCATATGGCCGACCAATACGGAGTGTGATTGGCCAATTGATGGCTTGAATTGTTTCCTCGACTGTTGAATCGTGCATTGGGCCGCACAGTATTAAATAGGTCAATTGAGTACGTTATTGCGGCATTGATTGATTAAATACCCGAGTGTGTTATGTGATGCTCATGGTGCATTATACGACATTACATGGCCACGCATTATATGCCGAGAATCAAGCATCATATGAAATTGTGTGAGAATGTGTGCTTGACATGAGCATGGATCACCTAATCGCCCTGATGCGTTTTACGCAGGGTTTAGATAATAACTGGCTGTGTGTACGTGTGATCACATTTCGCCTTGATACGTGTTACGCAGAGTGTGCCGTCTTGATACGTTTTACGCGGAACGATGCTCGGTTAATCCAAATGATGACCAACCTGATTCGTTTTATGCTGGCTCTGGTTAGTAAGGAGATCGGTGTTGTGCTTGATACGTTTTGACACGGGCTAATGACATTGGGCCGGATACGCTTTATGCGGGCCACGAAGTGTTGTGATTTAAGAAAGAAACCTGATGCGTTTTACGCGAGTCAGACCTGATGCGTTTTATGCTGGTCATATTAATTGATAATTGAGCATTGAGCCAGTGTGTAGTGTGAGCCAAAATGAGAACATGGCATGATGATAGCATCGGCATGCATAAGAATGCATGGGCTCTTTTGCAAATGTGTGAGACTAGGTGAATGGCATGCTATATGAGCACCGATGATTATGAGCATACGTATGGCGTACGTGTGACTATGTGTGCCATGTATGTGCCGTGATTATTATATATTGAGCTGTTTAAACTGCAGGGTCAGTGTGATTATCGATTTGGACCCAAGGGCCTGGGTCATTGTTTGTGTATTGTATTGTTTCACCTGTCAGGAGATGTATGTTAGCTTGGCCTAGGTTTAGGGGGTTTTACTCATTGAGATGCGTTCTCATTGTTGTCATAACCCAAAATTCTCAGACCCCTGTTTTTGAACATGCCGAGGCTACCACCACTTTTTGGGATCCCAATACAGATGCAACAGTCGACTAGTGTGCTCCCCTCAAGGAATGAGGAGGCATATATGAGATATCGATTGGTAGTTTTTATAAATGTTAGGGAATACTTCTATTAGACCCAAAAGTATATAGCTTGGTGTCTTCGAGATGCTGATGGGAGCATAGGCCGACCTCTCAAGACCTTCGACGCCCCACTTGACGGGAACGACATGATGGAGCCTACAGTTACATACGGTGAGGTGGTAAATCCTTCAGATGCTCATGATTGGGATGTCCAGGATGAAGTCATAGATGGGGAGCCACAGGTGATAGTTGAAGACCCAGATCAAATGGAGGACGAGGAGGATGAGCTAGAGGCCATGGACTTAGATTCGGATGAGGATGGGGAGGTTGCAGAGTTAAGCTTAAATGAGGAGATAGGACTATACCTCGACCCGAAGTTAGAGCCGGACTCCGAGGATGAGATGGCCACGGCAGAAGACTTGGATTCTGAGGAGTCTGAGTTTCAGGAAAGTTCTTCAAAGGAGTCCTCAGAGTCTGATCCAGACTAGAAGCCTTAGTATAGGTCCTAGTCCTTAGTTGGGAAGCTCATTCTTTTCTTTTATTGTGACCTTCCCTATAGATGACTTAACCTCCTTTAGCCACTCGCACCTTTTTGACCCAGTGGCTATTGTTGTCTATTCATATGGTTTTTATCCTTTGATATGTACAAAAGGACTTTGTAAAAAGGTTTCCCTTTAGAAATGAAAATGTATATTTATAATTATGTTCCTATTGTTGTTAATTGTTGTGCTATCTTTGGTCTCGCGAATATGTTTTTGTACAGATGTTTATTTATTGCTTTCGCATGTGCCTTATCTCTGTGTGAGGGATGGGTCGGCGACGCGTCTTGGGAGCGTTACACCGCAATTGACCGGAGATGGGATGTTCGCGTGCCATGGAGTTCAGGGCATGACACGAACACACAACGTGGCAATACCCAATTTACCATAATTGAGCACAAACAACCATTAAATCAGTTAACTCAGGCATACCTGGTAATTCAGTCACATAAACCACAATTTGTCGATTTTAATCCAATAATTCACCAAATGGATAGCCACTACTCGGCCTTTCCTCAGTCTCAATTTCTCATCCAAATCGGTCTATTAAACTTTGGCGGTCTTAGGAATGTCCATGCTGCGTAAACTCATAGTGCCCATACCATGTCCTAAAAGCAGTTTTAGGAATGTCCTCCTTTCAGATTCTTAGTTGATGATATCCGGTCCGCAAATCAATCTTAGAAAACACGGATGCTCCTTGCAATTGATTAAATAGATCATCGATCCTCGGCAGTGGATACTTGTTCTTATTCGTTACTTGATTCAACTACCTGTAATCAATACACAATCTTAAAGTCCTATCCTTTTTCCTTACAAACAGGACCGGTGCTCCCCATGGAGATACACTAGGATGAATGAAACCTTTGTCCAACAACTCCTGCATCTGGACTTTTAGTTCCTTTAATTCTAACAGCGACATCCAATACGATGCCTTTGAAATCAGCTTAGTGCCCGGGGATAATTCGATGACGAATTCCACTTCTCACTCGGGCAGTAAACCTGGCAATTCCTCAAGAAAGACCTCGGGGAAATTGCGATCTTAGGCTAATGGATTAATAGATCAATTAAATTAACTAACCTAGATCGAGTTCTCCCAAACTCTACCAAGTAGAAACTTAAGTCCAATTATGAGCATGCCAATATTTTCAATAGGAGCCGCCACTAATTATTTAAGGTAGGTTGATTAAAAACCTAAATAAAATAGCGGGAGTACTATTTTATTTCTGAGAACCAGAGATTATAAATCCAGGGACTTGATTATGGTAGATTACCCTAACGTCCTTTTGGTACCAATCTCAAGAAAAATACTCAATTCGGCAGTTTTGATAAATCCTAACTTAGAGTTCAAAGGTGCAAAATTTTTTGATTTTCTTTTATGAATTTTTTTTTGTATTTTTTAATTTAAATTCAAATCGCAATTTTTTTAATAAAAAATATAATCGCTAAATCTTTCGAATTAAATTTCGATCTGAAGCCTGACGGATCGATCCTAAAAATTCAAAATACTCACTATGGAAATAATTCTATCTAAAGCCTGATAGATAAACTTATTTCCTTATGTGCGGTTGCGGATTAGGAAATTTTCCTAACCGATCACATCTTAAAAAAATTTTTCTATCTTAAATATCTTGGATATATTCAAAAGATTTTGAAATTTTCAAATTCTATCCAAATTTGATAAGTGATAAACGTCCAAGATTTCCAAAGAGTAAGTAAATCCTAATTGAAATAATGCTTATTGTTCAAATATGCAAAGTTAGATATCGATAAACACAAATTAAGCAATAAAATATTCAAACCAAATCAGGATAAGATATTTACCTAATCAAAAGATTTATTTCCAAATTAAATCACCGGCGGATTGGAACGGGACGGTGGTCGGCGGTGGCGTGCGGCAAGCGGGGCGGCATCGGGAGCAGAGATGGTGGGAGCAACGGCATAACGTGCGGCAAGCGGTGGTGGTGTCGGGTGCAACGGCAATGGGTGGCACGGTGGTGCTTCAAAGTGTTTGGTTGAAGTTGCGGCTGGATGGTTCATAAGCTTGCCAAATCGTCATCACTAGACAAGGGTGAGTAGTGTCAGCGTTGGTGCGGGGCAGCTAGGAGTGTCGCGGAAAGGGAGTAGTAGGGTAGCCGACGTATCTCATGGCTCCTCGGTTGGAATTCTCGGTGCAACAGCTGCGTCGAGGTCGGTCTGGTTTGAGTTGATATTGATCGCTGGTTGCTTATTGGAAAACCAGCCAAAAGTCATCTAGAGCTTGCTGAGTGCGTCTTTTGCTGGGGAGGGACTCTCCCTTTTTGTCTTTTTTGGCGTTTGTGGACGATTTTTCTAAGTTGAAGAACCTGGCTCCTCCTTTTGCATAGACGACCTCTCTCTTTTTGCCCTTCTTTCACTCTTCTAGCTGGACACTCGGTCGGAAAATGCGTTTTATATGGGCCACAGAGTGTTGTGATTAATTTGGCCTTTGGGTCGTGGTCTTCAAATCGAATCTTTGGATCGTGTCACGCCCCGGACCCCACCGGGCTCGCGACACCCCTTCGATGGCCGTATTGAAAATGCGACATCCCAGGACTTGTCGCCGACCCATCTCCCATAACAAATCATAAGGCACATGCGGAAGCATTAATTAAAACACCCGTACAAAAACAATACATGACCAAGGGTAGTAGAACACTTGAACAATTGAACCACATACTTCATTCAACGGCACGTACTTACAAAATCCAACCTTACGTACAAAGGCCACGAGGGTTAAAACAACCATCATCAAAAGAGGCAAGTGATCGGGTAAGTTAGCCTAGCTATACAAAAATGGTCCACCAACTCCATGGGCTCCTCTTCGGGATCTTGCTCCATCGGCTCTTCCTCGGGATCCTAGAAAGCTGTGACGGACCATTCATGGTCGGAGTCGGGGGTCTGAAATGGTTATATAATAACCATGAGAACGAGTCTCAATAAGCAACACCCTAAGCCCTACCTAGGCCAATGCGTACCCAGACAAGTCATACCCAAACACATAATAGAACAACTATACGACTTAGGCCCTCGGGCCCAAATCAAACATATGTTAACCCTGCAGGTTAGGCACATAATAATATCACGTCACATACGCGGCATCCTCGATCACACGTACGTCACACGCATGCTCAAAACCTTTAGTGTCAGTTCAAAATGTAGATCACCGAGTCGTACAAATTCACACACTGACCCATGCATTCATATGCATGTAAATGCCACTACCTTGCCATGCACGCGATTTAACTCATATGGCATTCCGGCATAAGATTCCATTCGTGTCCCGATTATAAAATAGAATCCGCTTAGGCACGTCCCATACCATACCCAGCAGATTCCATTACATAATTAGGCACTATGCATCACACGTAATAATTCGCGCGCGTTCCGATTATAGAATAGAATCCACTTAGATACGTCCCATACCATACCCAGCAGATTCTATCGTATAATCAGGCACTATGCATCACACGTAATCATTTATCCATTAATTCGACCCGAAGGCCCGATCCGAAGATCCGGTCCGAAGACCACGACCCGAAGGCCAATCACAACACTCCGTGGCCAGCGTAAAGACGCCCCAGGCCCAGTGTCTCTAACCCGCGTCAATACGCATCAGGCGCAACACCGATCTCCTTACGCACCAGAGCCCGCGTAAACGCATCAGGATGGTCGTCTTCCGGCCGTACCGGGCATCGTCCTGCTCCAAAGTGCATGAGGACGGCACACCCCGCGTAAACGCATCAGGGCGAAGAGTGATCACACATTCACACAACCGGTTTTATCTGAACCCCGCGTAAACGCATCAGGGCATAATTAGGTGATCACATGTCCATGGCATACACGCATTCTCGCACAATTTCCACAAGCCTCATACTCGGCATGCATAATGCGTAGCCATGTAATTCCGCACACAAATGTTGGTGCAATGTACCACGGCATAATGTCCCACACAATTCAATGCCACAATTTCGTGTTCAATGATCCACGTCATATGCTTAGTTAGCCCAATCAATAACTCGAGGCATCACATGTGAATATGGCACTTATGACGTACATTGACAATTTACCAATCACATTCCACATTGGTCGGTCACACGATCACGCGACATGGTAGACTCAATTCATCATGATTGTCAATCCGACACGCAATTCAACCATCCCGGCCATCCCGGCACTCCAACCAAGTTAATCGACTAACTACCGTTACTTTGGTAGTCAAGTTCCCGATATGGACAGCAGCTAATCCTCTTCATTTCAGCCTCTAATTCTCTTCCAAATTCTGTTTTGTCACTTATCACTAGTTTCCCGACACTCACTAATAACGTATTAATCTATACAAGTCTTAATCGTCACTAATCGACTATTAATCACACCCTAAGCCCGCTAAAACGCATAATCATCCTAATTAGGGTTTAGAAGTTTACACTCACATATTAGCCGTACAAGGCCCAATTAAATCCACAATGGACAGCCACTAATCAGTCCGAGAGAGAAAAATCGAGCATACACAAAATCGGGTCCAATCTGGGCAGTTACACAGTGATAGAAATCCATTTGAAATAAATAGCAAATCAATTCCAAAAATTATGAAATTTGGATATGTTATACAAAACATCTTGATAAACATTTTCTGTGAAGAACTCAAAACCCAATTCCAACCGTAAGCACCTCGTTTTGACACTCAAAGCCGGACAGAACCCGGTTCGCTCGAACAGCCCCTCAGACCATCAAAAATACAACTCATTCAGTACCCAAATCACTTTGGAAAGACCTAAAATTTTTATATGTCATAGGCACAAGTGTTTTTAACAATTTTTGTGAGGAAGTTTGTTGAAATAAGGTCTGGAAAATTTTATAAAAATTCGGAAAGGCAAAAAGGTCGGGTGAACAGTAAATCGGGCAGTTTTGTGACGGTCTGAAGACTGACCTCCGAATGGCCCTAAACAAACTCCAAAAATTCTGAATTTAAAATATGTTATACTTAAAGATGTTGGGAACAAATTTCATGAAGAACACTTCTTCAGATTCGGCCTACAATGATCACCAAAAAAATAACAAAGCACAGAGGTACAGTAACAACCGGAAATCCGAGAATCATAGATCTTGCACCATTAAGCAAATCAAGCTTATCCAACCACAAAACCAGCCATGCACAGCCCCTAATCCATCCCTAGACATGCCATTAGTAACCCACTAGCCTAACTAAGGATTAGGAAGTCACTTACTCTTAGCCTAAGCAAGAAAACCGAGCAAGAGGGCAAACGAGAGCCTTGGAACGGCAACGGCTACTCCGGCGAAGCAACGGCGAGGGTGGACAGCGGATGGCAGCTCAAGTGGTCGGCTGGTCCGGCATTTTCCCTACTGCATGCAGCCGAGAGGGAGAGGAAATGGAGGGAAACGGAGAGGGACAGCAAGGGAGGTGACGGTGGTGAACGGCGGCGGCCTCGGCGGCGAGCTGGTGGCGCGGCCGAGCTAGGCGGGAGGGTGGACGGTCACGGTGAGGCTTGGCCGGCGTGGACAGCGAGAGAGAGGAAGAGAGAGAGAGCTGGCTGGTGGTGAGACGAGGGAGAATGGCGGTCACGGCGGCGGCACCGGCGAGTGGTGGCTCCGGCGGGCGGCGAACGGTGGCGTGAGGCCGGGAGGGGGAGCTCACGGGAGAGGAGAGGGAGAGAGGAGAGGTGGCCGGCTGATTGTTTGAAAGAGAGAATGAAGAGGAAGAGAGAGAGGGCGTGAGAGAGAGAGAGGGAAAAGAGAGAGATGATGTGAAAAGGGTGATGATGGAGAATATGGGGAAGACCAAGGGGTGGAGTGAAGGTTTGGCTCAAATGATGGCATGCATGGGGAAGGGCTTGGGTGACAAGTGTCACACCCTAGGGCTGTCACATCACCACAAAAAAAATCAATAAACAAAACCCCTAAAAACCTCAAAATTCGGAATACTAGAGGGCTCAAGGGCAAACTTGTCATTTTCCTCCGATACCGGGTCGAATCGCCATTTTCCGACCGTATAAGTCCTATACATAAGTGGCCAATATAATTTGACGTCGTCCTTATAAAAACCATCCCGTAACCCACGAAAATCGGCCTCGAAGTTCGGATTAAATTTCACGATCAAAATTGCCAAATTTCCATTTTCAAATCTCTCACTAACGGGCGGCTGTTTAGGAGTTACGCGTATCGACCTCGGGTTGTCCGAATCGTGACGATCTCGATTGTCGAGAGAACGAGAGGAATTATCGCTAGTTCCGGAGACACGATCGTTTGGTTTAAGTTCGGGACTGATTGGCCACGTGTATTCTCGGTCTTGCAGAATCACCTGCTATCCGACCATACATCGTTGGCCTCGGCCAAACCGAGTCCGTTACCTTCCGAAGATCGGTCCATACTAGCCCAAAACTTCCTCGTCTTTTCTCGAAATCAGGCTTAATTCGCGATCGGGTCCTTGGTCCACGTACCTATTCCTAGTTAGCCATTCCCACTTGGTCAGTATCCCAAGAGTGATCAGCTCCAGGCGAGACTTACGAAAATGAAATATTGAATAAGACTCGTTCTATTCATTCCGGAGATTGAGTCGAATTTCGGGATGTTACAGATCGGGCCTTTGGGTCGAGTTCCATTAATGAAAATGAGCATTGAGCCAGTGTGCCGTTTGAGATTGATAGAAATCATGACATGATTATGTAAATTGCATGCATAAAAATGCATGAGCTAGAGTGCGAGTATGTGAGACTCGATGAAAAGCATGTGTTACGAACACTGATGAGCATGAGCATGCGTGTGACCTATGTGTGAATGGAGTGTTCACGTGTGGGACTTGATTATTTTATTAAAGTGAATAACCTGCAGGGTCAGCCGAGTAAGTGATCTGGGCTCGAGGGCCTAGGTCGGAAGTTAATTGTGAATTGCATTGATGCAATTATCATGTGTTGCCTGTCAGGACAATGCATCTTAGCCTAGTTTAGGTTTAGGGGGTTTTTACTCGTTGAGATTCGTCTTACGGTTCTATAACCCAACTTTTCAGACCCTCAACAATGACGATGCCAGAGGTCTCGGTGCGCTTCGGGATCCCTAGCCAGATTGAGCATACTATGTCCGTGTACCCCATAGGGAATGGGGAGTTGTACCTTAGACATTATTCCTTGGTTTGGGTAGATGTGGGTACGACACACTATGAGAACCACGAGTACATTGCTTGGTGTTTTAGGGATCGTTTTGGAGTTGAGTTTGGACCTCTCCAATTAGTAGATATCTCATTTAACAGGGAAGGTGAGTTAGACCTATAGTGTCCAGATGGTGACGTTGTAGATGCGAACACAGATATAGAGTGGAGCTTGAGTTTTGATGGCAAGTTCGAGGTAGCCAATGAGCACGAAGAGTTAGGGGGAGTAGATTACGAGCCTGTAGTGGTAGATTCGGCCCCAGAGCCGATGGACGTGGAGGCAGTCAAGCCGATGGACATAGAGGATGATCAAGAGCAGGACCCCGAGCTGGAGACTGAGTCCGAGGAGATGAGTTCCGACGAGGACCCGGAGTTGTCAGAGAATTCGTCAGAGTCGTTAGGTGCAGACCCAGATTGGGTACCCTACGCTAGATCTTAGCGAGTGATGTAAGGGCCGACACTTTTTGGACTGTAGCCCTCATTTCTTTTGATAGTTGACCTTCTTAGCCACTTACCTCCCTTTTTTGATCCAATGGTGGCGGTTGACTGTATCTTTTGTTTGTACTCTTTTGTTGTGTAAATGGATATTGTAAAAAGGTTTCCTATAGTAATACAAGTGTATATTTTGATAATGGTATTTTGTTGTTGTGCTATCCTTGATCTCATATTGTTTTGTATGGGTGTTGTATATTTATTGTTTCCACATATGCAATGACTCTCTGCTTGGGTGTTGGGTCAGGGACCCGCCTTGGGACGTCACACCATATCGACCGAGGTAAAGGAGGATGCTCATGCGCCGTGGGGTTCGGAGCGTGACATCCCCCGTCTAGATTGGCATCAGAGCAAGGTCAGCTCAATCCAATTCAATCAAAGCCGGGAGTGATAAGGAGCGATGAGACCATAGGTAGCTAGTAGGGAGACCTCGTGTGCTAAGTGTGCCTCCTGACAGTTGTGTGTTGATTGAGTGTTTATGGATATGACCCGTAAAGTGCAAGTGCGATAGGACCCGAGTAAGTACGTAAATCTCCTTGGGTGATGTATTGGATTGTTTGTATTAGGCTGCATGTTGATTGTTTGATTACTGTTTTGGATACCTGCCTAGGACTTAGACTGTAACAGCCCGAATTTTGATGTAAATTCTGGGATCAATGAAGTTAATATTATTTCGCATTTCATTTTAGTAAATCTCGCCCAGAGCTAATCACTCTTGGGATACTAACCAATAGGGTATGGCATTAGGAAGTGGTACGTGGATCAAGGACCCAAATCACAAGTCGAATCTCGATCTCGAGAGGTAATGAGAAAATATTTTGAACCAATATGAACCGATCTTAGGAAAGGTAACGGATTGAATCTAACCAAGGCCAACGACGTACAATCAGATCGCAGGTGATTCTGCAGGACCGAAAGTACGCGTGGTTAGTCAATCCTAAGCCTGAACTGTATGATCGTGATTCTCGGGACTAGCGATAGATTCTCATTCTCTCAAAGGACGGAACCGACGTGATTCGGATAACCCTAGGTCGATACGCGTATATTCTAAACAGCCACCCGTTAGTGAGAGATCCTAAAATTTGAAACCGAGCGGATTTTGAACACATGATTTGGCCCGGAATTGAATATCAATTTTCAACGGCTTAAGAGACAGATTTTGGAAATCTGACGTCGTATTTCGCTGGCCACACACATTTGGAGTGTGTAGGGTTGAAAACTGGAATTTCGGTCCGGGAACGAAAAATGACAGTTTTGCCCTCGGGAGGCCGATTTGGGTTCGGGGGCCATAAGAGGTTATTTCTCGAGACGGACGACATTTTGGAGTGGCCACGCATGCCAGGGGTCGTTTTGGACCAAAACAGGAATTTCGAAAAAAATTGGAAAAATAATATTATTTTATTCCCGGAACTTCGCAGTCGATTTCCGGGGGCTTAGAAAATGAATTTCGAGATTCCGACGCCACCATGGGTTGGCCACGCATATATGGAACGCGTGGGTGCGAAAATTGGAATTTCGCCCCGGGGCCGGAAAAAGGACAGTTTCGCCCCTAACCCGGTTCAGGTCCGAATTTCGAGGTGATCATCTGGGATATTTTCAGAGGCCTATCAGCTCAATTATTGGCCATTTGACCGAAATGCCCCTCAATTATTTAGGTTGAACGGTTTTGGATCGTCGGATCGAAGGGTAAAATGGGAAAACGCGCGGATTGGCGACACTTGTCGCGACCAGCCCACCTTGGTTGACTACTTGGACCGGCCCCCTTTCTCTCTCCTCCCATTTCTGATCTGCATAGCTTCTCTCTCCTCTCTCTCTCTACCTCTCGGCCAAAGCTTGGCCGGAGCTCCTCCGGCCACCGTGCGCCGGCACCGGCGGCGCTGCTGCTCCCCCTCGACACCACCAGACCCCAGCTGAAGTCTCAGCCTAGCTCAGCCTCCGTTTTCCCCCTCCACCGGCCCGTTTTCTCTCTCTTTCTCTCTCTAGCTGTTCTGTTTTGGACGCCCGGGCCTTCGCCGGAGCTCGTCCGGCCAAACCGTCACCACAGGGCCGTCCCCCGTCGCCGTATGACCTCAACCAGCCATCCTCGTACAGTGTCCGTACGGGTACTGTTCACTGTTTCGTACGGTCACTGTTCACGCCGTACGGTCTCGCCGGGAACCGGTCGCCGGAAACACTGTTCACCAGTGTCTGGCCGCCGTTCCTACGTCGTCGTGGGCCTAGAAAATCGTGAGTATAATTCCTAAACCCTGATTAGGACTATCTGTACATTTTTCTAGACCGGTTTAGGTAGAATCGGTGCATTCAGGACAGGATTAGGTATTACCGGTACTAGTTTTGAAGTGAAATGTTGATTTGCATGTGTCCATAAATCTTATATGATTTAATGGGGTTTTTAGGAATGATCATTAAGTCCGAATTAAGGAAATGTTGATTTTCCTAGGACTAGATTTCGTACCGGGGCTAATTAGATCGCGATAATTACCAATTGCATGGTTGAGATTGCCCAAATTGATTGATATGGTGTTGATTGACATTGTTTGGGCCCAATCTCGATGTTGCCGTGTCAAGTGTGTCACGTGCGAATTAATTGAATTTATTGTGGATTATAAAACGTGATTATTGGGCCACATGGTATTAATTGGCCGATCAAGCACTGTGCGTTAATCTAGATTGGGTTAAGTGCTTGTACATAATTGATGCTCATGACATATTGCCTGACATTGCCTGGCCACGCATTCGTTTGTTGAGAATGAGGCTTTGATTAATGTTGTACGGGAATGCGTGCTTGACATGAGCGTGTGATCACTATAATTGCCCGATGCGTTCACGCCGGGTTCAGATAAAATGGGCCGTGTGCCGTGTGATCACAATACGATCTTCGGATCGTGGCCTTCGGGTCGTTCCCGGTTCGTCCGGAAGACGGTATTGACCGTGAGGAGATCGGTGTTGCGCCTAGAGCGTTTCGACGCGGGCTAGAGACACTGGGCCAAGAACGCTATATGCGGGCCATGAAGTGTAGAATTGGTCTTCGGATCGTGGCCTTCGGGTCGGGCCTTCAGGTCGTGGTCTTCGGATCGTGGCCTTCGGGTCGGGCCTTCGGGTCGAATATTGAAATTAAAAATGAATGCCGAGTTAGTGTGCCGTGTGATTTAAATTGAGATTTGGCACGTGTATGGCATCTTCAATTATATGATTGCATTAATTGTTACATTGATGCATATTATTCGGTGCATGACTTGAAAATGAGCACGTTGATTTATGAGCACGAATGTGGCGTTCGAGTGATGAAATATGCCACGTGTTTGTCGTGACTATATGTTATTAAATTGCCTAACCTGCAGGGTCCGTGTAATCGTAGGTCTGGGCCCGAGGGCCTAGGCCATTGTATGTGATATGTTGTTTGTGGTCAGGAGAATTGTACGTTAGCCTAGCCTAGGTTTAGGGGTTGTATTCACTAAGATGTGTTCTCATTGGTGTTTAAACCAAACATTTCAGACCCCCGTCCTTAAGAATGCCGCAGCCGCCACCACTTTTTGGGATTCTGACACAGATTGAGTGGTTTACAAGTGTTTTTCCCTCGGGAAATGGAGAGGCCTATATTAGATATCGATCCGTGGTGTCCGTAGATGTCGGAGAGCCCATTGAACAGAAGCAAGAATATATCGCCTGGTGCCTTGGTGATGATCAGGGACACATAGGTCCACCTCTTAGATCCTTTGATGCGCCTCTAGACGAAAATGGTTTGATGACGCCGATCATAGCTGATGGAGAGGTGATTGACCCCTAGGACGAACCAATAGGTGAGGCCTATGATCCCGAGATAGATAACGAGCCCCAGGTGGTAGCTGAAGACCAAGATGAGTGGTTGAACGACGAGGATCTACCGGATGCCATGGATGTCGATGAAGCTGAGAATGGAGAAGTCGCAGAAGTAGACAGTGACGAGGAGCTTGGGTGGTATCTTGATCCAGAGATAGAATACGATTCTGAGGAGGAGAGAGCGCCAGTCTGGGATATGGACTCGGAGGAGTCTGAACCTCAGGCTAGCTCTCAGGAGGAGTCCGAGACACAGGAGAGCTCAGAGTATGATTCCTCGGGATCGGACCCCGACTGGATGCCCTAGCTCAGCCCTAACCCCCAACTTCCCGATGACCCTTTTTGGTAGGCCATCTCACCCTAGTTAGTAGCTAACCAAACCCACTTGCGCAGCCAAAGCCCCTTTTTGATGTAATGGCTGCAGTGTGTCGGCTTTTGGTGTTTTCTTAGTGTGGCTTGTGGCAGGCATAGTTTGTTGTATATATCAGTTGTAAATATTTTCTTAAGGCAATGTAATAAGTTTGTTTTCAGTATCATTCTTGGTGTAATGTTCTACTCATGGTTATCATTATAATTGTACGGGTGTATATATAGATAGTTATATATACGTGTCTTCCGCATGTGTTTTGTTCTCTGATGGTTAGGTCGGCAATGCAATCCTGGGAGCGTTGCACATCAAACGACCAAGGGCGATGATTACGAACCGAGTAGGTCGGGGCATGACATAGACTAGGATAGATTGGTTTAAGTCTTTAATTCCTTAATGAAATTACAATAGGTAGTTGAGTAACTAAAGTGGTAAGGATAAGTAGAAGAAGGGGCAAGGAACCCCAGGGTCAATCTAGCGCTAGAGGTTGAGAAGCTAGGGACCCCAGGTTTGATGAAGTTATGGAGACCTTACGTGAGATAGGGCATACCATGGGATTGCTAGCTCAAGAAAGAGCCGCAGCTCATGCCCAAGCTGTTGAGGCCGTACCGATTGCTGGTATTGGAGGAAATCAAGCCTAGTAAGGGCAAGGATTAGACAAATGCCCCAATTATTGGAACAATATATGAAGTTGAAGCCGCCTAAGTTTCATGGTCGTGGTGACCCCGAGACTCCGCCGAGATGGGTGGAAGAATTGGAGAAAACCTTCAAGGTTTTAGGGTGCAACGATGAAGAAAAAGTAACGTTGGCAATTTACCAGTTATAGGACAATGCTAATGATTGGTAGAATGCCATTGAAGGTAAAGTATTTCCCGAAGGAATGGCCCCAACTTGGGCAGTATTTGTTGAGAACTTTTATGAGAAGTATTTCTCGAAGAACACCCGGGAAAAGAAGTTGATAGAGTTTATGCAATTACGCCAAGGTCAGATGACTGTTGACCAATATGAAGCGGAATTTGCGAGATTGGCAAAGTTTGCCCCGACTATGGTAGAAAATCCAAGAGATAGGGCTCGAAGGTTCCGGGATGGGCTGAAGCCGAATCTTCGGAGCCAGATTTTGTCTCACGACATCAAGGATTATGGAGAAATGTTTAGGCGGGCTCAGATAATTGAGCGGGATCAGTAGGAAAGGGCAGCCGCTTCTGGATCGCGATTTGCCCAGAGTAGGGATAATCGATGTATTGGAAAGAAGCCAATGACGCGCAACTGAAGATTTGTTCCCCCTATTAGGCGAAACATTAGGAAGCCAAGTAACTAGCTAAGTAGGTTTGGAGCGTGTTTCAGGTGTGGGAGTCTGGAACACCAGATCAAAAACTGCCCATAGCAGCGTCCCTCAGGACCACTTATGATGCTCTAGCAGCAATAGCCTAGAGCAGGGAACCAAGCCGAGAATCCTCTCCCGGCTAATCAGGGGCGACTGCCAGCTCAAGGAAGGGTCTATGTTATGGCATGCAAAGAAGCTGAGAATGCGCCGGGCATGGTCACAGGTACAATTTCCTATGTGATCATGCCGTATATGCATTGTTTGATCTGGGAGCAACCCATTCATTCATTTCAGAATAGTTTATTAAGTTGGTTGGTATAGAGCTAGTATTGCTTGAGAATGTGCTTTGCGTGTTGACGCCAATGAATGATAGGGTGCTAATCTCTTTTGGATGCCCCAATTGTAAGATAATTATTGGGGGTAAGGAAGAGAGTATCGGCTTGGCAGTGATGGCCATGTTCGATTTTGATGTAATCATTAGTATGGATTGGTTAATCCAGCATAAAGCTATATTGGACCACAGCAGTAGGACGATCCAATTTAATCCAGGTGGATGTCTTAGTTTTGAATTTTAGGGAAATCGAGGAGGAACCTCGATCCCTTGGATTTCTTCTTTAGAGGTGAATAAATTGTTGGATGATGGGTGTGTAGGATACTTAGTGAATATTGTGGATCCAATAGTGGCGAAACCTAAGTTGGAAGATATACCCATAGTATGCAATTTCTTCGAGGTTTTTCCTCAGGAATTACTGGGTTTACCGCCTAAGCGAGAAGTGGAGTTTGTTATTGAATTGGCACCAGGAACTAAACCAATTTCGAAGGCGCCATATCGGATGTCCCTAACGGAATTAAAAGAGTTGAAAGTCCAG
This sequence comes from Syzygium aqueum, assembly GCA_031216185.1. NCBI lineage: Eukaryota > Viridiplantae > Streptophyta > Magnoliopsida > Myrtales > Myrtaceae > Syzygium > Syzygium aqueum. Next base: position 21,010,811 of record CM062238.1, read on the forward strand.
ATGCAGGAATTAATAGACAAGGATTTTATCTGCCCTAGTGTGTCTCCATGGGGAGCGCCAGTTCTATTTGTGAGGATGAAGGATGGGACATTAAGGCTATGTATAGATTACCGGCAGTTGAACCAAGTGACAATAAAGAATAAGTATCCATTGCCAAGGATCGATGACTTGTTCGATCAACTGCAAGGAGCCTCAGTGTTCTCCAAAATAGATTTGAGGATCGGGTACCATCAGTTGAGAATCAAGAAGGAGGATATTCCTAAGACTGCATTCAGGACAAGGTTAGGCACTATGAATTTACGGTAATGCCCTTTGAGCTGACGAATGCCCCAGCCGCCTTCATGGACTTGATGAATAGAGTATTTAAGGAATTCCTGGACCAGTTCATGATAGTGTTTATTGACGATATCTTGGTGTTTTCGAAAAGTCCCGAGGAACATGAAGTACACTTGACGAAGGTGTTACGGACCATAAAAGAACATACGATGTATGCCAAGTCCAGTAAGTACGAGTTTTGACTCAACCGAGTAAGGTTTATGGGGCATATTATTTCTGGAGATGGGATTTCTATAGATTCGACCAAGATTGAAGCAGTGACTAAGTGGCCAAGACCAACATCCGTAACAGAAATCCGAAGTTTTCTTGGTTTGGCTGGCTATTATAGGCGATTTGTGGAAGGATTTTCATCAATAGCCATGCCATTGACAAGGTTGCTAAAGAAGGAAACTAAGTATGTATGGGATGATAAGTGCAAAAAGAGTTTTCAGGAACTGAAGCATAGACTGATAACCGCACCGGTTTTGACCATTCCGTTCGGGCTAGGAGGATTTGAGATCTGCAGTAATGCTTCATTAAGAGGGCTCGGATGTGTACTCATGCAGCACGAAAAAGTGGTAGCATATGCGTCGTGCTAGTTAAGGCCCCATGAGATGAATTACCCGACGCATGATTTGGAATTAGCAGCAATCGTTTTTGCACTAAAGATTTGGAGACATTATTGTTCGAGGAAAAGTTCCTAATTTATACGGATCACTAAAGCCTCAAGTACCTATTCTCGCAGAAGGAGTTGAATATGAGGCAGCGCTGATGAATGGAACTAATGAAGGACTATGACTGCGACAGTTTGTATCATCTAAGAAAGGCAATAAAGTCGCAGATACATTAAGTCGTAAGTCGAGTATGGCGTACCTGATGGTCAAGGAGTGGACATTATTGGAAAAACTCAGGGACTCAGAATTTAAGTTTGAAGTGAGCCAGATGTCTAACCTGCTAGCTGCGTTAAGGATGGAAATGGAGATTCAAGTCAAAATTAGAGAACTACAGTCTACGGAACAGGAGATCCAAGAATCGTTGAAATGGATGCAGCAAAAAGGAAGTCAGACTTCCATGTGTCTGATGATGGGACTTTAAAATTCCGTGGATGACTATGCATGCCGGACAACGAAGGACGTAAAGGAGGAGATTATGAGCAAAGCTCATTGAAGTCAGTATAGTATCCACCCAGGTAGTACAAAGATGTACCAAAATCTGTGGCAACATTATTAGTAGAATAGTATGAAGAAGGATGTGGCCAAGTGTCTGACGTGCCAACAAGTAAAGGCACAATATTGCAAGCTAGGTGGATTGTTATGACCGTTGGAGATCCCAAAGTGGAAATGGGAGCATATTACGATGGATTTCGTAACAGGATTACCGCGGAGCCAGAAAGGACATGACTCGATATGGATAATAGTAGACTACTTAACTAAGTCAGCGCACTTCTGGCAGTGCGAAAGGACCTAAAGCTAGAGAAGTCCGTAGAATTATATATATGACAGATTGTACATGTCACGCCCCGAACTCCCCGGCACGCGACAACCCGTTCGATGGTCGATATAGTAGTACGACGTCCCAAGGTGCGTCGTCATCGACCCGTTTTCCCAAAATAGAATGTCAAGCACAAGTGGAAGTAAAGATATAAAACACCCTGACAGAATAAATATGAGAACCAGGGAAGCAAGACAAGGAGGACTGAGGCAACGTACACATCCATAATCAAAAATCACCAGAAACATTCTTACATCGTTTTCAAGGAAAGCAACATTTGAAATGAGGTGCAATCAAGAGAGACAACAGCCAAAAGTAGAGGGTCCTAAATCCAAAAAGTGCCTACCCTCATAAAAAGAAAATCAAGCCTAGCCTAGGGCACCCAATCCGGATCTGAGCCATCGGACTCGGACGAACTGTCGGGTATCTCTGAATCCTCGCTAGGAATCTCCTCCTCGAACTCTTCGGTATCCATCGGCTCGGCTTCGTCGACCTCCATTGGCTCCACCACTGGGTCCTCCACTACTGGCTCGTGATCCATACCTCCTAACTCCTCGTCCTCGGCAGGCTTGTACCAAGCGAAAGGACCTATAGTCTCCTCCTCATCCATCTCGGAATCCACGATCTCACCATTCGGGCACTGCGGGTCAAGCTGGCCCTCTATGGTGAACGGGACATCCATCGTGCGAAGGGGTCCAAACTCGTCTCCAAAACGGTCCCGAAAACACCAGGCTACATACTCATGAACTTCAGGATGTGTTGTACCCACGTCTACACTAATCGCAGAGTAATGCCTCAAGTACACCTCCCCATTCCCCACCGGATGTGCAGTCATGATATGCTCGTAATCTAGGGGAATCCCAAAACGTACTGGGACAGGTAGATCCGTCATGGACGCGAGTCTGAAAGGTTGGGTTATAAAAACCGTGAGACACATCTCAGTGAGTGTAAAACTCCTAAACCTAAATTAGGCTAACATGCATCTCCTGACGGGTAAAACAAATCACACGCATACAAGGATGACTTAGGCCCGTAGGCCCAAATCGACATTTCAATGACCCTGCAGGTTAGACAATCCCATAATATCACATTTCACAAGCGGCATTCTCGATCACGCGTACGTCACACGCATGCTCAAAACCTTTAGTGACAATTCCAAGTATGGTTCACCGAGTCACACAATTCAGCACACTATCTCATGCATTCATATGCATGCAAATGCCACTAACTCGCCATGCCCACAATCGAACTCCTATGGCATCCCGGCACAAATTTTCATTCGTGTTCCAATTATAGAATGAAATCTACTTAGACACGTCCCATACCATGTCCAGCGGATTCCATCACATAATCAGACACTATACATCACACGTTAGCCACTTATTTCATTAACTCGACCCGAAGGCCCGACCCGAAGGTCCAATCCGAAGATCCGGTCCGAAGACCAATCACAACACTCCGTGGCCAGCGTAGAAACGCCCTAGGCCCAGTGTCTCTAGCCCGCGTCCTTACGCATCAGGCGCAACACCGATCTCCTTTACAAACCAGAGCCTGCGTAAACGCATCAGGATGGTTGTCTTCCGGACGTACCGGGCATCGTTCTGCTCCAAAGTGCATGAGGACGGCACACCCCGCGTAAACGCATCAGGGCGAAGGTGATCACACATTCACACAATCGGATTTTATCTGAACCCCGCGTAAACGCATCATGGTATAATTAGGTGATCACATGTCCATGGCACACACGCATTCTCGCACAATTTCCACAAGCCTCATACTCGGCATGCATAATGCGTAGCCATGCAATTCCGCACACGAATGTTGGTGCAATGTACCACGGCAGAATATCCACGCAATTCAATGCCAACATATCATGATCAATGATCCACGTCATATGCTCAGTCAGCCCAATCAATTAATTCGGGGCATCACATGTGAATACGGCACTTATGACGTACATTGATAATTCACCAATCACATTCCACATTGTTGATCACACGAACGTGCGACATAGTAGACCCAAATCATCACAATTGCCCAATCGACATGCAAGTCAGTTACCCCGGCAATCCCGGCAATCCAATCAACTCGATTCTCAAACTATCGTGGAATTGGCCCTCAAAATCCAATGTGGACAGCAGCTAATTCCTAACCTTTGGACCTCTAATCCATTTCTAATTTTCTGTTTGTCGACTACCGATAGTTTCCCGATACTCACTAATAACATGCAAATCCATAAAATTCCTAATTGACACTAATCGAATCCTAAACACAACCTAATCCCGTTAAAACGCATAATCGTCCTAATTAGGGTTTAGAGGTTCACACCCACCTAAATCCAAGCTCGGGCGACGGGGAATGGCGGCCGATCACCGGTGGACGGTGGAACCGGCGGCACAAGTCCCAATGGTGCGACGGCGAGTGGTGGCCGGCGGTCCGGCGACTCACAGCAGCTACGGCGGCGTCCCACGGCCGGTGCGGCTGCTGTTCACGGCGAGGGGGAACCGCACGAGTGGCTGAGTGGCTCCGGGCGGCTGCTGCTCACGGCGGTGACGGCGAACAGTGAGCAGTCCGGCGGAGGCACGGCGGTCGGCGGTCTAGGCGGCGGACGGCAATGGCGCGGCTGTTCCGGCGAGGGAGAGCAGAACAGTGAGTGGCGGAAGGAAATAGGGAGAGACGGCGAGGGCTGGCCGGCGGTCAGCCGTGCATGCGCCGGGAAGGAAGGGACGGCGGCGAGGGGGCAGCGGCGGTGAACAGGTCCGGCGGTGGCTCAGCCGTGCATGCAGCCACGGCGGGGAGAAAAGGGAGAGACGGCGGCGTGGCTGAACCGGCGGCTACTCTCCTGCATGCAACCGAGAAAGGGAGAGAGAGACGGCGGAGGAAGGGCAGCGGCGGTGGCCACGGCGAGCGACGGCCGGCGGTGCTCCGGCCGAGCGGCAAGGGGGTGACGGCGGCCAACAGCGGCGGCCTTGGCGGGGCGGCGACGGGCTGAGCTGATCTCGGCCGGTCAGGACAGCGAGAGAGGGAAGGAGAGAAAGAGGGGGACGGTCGGTTGGAGGTGGTGAGGCGAGGGGGACGCGGTGGCTGCACGGCGGCAGCACCGGCGGACGGCGGTTTCAGCGGCTGTGGACGGCGACGTGAGGCCGGGAGTGTAACATCCCGAAATTCGACTCGATCCCTGGAATGAATAAAACGAGTTTTATTCGATATTTCCTTTTTCGTAAGTCTCGCCCGGAGCCGATCACTCTCGGGATACTGACCAAATGGGAATGGCCAACTAGGATTAGATACGTGGACCAAGGACCGATCGCGAATTAAGCCGATTTAAAAGAATGACGAGGAAATATTTTGGGCCAGTATGGACCGGTCTTCGGAACTCGAGCCGGATGATCGCGTTCTCGGAACTAGCGATAATTCCTTCCGTCCCTTGACAATCGAGCTCGTCGCGACTCGGACAACCGAGGTCGATACGCGTAGAATCCTAACCGGCCACCCGTTAGTGAGAGAATTAGAAAATGGGAAATTAGCGAATTCGATCGTGAAATTTAATCCGGACATCGGGAGCGATGTTTCGCGAGTCTCGGGATAGTTTTTATGAAGACGACGTCAGATTAAGCTGGCCATATGTATAAAGGGCATGTACATTCGAAAAATTAGCGTTTCGACCCGGTACCGGAACTTGATGTCATATTTACCCTTATGCCCCTAGGAGTTCCGAATTTTGAAATCCTTGTGGGGTGTGACACTTGTCAACACCCCCCTTCCCCATGCATGCAATGATTTGCACCAAATCCACACACCACCCTTTTGTCTCCCCCATGCAAATGATTTCCCCCTCACCTCACATCACCTTCTCTCTCTCTCCCTTGTCACACTCTCTCTCTCTCACACTCTCCCTCACCCGGCCACACTCTCTCTCACTCACTCTCCTCTCCGGCGATCTCCCTCTCTCTCCGTTCAGCCTCACGCCACCGCCTACCGCCGCCGGAAACGCCACCAGCCGGTGCTGCCGCCGTACACCGCCCTCCCTCTTGCCTCACCACCGCCGGCCGACCGATCCCCTTCTTCCTCTTCTTCTTTCCCTCACTGTCCAGAACCGGCCGAGACCAGCTCCGCCCGCCGCCGAGGCCAGCACCGCCGCGCCGCCGCCGAGCTCGCCGCTGCACCGCCAGCTCGCCGTGCGCCGCTGTTCCCCTCCGTCCGTCCTCTCCTCTCCGGCTGCATGCAAGGAGAACGGCGCCGGTCAGCCAAAGAGGACCGAACTGACCGCCGCTGTGCACCGCCGGCCGCCGCCGCCTGGCCGCCGACGCTGCCCTCTTCCTCTCCGTCGTCTCTCTCTCTCTCGCCGGTGCATGCAGCTGGGTGAGCGTCGGACCAGCCACGCCGCCGTCGCCACCGTCTCTCTCCCTCCTCTCCGCCGCGGCTGCATGCAGGGGTGAACCGCCGCCGGGGCTGACCGCCGCTGCACGCCACTGTTCGCCGCCGCCGCTGTGGCAGTTCACCGCCGTCTCACTCGCCGTTCCTCTCCATTCCCCGTCCGTCTACCTTCCTGTTCTGTTCGGCCATTCGCCGGAGCAGACCGCCGGTCGCCGCCGTTCACCGCCGCCGGACCGCTCGCTGCTCGCCGTCGCCGCCTCAGCCGAGCCGTCCTCTCCCCCGTCGTTCCCGGTTCTGTTCCCCTTCGCCGGAGCAGGCCACCGTCGCCGAGACCGAGCCGCCACCACCGCGTCGTCGCCGGAACGCCGCTGTTCACGCGCCACCGCCGTGCACCGCCGTGGACAGCAGCCGTCCGGGGACCACTCAGCCACTCGTCCGGTCCTCCCTCGCCGCGAACAGCAGCCCCGCCGGTCGTGCACCACCGCCCGTGGTGGCTGTGAACCGCCGGACCGCCGCTAGCCGCCGCCCTTGGGACTTGTGCCGCCGGTTCCACCGTGTACCGGTGATCGGCCGCCATTCCCCGTCGCCCGAGCGTTGGATTCGAGGTGGGTGAAAACCTCTAAACCCTAATTAGGACGATAATGCGCTTTAAAACGGGCCTAGGGTGTGTCGGTTAGTCGATTAGCACTATTAGGATTTGCATGATATCGGTGGGTGTCGGGAAAACTAGTAATGGATTGACAAAATAGAATTTGGAGGAGAATTAGAAGTGGAAATACAGAAAACTAGCTGCTGTCCATATTGAATTTTGAGGGTCAATTCCACGATAGTTTGAGAATCGGATTGATTTGAATTGCCGGAATTGCCGGGATGATTGACTCGTATGTTGGTTTGGCAATTATGATCATTTGGGCCTAATATGTCGCATGTTCGTGTGATCGACATGTGTGGAATGTGATTGGTGAATTATCAATGTACGTCATAGGTGCCGTATTCACATGTGGTGCCCCGAAGTAATTGATTTGACAGACTGAGCATATGATGTGGATCCTTGATCATGATATGTTGGCATTGAATTGCTTGGTCATTCTGCCGTGGTACATTGCACCAACATTCGTGTGCGGAATTGCATGGCTACGCATTACGCTTGCTGAGTATGAAGCATTATGGAAATTGTGCGAGAATGCGTGTATGCCATGGATTGTGATCACCTAATCATGCCCTGATGCGTTTACGCGGGGTTAAGATAAAACCGGTTGTGTGAATGTGTGATCACCTTCGCCCTGATGCGGAATACGCGGGGTGTGCCGTCCTCATGCACTTTGGAGCAGGACGATGCCCGGTACGTCCGGAAGACAACCATCCTGATGCGTTTACGTGGGCTCTGGTTTGTAAAGGAGATCGGTGTTGCGCCTGATGCGTAAGGACGCGGGCTAGAGACACTGGGCCTGGGGCGTCTTTACGCTGGCCATGGAGTGTTGTGATTGGTCTTCGGACCGGATCTTCGGATCGGACCTTCGGGTCGGGCCTTCGGGTCGAGATAATTGAAATAAACGGATAACGTGTGATGCATAGTGTTGGATTATGTGATGGAATTCGCTGGGCATGGTATGGGACGTGTCTAAGTAGATTCCATTCTATAATCTGAACACGAATGGTAGTTGTGCCGAGATGCCATAGGAGTTTGGATTGTGGGCATGGCGAGTTAGTGGCATTTGCATGCATTTGAATGCATGAGAAGTTGTGCGGGATTGTGTGACTCGGTGTGCCATATTTGGAATTGTCACAAAAAGGTTTTGAGCATACGTGTGACGTACGCCTGGTCGAGGATGCCGCTTGTGATTTGTAATGTTATGAGATTATTTAACCTGCAGGGTCATTGATATGCCAATTTGGGCTTCCGGGCCTAAGTCATTGTTATATATGCGTGCTATTGTTGTTCCCGTCAGGAGATGCATGTTAGCCTAATTTAGGTTTAGGAGTTTTCACTCACTGAGAAGTGTCTCACGGTTTTCATAACCCAACCTTTCAGACCAGCGCCCATGAACCGACCGCCCATTCCAATTCGCTTCGGGATCCCTATAGAATATGAGCATACGGTGGTTGAGTTCCCGGTGGCGAACAATGAAGTTTACATAAGGCATTACACCATGATTACCGTAGATGTAGGTACGACACATCCCGAAGTCCATGAGTATGTAGCCTGGTGTTTTCGAGACCGTTGGGGAGATGAGTTCGGACCCCTCCGCACGATGGACGTTCCATTCACCATAGAAGGCCAGCTTGATCCACAATGCCCGAGCGGTGAGGTCGTGGATTCCGAGACGAGTGTGGATGAGACTATAGGTCCTTTCGCCTGGTACGAGCCTGCCGAGGATGAGGAGTTGGGTGGTATAGATCATGAGTTCCCGATGGAGGATCCAGCAGTCGAGGACCCGGTAGTGGAGCCTATGGAGGTTGACGAGGCCGAACCAATGGACACCGAGGAATCCGAGGAGGAGGCCCCTAGCGAGGATTCAGAGTTACCAGACAGCCCGTCCGAGTCCGATGGTTCAGATCCAGATTGGGAACCCTAGGCTAGACTTAGTCGGTTTGCAAGGGTAGACACCTTTTTGGATTTTGGACCCTTTTTGTTTAGCCGATTGGTCCCCCTTGTTACTAGCCTCTTGACCCACCAGCAGTACTCTTTATTGTGCTCGTCTCAGTTGATGTCGTTTTTATTTTGAATTAATGTAAGGATGTTTCAGGCAAATTTTGGGATTATGGATGTGTACGTTACCTCAGTGTTCTCCGTGTTGCTTCCCATGTTCTCATATATATTGTCTGGGTGTTTCTCTCATATTTTGCTTCCGCATGTGTATTATGAATTGTTTGGGATTTGGGTCGACGACGGCATGTCCTGGGACGTCGTACTATATCGACCATCGTGAGCGCGGGTTGTCGCGTGCCGAGGAGGTCGGGGCGTGACAACCCCCTCTTTCGAATTGGTATCAGAGCAAGGTCAGCTCGATCCAACTAGGTCGAGTCTTGGAGTGATAAGGAGCGATGAGACCATGGGTAGCCACCTAGGATGACTTCGTGTGCTGCGTGCATCTCCTGACAATGCGTGATGATTTGGCGTATATTGCTATTATGACCCATGATGTGCAGGTGCGGCAGGACCTGAGGTGAGTATGTGAACCCTTGGGTGATGTATTGATTAGTTCCTGTTAAGCCGCATGCTGGTTGTCTGGTTGTTGTCTTGAGACCTGCCTAGGACTTAGACTGGATAGATTGGTTTAAGTCTCTAATTCCTTAATGGAATTATAGCAGGTAGTTGAGCGGTCAAGTCGTCAGGATGAGTAAGAGAAGAGGAAAGGAGTCGCAAGGACAGTCTAGTGAGGGTGCCCGCGAGGCTAGGGACCCTAGGTTCGATGAGGTCATGGAGACCCTTCGTGAGATAGGACATATCTTCGGACTGCAGGCGCAAGAAAGAGCCGCAGCCCATGCCCAGGCTGCCGAGGCTGCAGCGATCGCTGGGAATGGAGGAAATCATGCCCAGCAGGGGCAAGATCACCCAGCTGGGGCTAGACAGATGCCCCGGTTGGTAGAGCAATTCTTGAGGATGAAGCCGCCCAAGTTTAACGGTCGTGGTGACCCCGAGGCAGCTCCCCGATGGGTGGAAGAGCTGGAGAAGACCTTCAAAGTGTTGGGATGCAATGATGAGGAAAAGGTAACGTTGGCAGTGTACCAACTCCAGGATGGTGCTAATGACTGGTGGAGTGCCTCAGAAGGAGGAGTGTTCCCAGTGGGAATGGCCCCAACTTGGACTGTTTTTGTGGAGAACTTCTATGGGAAATACTTCTCGGAGAATGCCCAGGAGAAGAAGCTGACGGAGTTTATGAGGTTGCGCCAAGGTCAGATGACTGTGGACCAGTATGAGGCTGAATTTGCAAGGCTGGCAAGGTTCGCACCGACTATGGTTGCGGATCCAAGGGACAAGGCTCGAAGGTTCCGGGATGGACTGAAGCCGGATCTTCGGAGCCAGATTCTGTCGCATGACATCAAGGAGTATGGAGAGATGTTCAGGAGAGCCCAGATAATCGAACGAGATCAGCAGGAAAGGTTAGCCGCGTCTGGATCGCGGTTTGTGCGAGGAAAGGATAACCGCCGCCTGGGAAAGAAGCCTATGACAGGCAATCGGCGATTTGTTCCCCCTATCAGAAGGAATGTCGGGAAGCCAGCTGCCCCGCCAGGGAGATTTGGACCATGCTTCAAGTGTGGGAGCACGGAACATCAGATCCGCAGCTGTCCACAGGCACATCCCCAGGATCAGCAGCGAGCACCTCAGCAGTATCAGCCCCGACAGCAATACCAGCCCCGACCGGGAAATCAAGCCGGGAATCCCCCACCGGCAAATCAAGGACGACCGCCCGCTCAAGGAAGGGTTTATGCTGTGGCGCGTGGAGAAGCGGAGAATGCGCCGGGCGTGGTCACAGGTACGATTTCCTTATGTGGCCATACCGCTTATGCACTGTTTGATTCAGGGGCAACCCATTCATTCATTTCGGAGCGATTTGTTAAGTTGATTGGCTTAGTACCAGTGATGTTAGAGATTTCACTTTGTGTGACAACGCCGATGAATGATAGGGTGTTAGTTTCCTTTGGATGCCCTGGTTGTGAGGTAAACATTGGGGGTAAGGATGAGAGTATCGACTTGGTAGTGTTGGCCATGTTCGATTTCGATGTGATCATAGGAATGGACTGGTTAGTCCGACAGAAGGCTGTAGTGGATTGTAGTAATAGGACAATCCAATTTAATCCCGAAGGACGTCCTAGCTTTGAATTCCAGGGGAACCGAGGAGGAACCTCGACCCCATGGATATCTTCGTTAGAAGCGAGTAAATTGCTGGATGATGGGTGTGAAGGTTATCTGGTGGATATTGTGGACCCGACCATGGTGGAACCTAAGTTGGATGATATACCGGTTGTGTGTGATTTTCCCGAGGTCTTTCCTCAGGAATTGCCGGGTTTACCGCCCGACCGGGAAGTGGAGTTCGTTATTGAGTTAGCACCCGGGACTGAACCGATATCGAAGGCCCCGTATCGAATGTCCCTGTCCGAACTAAAGGAGTTGAAGGTTCAAATGCAGGAATTGCTGGACAAGGGTTTCATCCGCCCTAGTGCGTCTCCATGGGGAGCGCCAGTCCTGTTTGTGAAGAAGAAGGATGGAACTTTAAGGCTATGTATAGATTATCGGCAGTTGAACCAAGTAACAGTGAAGAATAAGTACCCTCTCCCTAGGATCGATGACTTGTTCGATCAATTGCAAGGAGCCTCGGTGTTCTCCAAGATAGACTTGAGGACAGGGTACCATCAGTTGAGAATTAGGAAGGAGGACATTCCTAAGACTGCCTTTAGGACGAGGTATGGGCATTACGAGTTCACGGTCATGCCTTTTGGATTGACGAATGCCCCAGCCGCTTTCATGGATCTGATGAACAGGGTGTTTAAGGAATTTTTGGATCAATTCGTCATAGTGTTCATCGATGATATCCTAGTTTATTCAAAGAGCCCCGAAGAGCATGAAGAACACTTGGCTAGAGTGCTACGGACCCTAAGAGAACACGCGTTGTATGCCAAGTTCAGCAAGTGCGAGTTTTGGCTCAATCAAGTAGGATTTCTTGGGCATATTATATCTGGAGATGGAATTTCTGTAGATCCAACTAAGGTGGAAGCGGTAACGAAGTGGCCCAGGCCAACGTCGGTAACGGAGATCAGAAGTTTTCTTGGTTTGGCTGGCTATTACAGACGGTTTGTAGAAGGTTTTTCCTCGATAGCCATGCCCTTGACTAAATTATTGAAGAAGGAAGCAAAGTATGTCTGGGATGACAAGTGTGAAAGGAGTTTCCAAGAGTTGAAGCGTAAGTTGACGACCGCTCCAGTTTTGACCATTCCATCCGGACCAGGAGGATTTGAGATTTACAGCGATGCTTCATTAAGAGGACTCGGATGTGTGCTCATGCAACATGGGAAGGTGGTGGCATATGCGTCGCGCCAGCTGAGGCCTCATGAGATGAATTACCCGACGCATGATTTGGAACTGGCAGCGATAGTTTTCGCGCTTAAGATTTGGAGGCACTACTTGTGCGGGGAGAAGTTCCAGATTTTCACGGACCACCAAAGCCTTAAATATCTGTTCTCGCAGAAGGAGTTGAATATGAGGCAGCGTCGATGGATGGAATTATTGAAGGACTATGACTGCGACATTCTGTATCATCCGGGTAAGGCGAACCGGGTGGCAGATGCTTTAAGCCGCAAGTCGAGTATGGCTCATTTATTAGTTAAGGAGTGGACGTTATTGGAAAAGCTGAGGGATTCAGAGTTTAAGTTCGAAGTAAGCCGGGTGTCCAGTTTGTTCGCGACATTAAGAATCGAACCAGAGGTTCAGGTTAAGATCAAGGAACTGCAACTTTCGGACCCCGAGATTCAGAAGATTATGGAAATGGATGCGGCAAAGAGGAAGCCCGATTTCCAAGTATCCGCAGATGGGATTTTAAAGTATCGTGGCCGACTTTGCGTGCCGGATGATGAAGGACTTAAAGAGGAAATCCTGAGCGAAGCTCATCGGAGTCAGTATAGTATTCACCCGGGTAGTACAAAGATGTACCAGAATCTACGTCAACATTATTGGTGGAATGGCCTGAAGAAGGATGTTGTCACGCCCCGAACTCCCCGGCACGCAACACCCCGCTCGAGGGTCGATAAGAAGATAACACGACGTCCCAGGACGCATCGTCGTCGACCCATTTCCCATAGCAGAATATAAAGCACAAGCGGAAGCAAGAATTTAAAAACAAATACCCGTACAAAATAAACATGAGGACCAAGGGCAACAGCATAAATGGAATTGAGGCAACGTACACATCCATAATTGAAAACAACTAACATCATCCTTACAACGTTCCCAAAATAAGATGACCATGGAAATACGGTGCAAACAAAAGAGAGAGAACAGCCGACGGTAGAGGGTCCTAATCTCCAAAAAGTGCCTACCCTCATAAATGGATAACCGAGCCTAGTCTAGGGTACCCAGTCGGGATCTGAGCCGTCGGACTCGGACGGGCTGTCTGGTAACTCTGAATCCTCGCTAGGGGCCTCCTCCTCGGATTCCTCGGTGTCCATTGGTTCGGCCTCGTCAACCTCCATGGGCTCCGCTACCGGGTCCTCGACTGCTGGATCCTCCATCGGGAACTCATGATCTATACCACCCAACTCCTCGTCCTCGGCAGGCTCGTACCAGGCGAAAGGACCTACCGTCTCATCAAAGCTCGTCTCGGAATCCACCACCTCACCGCTCGGGCATTGTGGATCAAGCTGGCCCTCTATGGTGAACGGGACATCCATGGTACGGAGGGGCCCATACTCCTCTCCCCAACGGTCCCGGAAGCACCAGGCTACATACTCATGGGTTTCAGGATGTGTCGTGCCTACATCTACGGTAATCATGGTGTAATGCCTTATGTAAACTTCATTGTTCGCCACCGGGAAATCAACCACCGTATGCTCATATTCTATAGGGATCCCGAAGCGAACTGGAATGGGCGGTCGGTTCATGGGCGCTGGTCTGAAAGGTTGGGTTATGAAAACCGTGAGACACATCTCAGTGAGTGAAAACTCCTAAACCTAAATTAGGCTAACATGCATCTCCTGACGGGAAAACAAACAGCAAGCGTATATAACAATGACTTAGGCCCGTAGGCCCAAATCGACATTTCAATGACCCTGCAGGTTAGACGATCCATAGTATCACATATCACAAGCGACACTCCCAATCAGGCGTACGTCACACGTATGCTCAAAACCTTTTTGTGACAAATCCAAATATGGTACACCGAGTCGCACAATCCCACACAATTTCTCATGCATTCAAATGCATGCAAATGCCACTAACTCACCATGCCCACAATCCAAACTCTTATGGCATCTCGGCACAATTCCCATTCGTGTTCAGATTATAGAATGAAATCTACTTAGACACGTCCCATACCATGCCCAGCGAATTTCATCACATAATCCAACACTATGCATCACTCGTTATCCGGTTATTTTAATTATCTCGACCCGAAGGCCCGACCCGAAGGTCCGATCCGAAGATCAATCACAACACTCCGTGGCCAGCGTAAAGACGCCCCAGGCCCAGTGTCTCTAGCCCGCGTCCTTACGCATCAGGCGCAACACCGATCTCCTTTACAACCCAGAGCCCGCGTAAACGCATCAGGATGGTTGTCTTCCGGGCGTACCGGGCATCGTCCTGCTCCAAAGTGCATGAGGACGGCACACCCCGCGTATTCCGCATCAGGGCGAAAGTGATCACACGTTCACACAACCGGTTTTATCTTAACCCCGCGTAAACGCATCAGGGCATAATTAGGTGATCACAATCCATGGCATACACGCATTCTCGCACAATTTCCATAATGCTTCATACTCAGCAAGCGTAATGCGCAGCCATGCGATTTCGCACACAAATGTCAGTACTATGTACCATGGCCCAATGTGTCACACAATTAAATGTCACAAGTACATAACCAATGGTCTACGTCATATGCGTACTTAGCCCAAATCAATGCCACGGGCATAACATGCGAACTTGACTATCATGACGTACATGGACATTATAAGGCACATTGACAATTCACCAATCACATTCCACAATGGTCGGTTCACGCTAGTGTGCGACATGCTAGAGCCAATTAGTTACAATTTGAACAACCGACACGCAATTCAATCACCCCGGCAATCCCGGCACTCCAATTCATCCAATTCTTCGAACTACCGATAAGTCGACCATTGCATCCCAATATGGACAGCAGCCATTAACCATTATATCTACCCCTAATCCACTTCTAAAACATGCTTGGTCATCTATCACTTAATTCCCGACACCCACTAGCAATATCTAATTTCATACGCTGTCCAACAAACAATCACTCGATACTACTCACACCCTAGGCCCGCTAAGCATGCATTATAGTCCTAATAAGGGTTTAGAGGGTTCCACCCACCTAATTCCAAGTTCGGGCGACGGGGAATGGCGGCCAATCACCGGTGAACGGTGAAATCGGCGGCGCAAGACCCAAGGGAGCGGCGGCGCACGGTGGTCCGGCGGTCCACAGCAACTCCGGCGGCGTCCTACGGCCGGCGCGGTTGCTGAACACGGAGAGGGGACGACGGACGAGCTGCTGAACGGCCTCCGGACGGCTGCTGCCCACGGCGGTGCACGGCGTGGCGGCGAACAGCGAGCAGTCCGGTGGCGGTGCGGCGGCGCTGGTTCGGTCTCGGCGAACGGCGGTGGCGCGCCTGTTCCGGCGAAGGACAGAACAGTGTACGGCGGGGGAAAAGAGGACGGCTCGGCTGAGGCGGCGACGGCGAGCAGCAGACGGTCCGGCGGCGGCGTGCGGCGGCGACCGGCGGTCTGCTCCGGCGAAGGACAGAACAGGACAGGAAGGGGCGGACTGAAGGAATTAGAGGGAAACGGCAAGGGAGGCGACGGTGGACAGCCACGGTGGTGGCGGCGAACGGCGGCGTGCAGCGGCGAACGGCTCCGGCGGTGGTTCACCTCTGCATGCAGCCGCGGCGGAGAGGGGAGGAAGAGGAAGGCGACGTCGGCTTGTGGCGCGGCTGACCGGCGCTCAACCGTGCATGCACCGGGAAGGAAGGGACGGCGGCGAGGGGGCAGCAGCGGCGGTCCGGTGACGGCGAGCGGAGGCGTTCCCCGGCGACGAACGACCAGCTTCTTCCCTTCAGCTGACCGGCGGCCAACACCCTTGCATGCAGCCGGAGGAAGGAGGAAATGCTGAGGAAAACGGTGAGGGCAGGAGGGAGTCGGCGATGGGCGACGGCGGTGCACGGCGGCGGCCTTGGCGGAGCGGCGACGGGCTCGGCGAAGGCGCGGCCGAGCTGGCCTCGGCGTGAGGCCTTGGCCGGTTGCGAACAGCAAGGGTGGAAGGAGGGGATGGTCGGTCGGCTGGCGGTGAGGCGAGAGGGGGAGGCTCACGGCGGTGGTGCTGGCCGGTGGTGGTTCCGGCGGGCTGTGGACGGCGGCGTGAGCTGAGGGGAGAGAGAGACACGGTCGGGAGAGGGAGAGATGAGAGAGATTGCCGAGTGAGAGAGTGAGAGAGAGAGAGAGTGAATGAGAGGAAGTGGGATGTGATAGGTGTGATCATGGATTTGCATGGGGGAGAGGAATAGGTAGAGTGTGAGTTTCATTTCCATCATGATTTGCATGGGGAAGGGGGGTGTTGACAAGTGTCACACCCCCACCAGAATTTCAAATTTCGGAATTAGAGGGGACATAGGGGCAAATCCGACATTAATTTCCGGTACCGGTTCGAATTGGTAAAATTTCGATTGTATATGTCCTATATACATATGGCCAGCTTAATTTGACGTCGTCCTCATAAAAACTATCCCGAGACTCGCGAAACATCGCTCCCGATGTCCGGATTAAATTTCACGATCGAATTCATCAATTTCCCATTTTCTAATTCTCTCACTAACGGGTGGCCGGTTAGGATTTTACGCGTATCGACTTCGGTTTGTCCGAGTCGCGACGAGCTCGATTGTCAAGGGACAGTAGGAATTATCGCTAGTTCCGAGAACGCGATCATCCGGCTCGAGTTCCGGAGACCGGTCCATACTGGCCCAAAATATTTCCTCGTCATTCTTTTACATCGGCTTAATTCGCGATCGGTCCTTGGTCCACGTATCTAATCCTAGTTGGCCATTCCCATTCGGTCAGTATCCCGAGAGTGATCGGCTCCGGGCGAGACTTACGAGAAAGGAAATATCGAATAAAACTCGTTTTATTCATTCCAGGGACTGAGTCGAATTTCGGGATGTTACAATTCTTCCCCCCTTACAAAAATTTCGTCCTCGAAATTTAAAACCCACATTAACCTACTCGAACAACTGGGGGTATTGACGTCGCATGGCCTCTTCACTTTCCCAAGTAGCACCTTCTGTTCCATGGTGCTGCCAAACCACTTTGACCATCGGAATAGTCTTATTCCTTAGCACTCGGTCCTTTCTATCCTCGATTCTGACTGGCTTCTCCACATATGTCACTCTGTCGTCCACGTCCACTTCTTCGTATCTTAAGACATGAGTCGGGTCCGGTTCATATTTCCTTAGCATCGACACGTGGAAAACGTTGTGCACCTGGGATAGGTTGGGAGGCAAGGCTAGTCGGTAAGCCATATCTCCAATCTTCTCTAGGATCTCAAATGGTCCGACATACCTTGGGCTGAGCTTTCCTTTCTTGCCGAATCGGGATAGTCCTTTCATTGGCGACACCTTGAGAAACACATGATCCCCTACCTGAAACTCCAAGGGTCGTCGCCTTCTGTCGGCGTAACTTTTCTGGCGACTTTGAGCAGTCCTTAGTCTATCCCGGATAACCTCTACTACTTCCATCGTTTGCTGAACTAGCTCCGGTCCCGCGATACTTCGCTCACCCACTTCATCCCAGCACAGTGGCGTTCTACAGGCCCTGCCATATAAGGCTTCGAAAGGCGCCATCTGAATGCTCTGTTGATAGCTGTTGTTATAGGCAAACTCTACCAAATGCAATTGCTCTTCCCACTTGCCTTGGAAATCCAAAACACACGCTCTCAACATATCCTCCAGGGTCTGAATTGTCCTTTCAGACTGACCATCAGTCTGTGGGTGGTAGGCTGTACTGTACTGTAACCTTGTCCCTAAGGCCGTTTGTAGACTCTTCCAAAAGTTGGCCGTAAACCTTGGATCACGATCCGAGGTGATCGTCACTGGCACTCCATGAAGACGCACTATTTGTCGCACATATAACTCCGCATACTTTTCTAAGTCCAAATCCTTCCTTACCGCCAGGAAGTGTGCAGACTTCGTCAAACGATCCACTATGACCCAAATCGAGTCATGTCCTCTTTGGCTTCGTGGTAAACCCGTCACGAAGTCCATCGTAATATGCTCCCACTTCCACTCGGGAATTTCTAAAGGTCGTAACAATCCACCTGGCTTGCAGTGCTGTGCCTTCACTTGCTGGCACGTCAGACACTTGGCCACATGCTTAGCCACATCCTTCTTCAGGCCATTCCACCAATAATGTTGACGTAGATTTTGGTACATCTTTGTACTACCCGGATGGATACTATACTGACTCCGATGAGCTTCGCTCAGGATTTCCTCTTTAAGTCCTTCATCATCCGGCACGCAAAGTCGGCCACGATACTTTAAAATTCCATCCGCGGATACTTGGAAGTCGGGCTTCCTCTTTGCCGCATCCATTTCCATAATCTTCAGAATCTCGGGGTCCGAAGGTTGCAGTTCCTTGATCTTAACTTGCACCTCTGGTTCGATCCTTAATGTTGCGAACAAGCTGGACACACGACTCACCTCAAACTTAAACTCCGAATCCCTGAGCCTTTCTAACAACGTCCACTCTTTGACCAGCAAATGAGCCATACTCGACTTGCGACTTAAAGCATCTGCCACCCGGTTTGCCTTACCCGGATGATACAGAATGTCGCAGTCATAGTCCTTCAATAATTCCATCCATCGACGCTGCCTCATATTCAACTCCTTCTGCGAGAACAGATATTTGAGGCTTTGGTGATCCGTGAAAATCTGGAACTTCTCCCCGCACAAGTAGTGCCTCCAAATCTTAAGCGCGAAAACTATCGCTGCCAGTTCCAAATCATGCGTCGGGTAATTCATCTCATGAGGCCTCAGCTGGCGTGACGCATACGCCACCACCTTCCCATGTTGCATGAGCACACATCCGAGTCCTCTTAACGATGCATCGCTGTAAATCTCAAATCCTCCTGGTCCGGACGGAATGGTCAAAACAGGAGCGGTCGTCAACTTACGCTTCAGTTCTTGGAAACTCCTTTCACACTTGTCATCCCAGACATACTTTGCTTCCTTCTTCAATAATTTAGTCAAGGGCATGGCTATCGAGGAAAAACCTTCTACAAACCGTCTGTAATAGCCAGCCAAACCAAGAAAACTTCTGATCTCCGTTACCGACGTTGGCCTGGGCCACTTCGTTACCGCTTCCACCTTAGTTGGATCTACAGAAATTCCATCTCCAGATATAATATGCCCAAGAAATCCCACTTGATTGAGCCAAAACTCGCACTTGCTGAACTTGGCATACAACGCATGTTCTCTTAGGGTCCGTAGCACCTTCGCCAAGTGTTCCTCATGTTCTTCGGGACTCTTCGAATAAACCAAGATATCATCGATGAACACTATGACGAATTGATCCAAAAATTCCTTAAACACCCTGTTCATCAAATCCATGAAAGCAGCTGGGGCATTCGTCAATCCAAAAGGCATGACCGTGAACTCGTAATGCCCATACCTCGTCCTAAAGGCAGTCTTAGGAATGTCCTCCTTCCTAATTCTCAACTGATGGTACCCTGTCCTCAAGTCTATCTTGGAGAACACTGAGGCTCCTTGTAGCTGATCGAACAAGTCATCGATCCTAGGGAGAGGGTACTTATTCTTTACTGTTACTTGGTTCAACTGCCGATAATCTATACATAGCCTTAAAGTTCCATCCTTCTTCTTCACAAACAGGACTGGCGCTCCCCATGGAGACGCACTAGGGCGGATGAAACCCTTGTCCAGCAATTCCTGCATTTGAACCTTCAACTCTTTTAGTTCGGACAGGGACATTCGATACGGGGCCTTCGATATCGGTTCAGTCCCAGGGGCTAACTCAATAACGAACTCCACTTCCCGGTCGGGCGGTAAACCAGGCAATTCCTGAGGAAAAACCTCGGGAAAAGCACACACAACCGGTATATCATCCAACTTAGGTTCCACCATGGTCGGGTCCACAATATCCACCAGATAACCTTCACACCCACCATCCAGCAATTTACTCGCTTCTAACGAAGATATCCATGGGGTCGAGGTTCCTCCTCGGTTCCCCTGGAATTCGAAGCTAGGACGTCCATCAGGATTAAACCGGATCGTCCTATTACCGCAATCCACTACAGCCTTCTGTCGGACTAACCAGTCCATTCCTATGATCACATCGAAATCGAACATGGCCAACACTACCAAGTCGATACTCTCATCCTTACCCCCAATATTTATCTCACAACTAGGGCATCCAAAGGAAACTAGCACCCTATCATTCATCGGCGTTGTCACACAAAGTGAAATCTCTAACATCACTGGTACTAAGCCAATCAACTTAACAAACTGCTCCGAAATGAATGAATGGGTTGCCCCTGAATCAAACAGTGCATAAGCGGTATGGCCACATAAGGAAATCGTACCTGTGACCACGCCCGGCGCGTTCTCCGCTTCTCCACGCGCTACAGCATAAACCCTTCCTTGAGCGGGCGGTCGTCCTTGATTTGCCGGTGGGGGATTCCCGGCTTGATTTCCTGGTCGGGGCTGGTACTGCTGTCGGGGCTGATACTGCTGAGGTGCTCGCTGCTGATCCTGGGGATGAGCCTGTGGACAGCTGCGGATCTGATGTTCCGTGCTCCCGCACTTGAAGCATGGTCCAAATCTCCCTGGCGGGGCAGCTGGCTTCCCGACATTCCTTCTGATAGGGGGAACAAATCGCCGATTGCCTGTCATAGGCTTCTTTCCCAGGCGGCGGTTATCCTTTCCTCGCACAAACCGCGATCCAGATGCGGCTAACCTTTCCTGCTGATCTCGTTCGATTATCTGGGCTCTCCTGAACATCTCTCCATACTCCTTGATGTCATGCGACAGAATCTGGCTCCGAAGATCCGGCTTCAGCCCATCCCGGAACCTTCGAGCCTTGTCCCTTGGATCCGCAACCATAGTCGGTGCGAACCTTGCCAGCCTTGCAAATTCAGCCTCGTACTGGTCCACAGTCATCTGACCTTGGCGCAACCTCATAAACTCCGTCAGCTTCTTCTCCTGGGCATTCTCCGAGAAGTATTTCCCATAGAAGTTCTCCACAAAAACAGTCCAAGTTGGGGCCGTTCCTACTGGGAACACTCCTCCTTCTGAGGCACTCCACCAGTCATTAGCACCATCCTGGAGTTGGTACACTGCCAACGTCACCTTTTCCTCATCATTGCATCCCAACACTTTGAAGGTCTTCTCCAGCTCTTCTACCCATCGGGGAGCTGCCTCGGGGTCACCACGACCGTTAAACTTGGGCGGCTTCATCCTCAAGAATTGCTCTACCAACCGGGGCATCTGTCTAGCCCCAGCTGGGTGATCTTGCCCCTGCTGAGCATGATTTCCTCCATTCCCAGCGATCGCTGCAGCCTCGGCAGCCTGGGCATGGGCTGCGGCTCTTTCTTGCGCCTGCAGTCCGAAGATATGCCCTATCTCACGAAGGGTCTCCATGACCTCATCGAACCTAGGGTCCCTAGCCTCGCGGGCACCCTCACTAGACTGTCCTTGCGACTCCTTTCCTCTTCTCTTACTCATCCTGACGACTTGACCGCTCAACTACCTGCTATAATTCCATTAAGGAATTAGAGACTTAAACCAATCTATCCAGTCTAAGTCCTAGGCAGGTCTCAAGACAACAACCAGACAACCAGCATGCGGCTTAGCAGGAATTAATCAATACATCACCCAAGGGTTCACATACTCACCTCAGGTCCCGCCGCACCTGCATAACACGGGTCATTATCAAAATATGTGCCAAATCATCACGCATTGTCAGGAGATGCACGCAGCACACGAAGTCATCCTAGGTGGCTACCCATGGTCTCAGCGCTCCTTATCACTCCAAGACTCGACCTAGTTGGATCGAGCTGACCTTGCTCTGATACCAATTCAACGGGGGTGTTGTCACGCCCCGAACTCCCCGGCACGCAACACCCCGCTCGAGGGTCGATAAGAAGATAACACGACGTCCCAGGACGCATCGTCGTCGACCCATTTCCCATAGCAGAATATAAAGCACAAGCGGAAGCAAGAATTTAAAAACAAATACCCGTACAAAATAAACATGAGGACCAAGGGCAACAGCATAAATGGAATTGAGGCAACGTACACATCCATAATTGAAAACAACTAACATCATCCTTACAACGTTCCCAAAATAAGATGACCATGGAAATACGGTGCAAACAAAAGAGAGAGAACAGCCGACGGTAGAGGGTCCTAATCTCCAAAAAGTGCCTACCCTCATAAATGGATAACCGAGCCTAGTCTAGGGTACCCAGTCGGGATCTGAGCCGTCGGACTCGGACGGGCTGTCTGGTAACTCTGAATCCTCGCTAGGGGCCTCCTCCTCGGATTCCTCGGTGTCCATTGGTTCGGCCTCGTCAACCTCCATGGGCTCCGCTACCGGGTCCTCGACTGCTGGATCCTCCATCGGGAACTCATGATCTATACCACCCAACTCCTCGTCCTCGGCAGGCTCGTACCAGGCGAAAGGACCTACCGTCTCATCAAAGCTCGTCTCGGAATCCACCACCTCACCGCTCGGGCATTGTGGATCAAGCTGGCCCTCTATGGTGAACGGGACATCCATGGTACGGAGGGGCCCATACTCCTCTCCCCAACGGTCCCGGAAGCACCAGGCTACATACTCATGGGTTTCAGGATGTGTCGTGCCTACATCTACGGTAATCATGGTGTAATGCCTTATGTAAACTTCATTGTTCGCCACCGGGAAATCAACCACCGTATGCTCATATTCTATAGGGATCCCGAAGCGAACTGGAATGGGCGGTCGGTTCATGGGCGCTGGTCTGAAAGGTTGGGTTATGAAAACCGTGAGACACATCTCAGTGAGTGAAAACTCCTAAACCTAAATTAGGCTAACATGCATCTCCTGACGGGAAAACAAACAGCAAGCGTATATAACAATGACTTAGGCCCGTAGGCCCAAATCGACATTTCAATGACCCTGCAGGTTAGACGATCCATAGTATCACATATCACAAGCGACACTCCCAATCAGGCGTACGTCACACGTATGCTCAAAACCTTTTTGTGACAAATCCAAATATGGTACACCGAGTCGCACAATCCCACACAATTTCTCATGCATTCAAATGCATGCAAATGCCACTAACTCACCATGCCCACAATCCAAACTCTTATGGCATCTCGGCACAATTCCCATTCGTGTTCAGATTATAGAATGAAATCTACTTAGACACGTCCCATACCATGCCCAGCGAATTTCATCACATAATCCAACACTATGCATCACTCGTTATCCGGTTATTTTAATTATCTCGACCCGAAGGCCCGACCCGAAGGTCCGATCCGAAGATCAATCACAACACTCCGTGGCCAGCGTAAAGACGCCCCAGGCCCAGTGTCTCTAGCCCGCGTCCTTACGCATCAGGCGCAACACCGATCTCCTTTACAACCCAGAGCCCGCGTAAACGCATCAGGATGGTTGTCTTCCGGGCGTACCGGGCATCGTCCTGCTCCAAAGTGCATGAGGACGGCACACCCCGCGTATTCCGCATCAGGGCGAAAGTGATCACACGTTCACACAACCGGTTTTATCTTAACCCCGCGTAAACGCATCAGGGCATAATTAGGTGATCACAATCCATGGCATACACGCATTCTCGCACAATTTCCATAATGCTTCATACTCAGCAAGCGTAATGCGCAGCCATGCGATTTCGCACACAAATGTCAGTACTATGTACCATGGCCCAATGTGTCACACAATTAAATGTCACAAGTACATAACCAATGGTCTACGTCATATGCGTACTTAGCCCAAATCAATGCCACGGGCATAACATGCGAACTTGACTATCATGACGTACATGGACATTATAAGGCACATTGACAATTCACCAATCACATTCCACAATGGTCGGTTCACGCTAGTGTGCGACATGCTAGAGCCAATTAGTTAAAATTTGAACAACCGACACGCAATTCAATCACCCCGGCAATCCCGGCACTCCAATTCATCCAATTCTTCGAACTACCGATAAGTCGACCATTGCATCCCAATATGGACAGCAGCCATTAACCATTATATCTACCCCTAATCCACTTCTAAAACATGCTTGGTCATCTATCACTTAATTCCCGACACCCACTAGCAATATCTAATTTCATACGCTGTCCAACAAACAATCACTCGATACTACTCACACCCTAGGCCCGCTAAGCATGCATTATAGTCCTAATAAGGGTTTAGAGGGTTCCACCCACCTAATTCCAAGTTCGGGCGACGGGGAATGGCGGCCAATCACCGGTGAACGGTGAAATCGGCGGCGCAAGACCCAAGGGAGCGGCGGCGCACGGTGGTCCGGCGGTCCACAGCAACTCCGGCGGCGTCCTACGGCCGGCGCGGTTGCTGAACACGGAGAGGGGATGACGGACGAGCTGCTGAACGGCCTCCGGACGGCTGCTGCCCACGGCGGTGCACGGCGTGGCGGCGAACAGCGAGCAGTCCGGTGGCGGTGCGGCGGCGCTGGTTCGGTCTCGGCGAACGGCGGTGGCGCGCCTGTTCCGGCGAAGGACAGAACAGTGTACGGCGGGGGAAAAGAGGACGGCTCGGCTGAGGCGGCGACGGCGAGCAGCAGACGGTCCGGCGGCGGCGTGCGGCGGCGACCGGCGGTCTGCTCCGGCGAAGGACAGAACAGGACAGGAAGGGGCGGACTGAAGGAATTAGAGGGAAACGGCAAGGGAGGCGACGGTGGACAGCCACGGTGGTGGCGGCGAACGGCGGCGTGCAGCGGCGAACGGCTCCGGCGGTGGTTCACCTCTGCATGCAGCCGCGGCGGAGAGGGGAGGAAGAGGAAGGCGACGTCGGCTTGTGGCGCGGCTGACCGGCGCTCAACCGTGCATGCACCGGGAAGGAAGGGACGGCGGCGAGGGGGCAGCAGCGGCGGTCCGGTGACGGCGAGCGGAGGCGTTCCCCGGCGACGAACGACCAGCTTCTTCCCTTCAGCTGACCGGCGGCCAACACCCTTGCATGCAGCCGGAGGAAGGAGGAAATGCTGAGGAAAACGGTGAGGGCAGGAGGGAGTCGGCGATGGGCGACGGCGGTGCACGGCGGCGGCCTTGGCGGAGCGGCGACGGGCTCGGCGAAGGCGCGGCCGAGCTGGCCTCGGCGTGAGGCCTTGGCCGGTTGCGAACAGCAAGGGTGGAAGGAGGGGATGGTCGGTCGGCTGGCGGTGAGGCGAGAGGGGGAGGCTCACGGCGGTGGTGCTGGCCGGTGGTGGTTCCGGCGGGCTGTGGACGGCGGCGTGAGCTGAGGGGAGAGAGAGACACGGTCGGGAGAGGGAGAGATGAGAGAGATTGCCGAGTGAGAGAGTGAGAGAGAGAGAGAGTGAATGAGAGGAAGTGGGATGTGATAGGTGTGATCATGGATTTGCATGGGGGAGAGGAATAGGTAGAGTGTGAGTTTCATTTCCATCATGATTTGCATGGGGAAGGGGGGTGTTGACAAGTGTCACACCCCCACCAGAATTTCAAATTTCGGAATTAGAGGGGACATAGGGGCAAATCCGACATTAATTTCCGGTACCGGTTCGAATTGGTAAAATTTCGATTGTATATGTCCTATATACATATGGCCAGCTTAATTTGACGTCGTCCTCATAAAAACTATCCCGAGACTCGCGAAACATCGCTCCCGATGTCCGGATTAAATTTCACGATCGAATTCATCAATTTCCCATTTTCTAATTCTCTCACTAACGGGTGGCCGGTTAGGATTTTACGCGTATCGACTTCGGTTTGTCCGAGTCGCGACGAGCTCGATTGTCAAGGGACAGTAGGAATTATCGCTAGTTCCGAGAACGCGATCATCCGGCTCGAGTTCCGGAGACCGGTCCATACTGGCCCAAAATATTTCCTCGTCATTCTTTTACATCGGCTTAATTCGCGATCGGTCCTTGGTCCACGTATCTAATCCTAGTTGGCCATTCCCATTCGGTCAGTATCCCGAGAGTGATCGGCTCCGGGCGAGACTTACGAGAAAGGAAATATCGAATAAAACTCGTTTTATTCATTCCAGGGACTGAGTCGAATTTCGGGATGTTACAGATGTGGCTAAGCATGTGGCCAAGTGTCTGACGTGCCAGCAAGTGAAGGCACAGCACTGCAAGCCAGGTGGATTGTTACGACCTTTAGAGATTCCCGAGTGGAAGTGGGAGCATATTACAATGGACTTCGTGACGGGTTTACCGCGAAGCCAAAGAGGACATGACTCGATATGGGTCATAGTGGATCGCTTGACTAAGTCTGCACACTTCCTGGCAGTACGAAAGGACTTGGAATTAGAAAAGTATGCGGAATTGTATGTGCGACAAATAGTGCGTCTTCATGGAGTACCAGTGACGATCACCTCGGATCGTGATCCAAGGTTTACGGCCAACTTTTGGAAGAGTCTACAAACGGCCTTAGGAACAAGATTGCAGTACAGTACAGCCTACCACCCGCAGACAGACGGTCAGTCTGAAAGGACAATTCAGACCCTGGAGGATATGTTGAGAGCGTGTGTTTTGGATTTTCAAGGCAAGTGGGAAGAGCAACTGCATTTGGTAGAGTTTGCCTATAACAACAGCTATCAGCAGAGTATTCAGATGGCGCCCTTCGAAGCCTTATATGGTAGGGCCTGTAGAACGCCACTGTGCTGGGATGAAGTGGGTGAGCGAAGTATCGCGGGACCGGAGCTAGTTCAGCAAACGATGGAAGTAGTAGAGGTTATCCGGGATAGACTAAGGACTGCCCAAAGTCGCCAGAAGAGTTACGCCGACAGAAGGCGACGACCCTTGGAGTTTCAAGTAGGAGATCATGTGTTTCTCAAGGTGTCGCCAATGAAAGGACTTTCCCGATTCGGCAAGAAAGGAAAGCTTAGCCCAAGGTATGTCGGGCCATTTGAGATCCTAGAGAAGATTGGAGATATGGCTTACCGACTAGCCTTGCCTCCCAACCTATCCCAGGTGCATAATGTTTTCCACGTGTCGATGTTGAGAAAATATGAGCCGGACCCGACCCACGTTTTAAGGTATGAAGAAGTGGACGTGGATGACAGAGTGACGTACGTGGAAAAACCGGTCAGAATCGAGGACAGAAAGGACCGAGTGCTAAGGAATAAAACGATTCCGATGGTCAAAGTGGTTTGGCAGCATCATGGAACGGAAGGCGCTACTTGGGAAAGTGAAGAGGCCATGCGACGTCAATACCCCCAGTTGTTCGAGTAGGTTAATGTGGGTTTCAAATTTCGAGGACGAAATTTTTGTAAGGGGGGAAGAATTGTAACATCCCGAAATTCGACTCGATCCCTGGAATGAATAAAACGAGTTTTATTCGATATTTCCTTTTTCGTAAGTCTCGCCCGGAGCCGATCACTCTCGGGATACTGACCAAATGGGAATGGCCAACTAGGATTAGATACGTGGACCAAGGACCGATCGCGAATTAAGCCGATTTAAAAGAATGACGAGGAAATATTTTGGGCCAGTATGGACCGGTCTTCGGAACTCGAGCCGGATGATCGCGTTCTCGGAACTAGTGATAATTCCTTCCGTCCCTTGACAATCGAGCTCGTCGCGACTCGGACAACCGAGGTCGATACGCGTAGAATCCTAACCGGCCACCCGTTAGTGAGAGAATTAGAAAATGGGAAATTAGCGAATTCGATCGTGAAATTTAATCCGGACATCGGGAGCGATGTTTCGCGAGTCTCGGGATAGTTTTTATGAAGACGACGTCAGATTAAGCTGGCCATATGTATAAAGGGCATGTACATTCGAAAAATTAGCGTTTCGACCCGGTACCGGAACTTGATGTCATATTTACCCTTATGCCCCTAGGAGTTCCGAATTTTGAAATCCTTGTGGGGTGTGACACTTGTCAACACCCCCCTTCCCCATGCATGCAATGATTTGCACCAAATCCACACACCACCCTTTTGTCTCCCCCATGCAAATGATTTCCCCCTCACCTCACATCACCTTCTCTCTCTCTCCCTTGTCACACTCTCTCTCTCTCACACTCTCCCTCACCCGGCCACACTCTCTCTCACTCACTCTCCTCTCCGGCGATCTCCCTCTCTCTCCGTTCAGCCTCACGCCACCGCCTACCGCCGCCGGAAACGCCACCAGCCGGTGCTGCCGCCGTACACCGCCCTCCCTCTTGCCTCACCACCGCCGGCCGACCGATCCCCTTCTTCCTCTCCTTCTTTCCCTCACTGTCCAGAACCGGCCGAGACCAGCTCCGCCCGCCGCCGAGGCCAGCACCGCCGCGCCGCCGCCGAGCTCGCCGCTGCACCGCCAGCTCGCCGTGCGCCGCTGTTCCCCTCCGTCCGTCCTCTCCTCTCCGGCTGCATGCAAGGAGAACGGCGCCGGTCAGCCAAAGAGGACCGAACTGACCGCCGCTGTGCACCGCCGGCCGCCGCCGCCTGGCCGCCGACGCTGCCCTCTTCCTCTCCGTCGTCTCTCTCTCTCTCGCCGGTGCATGCAGCTGGGTGAGCGTCGGACCAGCCACGCCGCCGTCGCCACCGTCTCTCTCCCTCCTCTCCGCCGCGGCTGCATGCAGGGGTGAACCGCCGCCGGGGCTGACCGCCGCTGCACGCCACTGTTCGCCGCCGCCGCTGTGGCAGTTCACCGCCGTCTCACTCGCCGTTCCTCTCCATTCCCCGTCCGTCTACCTTCCTGTTCTGTTCGGCCATTCGCCGGAGCAGACCGCCGGTCGCCGCCGTTCACCGCCGCCGGACCGCTCGCTGCTCGCCGTCGCCGCCTCAGCCGAGCCGTCCTCTCCCCCGTCGTTCCCGGTTCTGTTCCCCTTCGCCGGAGCAGGCCACCGTCGCCGAGACCGAGCCGCCACCACCGCGTCGTCGCCGGAACGCCGCTGTTCACGCGCCACCGCCGTGCACCGCCGTGGACAGCAGCCGTCCGGGGACCACTCAGCCACTCGTCCGGTCCTCCCTCGCCGCGAACAGCAGCCCCGCCGGTCGTGCACCACCGCCCGTGGTGGCTGTGAACCGCCGGACCGCCGCTAGCCGCCGCCCTTGGGACTTGTGCCGCCGGTTCCACCGTGTACCGGTGATCGGCCGCCATTCCCCGTCGCCCGAGCGTTGGATTCGAGGTGGGTGAAAACCTCTAAACCCTAATTAGGACGATAATGCGCTTTAAAACGGGCCTAGGGTGTGTCGGTTAGTCGATTAGCACTATTAGGATTTGCATGATATCGGTGGGTGTCGGGAAAACTAGTAATGGATTGACAAAATAGAATTTGGAGGAGAATTAGAAGTGGAAATACAGAAAACTAGCTGCTGTCCATATTGAATTTTGAGGGTCAATTCCACGATAGTTTGAGAATCGGATTGATTTGAATTGCCGGAATTGCCGGGATGATTGACTCGTATGTTGGTTTGGCAATTATGATCATTTGGGCCTAATATGTCGCATGTTCGTGTGATCGACATGTGTGGAATGTGATTGGTGAATTATCAATGTACGTCATAGGTGCCGTATTCACATGTGGTGCCCCGAAGTAATTGATTTGACAGACTGAGCATATGATGTGGATCCTTGATCATGATATGTTGGCATTGAATTGCTTGGTCATTCTGCCGTGGTACATTGCACCAACATTCGTGTGCGGAATTGCATGGCTACGCATTACGCTTGCTGAGTATGAAGCATTATGGAAATTGTGCGAGAATGCGTGTATGCCATGGATTGTGATCACCTAATCATGCCCTGATGCGTTTACGCGGGGTTAAGATAAAACCGGTTGTGTGAATGTGTGATCACCTTCGCCCTGATGCGGAATACGCGGGGTGTGCCGTCCTCATGCACTTTGGAGCAGGACGATGCCCGGTACGTCCGGAAGACAACCACCCTGATGCGTTTACGCGGGCTCTGGTTTGTAAAGGAGATCGGTGTTGCGCCTGATGCGTAAGGACGCGGGCTAGAGACACTGGGCCTGGGGCGTCTTTACGCTGGCCATGGAGTGTTGTGATTGGTCTTCGGACCGGATCTTCGGATCGGGCCTTCGGGTCGAGATAATTGAAATAAACGGATAACGTGTGATGCATAGTGTTGGATTATGTGATGGAATTCGCTGGGCATGGTATGGGACGTGTCTAAGTAGATTCCATTCTATAATCTGAACACGAATGGTAGTTGTGCCGAGATGCCATAGGAGTTTGGATTGTGGGCATGGCGAGTTAGTGGCATTTGCATGCATTTGAATGCATGAGAAGTTGTGCGGGATTGTGTGACTCGGTGTGCCATATTTGGAATTGTCACAAAAAGGTTTTGAGCATACGTGTGACGTACGCCTGGTCGAGGATGCCGCTTGTGATTTGTAATGTTATGAGATTATTTAACCTGCAGGGTCATTGATATGCCAATTTGGGCTTCCGGGCCTAAGTCATTGTTATATATGCGTGCTATTGTTGTTCCCGTCAGGAGATGCATGTTAGCCTAATTTAGGTTTAAGAGTTTTCACTCACTGAGAAGTGTCTCACGGTTTTCATAACCCAACCTTTCAGACCAGCGCCCATGAACCGACCGCCCATTCCAATTCGCTTCGGGATCCCTATAGAATATGAGCATACGGTGGTTGAGTTCCCGGTGGCGAACAATGAAGTTTACATAAGGCATTACACCATGATTACCGTAGATGTAGGTACGACACATCCCGAAGTCCATGAGTATGTAGCCTGGTGTTTTCGAGACCGTTGGGGAGATGAGTTCGGACCCCTCCGCACGATGGACGTTCCATTCACCATAGAAGGCCAGCTTGATCCACAATGCCCGAGCGGTGAGGTCGTGGATTCCGAGACGAGTGTGGATGAGACTATAGGTCCTTTCGCCTGGTACGAGCCTGCCGAGGATGAGGAGTTGGGTGGTATAGATCATGAGTTCCCGATGGAGGATCCAGCAGTCGAGGACCCGGTAGTGGAGCCTATAGAGGTTGACGAGGCCGAACCAATGGACACCGAGGAATCCGAGGAGGAGGCCCCTAGCGAGGATTCAGAGTTACCAGACAGCCCGTCCGAGTCCGATGGTTCAGATCCAGATTGGGAACCCTAGGCTAGACTTAGTCGGTTTGCAAGGGTAGACACCTTTTTGGATTTTGGACCCTTTTTGTTTAGCCGATTGGTCCCCCTTGTTACTAGCCTCTTGACCCACCAGCAGTACTCTTTATTGTGCTCGTCTCAGTTGATGTCGTTTTTATTTTGAATTAATGTAAGGATGTTTCAGGCAAATTTTGGGATTATGGATGTGTACGTTACCTCAGTGTTCTTCGTGTTGCTTCCCATGTTCTCATATATATTGTCTGGGTGTTTCTCTCATATTTTGCTTCCGCATGTGTATTATGAATTGTTTGGGATTTGGGTCGACGACGGCATGTCCTGGGACGTCGTACTATATCGACCATCGTGAGCGCGGGTTGTCGCGTGCCGAGGAGGTCGGGGCGTGACAGGGAGAGAGAGAGCGCACGGGGGAGGAGAGGAGATGGCCGGCGTGAGGGGGAGAGGGCGAGTGAGGGAGAGAGAGAGAGAGAGAGAGAGAGAGAGAGAGAAAGAGAAAGAAGAGGAAGTGGTGAGGTGATGGGTGATGATGATTTTGCATGGGGGAGAGGAAGAGGTAGAGTGTGGATTTTGGATAAAATGATGACATGCAAGGGGAAGAGTGAAAGTGACAAGTGTCACACTCCACAAGCATTTCAAATTCGGAATATGAGAGGGCATAGGGGCAAAACCGACATTAAGTTCCGGTACCGGGTCGAATCGCTAATTTTTCGACCGTACAAGTCCTATACACATATGGCCAGCTTAATTTGACGTCGTCCTCATAAAAACTATCCCGAGATTCACGAAAATCATTCTCGAAGTCCGGATTAAATTTCACGATCAAATTGTCGAATTTCAAATTTCTAAATCTCTCACTAACGGGCGGCCGTTTAGGATTCAAACGTTTTGACCTCGGGTTGTCCGAATCGCGGCGAGCTCGAGAGAGGGAACGAGAGGAATTATCACTAGTTTCGATGACACAATCGTCCGGTTCGGATGATCGGTTCACACTGGCCCAAAATACTTCCTCGTCGTTCTCCTAAGTCAGGCTTGACTCGCGACCGGGTCCTTAGTCCACGTATCTATTCCTAGTTGGCCATTCCCATCTGGTCAGTA
Source organism: Syzygium aqueum (assembly GCA_031216185.1). Taxonomy (NCBI): domain Eukaryota; kingdom Viridiplantae; phylum Streptophyta; class Magnoliopsida; order Myrtales; family Myrtaceae; genus Syzygium; species Syzygium aqueum. The sequence continues at coordinate 21,043,113 of CM062238.1, forward strand.
AGTCATTATTTCCTAAGAAATTTACCACCATTTTCACAAATACATGGAATAATGAAAAATAGGAATAAAAAGAGATGATTAGACTGAGTCATGAACCGATCGTTTTGAGGACTCATACTTACCATGCTCTATTTTCGAATTAAGTAATTACGGACCGATCACGATCGCCTATTCGTACGCGTTCGAGAGCTAGAATGGCTGATCAAACCGACCTCCGAGATCGTGTTGTTGGCATGGAAGACCAAATGAAGCAAGTCGTCATTGCAATGCAACAAATGTCCGCGGAGATCAAAACCCTTCGGTCGGTCCCCGTTCCAGCATCTCTCGAAACATCAGCTCCAAAGCATAAAGGTGGAAAGAATGTTGATGTTGAGGAAGATAACGACATTCCCGATTTGGAAGATGACCCCGTCCAGATCGTCGTTAACAAAGACAAACCTAATGAACGAGTCAACAAACTCGAAGAGAGAGTGAAGCAGCTGGAGGGTTCACAGATCTGTCCCTATACTCATAGATCAAAATCCCAAAGAAGTTCAAGATGCCGGACTTTGACAAGTACAATGACACCATGTGCCCAAAAGCCCACTTGCAGTTGTACCACATGCAGATGACCTCATACGTTAATAACGAGCTCTTAATGATCCATGCATTTCAAGTAAGTTTGACAGGTCCTGCTTTGAACTGGTATCTCATGAAGAAGATAAATGGCCTCAAAACCTGGAAAGAAGCTAGCGAGGCATTTCTAAAGCAGTACAAGTTCATAACAGACATCATTCCTACCCGTAATGATCTCGAACGTGCTCAGATGAAAAAGACTGAGTCCTTCAAAGACTATGTTATCAGATGGAGGAATATAGCCGTTCAGGTCGTTCTGAAACCCATAGACAGTGAGTTGAAGAGGATGTTCGTAAAAACTCTCCCATTCGAGTACCATAATCGGTTGGTTGCCATTCCGACTGACAACTTCAACCAACTCATCCCCATAGGTAAATAGATTGAGATAGGGCTGAAGGATGGGTGGTTTGTGGAACCGTCTTCGTCGACCAAAAGATTCGGTACGAGAAAAGAGAAAGAACCAGCAGCTGAAGTGAATGTGACTTATAACCAACCGAGCTGGTGGAATATTAACCCTGCCCCAGCAATCCAAGTAGCAGAAGCTTAGCAACAAAACACGGGTCGTCAACCTTTTCAGAGGAGGAACAACAAGAGGCAATTCACCCCCTCCCTGGATCGTTGTCTCAACTATTGGCGATGCTCCGGAAGAGAGGCTTGCTTACTACCGAGCTAAAGTGGCCCAATCCTGAGCAATTTTATAACTACGACTCGTCGAAGAAATGCAATTATCACATGGGCGAGCTGGGACACTCAACCGACGATTATTACGTCCTCAAGCATCGAATCCAGAACCTCTTGGACACGAAAGCTTTCTCATTCCAACCCGCTAAGCCGAATATTCAAAGTAACCCGCTCCCCGATCACGCAGGCAATGTGAATGCCATATTTAGTTTCGATGCTGGTCGAATCAGGAATGTCAAGGTATACACCACCGACGTCTATGGTGAGCTAGTGAAAGCCGGTTATTACCCGAGTAATGAAGCCGTTTCCCTGGCTATCATAAGAGAAAAAATCTCAAGAATGGTAGAAGTTGGGTTGATCGTTTATGCTGACCACACAGACATCGTTTCTACTATCTCTGAGGTCGTCATTAACTGGGACGAGGAGTTTGCTATATTGCACACCAGGAAGGATAAGCTCGATCCTTTGCTTGAAGACATGCCTCTGCTCGAAGATGCGACCAATGATGAAGAGATTGTAGAGAGCACGCTTAAAGCTCACGAAGAGAAGGAAGTGATCGACACTCTGGGGCAACCGAGCGGCAAGTTCGATTATTACGTGAAGTACTCAGCGCCCCCGAGCTTCTATGTCGACCCCCGTGACATTGTTCCTGACGGATTGGGAGATATGGATGATCCAACATCTCAAATGACAGAGGATTTTGATGATGCTATGGATGGAATCACTACCCTGTTCGACGATTTCATCATTGGAGCTATTGAAGAAGGACCGTTAGAGGGAATGGGCATTGGCCCACAAGAGTAAAACTTTTACTTTTTCGCACACTCTCCTACGTGGGAATCTTTACTGCTTTTTTAGGACTTGCCCTATCTTGGGTGCTGCTTACCATTTTCATTTCTAGGACTTGATTGTTGCAATTTCCGTTCAATAAATGTAATTCCTTTGGTCATAATCAATGAAATTACAAATTGTTTTCATTTTTGAGGGTATGTTAAGGTACATCAAATCAGCTCGGTGATGATATCCAACCGATAAAAGAAAATATAGTCCAAGGAGAATTCTGAGGCCTGGGCTTCTTCATGCTTACTCGTGTTAAAACTTTTTCGAAAAGAATTTAAAAAAAAAACCAAAAAACACAAAAAAATTAATTACAAAAAAATGTAACGTTAGCCCTGTTTGTCCTTCTGAATCCCTTACTTTATGTTTTAGGGGCAATCTTACGACACAAGAGGGTATGGGAACGGTCCAAACTGATGAATTATGTGCCGCCGAGCCTGGTCCTGATAATGCCGGAGAACTTGATGATTCCTCAGATATTCATCGCGATCTAGAGCGACATGAAAAACTCAAAGTCCTCACATCAGACTAGACTGTTATCGTTAACTTGGGTGATTCTGGAGAGCCCAAAGAGGTGAAGATAGGGGCAACCCTTCCCGAAGATGAAGCCAAACGCATAATCCAATTGCTGATGGATTATTAGGATATCTTTGCCTGGTCATATGCTGATATGCCGGGTTTAGACCCTTCTATTGTGGAGCATGGCTTGCCTACTAATCCCAGCATGCCGTCCAAGAAACAAAGGTTACGAAGAACCAAACCTGAGCTTTCGAAGAAAATAGAAGAAGAGGTCATGAAGCTTTTGAAAGTGGGATTCATCGAAGTCACCTAATACCCTACCTGGGTGGCCAACATCGTGCCAGTCATGAAGAAGGATGGTCGAGTTCGAGTTTGCATCGACTATCGCGACTTGAACAAGGCTAGCCCTAAAGATGACTTCCCATTACCGAACATAGATGTTCTGATAGATAGTACTGCTGGATTTGAACTGTTTTTCTTCATGGATGGTTTCTCGGGTTTATAATCATATAAGAATGAAGGACAGCGATAAGGAGAAAACAACGTTCATCACTCTTTGGGGCACATTTCACTATAAGATCATGCCTTTCGGTCTTAAAAATGTCGGGGCAACATATCAACACGCAATGGTGACTCTTTTCCATGACACCCTGAAGAAGTTGTTCGACCGACTCCGTGAGTTTAAACTCCGTCTTAACCCAACGAAGTGCATATTTGGAGCAACGTCGGGCAAATTACTCGGGTTCATAATAAGCAGTAAGAGCATTGAAGTCGATCCTTCCAAAGTAAAGGCTATATGTGAGCTGCAACCCCTATCGACCGTGAAAGAAGTGCGGAGCCTCCTGAGTAGATTGAACTACATAGCCCGTTTTATTTCCCAGCTCTCCGAAACTGCTAAACCATTCTTCAAACTTTTAAGGAAGAATGCTCAAGTGGAATGGGACGAGGATTGCCAAGAAGCGTTTAATGAACTAAAACAGTACTTGATGAAACCACCAGTGCTAGTCCCTCCAATGCCGGGCCAGCCTCTGATCCTATATCTCACGATTCATAACGAGTCTTTGGGTGCAATGCTAGCCCAGAAAAATCTTGAAGATGGAAAAGAGCGAGCCATTTATTACTTGAGTAAGAAGTTTACCGTCTTGGAGTTAAATTATCCTGAAGCCAAGAAGACTTGTGCTATACTAGTATGGGTGCTCCATAGGCTGAGACAGTATACATTGCATTACCAGACTTTGCTTGTGACTGAGAACGATCCCATCAAGTATTTACTTGATCAACCGACTTTGGTAGGGAAGCTAGCCAAATGGCAGATTTTAATTTCAGAATTTAATGTCCAGATGATGCCACATAAGTCAATTAAAGGCCGAGTAATTGCTGATGTGTTAGCTGAGAATCCTGGAATCTCGGGTGATGATAGATATTCCCCAGAAGATCGCATTTTGGTAATAAAGGAAGATACATGGACCATGTTTTTCGATGGAGCCGTGAACTTGGCTGGTTCCAGTACTGGGGCAGTTTTAATATCCCCAGATGGGTAACATTATCTAGTAACAGCAAAGTTAGTGTTCTCGTGTACCAACAACATAGCCGAGCACAAAGCTTGCATCCTTGGACTCCAAGCTGCAGTGGAAATGGGGATAATCAAATTGAAAGTGTTTGGTGATTCCGCTTTGATTATTCTCCAAACTGTAGGAGAGTGGAAGACGAGAGACATCAAACTAGTGCCGTATCATGAATACCTCGAAGAAATCATAGAGGAATTCGAAGATATCTCCTTCAAGTACTTGTCGAGATCCCACAATCAGTTCGCCGATGCACTAGCTACGTTATCATCCATGTTGCAAGTAACTGGTGGAGTAGAGGTAGAACCCTTAAAGATCGAAGTCCTAACGAAACCGGCTTACTGCATGGTTGTGAATGGAGAACCCGACGAAAAGCCATGGTATTATGATATTATGAATTATATCCAGAGACAAGAATTTCCTGAGGGAAGCACTCCAGCCGACAGGAAGTACATAATGAAAATGGCTTCAAAATTTTTTGTCAGTGGTGAAAAGCTGTACAAAAGATCTTATAATTCGATCCTGCTAAGGTATGTAGACGCAACTGAAGCTACCAGAATCATGCAAGAAGTACACGAGGGGATATGTGGTTCACACATGAATGGCTACATATTGGCTAAGAAGATCATGAGGTTGGGTTATTATTGGCTTAGTCTAGAAAGTGACTATCCAACATGTTCGAAGATGTCATTATTGTCAAGTTCATGGGGATAAAATAAATGTTCCCCCCATGGAGTTACATCAGTTATCCGAGTCATGGCCCTTTTCAATGTGGGGCATCGATGTGATTGGCCTAATCAATCCCAAGGCATTGAATGGACATCGATTCATCTTGGTTGCGATTGATTATTTCTCCAAGTGGATTAAAGCCGCGTCTTATGCCAACGTTACTGCAAAGAATGTTGTAAGATTCATCAGGCGAGACATAATCGCTCGTTATGGTGTCCCCGAGGCTATTGTCACTGATAATAGGACGAATTTGAACAACAAGTTTATAGATCAATTATTCAACGAGTTCAAAATCCAGCATTTGAATTCATCTCCCTATGATCCACAGATGAATGGAGCAGTCGAAGCCGCTAATAAAAACATCAAGAAGATCCTGGCCAAAACCACTGAAAACTATCGTGATTGGCATGAAAGATTGCCATTTTCACTAATGGCATATCAGACTTCTATCTGAACTTCGTCGATGCAACCCCTTTTTTCTTGGTATATAGCATGGAAGTAGTCCTGCCCATTGAAATAGAGATCCCTTCCCTGCGAGTTTTTTCCCAAATGGAGTTATCTAAAGCGGAATGGATGCGACAAGGACACGAGCAGTTGAACTTGATTGATGAAAAGCGGTTGAGAGCCATTTGCCACGGTCAAACCTATCAGCAGAGGATAGTTAGATCCTTCAACCAAAAGGTGCATCCAAGACACTTCGAGGTAAATGATCTAGTCCTAAGGAAGGTGCTGTCAATCTTCCCTGTTCCGGGAGGTAAATTTGCTCCAAACTATATCGGTCCATATGTGGTTAAGAAGGTGCTTCCCGAAGGTACCTTGATTCTCGCAGAGATGGATAGTTGTGAGTTCTCCAATCCTGTTAATTCTGATGCTGTAAAGATGTATTATCCTTGATAAAATCTATCATTTTGCAGCAAAAGTTCTCAAGTGTTTGGTTTTACTTTGAATTGCAAATATTTCATTGATGAATGAATAGTTTTAATCAACTTCAAGTTAAGATGTTTGTATTGGCTTTAATTTTTGCATGGTTATTTTGTTGATTGGTATTATTGACTTTAAAGGGGAAGTATATTTAGATAATCTGATAACTCATGCGGAATGAATTGAATTTGTCGAATGAGGTACATCAGGATGATGGAAGGCAAGCCCTATCCTATGCATAGTCCCATGCACTAATCTTCAGTGAGTTGAGTGGAAAAATTTCATGTCTGCAAAGTAAAGAGTTCTCTCGCAAAAGGTACGACAACCGAGATGACAATAGGCATTTTATTTCTCTACCTTAAACACTACAAGTTATCCCTTGTTTTGCCTCCTTGAGCCTTAGAGAAATTCATTCAAACTACCCCTGTCAAGAACCACTCCATATCGGGGCAAACCGGAGGTAAGTCAGCATCATAAGGTGAAAAATGAGTAGAAATCTTCTTACTCTCACTTGCATCAATCTTCAAGTGTTGCTTTTTCAGATAAATTCACACGAAGTTCAAGTGCCTTAGGATGACAAAGAGCATTTCTTTCTCTGTCCTATACACATTTTACCCTTTGCTAAGCCCAATTGAGCCTGTAAATTCGTTTCATATAAACCCAGTTGGTGATCATCCCCCACACTGGGGCAAGGCGAAAGGTCATCATTGTTCAAGCAGCGTATCCAGAGTGTCGACTGAAGATGAGAGGCTTTTGAGTTCAAACAGCGAGTCAATTAGTCAGATATAGTCGGCTAGTATTTACATTGTAAGAGACATGTGTCGAAAAAAAAAAGAGGGCAAGAAAAAGCAGTGTGCCTAGTAAAAGCAAGGCCAATGCCCAATAAAAATGTCAGGATATGGCATGTCAAAATCATCCCTAGTAGAGCAATAGTCCTACAAGTCTCAAAAGAATCAAGTGATGAACTTTCGAAGCCAATGGAGCATTTACCAAGGAGATAATCTCTGGTGAAGAAAAAGACTGGTGACAATGCCAAGATGATCACCAACCTATTCACCCTAATTATACACATTTTGAGCCTAATGATCCATTCATTTCTCAACCCATGAGCCTAGCCTACGTTACGTCCCCTTACAAAGTCTCTTCAGATTAGGGCACTTGAACCAACGTAGAGTTTAAGATGTTTACAAGCTTAGCTCGAAGAAGTGCGAGCAAGTTCATGTCTATCTCATTTTGTAGGGTTCTTGACTTGTAAACCCGGAGACAATTGCGAAGTATTTTCTTTCAATAGCCCCGACTCAAAGAGTCTCATTTGCTAAGCCATTGACCAAGCCCACGTTACGGTCCTAGCAAAGACCTATCAGATTGGTAAGGTCGTACCGCTTGTGAGAATACTTAGACCCTTGTCAATGATGATGGTAAGGTGGAGCGATTTTCGTAAATCAGCCTTTTTCAATGAGAATGAGAGAAAGCCCTTTTGGACTAGAAATCCCTCATTCGGCATTTTCAAGACACCCACTTGTGAGTTCGGATTGTCTTGTCATGGTTTTTTCCCAACAGAGTTTGTAATGTCAATTTGACAAAACTATCGTGCATGAAAATCGGTTAAATTCATAGTGCATGTATATATGTGTTCTTGATAGTGAGCGAATGTATATTACATGTTGCCTAAAACTGTGTCTAGTAGGAGACACAGTCTCAAGAGTCGAAGATATCGCCAGGTAAGTATATCTCTATCCCTTGGATGTCTATGATTATCCAAGTATCCCTAACCTGTTTAAGCAATCGTCAGGTCCCATATTGGATCATTTTGTTTTGATTTCTAGATTGCGCTGATGATGTTTAGGTGTCTATTGATCAAGCATTTTCAAGTACCTCTGATGATGTCCAGGTATTTTATCAAAGAACCCTTAAACACTCGGGTTAGCCCCTCTGTTCACCAAATCACAGATTTTCATACAGTCTCGAGAAGATTCCCTCGCGACGTGCTTATGAGCAGGTATAGGCATGGCGGCCAAATCTTTATGAGTGCATATGAGAAGGTATATGTATTTCATAAAGGTCAGAATATTTCTCTAATCTCAAGTATTCTCTCGCTACTCGCCTATGAGCAAGTATAGGTGAAGCGACCAAATCTTTATGAATGCATATGAGTAGGTATATGTATTTCGTAAAGGTCGGAATACTCTCCTTATCTCGGATGTTTCCCCGCTACTCACCTATGAGCAGATATAGGTGAAGCGGTCAAATCTTTATGAATGCATATGAGCAGGTATGTGTATTTAGTAAAGGTTGGAATATTCTCATTATCCTAGAGGTTCCCCTACTACTCATCTATGAGCAGATATAGGTGAAGCCGCCAAATCTTATGAATGCATATGAACAAGTATATGTATTTCATAAATGTCGGAATATTCTCTCAATCCCAAGTGTTCTCCCGCAGTTCACTTATGAGTAGGTATAAGTGAGGTGGCCAAATCTTTATGAGTACATATGAGAAGGTATATGTATCTAATAAAGGTCGAAATATTCTCTTGATTTCAAAAGTTCCCCCGCAGTTCACTTATGAACAGGTATAAGTGAAGCGGCCAAATCTTTACAAACATCTATGGAGATGTATAGGTAGTTTGTAAAGGTCGGAACTGTTCTCACGAATCCAGATGATGATTGGATACGTCGAGCTTTCTTCATGTGTTTTGACTTAATTGTAGATCACCGAAGTTCATCAACAGAGAATGTCACGCCCCGACCTACTCGGTTTGTAATCATCGCCCTTGGTCGTTCGATGTGCAACGCTCCCAGGATTGCATTGTCGACCCAACCATCAGAGAACAAAACACATGCGGAAGACACGTATATATAAATATCTATATATACACCCGTACAAATATAATGACAACCATGGATAGCACAGAACAAGATCATTAATGCAGAAATTAAACAAACTTATTACATTACCATAAAAACATTTACATCCTTGAAAATATTTACAACTAGCATATATACATATTTACAACAAACTCAGCCTACAACACGCCACACTAAAATTTACATCAAAAGCATCAAAAGCCGACACACTGCAGCCATTACAACAAAAAGGGGCTTTGACTGCGTCAGAGGGTTCGATTAGTTACTAACTAAGGTAAGATGGCCTTCCAAAAAGAGTCAACTGGAGGTTAGGGGTTAGGACTAGGCTAGGGCATCCAATCGGGATCAGAACCCGAGGAATCGTACTCTGAGCTCTCCTTCGGATCGGACTCTTCCTGAGAGCTAGCCTGAGGTTCGGACTCCTCCGATTCCATGGCTAAGGCTACCGCTCTTTCATCCTCCGAATCTGGCTCATATTCATAGTCCACATAAAGTCCTACCTCCTCGTCGCCATCTACTTCCTCAACTTCTCCATTCTCAGCCTCATCGACATCCATGGCATCCGGTAGATCCTCGTCATTCAACCACTCATCTTGGTCTTCAGCTACCACCTGGGGTTCCTCATCCATCGCGGGATCATAGGCTTCCTCTATCGGCTCATCCTGGGGGTTTATCACCTCGCCATCAGCTATAATTGGCGCCATCAAGCCGTTCTCATCTAAGGGTGAGTCAAAGGATCTAAGAGGGGGACCTATATTTCCCTGATCGTTTCCCATACACCAGGCGATATATTCTTGCGTATGTTCAACGGGCTCTCCGACATCTACGGACACCACAGATCGATATCTTATGTAGGCCTCTCCATTTCCCGAGGGAAAAACGCTCGTGAACCACTCTATCTGTATCGGGATCCCAAAAAGTGGTAGCGGCTGTGGCATTCTCAAGGACGGGGGTCTGAAATGTTTGGTTTAAACACCAATGAGAACACATCTTAGTGAATACAACCCCTAAACCTAGGCTAGGCTAACGTACAATTCTCCTGACCACAAGCAACATATCACATACAATGGCCTAGGCCCTCGGGCCCAAACCTACGATTACACGGACCCTGCAGGTTAGACAATTTAATAACATATAGTCACGACATACACGTGGCATATTTCATCACTCGAACGCCACACTCGTGCTCATGATTTAAGGTGCCAATATTTCAATTCGCATACCAATTCTCATGCAAGAATGCGACAATTAACGCAAATCGCAATTGAAGATGCCATACACGTGCCAAATCTCAATTTTAAATCACACGGCACACTAATTCGGCATTCATTTTCAATTTTATGTTTGACCCGAAGGCCCGACCCAAAGGCCACGATCCGAAGACCCGATCCGAAGACCACGACCCGAAGGCCCGACCCAAAGGCCAATACTACACTTCATGGCCCGCATATAGCGTTATTGGCCCAGTGTCTCTAGCTCGCGTCGAAACGCTCTAGGCGCAATACCGATCTCCTCACGGTCAATGTCGTCTTCCGGACGAACCAGGATCGACCCGAAGGCCACGATCCAAAGACCTTAATGTGATCACACGGCACACGGCCCATTTTATCTGAACCCAGCGTAAACGCATTGGGCAATTATAGTGATCACACACACACATGCCAGGCACGCATTTCCGTACAACATTAGCACACGTCTCATTCCCGGCATATATACATGAGTGGTTAATCAATGTCAAGTAATGCATCGTGCACCTTTAAAATCACACAATCAATTATCAATCACAACCAACCACTCAATCAGGCAATCCTCAATCGCACGACCCACAACTAATGCGGTCTAATTAGCCCCGGTACGAAATCTAGTCCTAGGAAAATTAACATTTCCTTAATTCGGACTTAATTAGCATTCCTAAAAACTCCATTAAATCACTTAAGATTTATGGACACATACAATTTAACATTTCATCTCAAAGCTAGTACCGGTAATACCTAACCCTGTCTCGAATGCACCGATTCTACCTAAACCGGTCTAGAAAAACGTACTGTCAGTCCTAATCAGGGTTTAGGAATTATACTCACAATTTTCTAGGCCCACGATGATGACGGAACGGCGGCCGAACACTGGTGAACAGTGAATCCGGCGATCGGTTCCCGGCGAGACCGTACGGACGGTGAACAGTGATTCCGTATGGTCACTGTGAACAGTGATTCCATACAGACACTGTATGGGGACGGCGACGGTTGAGGTCGTACGGCGGTAGGGAAAACAGGGCTGAGCTGGGCCAGGACCAAGGCTGAGGGCTGGTGGTGGCGTGGGGGAGCAGCAGTGGCGCCGGCGGTGGCTCACGGCGGCCGGCGGTGCTTCGGCCAAGGCTTGGCCGAGAGAGGAGAGGGAGAAGAGGGAGATTTCGGGAGAGAGAGAGAGAGGAGAGAGAGAGGCTGATCAGATCTGAAATGGGGAGGAGAGAGAAGAAGCTGGTCCAAGGTGGTCAAATATGGGGGGCTAGGGCGCCACGTGTCGCCGATCCGCGCGTTTGATGATTTTACCCTTCGATCCGACGATCCAAAACCATTCAACCTTAATAATTTAGGGGCAAAGTGGTCAAATATGCCAATAATTGAGCTGATAGGCCTCAGAAAATATCCCGAACGTTCACCTCAAAATTCGGACCTGAACCGAGTTAGGGGCAAAACTGTTCTTTTTCCGGCCCCGGGCGAAATTCCAATTTTCGCACCTACGCGTTCCATATGTGCGTGGCCAACCAAATGTGGCATTGGAATCGCGAAATTCATTTTCTAAGCCCCCGGAAATCGACTGCGAAGTTTCGGGAATAAAATAATATTATTTTTTAATTTTTGTCGAAATTCCTATTTTTGTCCAAAACGACTCCGGGTATATGTGGCCACTCCAAAATGACGTCCGTCTCGAGAATTAACCTCATACGGCCCCCGAATCCAAATCTGCGTCCCGAGGGGCAAAATTGTAATTTTCTGACCCCGGACCGAAAATCCGATTTTTAACCCTACTTGCTCAAAATGTGCGTGGCCAGCGTAATACGGCGTCAAATTTCCAAAATTTGTCTCTTAAGCCGTTGAAAATCGATATCTAATTCCGGGCCCAATTCTGTATTCAAAATTCGCTCGGTTTCAAAATTTAGGATCTCTCACTAACGGGTGGCTGTTTAGAATATACGCGTATCGACCTAGGATTATCCGAATCACGATGGTTCCTTACTTTGAGAGAATAAGATACAATTATTAACCCCAAGAATCACGATCATGCAGTTCATGCATAGGATTGGCTAACCACGTGTACTTTCGATCTTGCAGAATCACCCGCGTTCCAATTGCACATCGTTGGCCTTGGTTAGACCCAATCTGTTGCCTTTCCTAAGATCGGTTCATATCGGTTCATAGTATTTTCTCATTACTTCTCAAGATCGGTATCCGATTCGCGGTCGGGTCCCTGATCCACGTACCACTTCCTAATTAGCCATACCCTATTGGTTAGTATCTCAAGAGTGATCAGCTCTGGGCGAGATTTACTAAAATAAAATATGGAATAATGTTAACTTCATTGATCCCAGAATTACATCAAAATTCGGGCTGTTACACAGTATGTCAGGCAATACCTATGGAACTGAGCCCAGACATTTACTAAACAACATACAAGTCAAAGTCGTGCCTCGAATTGCGCTATCGTTCATGTCAGGTAAGTAATTTCGGGTATGTTTTCTATTCATGTTGGCATATATCATTTCTTAATATATTTCAAAAATGGGACTCATAATCTTGACAAAAGCAACATTCATTGCACTTGCATAGTTGAAATTTAAGTATCATTTAATCTTTGAATGCAACCTCTGCGAGCTCACCTTCAAAGAGGGGCAGGTGTTGACACCTAAATTTTGGCGACCATTTAGTATAATTTGCATAGAAAATTAGGGATTAACTTTTAACCCCTAAACAAAAATATTTAAATTGCATAGCACATAGTTTAAGTTCATTTTAATTTAATTGCATTTTGCATCGGACCGGCAGTAGCAAATGAGCTTAAATTTCATCGAATGGGACTCGGCTCGCTCGGAAGGCAAGGGCCGGGAATTACAAGTCAAACATGCTCGGTTGTTTTCATTTGAGCTTAATTTAGCCCATTGTACTTAATTAAAAAAGCCCAAGTTAATTCAGCCTATTTAAATTAGATTAAAGCCTAAGCCCATTAGGACTAGAGAGCCCATCTAATTGACCTAGGTTAGCATTATATAAACATGTTTGGGTCAGATTTTTGGGGAGGACACAACAATTTCATATCAGAAATTTTTTAGAAAGAGAGAGCAAGTGTGAGAGAGAGAGACCGGCGTCGCTACATCGCGGCCGCCGTGCGCACCGCCCCCGCGCCTCTCTGCAGCCGTGCCTCACAACCATCAGCGCACTTGGCTGTCCCACAGCTTCTTTGTTGATCCAGATTAGTCCAGTTTCGATCCTTGATGACATCAACGAAGTCTGTATGTGAAGAAAGCCAAAAGGGAAAAGGAAGGATGGAGGCCATGCATGATACGTAGGGGCACACAGCTTCTTCACGTGAAAATTTTTCACGTTCTTCACCAAGAGAAGAAAGCCCAATAGGAAAAGTCAGAGGGGGACACGGCCACAAAAAGTAAAAAAAAGAAGAGGAGGAGGGGGACGTGAATTAAGAAAGAATCGTTCAACAAGGGGCTGGTCTTTTCAGGGGCTCTTGGAGAAGATTCGAAGGAAAAGGCAAGCTGAGAGAGATAGAGGAGCCCCCCACATCCACGACTTTCTATAAGCCTGCAATCGAGAACTACCTGCGCCAGCACACTCACGATACCAGACGCCCCCACAGCCTTGAAGATCTTCATGTGCAGCAAAGTCAGAATCTTCAGCGGAAGACTCATCCACGTTGACTAGTCCCTCCACCCAACCGAGACGTGAGCAGCATCAGCGAACTTTCACCGCAGATTGTCCACGTTGAACCCCCACTGATCCAGAACAAGCCCAGGCGTCCCTGCATTAGCGCCAGCGAAGCTGACTTTCGTTCCCATCGATGCAACTCCCCTCCAATCGTTGCTGCCCAGCTTCTTCAAGTCATCCAGGCGAGATTTTGACGGTGCTGACTTTGCCGAGTCAAAGTTTTCTTTCTTGCAGGCTATTCGGTGACTCGGGAAGCCGAGGCATCGCTGTCGACTTGCACCGAAGCTCAGCCAGTCATCGCCCCCGCCGTCTTCGACGCCCACACCGCCGTTGTCCTCGACGCCGTGTCGATATCACGCGTGAGCCACCATTCCCGACGCCGGTTGTTCCAATCCCGATCTTAATTCAAATTTGGAAATATTCCAAATTAGGTAAGAAGATATTATCCGGTATATTTTTTCAGAATATTTTATTTTCTAATTTGAGTGTTTGAATATTTCGTGAATATCATGTGGAATATTAGATATATTAGGATAATTATCTGATATCCGCAATGTTTAAAAATATTCAAAATTAGGAAATTTTTCTAATTTAGCAACGTATTTGGACGACTATCCGACCTTATCCCTAAGGTATGATACGCGGCGATACGGAAAATTATTATCCTATCCATAATCATTTGGGTACGATAATGATTTTTATCTGCTTTTCAAATTTGAATGATCGACTTTCTGTCAATATCTATAACCCTATAGATATGACCGATAGTTCGATTTTTGTGCCTAATCTGAGTTTGAAACAAATCTGGCGAATCGCGTGGTCGTTTTGAATGTAGATGCTATCTTTGTTTAAATTGTTTTTCCTTTTCAAATAAAAAGAAAATTCAAAAAATATCGGTTAGGATTTGAATTAGAGTTTTGCATGTTTAGGGAATCCTAAATATATCTAGAAGATAGAGTAATTATTTAATTTAAATTAGGACTTGAGATAATCTATTTCCTAGTTTAAATTAAGTAATATTCTAATCTTAATAGATTATTTAGGTCATTTTTTAATTCCGAATTTGCCAAAAAAACCCCAAAAAGAGTCATCTTAGGATAGATTAAATTAGGTTAGATTGCATTCTTAATTTGAGTAATTTTTTAATTTCGAATTTTAATGGAAAATACCAAAAAAGAGAAGTCATTAGATTGCATGTTATTTTAGACATTTTTTTAATTCCGAATTTCATTGATAAAAAAATACAAAAAATAAATCATTCGTCTATTATTATAATTAGGTCATGACGTCACATGACATATAGTTTACATGTTATGTTGCATTAATTCGTACATAATTTTTGCACGTCATTGCATATAGATTAGTTTTTATTTAAATAAGTGAAAATCCAAAAAAATATTGAGTGAATTGCTTATTAATTAGAAATCATATTAGGGTCGTTGATGTGATTTTCTAGCTAATAATGCAGATGCTTACGTTGCTTCGAAGTATGTCATTCTTCCAATCTTGCAATTTATTTAACGCTTTCTTGGGTGTTAAATTGATGGTTTGCGTACCCGCATGAACACTTCACATGTTAGTGACTAAGTTAAAATGGATCCAAACTGTTTGCCAAGAAATATTTTTGAAAAGAAAAGGTACCGAAAGGGCGTTAGACTAGATCTAGCGTAATCAAGTCCCCAAGCTTAGAATCTCTGGTTCGTAGGAATAAAACATATCTCCCTATGTTTTATTTAGGTTTCTAATCGACCTACCATAAATTGATTAGTGGCGACTCCAAGCATAAAAATATTTGTATATTAAGAACTTAAATCCTAAGTTGCGAATTGGTAGGGCTTGGGAGGGCCCGAGTTAAGCCTAGTCTTAATAATCCATTAGCCCGAAAAATGAAAATTTTTAGATCGCGACAGGCTCATTTGTTTGAATTCAGGGTTTTTATGAAATTGGTGATCTTCTTGGCATCACCACCCTTTTTCTCTTCTCTTTTTTACTAGAGATCTTTTCTATGAACATTAGAGTCCTCTAAACATTTATCATAATTTATTTTCTTTTGATCATTCTCACTTGTTGTGATCTATGATCTCTCATGATTTTGACTTTGCTTTTGTCACGACTTTTGTTGTTTCGAGCTTTATTTTGCACTCTCTTTTCTTTCTCATTTTTCTTGGGCATTTGGCCTTACTTTTATCAGATGCACTACTTTTTCATGCCCCAGACTTTTTGTCCTTGATATTTTTGAATTCTAAGGACTCTATGTTCTGCCCTTTTGTTTCTTATCTCTTAAAGTGGATCATATGCTCATGCTCTAGCGTGAAGAGATGATCACTGTCACGCCCCGACTTACTCGGTTGGTAAACATCGCCCTTGGTCGCTCGATGTGCAACGCTCCCAGGATTGCATTGCCGACCCAACCATCAGAGAACAAACATAACAACCCAGTGATCATGTCATGCCCCGTCCTTCACGGCACGCAACAACCCGTTCGGCGGTCGGAATAGTACGACGTCCCAGGACATGTCGTCGTCGACCCATTTCCCAAAACAGAACATAAGGCACAAGCGGAAACAAAAATGTAGAACACCCTGACAGAATAGACATGAGAACCAGGATAGTAACACAAAGGGATCTGAGGCAACGTACACATCCATAATTCAAAACCCACCAAAAGCATTCTTACATCGTTTTCAAGGAAAGCAGTATTTGAGAAGAAGTGCAATCAAAAGAGAGACAACAGCCAACGGTAGAGGGTCCTAAATCCCAAAAAGTGCCTACCCTCATAGACAGATAACCAAGCCTAGTCTAGGGCATCCAATCCGGGTCTGAACCATCGGACTCGGACGAACTGTCGGGTAACTCTGAATCCTCGCTAGGGATCTCCTCCTCGGACTCCTCGGTATCCATCGGCTCGGCTTCGTCGACCTCCATTGGCTCCACCTCTGGGTCCTCCACAACTGGCTCGTGGTCTACACCTCCTAGCTCCTCGTCTTCGGCAGGCTCGTACCAGGCAAAATGACCTATACCCTCCTCCTCATCCATCTCGGAATCCACGATCTCATCGTCCGAGCACTGCGGGTCAAGCTCGCCCTCTACGGTGAACGGGACATCCATCGTGCGAAGGGGTCCAAACTCGTCTCCAAAACGGTCCCGGAAACACCAAGCTACATACTCGTGAACCTGAGGATGTGTCGTACCTACGTCTACACTAATTGCAGAGTAATGCCTCAAATACATCTCTCCGTTCCCCACCGGATGTGTAGTCATGATATGCTCGTAATCTAGGGGAATCCCAAAACGCACCGGGATAGGTGGACTCGTCATGGGCGCGGGTCTGAAAGTTTGGGTTATAAAAACCGTGAGACACATCTCAGTGAGTGCAAACTCCTAAGCTTAAATTAGGCTAACATGCATCTCCTGACGGGTAAACCAAATCACACACATACACGGATGACTTAGGCCCGTAGGCCCAAATCGACATTTCAATGACCCTGCAGGTTAGACAATTCCATAATATCACATTTCACAAGCGGCACTCTCGATCACGCGTACGTCACACGCATGCTCAAAACCTTTAGTGACAATCCCAAGTATCGTTCACCGAGTCACACAATTCAGCATGCCAACTCATGCATTCATATGCATGCAAATGCCATTATCTTACTATGCTCACAAACGAATTCCCATAGCATTCCGGCACAAACTTCCATTCGTGTTCCGATTATAGAATGAAATCCACTTAGACACGTCCCATACCATGCCCTGCGGATTTCAATACATAATCAGACACTATGCATCACACGTTAACCATTTATTCCATTACTCGACCCGAAGGCCCGACCCGAAGGTCCGATCCGAAGATCCGGTCCAAAGACCAATCACAACACTCCGTGGCCAGCGTAAAGACGCCCCAGGCCCAGTGTCTCTAGCCCGCGTCCTTACGCATCAGGCACAACACCGATCTCCTTTACAAACCAGAGCCCGCGTAAACGCATCAGGATGGTTGTCTTCCGGACGTACCGGGCATCGTCCTGCTCCAAAGTGCATGAGGACGGCACACCCCGCGTAAACGCATCAGGGCGAAGGTGATCACACATTCACATAACCGGTTTTATCTTAACCCCGCGTAAACGCATCAAGGCATAATTAGGTGATCACATGTCCATGGCATACACGCATTCCCGCACAATTTCCACAAGCCCCATACTCGGCATGCATAATGCGTAGCCATGCAATTCCGCACACGAATGTTGGTGCAATGTACCATGGCAGAATGTCCAAGCAATTCAATGCCAACGTATCATGATCAAAGATCCATGTCATATGCTCAGTCAGCCCAATCAATTAATTCGGGCACCACATGTGATTACCGCACTTATGACGTACATTGATAATTCACCAATCACATTCCACATTGTCGATCATGCGAACATGCGGCATGGTATTCTCAATTTATCATAATTGATGGACCGACGCACAATTCAATCATTCCGGCCATCCCGGCACTCAAATCAAGCCAATCCACTAACCACCGTTAATTTGGGTCGCCAAATTCCGACACAACCAGCAACTATTCTTCGTTATTTCAACCTCTAATTCTCGTCCAAATTCTGTTTTGTCATCCATTCCTAGTTTCCCGACACCTACCAATAGCATGCAAATTCGTACACGTCTTAATTGGCATCAATCGACTATCCGACACACCCTAAGCCCGTTTAAAACGCACAATAGTCCTAATAAGGGTTTAGAGGTTTCCACCCACCTAAGTCCAAGCTCGGGCGACGGGGAATGGCGGCCGATCACCGGTGAACGGTGGAACCGGCGGCACAAGTCCCAAGGAAGCGACGGCGAGCGGCGGTCCGGCGGTTCACAGCAACCACGGGCGGTGGTACACGGCTGGCGGGGCTGCTGTTCACGGCGAGGGAGGACCGGACGAGCGGCTGGGCGGTCCCCGGATGGCTGCTGTCCACGGCGGTGCACGGCGGTGGCGCGTGAGCAGCGAGCGTTCCGGCGACGACGCGGCGGTGGTGGCTCGGTCTCGGCGACGGCGGTCTGCTCCGGCGAAAGGGGCGGAACAGGAAGCGTCGGAGGGAAAAAGAGAGGGACGGCTAGGGAGCGACGGTGGACAGTGTCACGCCCCGGACCCCACCGGGCTCGCGACACCCCTTCGATGGCCATATTGAAAATGCGACATCCCAGGATTTGTCGCCGACCCATCTCCCATAACAAATCATAATGCACATACGGAAGCATTAATTAAAACACCCGTACAAAAACAATACATGACCAAGGGTAGTAGAACAATTGAACCACATACTTCATTCAACGGCACGTACTTACAAAATCCAACCTTACATACAAAGGCCACGAGGGTTAAAACAACCATCATCAAAAGGGGTAAATGGTCGGGTAGGTTAGCCTAGCTATACAAAAAGGGTCCACCAACTCCATAGGCTCCTCTTCGGGATCTTGCTCCATCGGCTCTTCCTCGGGATCCTAAAACGCGGTGGCGGACCGCTCATGGTCGGAGTCGGGGGTCTGAAATGGTTATATAATAACCATGAGAACGAGTCTCAATAAGCAACACCCTAAGCCCTACCTAGGCCAATGCGTACCCAGACAAGTCATACCCAAACACATAACAGAACAACCACACGACTTAGGCCCTCGGGCCCAAATCAAACATATGTTAACTCTGCAGGTTAGGCACATAATAATATCACGTCACATACGCGGCATCCTCGATCACACGTACGTCACACGTATGCTCAAAACCTTTAGTGTCAGTTCAAAATGTAGATCACCGAGTCATACAAATTCACACACTGACCCATGCATTCATATGCATGCAAATGCCACTACCTTGCCATGCACGCGATTTAACTCATATGGTATTCCGGCATAAGATTCCATTCGTGTCCCGATTATAAAATAGAATCCGCTTAGGCATGTCCCATACCATACCCAGCCGATTTCTATCGCATAATCAGGCACTATGCATTACACGTAATAGCACAGGATTTCGCGCGTGTTCCGATTATAAAATGGAATTCACCTGGACACGTCCCATACCATGCCCCACAAATTCCATTGCATAATCAGGCACTATGCAACACACGTAGTTGATTATCTTATCAATTCGACCCGAAGGCCCGACCCGAAGGCCCGATCCGAAGACTACGACCCGAAGGCCTGACCCGAAGGTCCGATCCGAAGATTAATCACAACACTCCGTGGCCAGCGTAAAGACGCCCCAGGCCCAGTGTCTCTAGCCCACGTCCTTACGCATCAGGCGCAACACCGATCTCCTTACGAACCAGAGCCCGCGTAAACGCATCAGGATGGTTGTCTTCCGGACGTACTGGGCATCATCCTGCTCCAAAGTGCATGAGGACGGCACACCCCGCGTAAACGCATCGGGGCGAAGAGTGATCACACATTCACACAATCGGTTTTATCTGAACCCCGCGTAAACGCATCAGGGCATAATTAGGTGATCACATGTCCATGGCATACAAGCATTCTCGCACAATTTCCACAAGCCTCATACTCGGCATGCATAATGCGTAGCCATGCAATTCCGCACACGAATGTTGGTGTAATGTACCACGGCATAATGTTCCACAATGTACAACACGATTCAATGCCACGAATTCATGCTCAACAATCCACGTCACATACTTGACTAGCCCAACCAACACCATGGGGCATCACATGCGTATTTGGCACTTATGACGTATTCGGGCATTATGATGTACATTAACAAATCATTAATCGCACTCCACAATGGTCGGTCACATGAGCACACGGCATGGTAGACCCAAGCCATCACGATTGCCAAACCGACACCCACAATTCAATCACCCGGCAATCCCGGCACTCCAATCAATTCAATCATCAAACTACCGTGGAATTGGCCATCAAAAACCCAAGGTGGACAGCAACTAATCCTCATCATTTCGACCTCTAATTCCCTTCAAATTTCTGTTTTGTCACATACCAATAGTTTCCCGATACCCACTAGTAACATACAAATTCATATGAGTCCTAATCGACACTAATCGACTAATCGACACACCCTAGGCCCGTTTAAAATGCATAATCGTCCTAATTAGGGTTTAGAGGTTTACACCCACATATTAGTCGTACAAGGCCCAATGAAATTCGCAATGGACAGCCACTAATCAGTCCAAGAGAGAAAAACCAAGAATATACAAAATCGGGTCCAAACTGGGCAGTTACACAGTGATAGAAATCCATTTGAAATAAATAGCAAATCAATTCCAAAAATTATGAAATTTGGATATGTTATACAAAACATCTTGATAAAAATTTTCTGTGAAGAACTCGAAATCCAATTCCAACCATAAGCACCTCGTTTTGATACTCAAAGCCGGACAGAACCCGGTTCGCTCAAACAGCCCCTCAGACCATCAAAAATACAACTCATTCAGTACCCAAATCACTTTGGAAAGCCCTGAAATTTTTATATGTCATAGAAAAACGTGTCTTTAACAATTTTTGTAAGGAAGTTTGTTGAAATAAGGTCTGAAAAATTTTATAAAAATTCGGAAAGACAGAAAGGTCGGGTGAACAGTAAATCGGACAGTTTTGTGACGGTCTGAAGACTGACCTCCGAATGGCCCTAAAAAAACTCCAAAAATTCTGAATTTAAAGTATGTTATACTTAAAGATGTTGGGAACAAATTTCATGAAGAACACTTCTTCAGATTCGGCCCACAATGATCACTAAAAAAATAACAAAGCACAGAGGTACAGTAACAACCAGAAATCCGAGAATCATAAATCTTGCACCATTAAGCAAATCAAGCTTATCCAACCACAAACCAACCATGCACAGCCCCTAATCCATCCCTAGACATGCCATTGATAACCCACTAGCCTAACCAAGGATTAGGAAGTCACTTACTCTTAGCCTAAGTAAGAAAACCGAGCAAGAGGGCAAACGAGAGCCTTGGCACGGCAACGGCTACTTCGGCGAAGCAACGGCGAGGGTAGACAGCGGATGGTAGCTCAGGTGGTCGGCTAGTCCGGCATTTTCCTTACTGCATGCAGCCGAGAGGGAGAGGAAACGGAGAGGGACGGCGACTCACGGCGGCGGCACCGGCGGGCGGTGGCTCCGGCGAGCGGTGAACGGCGGCGTGAGGTCGGCAAGGGGAAGCTCATGGGAGAGAGAGGGAAGAGGAGTGGTGGCTGGCTGAGTTGAGAGGAAATGAAGAGGGAAGAGAGAGAGGAGAGAAAGAGAGAGAAGGAAATGAGTGGGAAAAGAGAGAGAGAAGGTGATGATGAGATGCATGGGGAAGACCAAGGGTTAGGAAAGAATTTTGGACAACCATGATGACATGCATGGGAAAGGGAGATGATGACAAGTGTCATCACCCTAGGGCTGTCACATCTCCACAAAAACCAATAAACAAAACCCCTAAAAACCCTAAAAACCCTAAAATTCGGAATACTAGAGGGCCCAAGGGTAAACTCGTCATTTTCCTCCGATACCGGGTCGAATTGCCATTTTTCGACCGTATAAGTCCTATACATAAGTGGCCAACATAATTCGACGTCGTCCTTATGAAAACCATCCCGTAACCCACGAAAATCGGTCTCGAAGTCCGGACTAAATTTCACGATCAAAATTGCCAAATTTCCAATTTTCGAATCTCTCACTAACGGGCGGCTGTTTAGGAGTTACGCGTATCGACCTCGGGTTGTTCGAATCACGACGATCTCGATTGTCGAGAGAACGAGAGGAATTATCACTAGTTCCGGAGACATGATCGGTTGGTTTAAGTTTGGGACTAGTTGGCCACGTGTATTCTCGGTCTTGCAGAATCACCTGCTATCCGACCATACATCGTTGGCCTCGGCCAAACCGAGTCCGTTACCTTCCGAAGATCGGTCCAAACTGGCCCAAAATACTTCCTCGTCTTTTCTCGAAATCAAGCTTAATTCACGATCGAGTCCTTGATCCACGTACCTATTCCTAGTTAGCCATTCCCACTTGGTCAGTATCCCAAGAGTGATCAGCTCCGGGCGAGACTTACGAAAATGAAATATTGAATAAGACTCGTTCTATTCATTCCGGAGATTGAGTCGAATTTCGGGATGTTACAGACAGCCACCACGGCGGCGGCGAACGGCGGCGTGCAGCGGCGAACGGCTCCGGCGGTGGTTTACCTCTGCATGCAGCCGCGGAGAGAGAAGAGAGAGAGAGAGGGGGACGACGGCGACAAGGGCTAGTGGCGTGGACGGCCACGGCGGAGGCGACCGGCGACGGCGTGCAGCGGCGAGCGGCTCCGGCGGTGGCTCAACCGTGCATGCAGCCGTGTCGGAGACGAGGGAGAGGGGGAACGGCGGCGAGCTGGCGGCGCAGCTGGTCCGGCGGTCCACCTTGCTGCATGCAACCGGGAGGGAGAGGGACGGCGGCCCCCGGCGAGCGGCGACGGGCTCGGCGGTGCACGGCGGCGACCTTGGCGGACGGTCAGCTCGTTCCACCTTGGCTGACCGGTGCCAAACCCTTCTGCATGCAGCCGGAGAGGAGGGAAGAACGGTGAGGGAAGGAGGGAGACGGTGAGGGGGCGACGGGCTTCACGGCGGCTTCACCGGCGGACGGGAGGTTCCGGCGGAGGCGGCGGCGGCGTGAGGCCGGAAGGGAGAGAGAGAGAGAGAGGTGCGGACGGGATGGAGAGAGAGAGAGAGAGTGTGTGTGTGAGTGAGAGAGAGTGGGTGATAGAGAGTGAGAGGAAGATGAAGAGTTTTGGGGGAAATGATTGGGTTCATGGGGAAGGGTAAGAGGTTGAGTGGGGGATTTGCTCAAATCATGATGCATGGGGAAGGGGGTGTTTGACAAGTGTCACACCCCCACTAGAAGGCAAAAATCGGAATTCCAAGGGTCACGAGGGCAAAACGGTCCTAAAATTCCGGTACCGGGTCGAATTGCTAATTTTCGACCATATAAGTCCTATACCTAAGTGGCCAGCATATTTTTGACGTCGTCCTCATAAAAACTATCCCGAGATTCAGGAAAATCGTTCTCGATGTCCGGATTAAATTTCACGATCAAATCATCAAACTTCAATTTTCTAAATCTCTCACTAACGGGCGGCCGTTTAGGATTCAAACGTTTCAACCTCGGGTTGTCCGACTCGCGGCGAGCTTGAGAGAGGAAACGAGAGGAATTATCGCTAGTTCCGATGACGCAATCGTCCGGTTCGGATGATCGGTTCACACTGGCCCAAAATACTTCCTCGTCATTATCCTAAGTCAGGTTTAACTCACGACCGGGTCCTTAGTCCACGTGCCTATTCCTAGTTGGCCATTCCCATCTGGTCAGTATCCCGTGAGTGATCAATTCCGGGTGAGACTTACGAAAATGAAATATCGAATAATACTCGTTTCATTCCTTCCAGAGATCGAGTCGAATTTCGGGATGTTACATCCAAGCCCTACCAATTCGCAACTTAGGAGTTTAAGTCTTTAACATGCAAATGTTTTCGTGCTTGGAGTCGCCACTAATCAATTTATGGTAGGTTGATTAGAAACCTAAATAAAACATAGGGAGATATGTTTTATTTTTACGAACCAGAGATTCTAAGCCCAGGGACTTGATTACGCTAAATCTAGTCTAACGCCCTTTCGATACCTTTTTCTTTTCAAAAAAATTTTGACATGTAGTCTGGATCCATTTCAACTTAATCACTAACATGTGAGGTGTTCATGCGGGTGCGCAAACCATCACTTTAATACTCAAGAAAGCATTAAATAAATTACTAGATTGGAAGAATTACTTACCTCGAAACATATAAGCATCTGCATTGTTAACTAGAAATCACATCACCATCCTAATATGATTTCTAATTAACAAGCAATTTACTCAATTTTTTGGATTTTCACTTATTTAAATGAAAACTAACCTAAATGCAATGACATGCAAAAATTGACATGTGATTAATATAACCTAACATACAAACTATATGTCATGCGACGACGTGACCTAATTCTAATGACGGGCAAATGATTTTTTTTTTTGGTAATTTTATGATGAAATTCGGAATTAAAAATAATGCCTAAATTAACATGCAATCTATTCTACTTTAATCTATCCTAAAATGGCTTATTTTTGGGATTTTTGGGCAAAATTCGAAATTATTAAATATCCTAAATAATCCACTAAGATTAAAACGATTTCTAATTTAAACTAGGAAATATGTTACCTTAAATCCCAATTTAAATCAAATAATTATCCTATTCTTTTGGACATATTTAAGATTCCCTAAACATGCAAAATTCTAATTTAAATCCTAACTAATATTTTTTGAATTTTCTTTTTTAAAAAAAGGAATAAATCAAACAAATAGATAATCACCATGATTAAAACCAATCCACGCGATCCGCCAGATTTGTTTCAAACTCAGATTAGGCAAAAAAATCAAACTAACAGTCATATCTATAGGGTTATAGATATTGACGGAAAGTTGACTGTTCAAATTTGGAAAGCAGATAAAATTCATTATCGTATCCAAGTGATTATGATAGGATAATAATTTTCCGTATCGCCGAGTATCGTACCTTAGGGATAAGGTCAGATAGTCGTTCAGATACATTGATAAATTAGGAATGATTCCTAATTTTGAATATTTAAAACCATTGCAGATATCACAAATATTATCCTAAGATATCTAGCAATCCACCAAATATTCACGAAATATTCCAAACATTCAAACTAGGAAATTAAATATTTCGGAAAAACATTCGGATAATAATCTTACCTAATTTGAAAAATTTTCAAATTTGGAATGCATATCGGGATCGGATTTACGGATCAAGCGACGAGCGACGGTGGCGGTGGTAATGGTAGCGTCGGGATGGCAAGGTGGCACGACACAGTAGGGCGTCGCGACGGTAAGGTGGTCCGGCGCGTATGGGTGCTGTTCCGACGGGGCAGCAACATTGGCGAGGAGCTACAGCAAGTAGCAGCTGTGGACGGCGACTAGGCGTCTTCGGCGAGAGGGCTTAGTGTGACAACAGGTGGTGGTGGTAGCAAGGACAGCCGGCGGTCCTCCGGCACGATGACGATAGCTTCAGGAAACAATAGCGACGGTGGAGCAGCAAGAGTGGCATCAGTCAGTGGCTGTGGACGAGCGGAACAATGTACGGCAGGGACATTCAAGCGGTGAGGTGGAGAGGCGTCTCTGGCAAGGGGCAGTGGCAGTAGAAGCAGCGAACGGCGGGAGACAGCACGAGCGGTGGCAGTACGGGCAGTGGCCAAAGGCACGGCAGAGGGCGCAGCAGCAGGTGGCATCACGCGGCTCCAGTGTGCAGCAGGTGAGGGTCGACGTACGGCACGACTGAGCTCCGGTGGGCGCAGCGTCGAGACGGCGGTCCAGCGGGACAGGCGAGGCAGGCAACGTGCAACACAGTTGGGCTCTGGTGGGTGCGGCATCAGCGCGAGGGGCACGGCGGTCCGACGAGGTAGGGGTGGCGCGTGCGGAGGGCGGTCGCCGGTCTCTGTCTCCTTCACTGTCACCCTTTAAAAATTTCAAATTTGAAATTCTCCGTCCAAAAATTATAACCAAAGACATACTTATAATGCTAATCTAGGTCAATTAGATGGGCTTGCCAGTCCTAATGGGCTTAGGTTTGGGCTTAGGCTTTGATTTAATTCAAGTGGGCTGAATTAACTTGGGCTTCCAATTAATTAAGCTTAATGGACTAAATTAAGCTCAAACTAAAACAACCGAGCCCATTTAACTTGTGATTTCCGGCCCTTGCCTTCCAAATGAGCCGAGTCTCGTTCGATGAATTTTAAGCTCGCATGCCAATGCCGATCCGATGCGGAATGCAATTATCCTAAACGGACCTAAACTATATGTTATGCAATTTTAATATTTTTGTTTATGGGTTAAAATTTAATCCCTGATTTTCTATGTAAATTATGACTAAATGGTCGGCAAAATTTAAGTGTCAACAGCTGCCCCTCTTTGAATGTGAGTTCGCAGAGGTTGCATTCAAAGACTAAATGATACCTAAATTTGACCATGCAGATACAATGAATGATATTTTTGTCGGGATTATGAGTCTCATTTTTTAAATGCATTATGTCATGATGCATGTTGACGATAACAAACACATACCTAGAGTTACTTACCTAATATGAGTGGCTTCGTAATTCGAGGCATGACTCTGATTCTGAGGGTTGTTTGGCAAATGCTTGGGCTCAATCCCAAAAGTATTGCTTGATAAACTGTTGGGGGCTCCGGTGTCCTGGAATTCAATCAAGACCACGAAGAAAGCTCGAGGCATCCAGTTATCATCTAAGGTGCCTGAGAAAAATGGAGTTTATTCCGACTTTAACGAAATACCTATATCTTCCTCATAGGTACTCGTTAAAGTTTATTTGTCACACTTAGATATTGTCATAGGTATTTAACGGGGAAGTTTATCCAATTTGTATAAATGTTCCGACCTTTACAAGATACGTATACCTTCCTTATAGGTGTGTCACGGGGGAATCTTTTGAGATTAGGAGAATATTCCGACCTTTTCGAAATACCTATACCTTCCTAACAGGTACTCGTAAAGATTTGGCCACTTCGCCTATACCTTCCTCATAGGCGTGTCCCGGGGGAATCTTCTGAGATTGTATGAAAAATATTCCTAACAAAATATCTAGTTATCATCTGAGATATTTGGAAGGACTTGATGGATAAATATCTAGATATCGTTGCAGGTACTTAACGATTTGGCGAACAGAAAGGGCTAGCCCGAATGCTCAGAGATTCCTTGACAAAGTACCTAGATATCATCAGAGGTATCTGAAAAGGCTTGATCAATAGATACCTAAATATCGTCAAAAGCATCTAGAGATCGCAACAAAATGATCAAACATGGGGCCTGACGGTTGCTCGAATATATTAAGGATACCTAGATAGTCATAGACATCCAAGGGATAGAGATATACTTACTTGGTGATATCTCCAACTCTTGAGGGTGTGTCTCCTGTTAGACACGGTTTTAGGCAACATGTGATATGTATTCATGAGTAGTCCTGAACATATGTACTCATGCACTATGATTTCAACTGATTTTCATGCATGACGATTTTGTCGAATTGGTATTACCAAACTTTACTGGGGAAAACCATGACAAGACAATCCGGATTTACAAGTGGATATTCTGAAAATGTCGAATGAGGGACTTTCGGTCTGAAACGACTTTCACTCACTCTCATTGAAAAAAGCTGATTTAACAAGAACCTCTCTATTTCACCAACATCATGTGGACAAGGGTCCGAGTATTCTCGCGAACGGTATAACCCTACCAATCCGAGAGGTCTTTGCTAGGACTGTAACATGGGCTTGATCAATGGCTTAGCAAAAGGAGACTCTTTGAGTCGAGGCTATTGAAAGAAAATATTCCGCAATCGTCTTTGGGTTTACAAGTCAAGAATCCTATAAAATGAGATATAAATGGACTTGCTCGCACTTCTTCGAGTTAAGCTTATAAACATCTGAATTATAGTCAGTTCAAGTGCCATAATCTGAAGAAACTTTGTAAAGGACATAACGTAAGCTAGGCTCATGGGTTGAGAAATGAATGGATCATTAGGCTCAAAATGTGCATAATTGGGGAGAATAAGTTGGTGATCATCTTGGCATTATCATCAGTCTTCTTTTTTGCCAGGGATTGCCTCCTCAGTAGATGTTTCATTGGCTTGGAGAATTCGTCACTTGATTCTTTTTTACACTTGTAGAACTACTGCTCCATTGGGGATTTTGACATATCTTGACATTTGTTCAAAGATCTCCCCTCTTCTTCTCTCTCTTTTTTTTAGACTGATATATGTTGCTGATAATGTAAACACTGGCCAACTATATCTGACTGAATGACCTGCCGTTTGAACTCTCAAGGATTTTCGTCTTCTATCAACGCTTTGGATATGCTGCTTAGATAATGATGACTTTTGACTTGCCCCTGTGTAGGGAATAATCACCAACTGGGTTTAAGAAATGAATTTGTAGGCTCAATTGAGCTTAGCAAAGGATAAAGTGTGTATAGGATAAAAAAAAGAAATGCTCTTCGTCATCCTAAGGCACTTGAACTTTCGTATGAATTCATCTGAAAAAGCAACACTCGAAGATTGATACAAGTGAGATCAAGAAAATTTCTATTCAATTTTCACCTTATCATGCTAACTTACCTCAAGTTTGCCCCAATGTGGGGTGGTTCTCGACAAGGGTAATTTAAAAGGATTTCTCCAAACGTTTAGGCTCAAAATGGTGAAACAATGGATAACTTGTAGTGTTTAAGGTAGAGAAATGAAATGCCTTTTGTCATTTCGGTTGCCGTACCTTTTGTGAGATAACCCTTTACCTTGCAGATATGAAATTTTTCCACTCAACTCAATGGGGATTAGCATATTAGACTGTGTATAGGATAGGACTTGCCTTCCATCATCCCGATATACCTCATTCAACACATTCAATTCATTCTACATGAGTTATTAGATTGTCCAAATAGATTTCCCCTTTGAAGTCAATGATACAAATCGACAAAATAATCAAGCAGAATTTAAAATCAATGCAAACATCGTAACTTGAAATTGATTGAAACCATTTATTCATCAGTGAAATGTTTGCAATTCAAAGTACAAAACCAAACACTTGAAAACTTTTGCTGCAAAATGTTAGATTTTATCAGGGATAATATATCTTCACAGCATCAGAATTAACAGGACTGGAGAACTCACGACCATCCATTTTTGCGAGAATTAGGGCATCTCCGGGAAGCACCTTTTTAACCACATATGGACCGATGTAGTTTGGAGCAAATTTACCTCCAGGAACAGGAAAGACTGGCAGCACCTTCCTTAGGACTAGATCATTTACCTCGAAGTGTCTTGAATGCACTTTTCGATCGAAGGATCTAGCTATCCTCTGCTAATAGGTTTGACCATGGCAAATGACTTCAATCGCTTTTCATCAATTATGTTCAACTGCTCGTGCCTTTGTCGCATCTATTCCGCCTTGGGCAACTCCACCTAAGATAAGACTCGTAGGGAAGGGATCTCTACTTCGATGGGCAGGACTGCTTCCATGCCATATACCAAGGAAAAAGGGGTTGCCCCAACAGAGGTTCGGATCGAAGTCCGATATGCCATTAGTGTAAACGGCAATCTTTCATGCTAGTCATGATAGTTTTCAGCCGTTTTGGTCAGGATCTTCTTGATGTTTTTGTTAGCGGCTTCAACTGCTCCATTCATCTATGGACGATAGGAAGATGAATTCATATGCTGAATCTTGAACTCATTGAACAACTGATCCATGAACTTATTATTCAAATTCGTCCCATTATCGGTGATAATAGCTTTGGGGACACCATAACGAGCGACTATATCTCGCCTGATGAATTTTACAACATTCCTTGCAGTGACGTTTGCATAAGATGCCGCGTCAATCCACTTGGAGAAATAATCAATCGCGACTAAGATAAATCGGTGTCTATTCGATGCCTTGGGATTAATTTGGCCAATTACATCGATGCCCCACATTGAAAAGGGCCATGGCTCAGACAACTGATGTAATTTCGTCGGGGGAACATTTATCTTGTCCCCGTGAACTTGACAACGATGATATTTTCGAACATGTTGGATACAGTCACTTTCAAGACTGAGCTAATAATAACCCAACCTCGTGATCTTCTTAGCTAACATGTGGCCATTCATGTGTGGACCACATATCCCCTCGTGTACTTCTTGCATGA
Source organism: Syzygium aqueum (assembly GCA_031216185.1). Lineage (NCBI taxonomy): Eukaryota > Viridiplantae > Streptophyta > Magnoliopsida > Myrtales > Myrtaceae > Syzygium > Syzygium aqueum. The sequence goes on from CM062238.1 coordinate 21,073,555, forward strand.
TTCTAGTAGCTTTAACCGCTTCTACACACCTTAATAGGATCGAATTATAGGATCTTTTTACAGCTTTTCACCACTGACAAAGAAATTTCGAAGCCATTTTCATTATGTTCTTCCTGTCGGCAAGAGTGCTTCCCTTAGAAAATTCTTGTCTCTGGATGTAACTCATGATATCGTAATGCCATGGCTTTTTGTCAGGTTCTCCGGTCACAACCATGCGGTAAGCTAGTTTTGTTAGGACTTCGATATTCAAGAGTTCTACCTCCATTCCACTAACCACTTGCAGCATGGATGATAATGTAGCTAGCGCATCAGCAAATTGATTATGGGATCTCGACAAGTATTCAAAGGAAATGTCTTTGAATTCTTCCATGATTTCTTCAAGGTATTCATGATATAGCACTAATTTGGTGTCCCTCGTCTTCCATTCTTCTACAGTTTGGAGAATAATCAAAGCGGAATCACCAAACACTTTCAACTTGGTTATCCCCATTTCCACTGCGGCTTGGAATTCGAGGATGCAAGCCTCGTACTCAGCTATGTTGTTGGTACACAGGAACACCAACTTTGCTACTACTGGATAATATTTCCCATCTAGGTATATTAAAATTGCCTCAGTACCAGAACCAGTCAAGTTCACGGCTCCATCAAAGAACATGATTCATGTGTCTTCCTTTATTACCAAAATGCGATTTTCTGGAGAATATCTATCATCATCCAAGATTTCAGGATTTTCAGCTAACACATCAGCAATTACACGGCCTTTAACCGACTTTTGTGGCATCATTTGGACATCAAATTCTGAAATTAAAATCTGCCACTTGGCTAGCTTCCCTACCAAGGCCGGTTAATCAAGTAAATACTTGATGGGATCATTCTCAGTCACGAGCAAAGTCTGGTAATGTAATGTATACTATCGCAGCCTATGGAACACCTATACTAGTGCAATACAAGTCTTCTCGACTTCAGGATAATTCAACTCAGAGACGGTAAACTTCTTACTCAAGTAATAAATAGATCGCTCTTTTCCATCTTCAGGATTTTTATGGGCTAGCATCGCACCCAGAGACTCGTTATGAATCGCGAGATAAAGGATCAAAAGCTGGCCTAGTATTGGCGGGACTAGCACTGGGGGTCTCATCAAGTACTGCTTTAGTTCGTTAAACACTTTTCGACAATCATCGTCCCATTCCACTTGAGCATTCTTCCTTAGCAGTTTGAAGAATGGTTTAGCAGTTTCGAAGAGTTGGGAAATAAAATGGGCTATGTAGTTCAACCTACCCAGGAAACTCCGCACTTCTTTCACGGTTGATGGGGGTTGCAGCTCACATATGGCCTTTACCTTGGAGGGATCGACTTCAATGCCTTTGCTGCTTATTATGAACCCAAGTAATTTGCTCGATGTTGATCCGAATATGCACTTCGCCGGGTTGAGACGGAGTTTAAACTCACGGAGTCGATCGAACAACTTCTTCAAGGTATTAACATGACTCTTTCCGGGTCGAGACTTGGTAATCATATCATTGACATAGATCTCGATTTCCTTATACATCATGTCATAGAAAAGAGTCACCATTGCCCGTTGATATGTTGTCCCGGTATTTTTAAGGCCAAAAGGCATGACCTTATAGTGGAATGTTTCCCAAAGAGTGATGAATGCTATTTTCTCCTTATCGCCGTCTTTTATTCTTATCTGATTATAGCCTAAGAAACCATCCGTGAAGGAAAATAGCTCGAATCCAGTAGTGCTGTCTACAAGAACATCTATGTACAGTAATGGGAAGTCATCTTTAGGGCTAGCCTTGTTCAGGTCGCGATAATCGATGCAAACTCGAACTCGGCCATCCTTCTTCATAACCGGCACGATGTTGGCCACTCAGTTAGGGTATTGGGTGACTTCGATGAATCTCACTTTCAAGAGCTTCATGACCTCCTCTTCTATTTTCTTCGAAAGCTCAGGCTTGGTTCTCCGTAGCCTTTGTTTCTTGGGCGGCATGCCAGGATTAGTAGGCAAGCCATGCTCCACAATAGAAGGGTTTAAACCCGACATATCGATATACAACCAGACAAAGATATCCTGATAATCCTTCAGCAATTGGACTAGGCGTTTAGCTTCACCTTCGGGAAGGGTTGCCCCTATCTTCACCTCTTTGATTTTTCCGGAATCACTCAGGTTAACAATGACAGTCTGATATAATGTGAGGACTTTGTGCTTTTCATGCCGCTCTAGATCGCGCTGAATATCTGAGGAATCTTTGAGCTCGCCGGCTTCATTGGGATCAAGCTCGGTTGCATATAATTCATCATATTTGACCATTTCCATACCTTCATGCATCACAAGATTACCCTTGAAATATAAAATAATGGATTCAGAAGGATAAACGGGGTTAAACATTGTATTTTTTTTAATTTTTTTGTTTTAGTTTTTTTTATTTTGAAATTCTTTTCAAAAAAGTTTTAACATAAGGAAACATGAAGAAGCCTAGGCCTCATAATTTTCCTTGGACTATATTTTCTTTTATCGATTGGATATCATCACCGGGCTAGTTTGATGTACCTCAACATGCCCTCAAAAATGAAAATAACTTGTAATTTCATTGATTATTTCAAAATGAATTACATTATTGAATGGAAATTGCAACAATCAAGTTCTAGAAATGAAAAATCTTGGAAAGCAGCACCCGAAACGGGGCAAATCTTAGAAAACATTAAAAATTCTCACGTAGGGGAGTGTGCGAAAAAGTAAAGGTTTTACTCTTGTGGGCCAGTGCCTATTCCCTCCAACAGCCCTTCTTCGATAGCTCCAATGAAGCAATCATCGAACAAAGCAGTGATTCCATCCATTGCATCCTCAGAATCTTCTGTCTTTAGAGGCAGTGGATCATCCATACCTCCCCATCCATCCGGGACAATGTTACGGGGTCAGCATAGAAACTCGAGGGCACTGAGTACTTCACGTAATAGTCGAACTTGTCATTTGGTTGCCTCAGAGTATCGATCACTTCTTTCTCCTCGTGCATCATTCTCGCAGGGCTTGGGAATGTCGTGCAGATATGTGGAAGCAGCCTACTACGCCCGAGTTCTCCATTATTTTGGGTAGTTCCACGGCTACGTTCTTCACCATTTAGCTTTTCTTCAGATTGCTGCCTATTCTGCTCGTTTCCTTGATCTCGACCTCGACCACGTCCATGTCCATGCCTCTCATTATTTGGGACAGTTGACCCCTGGTACCCCAATTCAGAAGTGCGGAGCCTTTGAGAGACTTCAACCGGTTGGCGAATACCTTGACCATTCCTGCCAAGGCCTTCACCCGGAATAAAGCCATAGGATACCATTACTCTTTCGACCGTGACAGCAGTATTTGACACCTTAGGAACGGGCGGTGATGATCCTCTAGCCGCATGTATGATCGATACGAGTTCAAGTGACTAATAACTCGATTCTATTTTGCGATCCGGCTCGACATAAGGAATAGCCGTTGCATGATAAATCGGGTGCTCTTCTTCATCGTGGACTGTGACTAACTTTCTCACCACAATAAATTTCACCTTCTGATGTAGACCGAAAGGCACAGCTCTTGCAGTATGAATCCATGGATGACCCAACAGGAAATTGAATGTAGTAGGAATGTCCATAACTTGGAATAGGACATTAAACATTGTTGGCCCTATCTATATATCGAGGTGGATTTCTTCCATCACTTCTTTCTTCGTTTCGTCAAAGGCTCGCACGAAGGTCTTCGCAGCATTTATCCTAGAAGGATCTATCTTAAGGCAGTGTAAAGTCACCAGAGGGTAGATGTTCAAGGTTGAACCGTTGTCGATAAGTACCCGGGCTACATGAGAGACCTTGTATTTGACAGAAATATAAAGAGCTTTGGTATGTCTTCTGCCTTCTAGAGGGAATTCCTCATCCAAAAAGGCTATAAGGTCCTTGAGGAGTATGGAACCCACAAATTCCTTCAATTTATCATGATCGATCGTCTCAGGCACATGAACTTCACTTAACACCTTCATCAGGGCTTTTTGATGCTTGGCAGACGTTTGGAGGAGTTCAAGCAGAGAGATTTGTGCAGGCATCTTGTGCAGTTGATCAACTATTTTGTATTCACCGGCTTTGATCATGGCCAAAAACTCCTTGGCTTCTTCATCAGTAACAGGTCTTGTAGATTGGGCATTTCCTTGACCATAGGCATGTCCGGATCTAGTAACTAAGTCAACACCAAGACTATAGGACCAAGGGACTGCTTTATTATCATAGTACACGTACGGTTGAGGTATCTCAATCACTATCCCTTCCTCGACTTTAGGCGTGCTTATGACGATCTCTTCATTATCAGTCGCGTCTTCAAGTAGAGGCATGTCTTTAGGCAAAGGATCGAGCTTGTCTTTCCCGGTGTTCAATATAGCAAACTCTTCTTCCCAATTAATAACCACTTCAGAGATAGTAGAAACAATGCCAGTGTGGTCAGCATAAATGATCATCCCAGCTTCCACCATTCTTGAGATTCTTTCTCTCATAATAGCCAGGGGAAGGATCTCATTACACGGGTAATAATCGGCCTTCACTAACTCACCGTAGACATCGATGGTGTATACTTTGACGTTCTTGATTCGACCAGCATCGAAACTGAATATGGCATTCACATTGCCCGCGTGATTAGGGAGTGGGTTGCTCTGAACATTCGGCTTAGCGGGTTGAAAGGAAAATGCCCTTGTATCAAGTAAGTTCTGGATCCGATGCTTGAGAGTGACACAGTTATCAGTTGAATGCCCCACCTCACCCATGTGATAATCACATTTCTTGTGTAACAGCCTGAATTTTGATGTAATTCTGGGATCAATGAAGTTAACATTATTTCGCATTTCATTTTAGTAAATCTCGCCCAGAGCTGATCACTCTTGGGATACTGACCGATAGGGTATGGCTAATTAGGAAGTGGTACGTGGATTAGGGACCCGACCGCGAATCGGATACCTTTCTTGAGAAGTAATGAGAAAATACTATGAACCAATATGAACCGATCTTAGGAAAGGCAACAGATTGGGTCTAACCAAGGCCAACGATGTGCAATCGGAACGCAGGTGATTCTGCAAGACAGAAAGCACACGTGGTTAGACAATCCTAAGCCTGAACTGCATGATCGTGATTCTTGGGGTTAATGATAATTTCTCATTCTCTCAAATGACAGAACCGTTGCGAGTCGGACAACCCTAGGTCGATACGCGTACACTCTAAACAGCCACCTGTTAGTGAGAGATTCTAAAATTGAAAACCGAGCGAATTTTGAATACGAAATTTGGCCCGGAATTGAATATCAATTTTCAACGGCTTAAGAGACAGATTTTGGAAATTTGACGTCATTCTACGCTGGCCACGCACATTTGGAGTGTGTAGGATTGAAAACGGGAATTTCGGTCCGGAAGTGGAAAATGTCAGTTTTGCCCTCGAGAGGCCGATTTGGGTTCGGGGGCCGTATGACGTTATTTCTTGAGACGGATGTCATTTTGGAGTGGCCACGCATGCCAGGAGTGGTTTTGGACCAAAACAGGAATTTCGACAAAAATTGAAAAATAATATTATTTTAATCTCGGAAATTCGCAGTCGATTTCCGGGGGTTTAGAAAATGAATTTCGAGATTCCGACGCCACCATGGGTTGGCCACGCATATATGGAACGCGTGGGTGTGAAAATTGGAATTTCGCCCCGGGGCCGGAAAAAGGACAGTTCCGCCCCTAGCCCGGTTCAGGTCCGAATTTCGGGATGTGCATTCGGGATATTTTTAGACACATATCAGCTCAATTATTGGTGCCATTGACCGAAATACCCCTAAATTATTAAGGTTGAATGGTTTTGGATCGTCGGATCGAAGGATAAAAAGGGGAAACGCGCGGATCGGCGACACGTGGCGCCCCGGGCTGATATTTTTGACCGGGCTTTGACTGGATAAGGCTTCACACTCTCTCTCCTCAGCCATTTTCAGATCAGCTCACTCTCTCTCCTCTCCCTCTCTCCCGAAATCTCACTCTCTCTCTCTACCTCTCTCGGCCAAGGCTTGGCCGGAGCTGTTCCGGCCACCACGGGCCACCGCCGGTGCTGGTGCTGCTCCCCCACGCCACCACCAGGTCCCCTGCAGCAGCCCGAGCCAGCCCAGCCCCGCTTTCTCTCTCCTCTGGCCCGTTTTCCCTCTTCTCTCTCTCCGCCGGTGCTGTTTTGGCCCGCCGGAGTCACGCCGGAGCTCAGCCGGCCGATCGGCCACCGTAGGGCCACTCCCCGCCACCGTAAGACCCCAACCAGCCCGTCCGTACAGTGTCCGTACGGTTACTGTTCACGTCCGTACGGTTACTGTTCACGCCGGGACCGGTCGCCGGAATCACTGTTCACCAGTGTCTGGCCACCGTTCCTACGTCGTCCCGGGCCTAGAAATTGGTGAGTATAATTCCTAAACCCTGATTAGGACTGTCGGTACATTTTTCTAGACCGGTTTAGGTGTTTTCGGTGTATTCGGGACTGGGTTAGGTAATTCCGGTACTGATATTGATTGGAATTGTTAAGTTGTATGTGTCCATAAATCATGTGGGATTTAATGGAGTTTTTAGATATGATTATTAAGTTCGGATTAAGGAAATGTAGATTTTCCTAGGACTAGATTTCGTACCGGGGCTAATTAGACCGCGATAATTGCCAATTGCATGGTCGAGATTGCCCAAATTGATTGATTTGGTGTTGATTGACATTGTCTGGGGCCAATCTCGATGTTGCCGTGTCAAATGTGTCACGTGCGAATTAATTGAATTTATTGTGGATTATAAAACGTGATTATTGGGCCACATGGTATTAATTGGCCGATCAAGCACTGTACGTTAATCTAGATTGGGTTAAGTGCTTGTGCATAATTGACGCTCATGACATATTGCCTGACATTGCCTGGCCACGCATTCGTATGTTGAGAATGAAGCTTTGATTAATGTTGTACGGAAATGTGTGCCTGACATGAGCGTGTGATCACTATAATTGCCCGATGCGTTCACGCCGGGTTCAGATAAAATGGGCCGTGTGCCGTGTGATCACAATACGGTCTTCGGATCGTGGCCTTCGGGTCGTTCCCGGTTCGTCCGGAAGACGGTATTGACCGTGAGGAGATCGGTGTTGTGCCTAGAGCGTTTCGACGTGGGCTAGAGACACTAGGCCAAGAACGCTATATGCGGGTCGTGAAGTGTTGTTGGTCTTCGGATCGTGGCCTTCGGGTCGAGCCTTCGGGTCGAATATAAAAATTGAAAAGAAATGCCGAATATTTGTGCCGTGTGATTTAAATTGGGATTTGGCACGTGTGTGGCATTTTCAATTACGATTGGCATTAATTGTCGTATTCTGGCATGAGAATGGAAAAATTAGCATGATTAAATACGAGCACGTGTGTACCGTGAATATATTTCCTCGAATTGCCTAACCTACAGGGTCCGTGCAATTATCGGTTTAGGCCCGAGGGTCTAAGCCATTGTATGTGCTATGTTGTTTGTTGGTAAGGAGAATTGTACGTTAGCCTAGTCTAGGTTTAGGGATTATACTTACTGAGATGTAATCTCATTGGTTGTTAAACCAAACCTTTCAGACCCCCGCCCTTGAGAATGCCGCAGCCGCCACCACTTTTTGGGATCCCGACACACATTGACTGGTTCACGAGCGTTTTCCCTTCGGGTAACGGAGAGGCCTATATTAGATATCGGTCCGTGGTGTCCGTAGACATTGGAGGGCCTGAAGAACTTACTCAGGAGTATATCGCCTGGTGTCATGGGGATGATGATGGGCACATAGGCCCACCTCTTAGGTCCTTCGATGTACCTCTAAACGAGCATGGCCTTATGGAGCCAATTATAGCCGATGGCGAGGTGATCGACCCCGAGGACGAACCCATAGGAGAGGCCTATGACCCAGAGGTAGATGGTGAGCCCCAGGTGGTAGCTGAAGACGAAGATCAGTGGTTTAACGACGACGAAGATCTACCGGACGCCATGGAGGTTGATGACGCGGAGAATGGCCAAGTTGAAGAAGTAGGGGAGGACGAGGAGATTGGGTGGTATCTTGATCCAGAGATAGAATACGATTCTGAGGAACTGAGAGCGCCAGTCTGGGATATGGACTCGGAAGAGTCTGAACCTCAGACCAGTTCTCAGGAGGAGTCCGAGACACAGGAAAGTTCAGAGGATGATTCCTCGGGATCGGACCCCGACTGGATGCCCTAGCTCAGTCCTAACCCCTATCGCAGCCAAAGTCCCTTTTTAATGTAATGGCTGCTGTGTGTCGGCTTTTGATCTTTTTGATGTATATGTGAAGCGGCGTGGTGTAAGCAGTTGGTTGTATATATGTATATATTTCGGTTGTAAATATTTTCTGCAGGCAATGTAATGAGTTTGTTTAATTTCTGTGTTAATGATTTTGTTCTGTGCTATCCATGGTTGTCATGTTTATAGTACGGGTGTATATATATATATTTATATATACGTGTCTTCCGCATGTGTTTGTTCTCTGATGGTTGGGTCGGCAATGCAATCCTGGGAGCGTTGCACAACAACGACCAAGGGCGATGTTTACAAACCGAGAAGGTCGGGGCGTGACATCTTGGATGGATCGTAATTATAGAACTGTTTGGGGTTGGGCTGCTTTGGCTCAGTGGTAAGTAAACCCTTCTTCCGGAGGATTGCTGCGACAAGATTAACAACCTGGGGAGGGGGTGAATTGCCTCTTACTACTCTTCTTCTGAAAGGGTTGACGACTCGTGCTTTGTTGTTGAGCTTCTGCTACTTGGATTGCTACGACAAGATTAACATTCCGCCGGCCCGGTTGGGTATAAGTCATATTCACTTCAGGTGCCTGTTCCTTTTTCTTCCTTGTACCAAATCTTTTGGTCGACGAAGATGGCTCTACAAACCACCCGTCTTTCAACCCTATCTCAATCTATTCGTCTATAGGGATGAGTTGATTGAAGTTGTTAGCCGGTATGGCCACCATCTGATTATGGTATTCGAATGGGAGAGTTTTAATGAACATCCTCTTTAATTCACTGTCTATGGGTTCCGGGACAACCTGAGCAGCTATGTTTCTCCATCTGATAGCATAATCCTTAAAGGACTCAGTCTTTTTCATCTGAGTACGCTCAAGGTTATCACGGGTGGGAATGATGTCCGTTATGAAATTGTATTGCTTCAGGAATGCCTCGCTAACTTCCTTCCAGGTTTTGAGGCCATTTATCTTCTTCATGAGATACCAGTTCAAAGCAGGACCCGTCAAACTTGCTTGAAATGCATGGATCATCAGTAGTTCATTATCAATATACGAAGTCATCTGTACGTGATATAACTGCAGGTGGGCTTTTGGGCAGGAGGTGTCATTGTACTTGTCAAAATCTGGCATCTTGAACTTCTTTGGGATTTTGATCTGTGAATACAAGGACGGATCGATCGAAGGTGAATCCTGTGAACCTTCCAACTGTTTCACTCTCTCTTCAAGTTTGTTGACTCGTTCATCAGGCTTGTCTTTGTTTACGATGATATGGACGGGGTCGTCTTCCAAATTGTGAATATCGTCATCTTCCTCAACATTGACATTTTTTCCACCTTTATGCTTTGGGGCTGATGCCTCGAGGGATGCTGGAACGGGGATCGACCGAAAGGCTTTAATCTCAGCGGACATATGTTGAATTGCATTGACGACTTGCTTCATCTGGTCCTCCATGCCAACAACACGATCTCAGAGGTCGGTTTGATCAGCCATTCTAGCTCTTGAATGCGTATAAATAGGCGATCATGATTGGTCCGTAATTACCTAATTTCACTAATGAAACAGGCATACATAAGTATCAAGAAAAATCACACACCGATTCATGACATTGGTCTAACTGCTTTAATTAGAAAAGACCTCTTTATTGAAATGACGAAAATTTTTACAATGACTAATGAATTGAAATCACTTTAACAAATATATGAAAGGAAATGACTCAATTCCTAACAAGTTTGAAGATCGAAATTGAAATGAGAAAATAAATTCAAGCTTTTCTATTAAGCTTGATCTGTAGATATATGGGAGGCGACTTCCTTCTTTAACTGCTCATAAGCTCGAGCTATCTTGGACACTTTTTCTTGAGCTTCTTCGGCCTTCCTTTTGAGACGGTTGTTCTCTGAGCGAGTGGAGGTCTTAAGAGGCACCTTAGGTATCTTCGGGAGTAACTCCTGTGGGACTTTGTGTAGTCGAATGTACTTGGTCGTCGCGAAATAGGACTTATGCTCCCCTTTGAGCTCTTCTTTGGACCGAGCTATCTTTAGGAGGTAATACTTCTTAAACATCTTATTGAGCTGAGCTACGGTCTCTTCATGGTCTTTATCATCATCGGTGAAGTCGACCTAGAGGAGTTCCGATTGTAACGCTAGAGAAAGCCCTTGGAAAATCTGGTACTGACGAGAGACTCTGGCAGGGTAGTATTTGATTGCACCAGTGAAACCTAACAGTGGGACCGGCCCGATACTATTACACGTAAGCCGAGCTTCCTCGATTTTCAACCAATTAGCATGCCATTGGAAGCTTAAGGTCTAGCGTTTTTCATGAAAATGATCCATTCGGAGTAATAATAGTCAGGTGTGTTCTCTTACTTTCTTTATACTTTAAGACCGAATGGCTAGAATCGCTAAGCTCGGATATCGTGAGTAAATCGCCACACCCTTTTATGTGAGACAAAAACCAAATTTGCAATAGTTCAAGAGGGGTATGAAATGTTTTGTCAACATGTTGCTTGAATTTAGTGAGGGAAATGAAAGTCTCGGCTAAAATGGTGTTGACAAAATTCTTTTCAAGACAAACTTGTTGGACCAACTATGCAATTGACGAATTACATGCATTCTTGCAATGAGGAAAAATCAAAAACCCAAAAAATGCTAGCAAAAAGATTCTGCCATTTTGAAATGATGTGGCGTTATCAAAACATTGACTCAAGAATGAAAAAGGATATGTCCCGCGATTTGCTTTCAAAACTTTTCCTAATTCATCTTTTTCGACATTCAAAAATTCTGAAAACATTAAAGTGGAATCGATTCCCAAAGGTGGTGTGACTAGCTTCGACTCTAAAGGTTTTCCAATGAGCACACTATATTCTTCCAAAGTCGGGGTGAGCTCATGCTTACCGAATATAAATATAGAGGTCTCGGGACATCAGAACTGTGCTAATGCTCGAACAAGGCCAGTACGGACTTTGATTTCCAATAAGGGGAGAAGCCTTCCAATGTGGCCCTCCACTAGCTTCCGGTTAGTCAGGCTGAGTAGATTCCACTAGGCACGGAGCTCGCTCTTAGGAGCATCAAAAATTCGGATGTCTGCCCCTCCCATAGTGTATAGACCAAGACTCACGACCAACCTAATGTCATGGATCGATCAAAGAAAAATACGAAACATAAATAAATTGCGAAGTAAAGGTTCAGAAAACTCTTCAACAGGTAGGGTAATGGCAATCACATAGACATGCACATAAAATGCGAGGTTCGATTTCTACCTAGACTCCTGCTTGCGAAGTAGAGACGCGAGGATTACCGAGCTAAACCAGTCATGGTGGTGATTAGGTTGGGATTCCCCTGACTCCGACTTAGTCAAAGAGCCGACCCGGGTTGCAAAGGGTGCAACCATTGTGGGTACTCAATGACACCATGAAAAATTTCAAGATCAAAGAGGGCGACCCGTACCACATGAGTGTGGTCGGGGTATCCATTATCTCAGTACCATCCTACACCTATACCACCCAGGTTCGGTAGCGGGTAGTGTGTGTGGTGTAGTGTAAATGTAAGGCATGCACAGCAGGTTATATCAAACAACGCTTCGTGCATAAATTAAACCATACATCCGAACACCTCCCTACAAAACAAGGGTTAACAATCATGCCTCCCCTTATACCTCCCATTCTGCAAGAACATTTAACACCTAAAATATTAGGGACGTATTTGGAATCCTCACTGCCAAACAAAAAATATTTTTGCGAAAAGAAATACCGACCTAAGTCCACTAAGAGTTTTAACACTAATCCCTAGCAGAGTCGCCAAGCTGTCGTGACCTAAAAATTTTCTTTTCAGGCTAATGAATTATTAAGACTAAGCTTAACTCGGGCCCTCCCAAGCCCTACCAATTCGCAACTTAGGGGTTTAAGTCTTTAACATGCAAATATTTTCATGCTTGGAGTTGCCACTAATCAATTTATGGTAGATTGATTAGAAACCTAAATAAAACATAGGGAGATATGTTTTATTTCTACGAATCAGATATTTTAAGTCCGGGAACTTAATTATGCTAGATCTAGTCTAACGCCCTTTTTTCTTTTCAAAAAAATTTTGGCATGCAGTCTGGATCCATTTCAACTTAATCACTAGCATGTGAGGTGTTCATGCGGGTGCGCAAATCACCAATTGAATACTCGAGAAAGCACTAAATAAATTGCCAGATTGAAAGAATTACTTACTTCGAAGCAACGTAAGCATCTGCATTGTTAGCTAGAAATCACATCACCACCCTAATATGATTTCTAAGTAACAAGCAATTCACTCAATTTTTTGGATTTTCACTTATTTAAATGAAAACTAACCTATATGCAATGATGTGCAAAAATTGACATGCAATTAATGCAACCTAACATGCAAACTATATGTCATGCTACGACGTGACCTAATTCTAATGACGGGCAAATGATTTATTTTTTTTGGTAATTTTCTGATGAAATTCGGAATTAAAAATAATGCCTAAATTAACATGCAATCTATTCTACTTTAATCTATCCTAAAATGGCTTATTTTTAGGATTTTTTTTGGCAAAATTCGAAATTATTAAATATCCTAAATAATCCACTAAGATTAAAATAATTTCTAATTTAAACTAGGAAATATGTTACCTTAAATCCCAATTTAAATCAAATAATTATCCTATTCTTTTGGACATATTTAAGATTCCCTAAACATGCAAAATTCTAATTTAAATCCTAATTGATATTTTTTGAATTTTCTTTTTTTAAAAAAGGAATAAATCAAACAGATAGATAATCACCATGATTAAAACCAATCCACGCGATCCACCAGATTTGTTTTAAACTCAGATTAGGCAAAGAAATCAAACTAACGGTCATATCTATAAGGTTATAGATATTGACGGAAAGTTGACTATTCAAATTTGGAAAATAGATAAAATTCATTATCGCATCCAAGTGATTATGGATAGGATAATAATTTTCGGTATCGCCGCGTATCGTACCTTAGGGATAAGGACATATAGTCATCCAGATACGTTGCTAAATTAGGAATGATTCCTAATTTTGAATATTTAAAACCATTGCAGATATCACAAACATTATCTTAAGATATCTAGCAATCCACCAAATATTCACGAAATATTCCAAACATTCAAACTAGGAAAGTAAATATTTCGGAAAAACATTCGGATAATAATCTTACTTAGTTTGAAAAATTTTCAAATTTTGAATGCATATCGAGATCAGGTTTGCGGATCAAGCGACGAGCGACGGCGGCGGCGGTGACGGTAGCGTCGGGACGGCAAGGTAGCACAGTACGGCAGGGCGTTGCGACGGCAAGGCTGTCCAGCGCGTATGGGTGTTGTTTCGGGGGGCAGCAACGTCGGCGAGTAGCAGCTGTAGACAGCGACTAGGCGTCTCCAACGAGAGGACTTGGTGCGACAACAGGTGGCGGTGGCAGCAAGGACAGCCGGCGGTTCTCCGGCACGACGACGATAGCTTCGGGAAACAACAGCGATGGTGGAGCAACAGTCCCATCCTTTTCGGGGTGACGCAATATGTCACAATCGTAGTCCTTCAGTAGTCCCATCCAGTGCCTCTGCCTCATATTCAGTTCCTTATATGAAATTAGATACTTGAGGCACTGATGGTCCGTGTAGATCTGGAACCTTTCTCCACATAGATAGTGCCTCCAAATCTTGAGCGCGAAAATAATTGCTGTCAGTTCCAAGTCGTGGGTCGGGTAGTTCATCTCATGAGGCCTTAGCTGTCGTGATGCATAAGCAACCACCCTTCCATGTTGCCTTAGCACCCGTCCTAATCCTTTGAGCGAAGCATCACTATAAATCTCATACCCGCCCAGTCCTGAAGGAATCATCAACACTGGCGCCGTCGTCAATCTCTGCTTCAATTCCTGAAAACTCTCTTCGCACTTTTCCGTCCATTCAAACTTCATTTCCTTCTTTAGCAAACGCGTCCACGGTGTAGCTAACGCCAGAAACCTTTTCACGAAATATCTGTAATAACCTGCCAGACCCAAGAAACTTCGAACCTTGATTACCGTTGTCATTCTTGGCCAATTCATGACGGCCTCAATCTTTGTCGGGTCCACTGCAATTCCTTCCCCGGATATCACATGTCCTAAAAATGCCACTCAACGAAGCCAAAATTCGCACTTACTAAACTTAGCGTAGAGTGCATATTCCCTTAAAGTCCATAGAACTCTTTCCAAGTGTAACTCATGCTCGGAGGAACTCTTTGAATACACCAGGATATCGTCTATGAATACGATTACAAACTGATCCAGAAATTCCTCAAATATCCAATTCGTTAAATCCATAAGGCTGCAGGGGCGTTCGTCAGTCCAAACGGCATCACTGTAAACTCGTAGTGCCCCATACCTCGTCCTAAATGCCGACTTCGGCACGTCCTCCTTTTTTATCCTTAATTGATGGTAACCAATCCTCAAGTCGATCTTAGAAAACATCGATGCCCCTTGTAACTAGTCAAGCAAGTCATCTATCTTTGGAGACGGGTACTTATTCCTAATGGTAACTTGATTCAACTGTCTATAGTCAATGTACAACCTGAATGATCCGTCCTTCTTCCTCATGAATAAAACTGGCGCTCCTCATGGAGACACGCTCGGACGAACGACACCTTTATCCAATAACTCATGCATTGGACCTTCAATTCTTTCAATTCTGACAGTGACATCCAGAAGGGCGATTTTGAGATCGGTTCCGTCCCTGGGGCTAATTCAACCACAAACTCCACTTCTTTTTCAGGTGGCAATCCCGGCAATTCCCGAGGAAAGGCATCTGGAAGATTACACACCTCGGCTATGTCCTTTAGCCTTGGTTCCTCGACCAACTAGTTAGTCACAAGACAATTATCTTTCTATACCTCAAAAACAAGGCTCAATCCATCCAATTTCAGTCCAACAGTCTCCCAAAAATAATCACATCGGTTCTTTACAAAATCTGAAATTTCTAAGCAACACTCATCCTTCCAAACCCGTCCAAGAACATCATCAGTAATCCATAAATCCTTAAACCGATTGCGCCTATTCACCATAAAATTGATTATAAGTCTTACATGACCGCTCAAGCGATAACTTCAAAATCATCTCCTATTGTACCCAATATCATCTCATAATGCATCTAGACTTTCAAGGCACATCCTCAGCTTCCTTCTCAGCCACAACATACACTTTTCCTTACGTCTTTAGCCGATTCTAATTATTCTGCAGGGCAGCTCTCGCTTAATGTCCTACCTGCGGTCGCTACGATTACATCAATGGTCTAACCTATCGATTTGGCAATTTCTCACTTGATGACCTTGTTGTCCACATCACAACATGCTCCACTTCTACCTTGGCAATGGCCATTCCTATGCCTCTTTCCACAAGACCGACATGCAGAGCTGGAGCAGTGGTTCGGCTTTCCAAAGTTCTTACTTACTGGAGGGACAAGTCTCCTATTCTCTGCCATAGACTTTTTCCAAGTTCCTATTGTCCCTAACTGGCACGTACTGCAATCCAGAAGCGGCAACCCTTTCACTCAGATCCATTTCAACCATTGAGCCCTCTCATACAGCTCATTGTAATCCCTTAAGACTCAAGAGTACTAACTACTGCGGAGTTCCGATTTCAATCCATCCCGGAATCTCCTTGTCCTATCCACATGGCCCTTATCCATCCTTGGTGCACACTTAAACAACCTTACAAACTTGACCTCATACTGATCGACTGATATCCGATTTTAGCGAAGCCGAAGAAACTGTCTTTTTCTGTTTTAGCGCACACTCCGAAAAGTATTTCCCATTGAAAGTCTCGACCCAAGCACCATAATATCTCAAAGCCTTTTTCTAACTCTTATATCCAAAGTGATGTAGCCTCGGGGTCACTTTCCTCATCAAACTTCAGAGGTTTCAATTTCAAAAATTGCTCCACCAGTTATTGCATCTATCTGACTGCATTAACTTACCCTTAACCTTGGTTCCCATCATTCCTATTAAAATTTCAACTTCTTCGAGTGCCCTCAGAATTCCATCCACTCTGGGATCCTCTGCAACTCCAACTTGCGGACCTACATGACCTTGACCTCGACCTCGATCTCAACCTCTTCCTCGGCTACTCATACTCACAGAGTTCACACTACTCACCTACCTGCTATAATTCCTCTCTAGAATTAAAGACTTAGGCCAACTATGACAGTCTAAAGCCCTAGGCAGTGAATCACACGACAATTCACTCAGCAGGTAGCCAATCACAACATCACTCAATCACAACCAACAGAATTTGTCACGCCCCGACCTCCTCGGCACGCGACAACCCGCGCTCACGATGGTCGATATAATACGACGTCCCAGGACATGCCGTCGTCGACCCAAATCCCAAACAATTCATAATACACATGCGGAAGCAAAATTAGAGAGAATCACCCAGACAATATATCTGAGATCACGGGAAGCAACACGGAGAACACTGAGGTAACGTACACATCCATAATCCCAAAATTTGCCTGAAACATCCTTACAATAATTCAAAATAAAAACAACAACAACAACTGAGACAAGCACGATATAAGAGTACTGCTGGTGGGTCAAGAGGCTAGTAACAAGGGGGACCAACGGCTAAACAAAAAGGGTCCAAAATCCAAAAAGGTGTCTACCCTTGCATACCGACTAAGCCTAGCCTAGGGTTCCCAATCTGGATTTGAACCATCGGACTCGGACGGGCTGTCTGGTAACTCTGAATCCTCGCTAGGGGCCTCCTCCTCGGATTCCTCGGTGTCCATTGGTTCGGCCTCATCAACCTCCATAGGCTCCACTACCGGGTCCTCGACTGCTGGATCCTCCATCGGGAACTCATGATCTATACCACCCAACTCCTTATCCTCGGCAGGCTCGTACCAGGCGAAAGGACCTATAGTCTCATCCACACTCGTCTCGGAATCCACGACCTCACCGCTCGGGCATTGTGGATCAAGCTGACCTTCTATGGTGAATGGAACGTCCATCGTGCGGAGGGGTCCGAACTCATCTCCCCAACGGTCTCGAAAACACCAGGCTACATACTCATGGACTTCGGGATGTGTCGTACCTACATCTACGGTAATCATGGTGTAATGCCTTATGTAAACTTCATTGTTCGCCACCGGGAATTCAACCACCGTATGCTCATATTCTATAGGGATCCCGAAGCGAATTGGAATGGGCGGTCGGTTCATGGGCGCTGGTCTGAAAGGTTGGGTTATGAAAACCGTGAGACACTTCTCAGTGAGTGAAAACTCCTAAACCTAAATTAGGCTAACATGCATCTCCTGACGGGAAAAACAATAGCATGCATACATAACAAGGACTTAGGCCCGTAAGCCCAAATCGGTATATCAATGACCCTGCAGGTTAGATAATCCCATAATATTACAAATCACAAGCGGCATCCTCGACCAGGCGTACGTCACACGTATGCTCAAAACCTTTTTGTGACAATTCCAAATATGGTACACCGAGTCACACAATCCCGCACAATTTCTCATGCATTCAAATGCATGCAAATGCCACTAACTCGCCATGCCCACAATCCAAACTCCTATGGCATCTCGGCACAACTACCATTCGTGTTCAGATTATAGAATGGAATCTACTTAGACACGTCCCATACCATGCCCAGCGAATTCCATCCCATAATCCAACACTATGCATCACACGTTATCCGTTTATTTCAATTATCTCGACCCGAAGGCCCGACCCGAAGGTCCGATCCGAAGATCCGGTCCGAAGACCAATCACAACACTCCGTGGCCAGCGTAAAGACGCCCCAGGCCCAGTGTCTCTAGCCCGCGTCCTTACGCATCAGGCGCAACACCGATCTCCTTTACAAACCAGAGCCCGCGTAAACGCATCAGGATGGTTGTCTTCCGGGCGTACCGGGCATCGTCCTGCTCCAAAGTGCATGAGGACGGCACACCCCGCGTATTCCGCATCAGGGCGAAGGTGATCACGTGTCCATGGCATACACGCATTCTCGCACAAATTCCACAAGCCTCATACTCGGCATGCATAATGCGTGGCCATGCAATTCGCACACGAATGTTGGTGCAATGTGTCATGACATAATGTCCCGCACAATTCAATGTCAACATATCATGATCAATGATCCACGTCATATGCTCAATCGACCTCATCAATTAATTCGGGGCATCACATGTGAAATTAGCACTCATGACGTATTCGGGCATCATTATGTACATTGGCAAACCACAATTCACATTCCACAATTGTCGGCCATAAGGACACACGGCATGGTAGACTCGATTACACCACAGTCGGCAACCCGACACATAACTCAATCATTCCGGCAATCCCGGCACTCAAGTCCATTCAAACCTCAATCTACCATCCAATTAGCCGATAAATTCAAGGTGGACAGCAACTTAATTCAGTCATTCCGAGCTCTAATTCCTCTTCTAAACATGCTTCGTCACTTACTAACCATTTCCCGACACCTATCATTAACACCCAAATTTATACGAACTCTAATCAATACTAACCGACTAACCGACACCCTAAGCCCATCTAGAAACGCACAATTGTCCTAATCGAGGTTTAGAGGTTTCCACCCACCTCAATCCAACGCTCGGGCGACGGGGAACGGCGGCCGATCACCGGTACACGGTGGAACCGGCGGCACACTTCCCAAGGAGGCGGCGGCGAGCGACGGCGTGCGGCGGCGGTGGACTGTTCCGGCAAAGGGGGCACAGAACAGTGAACGGCGGGGGAGAGGACGGCCCGGCCGAGGCGGCGACGGCGGGTAGCGAGCTGTCCGTCGGCGGCGAACGGCGGTCCGGCGGTTCACAGCCACCACGGGCGGTGGTGCACGACCGGCGGGGCTGCTGTTCGCGGCAAGGGAGGACCGGACGAGCGGCTGGGCGGTCCCCGGACGGCCGCTGCCCACGGCGGTGCACGGCGGTGGCGGCGAACAGCGTGCAGTCCGGTGACGGCGCGGCGGTGCTGGCTCGGTCTCGGCGAGCAGCGGTTTGCTCCGGCTAGAGGGAACAGAACAGGGACGGACGGGCGGAAATGGAGAGGAACGGCGAAGGGAACGACGGTGGTCAGCCACCCCGGTGGCGGCGAACGGCGGCGTGCAGCGGCGAGCGGCTCCGGCGGGGGTTTACCTCTGCATGCAGCCGCGGAGAGAGAAGAGAGAGGGAGGGACAACGGCGACAAGGGCTGGCGACGCGGACGGCCACGGCGGAGGCGACCGGCGACGGCGTGCAGCGGTGAGCAGCTCCGGCGGTGGCTCAACCGTGCATGCAGCCGCGTCGGAGAGGAGGGAGAGGGGAACGGTGGCGAGCTGGTGGCGCGGCTGGTCCGGCGGTCCACCTTGCTGCATGCAACCGAGAGGGAGAGAGACAGCCGAGAGGGCGACGGTGGCGCACGGCGGGCGGCGGCCGGCAGTGCACGGCGGAGGAAGGCGAACAGTCAGCTTCCCCTTCCTTCGCTGACCGGTGCCGGACTCCTCTGCATGCAGCTGAAAGGAAGAGGTCGGACGGAGGGAGACAACGGTGAGGGGCGACGGTGGCCTCACGGCGGCGACCTTGGCGGAGCAGCGACGGCTCAGCGGAGGCGCGGCCGTGCTGGCCTCGGCGTGAGGCCTCGGCTGGTCGCGAACAGCAAGGGCGGAAGGAGGGGGTGGTCGGCCGGCTGGCGGTGAGGCGAGAGGGGGGATGCTCACGGCTGCAGCTCCGGCGGACCGGCGGTTCCGGCGGGTTGTGGGCGGCGGCGTGAGGCCGAGAGGGAGAGAGGCGCACGGTGGAGAGGGAGGAGGAGTGGCCGGCGAGAGAGAGAGAGTGTGAGAGAGAGAATAGGGGAAAGAGAGAGAAGGTGATGTGATGAGAGGTGATGATTTGCATGGGAGAAACAAAGAGGTGGAGTGTGGACTTTGTACACATCATGACATGCATGGGGAAGGGGGTGTTGACAAGTGTCACACCCCACAAGAGATTCAAAATTCGGAACTCCTAGGGGCAAAAGGGTAAAAATGGCATCAAGTTCCGGTACCGGGTCGAAACACTAATTTTTCGACTGTACATGCCCTTTATACATATGGCCAACTTAATTTGACGTCGTCCTCATAAAAACTATCCCGAGATTCACGAAAAATCGCTCTCGATGTCCGGATTAAATTTCACGATCAAATCGTCAAATTTCCAATTTCTAAATCTCTTACTAACGGGCGACCGTTTAGGATTCAAACGTTTCAACCTCGGGTTGTCCGAATCACGGCGAGCTCGAGAGAGGAAACGAGAGGAATTATCACTAGTTCCGATGCCACAATCGTCCGGTTCGGACGATCGGTCCACACTGGCCCAAAATACTTCCTCGTCATTATCCTGAGTCAGGCTTGACTCGCGACCGGGTCCTTAGCCCACGTGCCTATTCCCAGTTGGTCATTCCCATTTGGTCAGTATCCCGTGAGTGATCAATTCCGGGCGAGACTTACGAAAATGGAATATCGAATAATACTCGTTTTATTCATTCCAGAGATCGAGTCGAATTTCGGGATGTTACAGAATTCGTGCACTTACCTCAAGTCCTGACGCACCTGCATCTCACACGTTATTGCATAACATCACTCAGCAATCACAATCAAACAGTCTGGGATACGCATGGCACACAAGTCTCCCTAATCCATCCCTAGACATGCCATTAGTAAC
The DNA here is from genome assembly GCA_031216185.1 of Syzygium aqueum. NCBI lineage: Eukaryota > Viridiplantae > Streptophyta > Magnoliopsida > Myrtales > Myrtaceae > Syzygium > Syzygium aqueum. The sequence continues at coordinate 21,094,543 of CM062238.1, forward strand.
CCACTAGCCTAACTAAGGATTAGGAAGTCACTTACAAGAGAGCCTAAGCAAGACAACCTAGCAAGAGGGCAAACGAGAGCCTTGGCACGGCAACGGCTACTCCGGCGAAGCAACGGCGAGGGTGGACAGCAGATGGTAGCTCAGGTGGTTGGTGATGGTGTGAGGGTGACCGTGGGTGGTGGTGTGACGAGGGGGAAGGCGGCTCACGGCGGCGGCTCCGGCGGGTTGTGGCTCCGGCGGGCGGCGAACGGCGGTGTGTGGCCGGCAAGGGGAAGCTCGCGGGAGAGAGAGGGAAGAGGAGTGGTGGCTGGCTGAGTTGAGAGGAAATGAAAAGGAGGGAGAGAGAGAGAGAGAGAGAGAGAGAGAGAGAGAGAGGAAGAGAGAAAGAAGTGAGAGGGAAAAGAGGGAGAGAGAAAGGTGATGATGACTTGCTTAGGGAAGATCAAGAGGTAGGAAGGAAGATTGGACAACCATGATGACATGCATGGGGAAGGGCTTGGGTGACAAGTGTCACACCCTAGGGCTAGGTCTAAAACCCCAAAAAAAATCTAATAAACAAATCCTCAAAAACCACTAAAATTCGGAATACTAGAGGGCTCAAGGGCAAACTTGTCATTTTCCTCCGATACCGGGTCGAATCGCCATTTTCCGACCGTATAAGTCCTATACATAAGTGGCCAACATAATTTGACGTCGTCCTTATAAAAACCATCCTGTAACCCACGAAAATTGGCCTCGAAGTCCGGATTAAATTTCATGATCAAAATTGCCAAATTTCCAATTTTCAAATCTCTCACTAACGGGCGGCCGTTTAGGAGTTATGCGTATCGACCTCGGGTTATCCGAATCGCGACGATCTCGATTATCGAGAGAACGAGAGGAATTATCGCTAGTTCCGGAGATACGATCGTTTGGTTTAAGTTCGGGACTAGTTGGCCACGTGTATTCTCGGTCTTGCAGAATCACCTGCTATCCGACCATACATCGTTGGCCTTGGCCAAACCGAGTCCATTACCTTCCGAAGATCGGTCCATACTAGCCCAAAATACTTCCTCGTCTTTTCTCGAAATCAGGCTTAATTCACGATCAGGTCTCTAGTCCACGTACCTATTCCTAGTTAGCCATTCCCACTTGGTCAGTATCCCAAGAGTGATCAGCTCCGGCGAGACTTGCGAAAATGAAATATTGAATAAGACTCGTTCTATTTATTCCGGAGATTGAGTCGAATTTCGGGATGTTACATTAATCCCTGATTTTCAATGCAAATTATGACTAAATGGTCGGTAAAATTTAGGTGCCAACAGAATCATCAGGCGGCTAATCACATTTTGCATGAAGCGGCCATACGAGCACACCATATAACATAGCACAATTAAGCACAAATAATTCATAATTCAACCGACAATCAATCATCCCGAGCGGTCCTGACAATTATGCTAATAAATTCCCAATTGGCCTAATCTAGTCCAAAATTCCCTAATTGAATAGCCACTATTCATCCACCTCGGGTCCATTTTCGTCTCCAATTTAATCACATTAATGCATCAATATTATCCCGGTACTAATTCTCACCAATCGGTTCAATAATTATTCCTAATATACACCGATAATACCCAAACCAGTCCAAAAAATGCATTGTCAGTCCTAATCTGGGTATAGGGGGTTTACTCACGTAATTCTAGGCCACGACGACGAGGAACAGCGGTCGATCACTAGTGAGCAGTGAAACCGACGGCGGCGTTCCCGGCGAACACCGTACGGACGGCGTACAGCGATGTACGGATGGGCTGGAAGTCACGGCGGCAGCAGCTCGGCCGTTTGAGCTTCAGCGCGGCGCGGCTTCCTCTGGCAGTCCTTTAGCCGGACGGGAAAGAGAGAGAGAGGGAGAGAACGGGGATGAGGGAGAGAGAAAACGAACGGTGATGGTGAGGCTAGGCGGCACCGGCATCCAGCAGCTCCGTTGAACGACAGCTCCGGCAGTGCTCTGGCATACGAACGGCGACCAAGAGGAGGATGGGTGGAGGAGGAGGAGGAAATGTGGAGGAGAAGGGGCTGTTGGGTAGGGCTGGCTGAATGAGGGAGGAGAAAGAGAGGGAGCTGGTCAGACCAGTCAAATATAAGGAGCTAGAGGGCACCACGTGTCGCCGATCCGAGCAATTTGACCAAAATACTCCTAATCCTACGTACCTAATCCATCCCGATCCAATAATTGAGGAGCAAAAGTGTGCAAAGTCCAATAATGCAGCTGAAAACCCAACAATAATTATCCTAAATAATTTCCAAAATTCGGAACCCAAAAATAGCTTAGGGGCAAAACGGTCATTTTTTCAGTCTCCTATTGAAATTTCAATTTTTGGCCATACCAACCCCAAATGTGTGTGGCCAACATAATATGGCGTCGGAATCGCGAAAATAGCTTCTTAAGCCTTCGAAAATTGATTGCAAAGTCTTGAGGATTAAAATAATATTATTTTTCACTTCCGAGCCAAAATTTCAATTTTTGACCAAAACAACTCTAAATGTATGAGGCCACCCTAAAATGACATTAGCCTCGAAAAATAACCTCATACGGCATCAAAGTCCAAGTCGGTGTCTCGAGAGGTAAAATCGTAATTTTTTTTACTCCCGGACTGAAATTCCAATTTTCAACCATATTTACTCAAAATATGCGTGGCTAGCATAATATAACGTCAGATTCCCAAAAAATAGTCTCTTAAGCCGTTGAAAATCGACATCGAAATCTAGGTCCAATCATGCGATCAAAACTTGCTCAATTTCAATTTTTGGTGTCTCTCACTAACGAGCGGCTGTTTAGGGGTTATACGTGGAAAACATTGTGCACCTGGGATAGGTTAGGAGGCAAGGCTAGTCGGTATGCCATATCTCCAATCTTTTCTAGGATCTCAAATGGCCCGACATACCTTGGGCTAAGTTTTCCTTTCTTGCCGAATCGGGATAGTCCTTTCATTGGCGACACCTTGAGAAACACATGATCCCCTACTTGAAACTCCAAGGGTCGTCGTCTCCTGTCGGCGTAACTTTTCTGGCGACTCTGAGCGGTCCTCAGCCTATCCCTGATAACCTCTACTACTTCCATCGTTTGCTGGACTAGCTCCGGTCCCGCGATACTTCGCTCACCCACTTCATCCCAGCACAGTGGCGTCCTACAGGCCCTACCATATAAGGCTTCGAAAGGCGCCATCTGGATGCTCTGTTGGTAGCTGTTGTTATAGGCAAACTCTACCAAATGCAATTGCTCTTCCCACTTGCCTTGGAAATCCAAAACACACGCTCTCAACATATCCTCCAGGGTCTGGATTGTCCTTTCAGATTGCCCGTCTGTCTGCGGGTGGTAGGCTGTACTGTACTGCAATCTTGTTCCTAAGGCCGTTTGTAGACTCTTCCAAAAGTTGGCCGTAAACCTTGGATCACGATCCGAGGTGATCGTCACTGGCACTCCATGAAGACGCACTATTTGTCGCACATATAACTCCGCATACTTCTCTAATTCCAAATCCTTCCTTACCGCCAGGAAATGTGCAGACTTCGTCAAACGATCCACTATGACCCAAATCGAGTCATGTCCTCTTTGGCTTCGTGGTAAACCCGTCACGAAGTCCATCGTAATATGCTCCCACTTCCACTCGGGAATTTCTAAAGGTCGTAACAATCCACCTGGCTTGCAGTGCTGTGCCTTCACTTGCTGGCACGTCAGACACTTGGCCACATGCTTAGCCACATCCTTCTTCAGGCCATTCCACCAATAATGTTGACGTAGATTCTGGTACATCTTTGTACTACCCGGATGGATACTATACTGACTCCGATGAGCTTCGCTCAAAATTTCCTCCTTAAGTCCTTCATCATCCGGCACGCAAAGTCGGCCACGATACTTTAAAATTCCATCCGCGGATACTTGGAAGTCGGGCTTCCTCTTTGCCGCATCCATTTCCATAATCTTCTGAATCTCGGGGTCCGAAGGTTGCAGTTCCTTGATCTTAACCTGAACCTCTGGTTCGATTCTTAATGTCGCGAACAAACTGGACACCCGGCTTACTTCGAACTTAAACTCTGAATCCCTCAGCTTTTCCAATAACGTCCACTCCTTAACTAATAAATGAGCCATACTCGACTTGCGGCTTAAAGCATCTGCCACCCGGTTCGCCTTACCCGGATGATACAGAATGTCGCAGTCATAGTCCTTCAATAATTCCATCCATCGACGCTGCCTCATATTCAACTCCTTCTGCGAGAATAGATATTTGAGGCTTTGGTGGTCCGTGAAAATTTGGAACTTCTCCCCGCACAAGTAGTGCCTCCAAATCTTAAGCGCGAAAACTATCGCTGCCAGTTCCAAATCATGCGTCGGGTAATTCATCTCATGAGGCCTCAGCTGGCGTGACGCATATGCCACCACCTTCCCATGTTGCATGAGCACACATCCGAGTCCTCTTAATGAAGCATCGCTGTAAATCTCAAATCCTCCTGGTCCGGATGGAATGGTCAAAACTGGAGCGGTCGTCAACTTACGCTTTAACTCTTGAAAACTCCTCTCACACTTGTCATCCCAGACATACTTTGCTTCCTTCTTCAATAATTTAGTCAAGGGCATGGCTATCGAGGAAAAACCTTCTACAAACCGTCTGTAATAGCCAGCCAAACCAAGAAAACTTCTGATCTCCGTTATCGACGTTGGCCTGGGCCACTTCGTTACCGCTTCCACCTTAGTTGGATCTACAGAAATTCCATCTCCAGATATAATATGCCCAAGAAATCCTACTTGATTGAGCCAAAACTCGCACTTGCTGAACTTGGCATACAACGCGTGTTCTCTTAAGGTCCGTAGCACTCTAGCCAAGTGTTCTTCATGCTCTTCGGGGCTCTTTGAATAAACTAGGATATCATCGATGAACACTATGACGAATTGATCTAAAAATTCCTTAAACACCCTGTTCATCAAATCCATGAAAGCGGCTGGGGCATTCGTCAATCCAAAAGGCATGACCGTGAACTCATAATGCCCGTACCTCGTCCTAAAGGCAGTCTTGGGAATATCCTCCTTCCTAATTCTCAACTGATGGTAACCTGTTCTCAAATCTATTTTGGAGAACACTGAGGCTCCTTGCAGCTGATCGAACAAGTCGTCGATCCTTGGGAGAGGGTACTTATTCTTTATCGTCACTTGGTTCAGCTGCCGATAGTCTATACATAACCTTAACGTCCCATCTTTCTTCTTCACGAACAGGACTGGCGCTCCCCATGGAGACGCACTAGGGCGGATGAAACCCTTGTCCAGCAATTCCTGCATTTAAACCTTCAACTCCTTTAGTTCGGACAGGGACATTCGATACGGGGCCTTCGATATCGGTTCAGTCCCAGGTGCTAACTCAATAACGAACTCCACTTCCCGGTCGGGCGGTAAACCCGGCAATTCCTGAGGAAAGACCTCGGGAAAATCACACACAACCGGTATATCATCCAATTTAGGTTCCACTATAGTCGGGTCCACAATATCCACCAGATAACCTTCACACCCATCATCGAGCAATTTACTCGCTTCTAACGAAGATATCCATGGGGTCGAGGTTCCTCCTTGGTTCCCCTGGAATTCGAAGCTAGGACGTCCATCAGGATTAAACCGGATCGTCCTATTGCTACAATCCACTACAGCCTTCTGTCGGACTAACCAGTCCATCCCTATAATCACATCGAAATCGAACATGGCCAGCACTGCCAAGTCGATACTCTCATCCTTACCCCCAATATTTATCTCACAACTAGGGCATCCAAAGGAAACTAGCACCCTATCATTCATTGGCGTCGTCACACAAAGTGAAATCTCTAACATCACTGGTACTAAGCCAATCAACTTAACAAATTGCTCCGAAATGAATGAATGGGTTGCCCCTGAATCAAACAGTGCATAAGCGGTATGGCCACATAAGGAAATCGTACCTGTGACCACGCCCGGCGCATTCTCCGCTTCTCCACGCGCCATAGCATAAACCCTTCCTTGAGCGGGCGGTCGTCCTTGATTTGCCGGTGGGGGATTCCCGGCTTGATTTCCCAGTCGGGGTTGGTACTGCTGTCGGGGCTGATACTGCTGAGGTGCTCGCTGCTGATCCTGGGGATGTGCCTGTGGACAGCTGCGGATCTGATGTTCCGTGCTCCCACACTTGAAGCATGGTCCAAATCTCCCTGGCGGGGCAGCTGGCTTCCCGACATTCCTTCTGATAGGGGGAACAAATCGCCGATTGCCTGTCATAGGCTTCTTTCCTAGGCGGCGGTTATCCTTTCCTCGCACAAACCGCGATCCAGACGCGGCTAACCTTTCCTGCTGATCTCGTTCGATTATCTGGGCTCTCCTGAACATCTCCCCATACTCCTTGATGTCATGCGACAGAATCTGGCTCCGAAGATCCGGCTTCAGTCTATCCCGGAACCTTCGAGCCTTGTCCCTTGGATCCGCAACCATAGTCGGTGCGAACCTTGCCAGCCTTGCAAATTCAGCCTCATACTGGTCCACAGTCATCTGACCTTGGCGCAACCTCATAAACTCCGTCAGCTTCTTCTCCTGGGCATTCTCCGAGAAGTACTTCCCATAGAAGTTCTCCACAAAAACAGTCCAAGTTGGGGCCGTTCCCACTGGGAACACTCCTCCTTCTGAGGCACTCCACCAGTCATTAGCACCATCCTGGAGTTGGTACACTGCCAACGTTACCTTTTCCTCATCATTGCATCCCAACACTTTGAAGGTCTTCTCCAGCTCTTCTACCCATCGGGGAGCTGCCTCTGGGTCACCACGACCGTTAAACTTGGGCGGCTTCATCCTCAAGAATTGCTCTACCAACCGGGGCATCTGTCTAGCCCCAGCTGGGTGATCTTGCCCCTGCTGGGCATGATTTCCTCCATTCCCAGCGATCGCTGCAGCCTCGGCAGCCTGGGCATGGGCTGCGGCTCTTTCTTGCGCCTGCAGTCCGAAGATATGTCCTATCTCACGAAGGGTCTCCATGACCTCATCGAACCTAGGGTCCCTAGCCTCGCGGGCACCCTCACTAGACTGTCCTTGCGACTCCTTTCCTCTTCTCTTACTCATCCTGACGACTTGACCGCTCAACTACCTGCTATAATTCCATTAAGGAATTAGAGACTTAAACCAATCTATCCAGTCTAAGTCCTAGGCAGGTCTCAAGACAACAACCAGACAACCAGCATGCGGCTTAATAGGAACTAATCAATACATCACCCAAGGGTTCACATACTCACCTCAGGTCCTGCCGCACCTGCACATCATGGGTCATATTAGCAATATACGCCAAATCATCACGCATTGTCAGGAGATGCACGCAGCACACGAAGTCATCCTAGGTGGCTACCCATGGTCTCAGCGCTCCTTATCACTCCAAGACTCGACCTAGTTGGATCGAGCTAACCTTGCTCTGATACCAATTCGAAAGAGGGGGTTGTCACGCCCCGACCTCCTCAGCACGCGACTGGTCCGGCGGTCCACCTTGCTGCATGCAACCGAGAGGGAGAGAGACAGCCGAGAGGGCGACGGTGGCGCACGGCGGGCGGCGGCCGGCAGTGCACGGCGGAGGAAGGCGAACAGTCAGCTTCCCCTTCCTTCGCTGACCGGTGCCGGACTCCTCTGCATGCAGCTGAAAGGAAGAGGTCGGACGGAGGGAGACAACGGTGAGGGGCGACGGTGGCCTCACGGCGGCGACCTTGGCGGAGCAGCGACGGCTCAGCGGAGGCGCGGCCGTGCTGGCCTCGGCGTGAGGCCTCGGCTGGTCGCGAACAGCAAGGGCGGAAGGAGGGGGTGGTCGGCCGGCTGGCGGTGAGGCGAGAGGGGGGATGCTCACGGCTGCAGCTCCGGCGGACCGGCGGTTCCGGCGGGTTGTGGGCGGCGGCGTGAGGCCGAGAGGGAGAGAGGCGCACGGTGGAGAGGGAGGAGGAGTGGCCGGCGAGAGAGAGAGAGTGTGAGAGAGAGAATAGGGGAAAGAGAGAGAAGGTGATGTGATGAGAGGTGATGATTTGCATGGGAGAAACAAAGAGGTGGAGTGTGGACTTTGTACACATCATGACATGCATGGGGAAGGGGGTGTTGACAAGTGTCACACCCCACAAGAGATTCAAAATTCGGAACTCCTAGGGGCAAAAGGGTAAAAATGGCATCAAGTTCCGGTACCGGGTCGAAACACTAATTTTTCGACTGTACATGCCCTTTATACATATGGCCAACTTAATTTGACGTCGTCCTCATAAAAACTATCCCGAGATTCACGAAAAATCGCTCTCGATGTCCGGATTAAATTTCACGATCAAATCGTCAAATTTCCAATTTCTAAATCTCTTACTAACGGGCGACCGTTTAGGATTCAAACGTTTCAACCTCGGGTTGTCCGAATCACGGCGAGCTCGAGAGAGGAAACGAGAGGAATTATCACTAGTTCCGATGCCACAATCGTCCGGTTCGGACGATCGGTCCACACTGGCCCAAAATACTTCCTCGTCATTATCCTGAGTCGGGCTTGACTCGCGACCGGGTCCTTAGCCCACGTGCCTATTCCCAGTTGGCCATTCCCATTTGGTCAGTATCCCGTGAGTGATCAATTCCGGGCGAGACTTACGAAAATGGAATATCGAATAATACTCGTTTTATTCATTCCAGAGATCGAGTCGAATTTCGGGATGTTACAGAATTCGTGCACTTACCTCAAGTCCTGACGCACCTGCATCTCACACGTTATTGCATAACATCACTCAGCAATCACAATCAAACAGTCTGGGATACGCATGGCACACAAGTCTCCCTAATCCATCCCTAGACATGCCATTAGTAACCCACTAGCCTAACTAAGGATTAGGAAGTCACTTACAAGAGAGCCTAAGCAAGACAACCTAGCAAGAGGGCAAACGAGAGCCTTGGCACGGCAACGGCTACTCCGGCGAAGCAACGGCGAGGGTGGACAGCAGATGGTAGCTCAGGTGGTTGGTGATGGTGTGAGGGTGACCGTGGGTGGTGGTGTGACGAGGGGGAAGGCGGCTCACGGCGGCGGCTCCGGCGGGTTGTGGCTCCGGCGGGCGGCGAACGGCGGTGTGTGGCCGGCAAGGGGAAGCTCGCGGGAGAGAGAGGGAAGAGGAGTGGTGGCTGGCTGAGTTGAGAGGAAATGAAAAGGAGGGAGAGAGAGAGAGAGAGAGAGAGAGGAAGAGAGAAAGAAGTGAGAGGGAAAAGAGGGAGAGAGAAAGGTGATGATGACTTGCTTAGGGAAGATCAAGAGGTAGGAAGGAAGATTGGACAACCATGATGACATGCATGGGGAAGGGCTTGGGTGACAAGTGTCACACCCTAGGGCTAGGTCTAAAACCCCCAAAAAAAATCTAATAAACAAATCCTTAAAAACCACTAAAATTCGGAATAATAGAGGGCTTAAGGGAAAACTTGTCATTTTCCTCCGATACCGGGTCGAATCGCCATTTTCCGACCGTATAAGTCCTATACATAAGTGGCCAACATAATTTGACGTCGTCCTTATAAAAACCATCCTGTAACCCACGAAAATTGGCCTCGAAGTCCGGATTAAATTTCATGATCAAAATTGCCAAATTTCCAATTTTCAAATCTCTCACTAACGGGCGGCCGTTTAGGAGTTATGCGTATCGACCTCGGGTTATCCGAATCGCGACGATCTCGATTATCGAGAGAACGAGAGGAATTATCGCTAGTTCCGGAGACACGATCGTTTGGTTTAAGTTCGGGACTAGTTGGCCACGTGTATTCTCGGTCTTGCAGAATCACCTGCTATCCGACCATACATCGTTGGCCTTGGCCAAACCGAGTCTGTTACCTTCCGAAGATCGGTCCATACTAGCCCAAAATACTTCCTCGTCTTTTCTCGAAATCAGGCTTAATTCACGATCAGGTCTCTAGTCCACGTACCTATTCCTAGTTAGCCATTCCCACTTGGTCAGTATCCCAAGAGTGATCAGCTCCGGGCGAGACTTGCGAAAATGAAATATTGAATAAGACTCGTTCTATTTATTCCGGAGATTGAGTCGAATTTCGGGATGTTACATTAATCCCTGATTTTCAATGCAAATTATGACTAAATGGTCGGTAAAATTTAGGTGCCAACAGAATCATCAGGCGGCTAATCACATTTTGCATGAAGCGGCCATACGAGCACACCATATAACATAGCACAATTAAGCACAAATAATTCATAATTCAACCGACAATCAATCATCCCGAGCGGTCCTGACAATTATGCTAATAAATTCCCAATTGGCCTAATCTAGTCCAAAATTCCCTAATTGAATAGCCACTATTCATCCACCTCGGGTCCATTTTCGTCTCCAATTTAATCACATTAATGCATCAATATTATCCCGGTACTAATTCTCACCAATCGGTTCAATAATTATTCCTAATATACACCGATAATACCCAAACCAGTCCAAAAAATGCATTGTCAGTCCTAATCTGGGTATAGGGGGTTTACTCACGTAATTCTAGGCCACGACGACGAGGAACAGCGGTCGATCACTAGTGAGCAGTGAAACCGACGGCGGCGTTCCCGGCGAACACCGTACGGACGGCGTACAGACACTGTACGAATAGCGACGTATGGTGACGTACAGCGATGTACGGATGGGCTGGAAGTCACGGCGGCAGCAGCTCGGCCGTTTGAGCTTCAGCGCGGCGCGGCTTCCTCTGGCAGTCCTTTAGCCGGACGGGAAAGAGAGAGAGAGGGAGAGAACGGGGATGAGGGAGAGAGAAAACGAACGGTGATGGTGAGGCTAGGCGGCACCGGCATCCAGCAGCTCCGTTGAACGACAGCTCCGGCAGTGCTCTGGCATACGAACGGCGACCAAGAGGAGGATGGGTGGAGGAGGAGGAGGAAATGTGGAGGAGAAGGGGCTGTTGGGTAGGGCTGGCTGAATGAGGGAGGAGAAAGAGAGGGAGCTGGTCAGACCAGTCAAATATAAGGAGCTAGAGGGCACCACGTGTCGCCGATCCGAGCAATTTGACCAAAATACTCCTAATCCTACGTACCTAATCCATCCCGATCCAATAATTGAGGAGCAAAAGTGTGCAAAGTCCAATAATGCAGCTGAAAACCCAACAATAATTATCCTAAATAATTTCCAAAATTCGGAACCCAAAAATAGCTTAGGGGCAAAACGGTCATTTTTTCAGTCTCCTATTGAAATTTCAATTTTTGGCCATACCAACCCCAAATGTGTGTGGCCAACATAATATGGCGTCGGAATCGTGAAAATAGCTTCTTAAGCCTTCGAAAATTGATTGCAAAGTCTTGAGGATTAAAATAATATTATTTTTCACTTCCGAGCCAAAATTTCAATTTTTGACCAAAACAACTCTAAATGTATGAGGCCACCCTAAAATGACATTAGCCTCGAAAAATAACCTCATACGGCATCAAAGTCCAAGTCGGTGTCTCGAGAGGTAAAATCGTAATTTTTTTTACTCCCGGACCGAAATTCCAATTTTCAACCATATTTACTCAAAATATGCGTGGCTAGCATAATATAACGTCAGATTCCCAAAAAATAGTCTCTTAAGCCGTTGAAAATCGACATCGAAATCCAGGTCCAATCATGCGATCAAAACTTGCTCAATTTCAATTTTTGGTGTCTCTCACTAACGAGCGGCTGTTTAGGGGTTATGCGTGTTGATCTAGGGTTATCCGAGTTATCCCAGCCTCGATTATCGGGAAAAAAAAAGGAATTATCACTAGTTTCGAAGGTTACGATCTTTCGGTTTAAGTTCGGGATTTATTGGCCATGTGTACTTTCGGTCAAATAGAATCACCTGTTATCCGAGTGTATATCATTGATCTTAGCCAAATCAAATCCGTCACCTTCCTAAGATCGACCCACACTGGCCCAAAATATTCCCTCATCGTTTCTCGAAATTTGTGCCAGACTTGCGATCTAGTCCTTGGTCCACATACCGGTTTCCTAATTAGCCATTCCCATTTGGTCAGTATCCCATGAGTGATCAGCTCCGAGCGAGACTCACTAAAGTGAAATGAAAAATAATATTCGTTTATTTGATTCTCGAATTGAGTTGAAATTTGGGGTGTTACAAATGATCACGTCAAAATCAAACATGACCAGCATTGCCAAGTCGATACTCTCCTCCTTACCCCCGATGATTATCCTACAATTAGGGCATCCAAAAGAAACTAACACCCTATCATACATGGGTGTCGACACACATAATACATTCTCAAGCAATACCGGTTCTATACCAATCAACTCAATAAACTACTCCGAAATAAAAGAATGGATCGCCCCCGGATCAAATAATGCATAAGCAGCATGATCATATAAGGAAATTAAACCTGTGACCACGCCCAGCACATTCTCAGCTTCCTTGCGCGCCATGGTATAGACCCTACCTTGAGCTGGTAGTCGCCCCTTATTCGCCGGTGGGGGAATCCCGGCTTGATTTCCTACTCGGGGCTGCTGCTGAGACATCGAAGCCGACCTCAGGGACGCGCTTGCGAGCAATTCCTGATCTGGTGCTCCATGCTCCTGCACGTAAAACATGCTCCATATCTACTTATCTGGGGACTCGGTTTCCCAATATTTCGCCTAACAGGGGGAACAAATCGTTGATTACTCGCCATTGGCTTCTTTCCTAAACGACGATTGTCCCTATTTGGGGCAAATCGCGATCCAAAGGAGGCTACCCTTTCCTGTTGATCCCGTTCGATTATCTAAGCCCTCCTAAACATTTCTCTATACTCCTTGATATCATGAGACAAAATCTGGCTCCGAAGATCCGACTTCAGTCCATCCCGAAACCTTCGAGCCTTATCTCTCGGATTCTCAACGATTGTCGGAGCAAACTTTGCTAACCTTACAAATTCAGCTTCATACTGGTTAACAGTCATCTGACCTTGACGTAGTCGCATCAACTCCATCAATTTCTTCTCCTGAGCATTCTCCGAGAAATATTTCTCATAAAAATTCTCAACAAACACAGCCCAAGTCGGGGCCATTCCTTCCGGAAACACTCCACCTTCCGTGGTGTTCCACCAATCATTGGCACCCTCCTGAAGTTGATAACCCGCCAACGTTACCTTTTCCTCATCGATGCACCCCAAAACCTTGAAGGTTTTCTCTAATTCTTCCACCCATCTTGGCGCTACTTTGGGGTTACCTCAACCATGGAATTTAGGCGGCTTCAACTTTATAAACTGTTCCACTAATTGGGGCATTTGCCTAACCCCTGCTAGTTGAGCTTGCCCCTGATAGGCTTGATTACCTCTATCACCAGCAATTGGCGCGGCCTCAGCAGCCTGCGCATAAGCTGCAGCCCTTTTTTGAGCTTGCAATCCCATTATATGCCTTATCTTACGTAGGGTCTCCATCACTTCGTCAAATCTGGGTCCTTTGCCTCACGGACTCCCTTACTAGGCTAAGCTTGGGGTTCCTTGCCCTTTCTCCTACTCATCCTGACAATCTCGACTACTCAACTACCTGCTATAATTCCACAAAGGAATTAAAGACTTAAACCAATCTATCCCAGTCTAAGCCCTAGGTAGGTCTCAAACAACAACCAAACAATCAGCATGCGGCCTAACATACTCACCTCAGGTCCTACTGCACCTGCACATTATGGTTCATATAGCCAAGCAATTCAAACATAATCACAATCAGTCAAGAGATGCATGTAGCACACAAGGTCACCCTACTGGCTACCTATGGTCTCATCGCTCCTTAACACTCCAGACTTCAACCTAATTGGACCGAGCTGACCTTGCTATGATACCAATTTAAAGAGGGGATGTCACGCCCCAAACCCCAAGAAGCGCGAGCATCCCACCATCGATCATCTATTGTGCAATGCTCCCAGGAAGCATCGCCAACCCAATGACTAACAGAGATAAAGCACAAGCGGGAGCAACGTATATAAATATATATACACCCGTACTAATATAAGATAACCAAGAGTAGCACAGAACAGAAATCCATTACATAAAAAAAAACATATACATTTCATTACTACTATTGTAAAACCTTTTTACACATACTTAATATACAGAACCACATAAACGACCAACAAAAAGCCACTACAGAACGAAAAAGGATAGGTGGCTGAGGTGAGTCAGTTAGATCTACGAGGAGGACCACAAACAAAAAGGGACGGCCTCTTCAACTAAACCTCCGGACTATCCTACGGCTTTCAGTCCGGATCTGATGACTCTGTAGGTTCTTCTAAGGACTCTCCTGAGGATCCCTCACTTGACTCGGACTCCTTTGACTCGGTAACCTGAGCAGCTGCGTGCTCATCTTCTAAATCCATCTCCAGCTCGGGGTCCAGATACATTTCCAGTCCGTCATCTGATCTTATCTCTTGGTCTGATCCCAATTCAGCTACTTCTCCATCCTCGCCTGGGTCTTGGTCCATAGGTTCTGGCTCCGGTTTATTTTCCTCATCCATTAGCTCGAGGTCCTCATACCATACCCCTGGCTATGGCTCTACGGCTATAGGATTGTTCACGATCGGGGGATTCACAATCTCGCCATCAGCCATCTGGGGCACCATCACCCCATTGATATTGATCAGGACGTCGAATGTCCTGAGAGGTCGCCCGATGTTCCCGTCTGCGTCCCTTAAGCACCAAGCTATATACCTTTGAGCCTCGTAAAAGTACTCACCCACGTTTACGAATACCACTGAACGATAACGGACGTATGCTTCTCCATTTCCTGAAGGGAAAACTCTCATCATACTATTGATCTATACAGGAATTCCAAAAAGAGGTGGTGGCTTTAGCATGTTCATGGCTGGGGGTTTGAAAAGGTAGGTTGTAACAACCGTGAGACGAATCTCAGCGAGTATAACTTCTAAACCTAGGCTAGGCTAACATGCATTGTCCTGATAAGTGACACACAATGGTCACATCAACAATTCACAATCAATTTCTAATCTAGGCTCTCGGGCCCAGATCACATACCTGGCTGACCTTGCAGGTTATGCATTTCGATATAATAATCCAATCACATACCCGAACATGTCATACGTACGTACATCATACGTATGCTCACATTATGGCTCAACGTTCTTATGCATGCAATTATGTCATTATGCCATGATTCCGATCAATCTCAAACTGTACACTGGCTCAATGTTCAATTATTATCTTAGAATTCAACCCGAACGCCCAATCCGAAGGCCTGGTCCAAAGACCTAGTTCGAAGACTAATCACAATACTCCGTGGCCCACATATAGCGTATCTGGCCCAGTGTCTCTAGCCCACGTCAAAACGCATCGGGCGCAACACCAATCTCCTCACGACTAGGACCTATTTAAAAACGCACCAAATCAATCGTTATCCGGACAAACCAAGCATCGTCCTGCTATAAAGTGCATGAGGACGGCACATCCTACATAATACGCATCAAGGCAAAATGTGATCACACAAACAAGCAGCCAGTTATTATATGAACCCAGCGTAAACGCATCGGGCATTTAGAGTGATCACATGCTCATGCCAGGCACGCATTCTCACACAATTTCATTACATGCCTCATTCTCGGCATACAAAATGCGTGACCATGCAATGTACATGAGCATCAACATACATAGGCACTCAATCAAATCAATGTCTTTGCACCGTGCCCAATTCATATACAACACGCTCAATGGCCAATTAATACCGTGTGACCCAATTCACAATGAAATACTTTAATAATTAACTCGAGCCATCAATTGGCCAATCTCACTTCACACAATGAAGCACAAACAACTCACAATTCAATCAACAACCAACCACCCCGAGTAATCCCGTCAATTACACTAATAATTCCCAAATTGGCCTATTCTAGTCCATTGGTCCATAATTGGACAACCACCAATTCAGCCCCTCGGGGTTCATAATTCTTTCCAATTAAATCCCACTAATCCACCAATATTGTTTCGGTAACAAATTTCACCAATCGGTTCACTTATTGCTCTTTATATACACCGATAATATCCAAACCGATCCAGAAAATGCATTGCTAGTCCTAATATGAGTTTAGGAGGTATACTCATCAACTCTCAAACCACGACGATGAGAAACGGTGGCCAATTACCGGTGGATGGGGGAACCAGCGGCGGCGATGGCGGTAGGTCACGGTAGTATGGACGGCGTCCCTTGGCCAGACCGTACGGCGGCGAAGGTGGTACAGGCAAGATAGCGGAGGGGAAGGGGTTTAGTCTAGTGGTGACGGCATGAGCAGTGGCGGCTGCACGAACGGCGGTGAACAGCGGCGGACGGTAGTCCTTTGGTCGAGAGAGAGAGAGAGAGAGAGAGAGAGAGAGAGAGAGAGAGAGAGAGAGAGAGAGAGAGAGAGAGACGAGGGAGAGAGAAACGGGGAAGAGAGAGAGGGGATGGGGATGAGAGAATGATGGTGGTGAGTGTGGACAGCGGCGGCGGCGGGCGGCTCCGGCGAGCTCACGGCCAAGAGAGGGAGAGAGAGACCGGCGGAGGAGAGAGAGGAAATCGGGAGAGAGAGGAAGGGGAACTGGCTGAATGGGAGTGAGGAGAGAGAGAGAGGATGGTCTAAGGTGGTCAAATATAGTGGCTAAGGGGTGCTCGTCCAACGGTTTTGTTCAAAATACCTTTGATCCAACGGTCATGGTTGATCTTATCCAAATAATTGAGGGGTAAAATGGTAATTGCGTCCAATAATTGACATAAGTCCAAAATTAATTAATTTCCTTAATTACCTCCAAAATTCGGAACCCATTTTGGCCTAGGGGCAAAATGGTCATTTTTTCAGTCCCAGGTCGAAATTCCATTTTTCACCCATACCAACCCCAAATGTGTGTGGCCAATATAACATGATGTCGGTTTCTCAAAAATAGTCTCTTAAGCCCTTGGAAATCGACATCGAAGTTCGGGTCCAATTTCGTGATCAAAACTAGCTAAATTTCTAATTTCAGGGTCTCTCACTAACAAGCGGTAGTTTGGGGGTTATGCGTATCGACCTAGGGTTATTCGAATCATGACGGTCCCGATCACTGAGAGAAAGAGAGGAATTATCGCTAGTTCCAAAGGTCGCGATCATTCGATTTAAGTTCGGGACTGGTTGGCCACGTGCACTTTTGGTTATATAGAATCACCTACGATCCGATTGTACATTGTTGGCCTTGGGTAGTCTAAGTCCAATTCTTTTCCTAAGATCGGCCCACATAGGCCCAAAATATTCCCTCATCAATTCTCGAGATCATGGCCCAATTCACGATCGGGTCCCTGGTCCATATACCGTTTTCCTAATTAGCCATACCTCATTGGTTAGTATCTCGAGAGTGATCAGCTCTGGGCGAAACTTACTAAAATGAAATGCGAAGAAATGTCAATCGGTGATGAGAGGGAGAGGGGTGGTTGAACGGTAGAGATGAGGCGAAATAGCGAAAGGCGAATGGCGGTGGCATTCAGCATTTAGCGGGCAGCTTGGCGTGCCAGGCGGTTCATGGTGACGATGAAGGCTAATCCGAACAGTGGCTCGGCGAAGGTGATGGTGGTCGGTTAGCCAAAAGGGGAAAGAAAAAGTGGTGGTGAGGCGGTTGGACAGGCGGACGGTGGTGGTTTGCGCGTCCTTATGCGGCGGCAGTGACGTGGCCGGACGGTCACTCGAACGGCCAAGGGGGAGGAAAAGGAGAGGGAGAGGGGAACGGTCGGGGTGAGGATGGTGGTATGGCAAGATGGTGACGGTGGCATGGCGGCGGCGCTCCGGCAAACGGCGGTCTTCATGACCGAGCGGAGGAAGAAGCCAGTGACGGAAAGGAAAACGTAGAGAGAGAGGGAGAGTTGGCCGGGGAAGTGGGGAAATGAGGGGTCAAAGATGGTCAAATTTAGGCTTAGTGGATTACAAGTGTCACCCATCCACTTGCTTTGACCATATTGCCCTTAATCTAAGGGTTTAGATCATCCTTATCTAAATAATTGAGGGGCATTTTGGTCCTTTGGTGCAATAATTGAGGCTGATCCAAATTAATTATTTAATTCCTTAATTAAACCCAAAATTCGGAATTAATGAAATAGGCCTAGGGGCAAAACGGTCATTTTCTGGTCCCATGCTGAAATTCCATTTTTCGACCGTACCGACTCCAAATATGATTAGCCAACATAATATGATGTTGTCCTCGCAAAAATAATCATATACGCCCTCGAAAATCGATGTCCAAGTCCAGATCTAATTTCGTGATCAAAATTGCTCGATCTCAATTTTAAAGTCTTTCACTAACGAGCGGCTGTTTAGGGGTTACACGTATCGATCTAAGGTTATCCGAGTAGTGATGGTCTCGATTATCGAGAGAACGAGAGGAATTATCGCTAGTTCCGAAGGTTGCGATCGTTCGGTTTAAGTTCGAGATTTGTTCGCCACGCGTACTCTCGATCGTACGGAATCACCCGCGGTCCGATTGTACGTCATTGGCCAAACTAAATCCGTCACCCTCCTAGGATCGGCCCATATTGGCCCAAAATATTTCCTTATCATTTCTCGAAATTGGTGCCCGATTCGCGTTCGGGTCCCTGGTCCACGCACCGTTTTCCTAGTTAGCTATTCCCATCGGTTAGTATCCCGAGAATGATCAGTTCTGTGCGAGATTTACTAAAATGAAATGAGAAATAATATCAATTTTATTAATTCTAGAAATGGGTTGAAATTCGGGATGTTACATATGGCTCCAGCTCTTGAAAACTTAGTATCTTCTTGTCGATGAGCTGCTAAACTTTATATTTCAAGACTACACAATTATCCACATCGTGTCCTCTTTCTCTGTAACAGCTCGAATTTCGATGTAATTCCGAGATCAATAAATTGATATTATTCCTCATTTCATTTTAGTAAGTTTCGCCTAGAGCTAATCACTCTTGGGATACTAACAAATAGGATATGGCTAATTAGGAAACGGTACATGGATCAGGGACTCGATCGTGAATCGGACACCAATCATGAGAAGTAATGAGAGAATATTTTAAACCGATGTGAATCGATCTTAGGAAAGGCAATGGATTGAGTTTGGTCAAGGCCAACGATGTGCAATCGGATCACATATGATTTTGTAAGACCGAAAGTGCACGTGGCCAACTAGTCCTGAACCTGAACCGCATGATCATGATTCTTGGAACTAGTGATAATTTCTCATTCTCTCAAAGAACAGGACCGCTATGACTTGGATAACCCTAGGTCAATACGCGTATACTCTAAACAGCCGCCCGTTAGTGAGAGACCCTAAAATTTGAAATCGAGCAAATTTTGATCACAAAATTGAGCCTGGATTTAGATGTCGATTTTCGACGGCTTAAGAGATTATTTTTGGAAATCTGACGTTATATTACGCTAGCCACGCACATTTTGAGTAAGTATGGTTGAAAATTGAAATTTCGATCTGAGGGTGAAAATTTACGATTTTGCCCTCAAGACACCTATTAGGAATTTGGAGGCTGTATGAGGTTATTTTTTGAGGTCAGTGTCATTTTGGAGTGGCCACGTACATTTGGAGTGGTTTCGGTCGAAAATTGGAATTTTGGCTCGGAAGTGAAAAATAATATTATTTTAATCCTCAGGACTTTGCGATCGATTTTCGAAGGCTTAAGAAGCTATTTTCGCGATTTCGACGCCATATTATGTTGGCCACATTCATTTGGAGTTGATTTAGCTAAAAATTGAAATTTCGACCCGGGACCGGAAAAATGACCATTTTGTCCCTGGGATATTTTTTATCCGAATTTTTGGAGAATTATTTGAGATATTTAAGTGTGCTTATCAGCTGCATTATTGGACTAAATGACCACTTTGCCCCTCAATTATTGGGCTAAAATGAATTAGAACCGTCGGATTAAAGGATATTTTTGTCAAACGCGCGGATCGGCGACACTTGGCGCCACCAGCCACCCTTTTTGACTACCTTGGACCAACCCTCTCTCTCTCCTCACTCCCCATTCGGCCAAACCTCCTCCCCTCTCTCCTGAAATCCTCTCTCTCTCCCTTTTCTCCCTTGGCCGGAGCTCGCTGGAGCCACGCCGACCGCCATCCATTGGTGCCACCACTGCTGCTGCCCCGCTTGACCTCATCTCGCCACCAGCAACCCCCCAGCATCACCACTCTCACCCGTCCCCCTCTCTTACTTTCTCTTTCTCTCTCTTTTTCGTCCGGCTCAAGGGACCGCCGGAGCTCACCGCCGTCGCGCCAAAGCCCAATCGGCTGAACCGCTGCCGCCGTGACCCACTAGCCGTCCGTACGATTCCGTATAGTGACCGTATGTCGTCTGTACGGTGTCGCCGGGAACGCCGCTGCCGATTTCACTGTTTACTAGTGATCGGCCGCTGTTCCTTGTCGTCATGGCTTAGGATTATCTGAGTAAACCCCTTAAACCTTGATTAGGATTGGCAATACATTTTCTAGACTGATTTGAGTATTATCGGGGTATATTAGAAATAATTATTGAACCAATTAGTGAGAATTAGTAGCCGAATAATATTGGTGTATTATTGTGATTAATTTAGAGACCAAAAATGGACCCCGAGGGCAATGAATAATGGCTGTTAACTTGTGAGAAAAACCAGATTTGTAAAAGCTCAATCGGGGCCCGAAAAGTTCTATCTTTTTCTTTCTTGAATCGTGTCAGAGATATGAAAGTTTCTGCCAGAATTGCGTTTATAAAACTAACTCCACCACATATTAGTTTTACCGTCCATGCTATGACAGGATCAATAGCATTTTGGCGGAATGGAAAAATGATGAGTCCGAAGAAGGCTAAGACAAAAATCTTAGACCTCATGAGGACGGAGTTGTTTTCAAAACATTCGATAAGAAAAGATAACGGGCATGCTTGACAATTACCTTTTAACACTTTTTCAATTTCCTTTTTGGTCAAATTAAAAAAATTCAGCAAGCACTATCGCAAGATCTACTTTAATGGGTGGTTCGACTATATGCAAATCAATTGATTTCCCAATGGCAAAACTGTATTCTTCCAGAGTCGGTGTAAGCTCAAACTTACCTCCCAACACAAATGTGGTCCTCTTGGGGCATCAAAAATGAGCGAGTGCCTGCATGATTCCGCTCTGGACATCTATGTTTAGGATCGGCAGCATGAATCTGATGCGCTTGAGAACGTACTGCTAACCATCTGGCTTCAACTGACTCCATAATTTCTTGAGCTCTAGCTTCGGAGTAGGCACAAAACGAATATCGAGGCGACCCATTCTTATATAGACCATGTGCCAAATGACTCAACCTAAATCATCGACCGACCCAATATAAGATGAAGAAAACTAAAGAAAAAGCTCGAGAAATTACCATCCTTGGGGAGAGAATGTCAATCACAGAGACATGCACATGAATCGTGAGTGTAAACCTTAATCTATTTACCCTAAAGGCTTTTGCAAAATGAAATGATGGACGGAACAACACGTCGCAGCCTCGCGCACATTCATCATGACTAGTCGCAGCCTTGCATGCAATAGTTATGACTAGTCGGGTCCAATCACTTCAGCTTGGTTCAGTCGACAAAGGGAACCTCTATGTGTAGTAGCCTCACGTGCATGAGGACGACCCTTGAGCCATTTTTTGGAAAATTTCGGGATCCAAATAGGATAACCTTTAGCGAAGTCTTACCACCAAGGTTAAAGAACCATCTAAATACTATCTTAAAACTATGGATGTGACTCAGGTCCGGTCACAGGTTATGTGTGGTGTAGTACAAATACTGTAAATCATGCACAACAGTTGTATGCAAACAACACTTCAATAGTGCAAATATTAAATCACAATTCCACTCCACTAAGCCTACAAAACAAAGGGTTAGCCAATCACTACTCCCCTTATAATTCCCATCCTGCAAAAATATTTAACACCTAGGAATGAGAATTCAATCAAATTTTGTCAAATCGAGTGATTTTTCCATAAAAATTTTTTGCCAAAGTCCTCCTTAAATTTTTTTAAAAAAATTCAAGTAATCCCCAGTAGAGTCGCCATGCTGTCGCGACCTAAAGAAAATCGGTGTTTTCAATCTTAGGCTAATGGATTACTAGATCAATTAAATTAACTAACCTAGCTCAAGTTCTCCCAAACTCTACCAAATCGCAACTTAGGTCCAATTGTGAACATGCAAATATTTTCAATAGGAATCGCCACTAATCATTTAGGGTAGGTTGATTAGAAACCTAAATAAAATAGCGGGTGTACTATTTTATTCCTATGAACCAGAAATCATAAATTCGGGACTTGGTTACACTAAATTCCTTAACGCCCTTTCGGTACCAATTTCAAGAAAAACACTCAATTTGACAATTTTGATAAATTCTGATTTAAAGTTCAAAGGTGCAGAAATTTCTTTTTGATTTTCTTTTATTTAAATGCAAGCTAACCTATATGTAATGACATGCAAAAATTGACATGCGATTAATGCAACTTAACATGCAAACTATATGTCATGTGACGACGTGACCTATTTCTAATGACGGGTATATTATTTTTTGTATTTTTTTTAAAAATGAAATTCAGAATTAAAAAATGCCAATTATCTAAACGTGCAATTTTAAACTAAAGAAATTAACCTATTCTAGAGCAATCTTTTTGGTATTTTTTAATGAAAATTCGAAATTAAAATCAAGTAAAAAAAATAAAACCACTAAATCATTCGAATTAAGTTTCGATCTGAAGCCTGACAGATCGATCCTAAAATTCGAAATACCCGCTATGAAAATAATTCTATCTCAAGCTTGATAGATAGATTTATTTCCACGTGTACGGTTGCGGATTAGGAATTTTTCCTAATCGATCACATCTTGAAAAAGTTAGATATCTCAAATATCTTGGATATATTCAAAATATTTTGAAAATTCTAAATTCTATCCAAATTTAGCAAGTAGATATCCAAGGTTTCAAAAAAAGAAATAAAATCCTAATTGGAATAATGCTTATTACCCAAATATGCAAAATTAGATATCAATAAGCACAAATTAGGCAACCAAATATTCTAATCAAATCAGGATAAGAATATTACCTGATTTGCATATTTCTTTCCTAATTTGAATTTGTAGCGGATCGAGATTGCGGATCAGCGGTGATCGGCGGTGTGTCGGGAACGGCGGTGGCTTACGACGCGACAGGGAGCAGTCGCGGTGCAGGCGGGTAGTCGCGGCGTGAGCGGAGCAACGTCATGGCTCCAGGCGATGACGTGTGGCGGCACGAGGAGAGGTGCGAATGGCAGTGGCGATGCGGCAGCGCCACTCTCTCTGAAAATTCTCTTGGATAACTTGTTCGATGCACCACTGATGACCTTGGTGACGCGGAGGAGGGTGACCTTGGCCTTGAGCTCACCCAAAAACTCATGTTCACAGCAATAGTGATAGTGGTGACAAGCTTGGTGATGATCCTATCCCAATCCAATCGGAAGCTGGTCGATTCAAACAAAGTCTGCAAGTTTTGCTCGGTCAAAGAGTGGAAACAGACAAAGGTAGTCTTCGTGTGTGTCCTTCGTTGACTTGTTGTTCCTTTCTTGTCTTCAAGCATCCCAATACATGCTGGTTTTCTTCATCATATCTCTTCTTCTTCGTGTATTGCAGCGGGTGTTGCGGAGCGGCGTCGGGAGCGGCGGCGGTCCGACGTGGCGGGTGAAGGCGCGATGGGTGGTGGCGCGGCGTAGCGGTGGCGTGCCGATCTCCTCCTCTCTCTCTTTTCTCTCTAAAAATTCTGATTTGCAGATTATGAGAGCCCCTAAATTATGAGACCTAAACATATATTTATAATGCTAACCTAGGTCAATTGATCGGGCTTTCTAGTCCTAATGGGCTTAGGCTTGGGCTTAGGCTTTAATTATCATTTAATTTCAAGTGGGCTAAATTAATGTGGGTTTCTATTTAATTAAGCATAATGGGCTAATTTAAGCTCAAATTAAAATAACCGAGCCCGTTTAACTTGTGATTTTTTGCCCTTGCTTTCCGAGTGAGCCGAGTCTCATTCGATGCCCAAGCTCAATTTACATGACGAATTTTAGGCTCGCTTGCCACTGCCAATCCGATGCGGAATGCAATTAATCTAAATGAACCTAAACTATATGCTATGCAATTTTAATATTTTTATTTAGGGGTTAAAATTTAATCTCTAATTTTCTATGCAATTAACACTAAATGATGCGCCAAAATTTAGGTGTCAACAACAGGTTGTGCATAGGTTGTGCATGTTGTTTGGGTTGGATTCTGTCTTGTTTTGTTTGACTGTCATTCGGATTTGGATGCATGTTCGACATGAATTGGATTCATCCATTGTGGGACTTTTAGGCTGTTTTGTTTGACATGAATTGTATTCGGCACAGGTTGTGGGACTTTTACGCTTTTAACAATGTCATTGCGTGTTTGACATGAATTGGATTCATCTATTGTGGTATATTATTGTTTTGTTTGAATGTCATTCGGATTTGGATTCTGTACTATGCATTGTGTATTTTTTGAATGACTACAATGGAGTCGAGTAGTTGTCTATCAACGATGCGACTTGAGGGCGATCGCAAAATTTTTATGTTTTCAAAACCAAAAAGATAAATATATGTGTAAATTAGGAAATTCTATGATATTGCATGACATAACTTAATCGAGGAATTTGGTACAAAATGGGTGATGTGGGAGCTGCTAACTCTTACCTCACATTTAATCAAATCCTTGGATCTAGATATTTAGTCTTAGGAGATCAATTGACCCTAGGTGATTAGTTGACTTCCCTATAACAACCAAGGATTTTATGTTCCCAGTCGACCTACTAATAATTTGTGGCGACTCTTAGGCTCCATTCGTTTTACGGAAAGTAAATTTCAAGAAAACGTTTCCTAGATTTTCTGACGTTCATTTCACGGAAAATGAGTTTTATTCTCAACATCATGTTGCTTCACTCATGTTTTCTTCTTACATATTAATCACCAGAAAAGAGATAATATTTAAGTGCTTGTTAAATGTTTTTGTAGACAGTTACCACAACTGTTATTTGTGGCAAAATACGAGCTAAAAAAGCTCGTAGATATTTTCGGACAGCTTGCTTTTTATCGGGAGCGATAGCAAGTTTGTTCATTTTCTCAAGTTTATCTTTTGCTTTCACAAATAAAATGGTAAGCTTCATAACGTATGCCATTATATGTCCCTAATACATGCTCATATTTTTTAACATATTTATTTTCCTTCCAACTTGTTAGTATAAACGTGGAAACCACATGCGTCATGGTGTAGCTTGTCATGGTGTAGCTTCAAAAAGAAGACCAGGCCTTTCCCCTTCCTCATCCTCGTCCCCGTCCCTTTCCTCTTCCCCTGCCCTTTCATCTAATCCTCAACCAGTACATGCTGATGGACATATTGGCCTTTTCTTTGACCCTCAAATGCGAACTGAATCTACTTCAGTTCTATCGCCTTCAATTCCACCTTCTTCTTTAGTGCAACACTTGAATGATGAAGAAGATAGCTGATTCATGATATGCCCATTTGGAGATTCGTAAGTACTTTATTTTTTTAAGGGCAAAAGAATACTACAAGTGCCATAACTTGTGTACGGCGCTCATTTTCGTACCATAAGTTTTTTTTGGATAACTTTAGTGCTAAAATTTTTGAAAAACGATCACTTAAGTGCTAAAATTTTTTAAAAACAATCACTTAAGTGCCAACTCCGGTTCTGTACATAATTTTTTGTCGAAAAATCGACGTGGCATTTTTTTTATTAATTTCTGAAGCTGATGTGGCTCCCCGGAATTTGGCACTTGAGTGATCGTTTTTAAAAAATTTTAGTACTTAAATGATCATTTTTAAAAAATTTTAGTATTTAAGTGATCGTTTTTCAAAAATTTTAGTACTGAAGTGATCCAAAAAAAAAAAAACATTTACCTTTACCAAAAAAAAAAAGTGATCCAAAAAAAACTTATGACACTTAAGTGATCGTTTTTCCTCCGACTTAGCACCAAAGTGATTCGAAAAAAAGTTATGGCACCAAAGTGATATCTGTACACAAGTTATGGCACTTATAGTGTCCTTTTGCCTTTTTTTTTTTAAGTATATGTAAATTATTATGGATGTCAATTGAATTGTCCGTATGCTTAATTGTCCATATCGTTATAACCTGTTTATAGATTCACAGATACTATGTATGTTGTGAGGAAACTTAATAAAATAGTCAATAACCATTGGATGGGGGCAGTATAGTAATTGGACTACCGCTCCAAAAGAGGTAAAGGAATTGTGGTGGAATGAGTTCAAGGTAAGTTTTGTCCTTCTATTTTCTTAGAAACTAAGTTTGGTTTAGTATACTGAGTGTACAATTGTTTTTCTATTGATTGCAGTGGAAGTTTAGAGGGGATGACGCAGCAGAGAAAGAAGTTAGAAGAATTTTTAAGAAGAAAGCCGATGATCACATGCGAAATATGATGAATAGAGCAAAGAGAAGTCAAGAAAAAGTGGATTTTATTACGGTTGACAATTGGACAGAAATTAAGAGAACTTGGGACATTGAAAAGTATAAGCAAATCAGTGAACAAAATAAGAAGAATCGAGCTTCTAGTTCTAGTGAAGGGTTTGCCACATATGCTGGGGGCTCCATCAACATCGGGGAGTATAGAAAAAGAATGGTAAGTATGTTAAACATGTTGTAAGATAATTTAACGATTACTCATTTATGTTTATATTTTGTAGGCTGATGAATTGGGAATGCAACTGACATTTATAGCTACATTTGAATGCATATTTTAGAAAAAGATAAGACATGGACTGGCGATCAAGCAAAAGCTATTACGGTATGTAAGATTATATTTTGTAGTTATATATATGAAGTTATTTTATTTTCATCTATATTGTTAATGTAGGACAAATATGATGAACTTGTAATGAGCACTGCTGCTAGTGGTGGTGATGGTGTTGCTGTGTTCAAGCCATCGGTTGACAGTATGGCATTATGAATGGAGGCATCGGATGGAATGAGAAGAGGTCAAATATTTGGGATGGGATCCTTGTCAAGGATATACATAACGCAGGCTGCTGCACCTTCATCCTCCAATGCGGCTTTTTTAAGGAGGACACAATACGAGGAGCAAATGACCTAAGAATTGAGCCAACTAAAACATTTACTTGTACAGAAGGATGAAGAAATAAGAGAAATGAAACAACATTTGCAATTAATCCTGCGACACCTCAACCTCGATCATGATGACGTTCCTCTTGTACCTCCCATTAATCTAATAGGTGATGGGCACAATGATGAGCGACACAATGATAATGATATTGCTGATGATGATGATCATTTTGTCGGTCTTTGGTAGTTAAAATTTCCAAACTCAAAAGTAATCTTTCTTCAGCATTATCTATTTATAGGACAAGTTATTAGTTGTTGCATTTATTCAATGCACATGTATTGATTCTGTTAAAAGTTCAAGTATTGTTCATGTTGAGTTTTTGCACATGTACACGAGAGACAATGGACTAATCAAGTTGATGCTAAGCTATCTCTCTCCCTTGTTCACGCACGCACGTGCATTCTAGGAATAGGCTAGGATATGAATTACTTGGCACTGATTCTTTGAAGAATCTTTGGAATGATCATGATGCCATATTGTGTTGTTATCTATTATTTGTATTACTCGAAATTGTTAAAAGTGAATTTTGCCATGTATGTAATTTGGAATGATTAATGACAATCTTTCTTTTGGTTTGGCAGTCTATTCCAGCCTTCGTCTTTGCAAACCAGGTAGGATTTGACATATTAGACACCACTTTTGGTGGCTTTACAAGATATCACTTTGGATTAGATATTTGACGAGTCAGTTCGCAGAGGATTGTGCCTTGGGTTCACTAAGTTAATGCAAGAGGTATTTCTATCATTCTTTATGCTACATGACAATAAGCATTCGGTTTGCATACATGCCCTCTGGAATTGGTCTTTTGTGTGAGCATAGCCTAATATATTCTTTTTTGAACACCCTCCTTTCTGCTGTTGAATAGATGTGAAAAAATTAAAAGGGGTTAGGAGTTTGATATTGTGATGTCTTCTGTTTGCGTTGCAGATGGACAGGACTTCGATTCTTGGAGACACTATAGACTACGTGACTACATGAAAGAACTTCTTGGCAAGATTAATAGTTGGCAACAAGAGAGCAAACTGGATTTGAAGTAGTTGAATTTGTTGGATCCTCTCAAGGATTTTTCATACAAATTTAGTGCTTTTTTCCATTTCTTTCTTTTTTATGTTTGTTCTTGTCTTGACCGTGCTTCTATAATGTTAAATATAAATTCTATAATTGCTATTAATTAGATTTCAAATTGAAATTGTCCCTAAACAACATTCGTCGTAGACTTCATCGCTAAATTATTCATTAAAATTTGTCGCCAAATTCATTTCGGAACAATGTTCGTGGCAAATGTCAAAAATTTTCGTGGAAAATTAGTGACGAATTTTGCCACGAATAAGTTCGTCGCAAAATACTAACCAAAAACAAAATTTGGTGGCAAATTAGCCATGAATTTTGTCACGAAATTTGTTCGTCGCAAATTAGCGATACATTTTGCCACGAATAATTAGCGATGAATTTTTTTTTGTCGCCATCTTGTGACGAAAATTGAAATTTTCCATCGCAAAATTTTGGGATGGCCTATTAGCGATAAATTTTTTTTCGTCGCAAATTCGTTTAGCAACGAATTTTGCCAAATTTTTCATGGCAAAATTCGTCACTAAAACTAACTTTTTTTTGTAGTGATTGTTCACATATAAAATGCATATCAATTAGGTTTGTGCATATGATCGAATTGGTGGCTTGACAAATATTCCATGGTCATTGTTCAATTGAGACATAGTAAGACAGAGGGATTGAATTCCACTGTAGCCAAAGTTGACAGGTTCGTTATATTCTTAAAGCATTCACACTGTCTGAGTAACCATGACATATTGCCAGATGTCAATCATGGCCTGTAAGACCTAGAGATTGATCGGAACGATCAATTCTCTCGGGAGTACTAATGTATTAGTGCAATTCTTACTACCAACTTAGTGATAAACCTAGGGATGTCACACACCATAACTAATTTAAGATGACGTTGTATGGAAGAGACGATATTGCAAATATGTTTGCAATTGACTTGAGTCGAACTAAAATTAAATTAAATGGGATTTAATTTAAGTAAATTTTAGTCATGGTCGTGTGTGCATATGATGCTCACGAAATACACATATAATGATCGTGCACATGCACGATCAGCAACTGTTGCTATTCGCCATATTAAAAAGCACGATCAGTAGCAGTTGTAGGATGATGAAAGCAAGTATGCATTTATCATGTGTTCATGAGAGTTAAGAAAATATATTTTCTCTCTTTCGATGCCGTGATCGAAATATTGAGAGTACGGAGAATTGTCGCCATAAGATTGCTAGCACAATTATATTGGTGATTACTCGCAAGTTTTTCCTTCCGTTTATTGTGCGATTGATGGTGTGTTTGAACTAGAGGTCTGATGCTTGTGAGGTTTGAACCGAAGAACATCCGAACCGAAATCGTTATCGGCACACTGCGAAAGGTAATCCTTTCAACCCCTTATGGTTTTCCAAATTTTGATTGAAACACACAAACAATGCCTTTGGAATATGTATGATTATATCTTTTCATTGCGTTTATATTTAATTTAACTATGCATGTTTCGTAGGAAATCAATAGTGGTATCACAGCCAATCCTTAGGCGTTCTCATGCGTTTAATTGATTTTGGTTCATATATATTTTTGCGATCCAATGGCCAATTTATATTTGTTAGGAGAATTGCTGCTCTTAAGTGGCTTATAGAAGTTGATTAATTTATATGATAAATTTGGTCAACTGAGCAAAAATTGGAATTGAATCAATTTTGAATAAAAAATCCGTAGCTTGTTTTCTTTTGCAAAATGATTACAACTATGAATCTAGAGGCTACAACACTACCTTCACTTGGAATCATGCACGTGAAATTTGTTTCATCAGCTTTGCTTTCTTGACACGGCTTACGTTGCTTGGCCTTGAATTTGATTCAATGCAGAATGTTATTTGTGCCTTCCAAAGCTTTAAATTTAGAATTTATGGCTCGAGAGGAAGGGTGGTGATCATGCAAAAACCCTTAATCAATATGATTGATGTATGGATGAATGTATGATATTCACATGTATTTTTGGGATTAAAATTATTAAATAGAGGCTGCGTCATTCCTTTTTATTTTCCATGTAATGTATTTTTAGTGTAGTTTAGTATAATCCATCATTGATGTAAATGTTACGAATAGAGGAGCCACTAAGCCAGAGAGCTCTATGGGCTCGGTTCGTGAAGTGTTCAAGGATCCAAGAAGTGAAGAGCAGGTCTCT
Organism: Syzygium aqueum; assembly: GCA_031216185.1. Taxonomy (NCBI): domain Eukaryota; kingdom Viridiplantae; phylum Streptophyta; class Magnoliopsida; order Myrtales; family Myrtaceae; genus Syzygium; species Syzygium aqueum. Next base: position 21,124,923 of record CM062238.1, read on the forward strand.
ATTATTAAAACATTAAAATGGCTAAAGCTCATTGGCTTGAGACCCATTGAGCCATAATTCCATGATCACCACGTAGGATAGATATTTAAGCATTTGATATTTATTTATTTATTCATTTAGTTGTTATGCATGTTAAACCAGTTAATGTGCAAAGTGAGACCATTAATAATGACCCAAACCTCCTTATTAAGTATACTAAGTCAAAACGGGGTTCGGACTTGTAGCCTTCCATTGTCGTGGTTGGGTCCAACATTATAGTGGTTGATTAACCGGCTATGGATACATAGGGGTCAAATGCCATTTATAATATTGGATCACTCCATTATGCATATGATGTTATGGGGTTGAAGTTGAACAATTTCCAATAATTGTCAGGTGAAGGGATTGTTTGTGTTTTCAATACTTGCATGAAATGATGGGCTAGACTTAACTATGATCATGATGTCAATAACGTCAGGTGAGACTTTCATAGTTTAGAGGCCCAAGTTATGATTGGAACTCGCATATGATGCGTTGAACAAGTTGGTTCACTCACTAAGTTCATAGAACATCAATAACTATCAGGTGAGGTGGTCTATGGGCTAGTGGGACTCTAATCTCTACTAGTAATTTTTACCCAACAAAGATTACCATTTTCCTATTTTATGGAGTATGGGATTCAAAAAATTTAGTGGGAGGCACTATTTCATTTAAAGGCCAAAATGAAATGGTTATTTTGAAAGACAACGGCTAATAATTTATTTTCTGTGAAGATATATTATTACTCTGAAAATGGTGACCACAAATCCACTCGCTTCTATACTTGACAATAATTGTTTGACTGGACCTAATTTCACTGATTGAGTGAGGAATTTGAGAAATGTTCTCAATTCGAAGAAAATCGGTATGTTCTTGATGAAAAGATGCCAGACTCCTTTCTTGAGGGTGGGACTCAAGAAGAGCACGTCAATTATGATAAATGGCATGATGATGACTTAAAAGTCAGGTCGTACATGCTTACTTCAATGAATAATGAATTGCAGAAGAAGGATGAAACTATGGAAGATGTTAGGTTGATCATCTTGCACTTAAAAGAATATTTTGATGAGAATGGTCGAACCTCTAGATATGAGATATCTAAGGCATTGTATCGTATGAGGATGGCTGAGGGATTATTAGTTATTGATCATGCTTTGAAGATGGTCTGGCACATAGAAGAGTTGGTTGTGCTTAATCTTGTTATGGATAATGAATTAGCTGTGGATTTGATTCTCCAATCTTTGCCCGATTCCTTCTCTGGCTTTGTCTAAAACTTCCACATGCATAAGATGGAGAAAACTCTTGCTGAGTTACATAGCATGCAGGTAGTATATGAGAAGGAAATGCACAACACGAGGCCTAATGTGGTGGCTATGGCTAAGGCTTCTTCTTCAAAGAGTAAGACTGTTTTGAAAAAAAAGAAATGGAAGAGGCTTATGAAACATGCTGTGTAATTAAAACCCAAGGTTGAAAAAGGGAATTGTCATTATTGTGATGTCAAAGGGCATTGGAGGAGGAACTGCAAGAAGTATCTCGCAAGCTTGAAGGTCAAGCCTAAGGACCAACCTTGCGAAAGTATGATGTCTATGCTTATTGAAACTAATCGTATGGTTAGTGATGAGTCCAACTTATGAGTTCTAGATTTTGCTGTAACCTCACATATTTGTATGTCTTTGTAGAATCAGGAAATAAGTAGGATGATGGGGCGAAATGAAATTGTCCTGACATTTGTAAATGGAGCAAGAGTTGCTGCATTAGCTGTAGGGACTTTTCGTTTATGTTTGCCTTATGGACATGTATTGGTATTAAAAAATTACTTGCATGATAAGAATGTTGTTAGGAACATCATCTTTATATCTCGTTTTAGTATAGAGAATTATGAATTTTCTTTTGTTGATAATGTATGTTCTATTTATCATAATAGAAGATGTGTTGGTTCTGACTTATTAACCAATAATCTTTATACCATTACAATGTCCGATAATGCGATTACTAATGCCAATAAGCAATACAATAATGATATAAATGCCATAACTAATAAACGCACTAGAGATAGTCCAAACCCAAAGTATGTTTGGCATCTCCGATTAGGTCATATTGGAGAAGACATAATCAACAAGTTAAGTAACGTGGGTATATTGATCCATTAATGTTGGAGCCATACTCAGCTTGTGAGGCATGTCTTCTAGGAAAATGACCAAAGCGCCTTTTGTAGGACATAGTGCTCAAGCTGCTGACATACTAGGATTGATACATACAGATGTATATGGACCAATTAATGAAAATGCTAGAGATGGTTATTCTTACTTCATTACCTTCATCGATGATCAGTTAAAGTATGGTTATTTGCACTTAATGAAGTATAAATCTGAATCTTTTGAAAAGCTTAAGGAATTCAAGGCTGAAGTTGAGAAATAAACAGGAAAATGTATTAAGGCTCTTCGATCTGATAGAGGAGGTAAATACCTTAGTACTAAATTCCTAGACTATCTTAAAGATAATGGCATTGTATCACAGTGAACACCTCCTGGAACTCCAGAGCACAATGGTGTATTTGAACGAAGAAATTGCACTTTATTAGATATGGTGTAATCTATGATGAGTTAAAATCGATTTACCTATATCCCTTTAGGGATATGCCCTCGAGACAGCTACATATATACTGAGTAGAATGCCATCCAAATCTGTTCCAACTACGCCTTATGAGATATCGCATAGTAGGAAACTAAGCCTTAATCATATTAAGATTTGGGGTTGTCCAGCTTTCGTCAAAAAGTTGAAAATGGAAAAAGTAGAGGCTAAGTCTGAACAAGATCGCTTCATTAAATATCCAAAGGAGTCTCTTGGATACTATTTCTATTTTCACTCTAACCTAAGAATTTCGGTCAGTAGGCATGCTTCTTTTTAGAGAATCAGTTCGTTCAGGAAGGTGGTGCTGGACGAAAAATGGTCTTACAAGTAGAGAACAATGAAGTACCAAATAACCAAGTTCGACAACTATCTCTAATTCAGTGGGATCTTTTGATACACAACCTCTTAGGAGAAGTGCGAGAACGTCTCATCCACCTGCTCATTATAGATACTTGGTTGAATATATTGAACCATTATTCATTGTGAATGATGGTGATCAACCTGGTGATCCAAACATTTAAGAGGAGGCGATGTTGAACATTGATTTTGGTAAATGGCTAGAAGCCATGAAATCCAAAATGGATTCAATGTATTCCAATGAAGTTTGGACCTTAGTTGACTTGCCTGATGGTATTGTATCAATTGGCTGTAAATGGATCTTCAAGAGGCTTAGGGTCAAGTTGAAACTTACAAAGCACGGCTCGTGGCGAAAGGATATCATCAAAAAGAAGGAATCGATTATGATGAAACTTTCTCAACTGTGGCCATGCTAAAATCCTTTCGGATTATGTTGGCTATAGCTACACACCTAGATTATGAGATATTCCAAATGGATGTCAAGATGGCTTTTCTAAATGGTTTTCTTGAGGAGGACATCTATATGGAACAACCACAAGGTTTTGAATCCAATAGTGAAAGTCGGAAGGTGTGTAGGCTTAAGAGATTCATTTATAGACTCAAACAAGCCTCCAGAAGTTGGAACATCCGTTTTGATGAAGTAGTCAAATCGTTTGGCTTCATAAAAAACTCGGATGAACTTTGCGTATACAAGAAGGTCAATGGGAGTGCAATTGCATTTCTAGTTTTGTACATCGATGATATACTTTTGAACGGGAATGATGTACTGATGATATCATCGATCAAACTATTCTTGTTATAGAAATTCTCCATGAAAGATTTAGGAGAGGCAACCTATATTTTAGGTATCAAGATCTATAGAAATAGATCGAGACGATTGATTGGCCTCTCACAGTCTACGTACATAGAAAAAGTGTTAACACGTTTTAACATGCAATTTTCTAAAGGAGGATTATTGCCTTTTGGGCATGGAATCCATCTTTCCAAAGAGATGTGTCCCAACACTCCTGAAGAAAAAGAGCGGATGGCAAAGATACCTTACGCATCTACTATTGGAAGCATAATATATGTTATGCTATGTATGAGACCTAATATTGCACATGCTATAAGCATTACTAGCATATATCAATCTAATCCAGGGGAAGAGCATTGGATGACAGTCAAGAATATCTTTAAGTACTTGCGATGGACTGAAGATTTATTCTTGATATATGGAAAATAAGAGTTTAAAGTTGAAGCTTATACTGATTCCGATTTTCAATCGGATCCTAATGATTATAAGTTTACATTTGGGTTTGTCTTTACACTCAATGGTGGCGCAGCTAGTTGGAAGAGTTCCAAACAGAGCATAACTACTGATTCCACCATTGAGGTAGAGTATGTACCCACTTCTGAAGCAGCAAAGGAAGTTGCTTAGATGAAGGAGTTCATTTATGAACTTGGAGTCATTCCTTCCATTGAGCAACCAATTACATTATTTTGTGATAACAATGGGGCAATAGCTCAAGTGAAGGAACTAAGGTCTCACTAGAAGTCCAAGCACATTGAGAGATGCTTCCATCTCATTAAAGAAATTGTTGGGAGAGGTGATATCACCTTGCAAAAAATTACCTAAGCGGAAAATGTGGCAGATCCCTTCACTAAGGCCTTGCCTCAGTCTTCTTTTGAAAGACACATTGACAAGATGGGTTTGAGGTACCAGACAAATTGGCTTTAGTGCAAGTGGGAGATTGCTAGATGTATGCCCTAAAGTCACCATGTAATAGTTACATGTTAAGGATTTAAGTCGTATTTTCAATTTCATTATTTATTTAATGGCAAGGACGTATTCATTCATTTGTCCAATTATTTAAATATATGAATGATTTCATAATATCATTTGTGGCTGGACCTATTCTTGAGATGTTAAGAATATGTGTGATAGGTTCACAGTTAGACCGAATCTTTAAATTATTCCTAGTCGATGGATCATTGGGTGGATATTAATGATCTTGTTAGGAACGGTGTGTTGTTAATTTCATCATTAAGTATTGGATACTTAAGGGAATGACAAGTTACGAGTCATTAGGTATTATGATGCCTGAGTTAGAATACAGGTGTTTGTACCAGACAAGTTCACTAAACATGACACGCATATAATGATTAGCAACATGAAAGCTTTTAGCGTGGTTAATGCCTAATCGTTCATGCTCTGGTCTTGTGTAAATAATCTTTAGACCTGAGACATAGTATGGACTTGTGTGTTGGATGGCTATAGTTTACAAGTGCACATATTGCTGATTCGTTGATCCGTCTCTGTACTTGATAGCCATAGTTCCTTCACATACGAAGGTACATTTGTGCGCAAAATGAAATCTATCTCCTTGTTATACGCAAGGTACAATAATGATGCCCTTTGCAATCTAATCTTGACACTGCATTAAAATCCTCGACCGGGGCTGTAGTCGAGAATGAATTGTTTACATATAAAATGCATATCAATTAGGTTTGTGCATATGATCAAATTGGTGGCTTGACAAATATTCCATGGTCTTTGTTCAATTGGGACATAATAAGATAGAGGGATTGAATTACACTGTAGCCAAAGTTGACAGGTACATTATGTTCTTAAAGCATTCACACTGTTTAGGTAGTCATGACATATTGCTAGACGTCAATCATGACTTGTAAGACCTAGAGATTGATCAGGACAATCAATTCTCTTGGGAGTACTAATGTGTTGGTGCAAGTCTTACTACCAACTCAGTAATGAACCTAGGGTTGTCACACACCATAATTAATTTAGGATGATGTTGTACGGAAGAGACGATATTGCAAATATGTTTGCAATCAACTTGAGTTGGACTAAAATTAAATTAAATGAGATTTAATTTAATTAAATTTTTGTCATGGGCATGTGTGCATACGATGCTCACGAAATACACATATAATGATTGTGCACATGCACGATCAGCAACTGTTGATGATCGCCATATTAAAAAGCGCGAACAGCAGCAGTTGCAGGATGATGAAAGCAAGCAAGTATGCAATTATCATGTGTTCGTGAGAGTTAAGAAAATATCTTTTCTCTCTTTCGATAAGTTATTGAAATATCGAGAGTGCGGAGAATTGTCGCTACAAGATTGCTAGCACAATTATATTGGTGATTACCCGCAAGTTTTTCCTTCCGTTCGTCGTGTGATTGGTGGTGTGTCTAAACTAGAGGTCCAATGCTTGTGCGGCTCGAACTGAAGAATATTCGAACCAGAATCGTTTTTGGCACACTGCGAAAGGTAATCCTTTTAACCCCCTGTGGTTTTCCAATTTTTGATTGAAATGCACAAATAGCAACTTTGGAGATACATGTATGGTTATATCTTTCCGCTATGTTTATATTTAATTTAACTATGCATGTTCCGTAGAAAACCAACACGGGCTTGAGGCATACTCTTCGCAATCTAAAACACTTCATCAAAAACCATTCTATGCACAAGGAATCAATGAAATTCACAAAAGCAACATTGCTCACAAGCAAATCCTCTTGGCATTTCATTACCTCCCAGAGCTTGACAATCAATTTCCTTGCCAAGAAAGGGTCTATGTTTAGAACAAGGATTTAGCAAATGCAGGTATTCAGTCCCTTCACGACGCCTCTCTTAGGCCTTACTCTGTCGAGACCGACTTTTATCATCTAGCTAAACCCTCATTTGAAACATAGGGCCTTCTGGCCTCAGTTTGTAATGCACAAGATCCTCATCAAGGCAAGTGCAAAGCATACTATCAGGATAAGGTGCTATATTACCATTCTAAAATCTCTAATACCAGACATAAATTTGAAGAGAAGAAAGGGGATTCAGCTTTGCATGGTTTAGGCACTCAAATACACGATTTTATTTCTAGAGGCTAGTCTTAGCCATTCTATTACAAACGATGCCTTTTATAGGCATAAGGGAAAAGAAAAGACAAACAAAGTTACATCATCCATGGCACAGGCATATTAATGCCTAATAAAACACATGGTTCACACTAGAACACCTAAGACCATGACTCATCCTTTTTCTTGATTACAAGGTGATGACTCATCCTAAACATTAATTACAACACCACGACTCATCACGTGACTCATTAACATAACATTTATGACTCTTGATTACAAGGTGATGACTCATCCTAAACATTAATTACAACATCACGACTCATCACGTGACTCATCAACATAACATTTATGACACGTGACTCATCATTACAACTTATCGACATACATTTATGACACGTGACTCATTAGTACGACTCATCGATATATCATTAATGACATATGACTCATCAATGCGACTCATTGACATATCATTAATGACACATGACTCTCTATTCATCATCTGATGACGAAAGGGATAAGCATCCTGTCTCCATTGCTTTTTCTGATTGGCACCGCACGGCTTCCCAGTCCTACCTTTTTATTCTTTCCTCAAAACTTTCTTCTGCACGTTGCAAAAATCTAGATGGAAGAATCTCGAAAGCGAATTCTTTTTGTGGCCTTTTAGGAGGAGACTAATGAGAGCTTGATGGAACATCACTAGATCCTGACGGGATATCGCTTTGATCTATCGAGTTATTACCAAGAGATAAATGTGTTCCTGGCATGACATGCTGGGGCCAGCTGTCCACATTCATCATCGATGATGAGTCTCCAAGACTTAATGATGGTCCATAATCATAGGGATCTTGAGAAAGTGGTCCACCACATGGATCCTGTGAAGGTGACGGCTAGTTTGAGTTATCTCTTTTGAATTCCGCGAAAGCAGCCTGAATCATGGGTTTTGTCTTTTGATAATATGATAAATAATCCCATGGCATGTTAGTATTGTCGACTGGCCAAACTTGTGGAGGAATGGTGTAATTGTATTCATAGAGTATTCATTGGATTTCCCTGTATTCTCATGGATTAGCTCTAATCCAACATGACAACATCTTCTAAAGCTTGAAAGAGACTTCTTGAGCTTTGTAGGTTGCGACTCTTACATCTGCCTGGTATATAGAAACATTGCTATTATGCTTGACAAATACCCATGGCCTGTAAAAGAGAACCATGGTACGTAGCTCTGGGTTTGGTCTGCATGTTCTCAGTTATTCTGTGAAAAAACATTTTCATGCTGCCAAGGGTTTAAACCAACAATGCATTTCCGCAAAATGATAGTACTTTCCACCATGACCAATTTCTCGGATTGCTTGGCTGATACCACTTGGCATCTTTGCTGTTGGAAATTGAATGGCAAACGTATGACAATTAAATGCATACCAATAAAATCATTTCAGTTCTTTCGGAAATTCATCTTATGGGGAGAAACACAAATGATGAATAAATGGATAATCTGAATGCAAGCCGCTTGATTGAAGAATCAGCCCACCATATTTTCTGAGGATCTTGTATTGATATTCCCACATGAGATCTTTGAGACTATCAAAAAGAGTGTTGGATTTGAACAAATCTGAAACTTCAAAAGGATACATTCTGCTAGGGAATACAAGTCTCATGTCTCGTGTATCTATCGATCTAGCTTCTGGAAACATACATAAATAATGAACAATCTTCTTTGGGCCCGAAAAGGAGATATGAGAGAACATTCTTATCTCCTTTAATATGCTTAGACTTAAAAGAGTATTTTGAAAACCATTCTACCCACCGAAGAAGTTGCGGATGAGGATATTGCTTCTGCTTGAACTTCATCGTTAGGTTGAAAGATGACATATCCATTTCAACAAGAAAATGATAACCAATAAAATGGAATTCAAATTTCTTGATTCCATACTTAACGGCTAAGATTTCCTTAAAAGTAGAGTGATAATGCATTCCGGCATCTATGAACCTTCCACTTTTAATTTCCACAAATGCGCCTCTTGCCTTCAACTTCTTCTAGAAGAATAGCTGCTCAATATTTGTTACTGGCATCTATCTAGATGATCCTTTGGCCATCAGAAGGGATTTGCAGTGGTGGCAAATCTTGAAGTTGCTATTTGAGAGTTTTGATTGCAGTAGTCTGGGATTTCTTCCAAGAAGGAGGGTCTTTCTTGAGCATCTTTTGAAGTGGATGCGTGAGTATTGAAATCTTTGGCACAAAGTCCCTTAAGTAATGAACAATACCAAGGAACTGTTGTACTTGCTTTGGGGAAAGATTCTCATCAGGAAATTTCAACAATTCTTTTGCAATATGCTTCCCTAGATAGTAAGAACCATCCTTGAGTTGCATTCCAAGGAACTCAATTTCTCTCTAAGCTATTACTATCTTCCTTTGTGAAAGCATCATGCCATACTACTTAACAAGATCAATAAACTGGGCTAATAATTTACAGTGAGATTTCTCATCAGAGCCGAATAAGAGGATATCATCAATGTAAATTTGGGAACTAGCCCTAATTGGCTAGAAAATCTTGCACATGGTGTTTTGGAAGAGAGAAGGTAAAGGATTTAGTCCAAAAGGGGGTGTCTTCCACTGATAATGCTGATTGGGAATGCAAAATCCTGTCTTATGGTGATCTTTTGGTTGGATTTCAAGCTGCCAAAGTCCTACTTTAAGATCGAACTTGGAATAGATCCTTGCATTCATCAGGCAAGAAAATAAGGCTTTTCTATTGGGTAGAGGAAACTTGTCATCTCGTGGAAAATGATTAAGAGGTTGGTAATTATCACCAATCTCTTTTTTCCCTTAGTTTGCTTAGTGTCGCGCTGCGTTTTTTAGGGTTTTTTTTTAGATTTGCGCTCTAAGGAGGTATTTCCATATAAGAGTCTCTCCCAGACTATACCTTACATGATAGTGGAAGGTGAAGTCTAAATTTGTGATTTTGGAGTCGTCGCTAGTCATTATTGGTAGGTAGACTAGAAATTTTATCGAAGTACGGGAGAAATACCACGATTTTACGAACCAGAGATTCTGAGTACAGGGACATGGTTACGTTATTAATCCCCAAATTAAGAACCCTAACGCCCTTTCGGTACCTAAAAACGATATGATATCTAACGTGTCATGCGAATTTCCGAGGCTTACCCGATAATCCTATCCGTTCTAATCGCAGAAAAGACCAAACAAGTATTAAATGCACATCCCAAAATCAATCAAGTCAATTAATCCTAAATGGTCTCTAAAATGAAAATTAATCAAAACGCCCAAACCCTAATGAAGCTCTAATAGCTTATTTATTTTATGATTTACACATTTTTAGGGTTTTAGGTTTTTTAGGGGTTATTATCCCTGAATTTGGGATTTCTAGAAATGCCACTTGGGCACTTTGGAAAATTCAAATTTCACTTTTTGTGGTTGGCCACGATAATTTTGAATCATTTTGTGGATTTTCAAAATTTTTGATTTTTTTAATGCCATTTGGGCACTTCCAAAAATTTAAATTTTCATTTTCATGACTAGCCACAATGATTTTGGACCATTCTATGAATTTTCAAAATTTTTGAATTTTTGAATTTTTTTTGGAAAATTTTTAAACCGAGAATTGATTTTTTATGATTTTCTGAAATTTTTATGAATTTTCCAAATTTTTCAATTTTTAATGATTTTCCAATTTTTTGCATTTTTTTATTTGCATTTTCCGAATTTTCTAAAATTTTATGAATTTTCTGAAAATTTTTGGATTTTTATGAATTTTCTATTTTTTTTAATTTTTCGAATTTTCTGGTTTTTTTCTTATTATTTATTAGTTATTTTTTTATTTGAATTTTCCTGCTGGGGAATGAGCTGGATTGGCCCGGTTTGATCTGGTTCGACTTGGCCGAATCGGACGTCACCGGCACTGGTCACTGGTCACCTCCTTTAGTGGGTATAGTCCCCAAAACGGCAACGTTTTTGAGTTTATTCATTGGGGCATTTCCTCGAACACCTGGTGTGCACTGTTTTGAACTTAATGTTCTCGAGGCCGTCGATTCGGGCTCACTGTCGGCGACCTTCCGGCGACTATTTTGCCGTTCCATTTGCACCATCATCAAGTCCACATGTTCTAGTATCGATTTAGCCCTGTTAGATCGCCGTCGGACGTTCGTTGGCCGACGAAAAACCAATTGGAAAAACCTAAACCATCTCTAACCTAAACAACATTTCCATATTTCAAATCACCATTCAAATTGCCCTAACCGTCTAAACCGATTCAAAACAATACTCAAAACATCAAACAAATGTTGGAAATCACTGACTTGGATAGCCTAGGGCCAGAAGAAAGCTCCGGCAAAGTTTCCCAAGCTCTGGCGAGGTGGTTTATGCATATTTTTCAATCAAAAATGCAATCAAACAAAGTAAAACCTCGTTAGAACACATTTTAGGCACCTAATATAGTAAAACCATAGAAAAACATGCACAAACAAACCAAGACACTATTCTAGAATTTCTGAAAAAAAAATGACTATGAACGATATTTACCTGTTTCGTTTGATGATTAAACGAAATTTACGAAATGATCTGCACCCTAAGGGTTGTTCTTTGACACTTTCTCTTCCTCCTGGTGTTCTTGGTTTCGCCGAAACAGCTTTGGATACGCCGGTCGAGCTTGACTTTCAGGCCTTCCGGACCAGCTCCGTTCTGGTTCGCCCGAGGAGGAGATCCTCCCAAGACGGTCGATTTGCCGGCGCCGATCACTCGACCTAGGGATCTATACTCCTCTCTCTCTCTCTCTCTCTAGATTTCGCACTAATTCTCTCTCTTTGTCTCTCTTCTCCTCTTCAGAATTTTGTCGAACACCTTCCCCTCTTTCTCGTCAATTTTTCTTCGTTTTTCGTTGATCGATTTCCCGCTCAAAACTTGTTGGAATCAAATTTTGATCGGTTGGGGTTGTTAACTAGTAGCAACTGGATATTTTCTAACTAGAAAAATTGATTAAAACGTGCTGGTTTAACTAGAAATGATCGGTAAAGTTCTGGGTTTGAGTCGGTTTTCTAGATTTTGTCACATGTTGGGTAAGTCGGTCGAAGAAGATGCTCTGTTCGGGTTGGGTTGGGTTGACCCAACTGACCCGGTTGACCTCGGGTAGGTTTAAATTCGTCAATTCAACCCGATTTTGATCCAATTTTCCAAATTTAACCTCAAAATTGAATTTCCCATTAAATTCCAAACCCAAATGTATAATTTTCCCCAATTTTATTATAATTGTGCTCAAGATTTTCTCATTTCCCTTACCAAAAAAAAAAGATTTTCTCATTTTTATATTCGAGTTAATAGGATTTTATTTAATTTGATGTCCTAATGACCTGATTAAGAAAAATTAATGTCAAAATTGAATTACCCACACCTGATTAACCCTAGAAATGATGGTCTCACATTTCGGCAATTTTATATTGGGCACAATTCCCAATTTGGGTTCAAAATTGTTAATTTTCAATCAAATTTTGGGAATTTTTGATTTTTATGTCAAATTATGCAATTGAATTGAACATTATGCAATTCAAGGTCCCGAATTAATTGTTGTGAAGACACTATGACTTAAAAATGACTAGAAAAAATTTAATTGCATTTTTGGTTCAATTTGGGTTTAATTTTGCCCAATTTTGGGAAAAACATATACCCGATTGAGATTTTTCAAAATTTACAGAGTATTCATGAAATTGGATTTAAAATAAGACTAATAACTATTTTTATGGAATTTTCTGATTCCATTTACTATTTTTCTTGATTTTCTCGCCTATTTTGACTAAAAGAAATTAATGATAAATGCAAAAAAATTATTTTTGTTTTAGAAATAGGTTTCTAGGCTTGGCCAAGATTCTTAGACCTAATTTTGAAAATTTTTGAAAAATTTGATAAATGAGCTAAAAATTAAGTGTCAACACTCATTTCGTTTATTGACATAGAATGCATCACATGCCCACTAAGAGTGAGAGGGCTCAATTAGTCCTTGCTGGACCAACTGTTGGCATTCTTGAAAAGCTAGGGCTGCATCTTCCGGCTTCATCCTAGAATGAGTTGCCTTTGTTGGGTTGATGTCTTCATTTTTCTTATAAGGCAAATGGACAAAGAACTCGGAATTCTACCAGAAGGGATTAAAGCATTTCTCCATAAACTCTGAGTGAGTTTCTACACATGAACTCAGCAACTACTGTAAAATTGGTTCTACTTGCGCTAGTTGCAAAGAGTATATCCTCTTGATGTTGGCAAACTCCTTGAACTAATCTTTGAAACGTAATCCATTTATAAGTATTCGGAGAGCAGGGAGTTGGTTGAGAATATCTCATCCAGCTATGAGATCTTTGTTTGGGTTTGAGAAACCGAGGATTCTAGTAGTAATAGAGCATTTAGGGAAAAACAAAATCTTTATGGGTTTGCTCCTTACTTTTGTAGAGAATCATGTTCTAGATACAGATTGGAAATATTGGATATATGGTTCCCACAATTCATCCGGAAGAATTTTGGATCAATGATAGATGCACTGGCTCCACTATCAATAAGTGTGATAACCTGGATAGGCATATCGTACTTAGTGGGTATGATATGTATGGGTATGTACGGATCATGAGATGAGGTGATTTTGAAGCTTTCAAGGGTTTCAGGAGTTTGGATTGTTAGGGTTGGTTTCATCTGCTGGGTCTATTGGGTTTGGAGGAAGTTAAGTACTAAGAAAGTACAAGCGATCGGTGTCACTAGATGTTTCATCCTTATTGTCAAAAGTTTCAATAGCACATATGGTATTCTTTGATGGTTCATCTTCAAGAGAGAAGATGGATTCAAGATCATCATTGTCAAGAGAAATACCTACTGTTTTCTCGAGATTTTGGATCATTTTGATATGCTTGTTTTTCTTGGCTGCTTTGGGACATTTTTTAGCAAAGTGTCCTTTTTGTCCGCAAATAAAGCATCTATTTCCTTTCTTCTTTTTCTTTGGAAACCTCGACTTGCGAAGAAACTTGTATCTCTTCTTCCTGGAAGATTTAAATTTAATCTTCCTGAAATGCCTCTGCTTCTTTGTACAGCACTCATAAATTAGCAGGTCCTTTTGGACATTTAATTTGCAGCTCAGGCTTTTGGCAAGCGTTGTCGAATTGGGCATTGGCTCGAAGATAAGACTTGATGGTCTGCCTTTTTTGGCACAGATCATCAATGGCTAGATGAACTCGTTGAATTTCTCCAAGCGTAGCATCCAAAGTTCTTTTAATCTGAAATTTTTTTTTCAACGGCTGTGACGAGATCTTTTGGGATAGACATCAAGAAGACCGTCTTCAAGGCTGGATCAGCTCTTATATCATAGAAGAGCTTAATCATTTCTTTGAAGTGTCCATCCAGATCTTTTCTTTTTATAGGAACAGCATTTCCTATTAAAGAATTCTTGCCATTTCAATTCTTTCTAGTCATTGATATCACCAATAAAGATTTGGTGAATAAAACTGAGGGCATGGTAGAAGTCTTCAAATGCTAGAAAATGATTATGGTCAGCTGGGATAAGGCAGTTCCACCAACCTTTCAGACTTCGGTAAACCCACTAACAAATTTGGATAGAATATCCCATTTTGATAGTTCTGGGTTTAACGACCTGGTAGTCATCCATGCATGAAATTCTTGTAGTCAATCTATCCACTTTGAGTATGGAAGATCATCCAAAGTAAATCCGTCCTTCAAAGAGGCTAAGTTTTTATTTTCTCCATGAAACACATTAGATGTGCACAGTTGGAACCGTTCTGCAGTTGATTTCATATCATCATCTTCGTCTACCATCATTACTCCATCCTGGACTGGAGCGTCTGCTGATGGTAATGGTATAAATGTTTCCGATAAAGTATTCGAATCGTCACTAAAACTTTCTTCAGCTTTGTCTGGTTCAGCTACAATTGTTGTTATAGATGGAAGAGCTTGTTGATGCTGTTGTCGTAGAAAAGAATCAATGGGATTAGAGATCATAAATGATGAAGGAGGATCTCGATCCTTGGGTTTTGAAGGTTTCCCTTTCTTTTTCAAGTCTTGAACACGATCTCGCAGAGTTCTGATATCAGGGCATTGAGGCACCAAGTCTTGCCTAGCGGATATCTCTGCAAATAGATTCCTAGTAGAACTCAAAGGAGAATTACTACGTTGTAGAGTTGGAGCAAAATGATTAGCTAGTTGTCTCGGATGCTGGGGAAGACCATGCTCTTTAAGCTCAGCAATCTGCTGTTTCACCTTTGCTATTTCTTCCATTGGGTTGTCCAAATTCTTCCGGCTTCAAGATTAGCAAGCCTTTTTTCAAGGTTTCTAATCATTCTTTCAATTTTGATGGAAGTTTCTGCACCCTGGTCAACTTGTTGGTGTATGCGATCAAGTCGTTCACGCATAGCACCAAAGCCTTCATGCATGGTTCCGAGGGATGAGCCAATTTGCTGAAGGAACAGTAGTATGATAAGCAAGCACTTTGTTTTTCGTAAGTGCATTTTCAGTTTGCCAATTAAGGACAGAGAACTTCCGCCAGGATCAACTCCTAGAGGATTTGGAACCTTGGCAACATGTTTGTACCTTCGACCAGAACTAATTGTCTCAAACTCTTGCCCTAGCTGAGGTAGAGGTGTCAAAGGGGAACTCGACGGGAGTGAACATACATACAGCCGAAAGTTGTGTGGCCATATGTTCAAGCTTTTGAACTATTTGGTCATCTGGCACTGGGTCAATAGGAGGATAGGCTTCTCCTGGCTTGAGAGGCTCTGGATTACAAGAGGAATTTTTCTTAATCCACTTGTAACTGGGCTTGTAAAATGGGGAAATGGATTGCTATTTTGGCTTTTTTTTTTTTGGGCTCTGGTTTTGGTGGTTCATCAGGTTTATGGTCAGGAGATGGTGGTGAAGAAACTGGAGATAATACTGGAGTAGGGTTGGGTACTGCATAAGATACCATAAACCAATACCTTCCACCGTCTTCACCAAGAGAACCTATGGAAGGGTATCGAGGTATCTCTGGTAGGAAAGGATCTCAAGCTTTTTTTTCTTTTTCTTTCTTGCCAAAGGTCGATCATCATCTTCTTCTGCAGGGGCTGTAGAAAGTGTACACTGGCAGTCCACATCCCAATAACAATGTCCTGTAACCGGGTCTTTGAAGAAGTAAATAGGATTACCACTTGTATCAAATGAGCGCATCGGAGGACCTTTCTGGAGTCTGGCTAGATCTATTTTCTTCATCTTCTTGGTGGTCCTGGACAAGTTGGACCATAAGAAAAGTGGAGAAAATAGAGCTAGAGGCTTCTGTCTTCTGTTCCGTGCTGTCAAATTGGATAACCGCACTGCAATCTTTCTTCTTGGTAAACTTTGGCTCAGTAGACTGGACTGGATGAACATCCTTGTGGAGCTTTTCGTAGTTGGTTACCCAGGTTTTTGGGAGAAGTTTAACCAACTCTTCTCGGGAGATTTGTCTAGGAACATGAACACAAGATGTTTGGTTATTATCCACGGAGCTCATTAAGGTTTCCTTTGATGCTGAATACCGACCATTTGCTTGATTTCCTTGCAAACAGCGTGAATTACAATGAGATTGAGCAAGTTAGATCGGTAGTTGCGAAGATAGAGGTGGTCAAGGAGGAGGGTTTCGTCGACGTCCCAGCAGAGGTTTGATGTGGCATTGCCTAGGATATGCGAGCACCAGGACGTGACTTTCGTGATTCTCCATTTCTCTTCCGCTTAAGAGAAAATAAAGTTCGACCAAAAAAAAAGAGAGAAAGAAAAGAGAGGCAAAAAGATTATGGAAAGTGGACGTGGGACTCACAAGAAAAGAAATAGAAAATTAATAAAAAGTAGGTACAAATGGATGCTAAAAAGTAAAACCCACAAGTGGCAATAATGTCAGCATACTATATTTGAGGAGTGTTTTAGCCATAAAGGGAGTGAAAAAAGCGTGGGACTTGAAGTATCACTTTAAAGTAAAAGATCTTTTCAAGGCAAAATAAATAGTCGCCAAAATGAACTCGTAAATCCCTTTTTAACTTTGATAATTTTAGTGGCAATACAAAGAATCACTAGAATTAGTGTTTGAGGAGATGAGTTTCCTAATTAAAATTAAAGAAGTATTAAATAAGTCCTTCTGTCGTGTTTCCATTTAAAATTTACGAGAATTCGCAGAGCCGGACCTGGCTATTGATGCATGGCGCCTACGTGAGCTTCCAAAACGGAGTACTCGTTTAGTCCAGTGCTTTTGATATGTTCAATTTTCATGCATGTACTTTGTGTTAGTGACATGACTGATCCCAATTGATTTTCGATAAAAACTAAATCATTTTCATCACATTCTCATCCACAAGTTTGTTGAAATCTCGAATCTACTATCAATGGACAATTCCTACATAATAGAAGGGGTGGCCAATGGATTAATATACAATTCCACGAAGATGTTATTATAAGATGATGCTGCTGTTTTAATGAGTTAAAGGGGGAGAAAGGACGTTGATTGAATCAAATGAGGATGACAAAGTTAAGTTTATAGCCACATATCAATAAATAAAGTCACGTTATCATTTTTCGTCCATCAAATCTGATGGAGCTAACGGAGGAATTTAATTGCATTCATGCTCTAAGTTTCAAGATTTGATTACACTATTTCAAAGTTTTAAGACTCAACTGCACTTTCGCAATAAGTTTTAAGATTTTTGGTGTATTAAACCCTAATTTAAAGTATCACTTTTTAGTAATAGATCTTTTCGAGGCAAAATAAACAGTTGGTAAAATGAACTTGGAAATCCCTTTTTGACTTTGATAATGTTCCTTTAGTGGCAAAACAAATAGTCACTAGAATTAGTATTTGAGGTGATAAGTTTCCTAATTAAAATTTCTCATTAGGTAATAAATAGAAACAGTAGATTTAAAAGGTTCAATTTTTATATTCGGATTTCACCCTTTTTCATAAAAATAAAAATTCTCACTGTTTAGAAGCAAATGGAATCTATGGTAGAAGCATTAAATAGTTTTGGATTAATGTCGAGACCCTTAAAAAAATTTTATCATATTTTCTCGGGCTAATGGATTATTAAGATTGAACTTAACTCGGGCCCTCCCAAGCCCTACCAATTCGCAACTTAGGGTTTAAGTTCTTAACATGCAAGTGTTTTCATGCTTGGAGTCGCCACTAATCAATTTACGGTAGGCTGATTAGAAACCTAAATAAAACATAGGGAGATATGTTTTATTCCTACGAACCAGAGATTCTAAGCCCGGGGACTTGATTACGCTAGATCTAGTCTAACGCCCTTTCGGTACCTTTTCATTTCAAAAATATTTTAGCAGGCAATTTGGATCCATTTTAACTTAGTCACTAACATGTGAGGTGTTCATGCGGGTGCGCAAACCACCAATTTAACACCCAGAAAGCATTAAATAAATTGCAAGTTGGGAAGAATTACTTACCTCGAATCCAGCAAGCATCTGCGTTGTTAGTGAAAAATCATACAGATAATCCTAATATGATTTTTAATTAACAAGCATTCACTCAATTTCTTTTTTTTTGGATTTTCCACTTATTTAAATGAAATCTAACTTATATGCAATGACGTGAAAAAATATGACATGCGAATTAATGCAACCTAGCATGCAAACTATATGACATGCAACGACGTGACCTAATTCTAATGACGTGCAATGACATATTTTTTTGGTATTTTCTCATTGAAATTCGGAATTAATGAAAATGCCTAAAATAACATGCAAATTAATGACTTTCCTTTTTTTTTGACATTTTCTTTTTTAAAATTCGAAATTCAAAAATACCTAAGTTAACATGCAATCTATGATGACTTAATCTACCCTAGAATGATTTCTTTTTGGGATTTTTTGATTAAAATTCGGAATAATAAAATAACGTGAATAATCCGTTAGAATTTGAAATAATACCTAATTAAATTAGGAAACATGCCACGTTAAGTCCTAATTTAAATTAAATACTTATCTCATCCTTCGGGATATATTCAAAACTCCTAGACATGCAAAAATTCTAATTTAAATAACAAAACAGATTTTTTTGGGTTTTCTTTTTATTTGAAAAAAGGAAAACAATTAAACAAATAAGGATAGCAAACAATTCAAAACAACCACGCGATCCGCCAAATTCGTTTCAAACTCGGATTAGGCACAAAAATCAAATTATCGGTCATATCTATGGGGTTATAGATATTAACGGATAATTGATCATTCGAATTTGGAAAGCTAGTGAAATTTATCATCGTATCTAAGTGATTATAGATAGGATGATAATTTCCCGTATTGCCGCATATCGTACCTTAGGGATAAGGTCGGATAGACGTCCAAATACGTTGCTAAATTAGGAAATTTTCCTAATTTGAATATTTCAAAGTATTACGGATATCTAACACATTATCTAAATATATCTAATTATGCACAAGATATTCATGAAATATTCAAACATGCAAATTAGGAAACTAAATATTTGAAAATATATCGGATAATGATCGTTACCTAATTTGCAGATAACTTCCGAAATTCGAATTTGGTTCGGGATCGGGATCAACTTCGCGGATTGGGATCGGGACGACGACGACGGGACCGGCACGGCGACACCGACGGGGCTCGCGGTGGCGTCGGGACGAGGCTATCCGGAAGTGACAACGGTGATGGCATGGCGGGCGCGGCTGTTCGGACAGCGCGATGCGGCAGTCTCCGGATGGTGGTTTGGGTAGTCGTGTGATCTTCAAGGCCGTAGGGGTGTTGGTGAAGAGGAACGTGGCCTGTGCAACGCCTCTTTAAGGCTGTGGGACGCCGATTGTCTGGACGTGAAGCAGCCGCAACGGAAAGCTCGGAGCAGCGTCGCTGGTGCAATGAGCTCACTGCATGGACGGAGAAAGGACGTGAACATGGACTGCTTCACGTCAAGGTCTGCTGAAGACGTGGACTGGGTTGTGTCACGCCCCGAACTCCCCGGCACGCAACATCCCGCTAGAGGGTCGATAAGAATATAACGCGACGTCCCAGGACGCATCGCCGTCGACCCATTTCCCAAACAGAGCATAAGACACAAGCGGAAGCAAAAGCATGAAAACATTTAAAACACCCTGACATAAAAATTATGAGAACCAGGGAAGCAGTATAAATAGAACCGAGGCAACGTACACATCCATAACTAAGAACAACCAAAATCATCCTTACATTGTTCCAAAAGAAACGATAATAGAAATACGGTGCAACCAGAGAGTACTGTTAAAGGTTCATAGGGTTAGGAACTAAGAGAATCAACAGCCAAAATATGAAGGGTCCGAATTCCAAAGGATGTCTATCCTAAGACAATGACTGAGCCTAGTCTAGGGCATCCAATCTGGATCGGAGTCGTCGGGCTCGGAAGAGCTCTCGGATATCTCGGAGTCTTCACTGGGGATCTCCTCTTCAGATTCGTCGGTGTCCATCGGTTCGGCCTCGTCTTCTTCCATTGGCTCCACTCCTGGGTCCTCTACTGCTGGATCCTCCATCGGGAACTCATGATCTATACCACCCAACACTTCATCCTCGGCAGGCTCGTACCAGGCGAAAGGACCTACAGTCTCGTCCACACTCATCTCGGAATCCACGACCTCACCGCTCGGGCACTGTGGATCAAGCTGGCCCTCTATGGTGAACGGGACATCCATGGTACGGAGGGGCCCATACTCCTCTCCCCAACGGTCCCGGAAGCACCAGGCTACATACTCATGAACTTCGGGATGTGTCGTGCCTACGTCTACGGTTATCATCGAATAATGCCTCATGTAAACTTCATTGTTCGCCACCGGGAATTCAACCATCGTATGCTCATACTCTAAAGGGATCCCGAAGCGAATTGGAATGGGCGGTCGATTCATGGGCGCTAGTCTGAAAGGTTGGGTTATATAAACCGTGAGACACTTCTCAGTGAGTGAAAACTCCTAAACCTAAATTAGGCTAACATGCATCTCCTGACGGGAAAAACAATAGCATGCATACATAACAAGGACTTAGGCCCGTAAGCCCAAATCGGCATATCAATGACCCTGCAGGTTAGATAATCCCATAATATTACCAATCACAAGCGGCATCCTCGACCAGGCGTACGTCACACGTATGCTCAAAACCTTTTTGTGACAATTCCAAATATGGTACACCGAGTCACACAATCCCGCACAATTTCTCATGCATTCAAATGCATGCAAATGCCACTAGCTTGCCATGCCCACAATCCAAACTCCTATGGCATCTCGGCACAACTACCATTCGTATTCAGATTATAGAATGAAATCTACTTAGACACGTCCATACCATGCCCAGCGAATTCCATCACATAATCCAACACTATGCATCACACGTATCCGTTTACTTCAATTATCTCGACCCGAAGGCCCGACCCGAAGGTCCGATCCGAAGATCCGGTCCAAAGACCAATCACAACACTCCGTGGCCAGCGCAAAGACGCCCCAGGCCCAGTGTCTCTAGCCCGCGTCCTTACGCATCAGGCGCAACACCGATCTCCTTTACAAACCAGAGCCCGCGTAAACGCATCAGGATGGTTGTCTTCCGGACGTACCGGGCATCGTCCTGCTCCAAAGTGCATGAGGACGGCACACCCCGCGTATTCCGCATCAGGGCGAAAGTGATCACACATTCACACAACCAATTTTATCTGAACCCCGCGTAAACGCATAAGGGCATAATTAGGTGATCACATGTCCATGGCATACACGCATTTTCACACGATTTCCACAATGCCTCATACTCAGCAAGCGTAATGCGCAGCCATACAATTTCGCACACGAATGTCGATGCAATGTACCATGGCATAATGTTCCACATAATTCAATGTCACTAAATCGAATTCCATGATCCACGTCATATGTCCAATTAGCCTAATTCAGTACCACGGGGCGTCACATGTGAATTTGGTAATTAAGGCGCACCCGGACATTATGACATACATTGACAAGTCCCCAATCACATTCCACAATGGTCGGTACACACATGCAAGCGACATGTTAGACGTAATTCATCTCAATTTAACATTCGACGCACAATTCAATCATTCCGGCCATCCCGGCACTCCAATCAAGTTAATCCGTTACTACCATCAATTGGACCGTTAAATTCACCGGCATGGACAGCAACTAAACCACATAACATTAGCTTCTAATTCCCTCTTAATTCATGCTTGGTCATTTATTAATCTTTTCCCGACACCCACCAATCACATACAATTCCATACAAAGTCAAATCGGCATTTACTCATCACTATACGCCCCTAGGCCCGCTAAGCAAGCATTATAGTCCTAATAAGGGTTTAGGGGTCGTCACCCACCAAAGTTCAAGTCCGGGCGACGGGGAAAGGCGGCTGATCACCGGTGAACGGTGGAACCAGCGGCACAAGACCCAAGGGAGCGACGGTGAGCGGCGGTCCTGCGTCCACAGCAACCACGGGCGGCGGTGTGAGGCCGGCGGAGCTGCTGTTCACGGCGAGGGAAGGCTGGACGGGCGGCTGGTTGGCACGACCAGCAGCTGGACACGGCGGTGCTCGGTGGACAGCGGCGGACGGCGACGGAGGGCGACGGCGTCCCGGCGTCCTTGGCACCGGCGTGAGGAGAACAGAACCGGCGAGAGGCGAGAGAGAGAGAACGGCTAGGGAGGCGACGGTGGACAGTCACGGCGGAGGCGACCGGCGACGGCGTGCAGCGGCGAACGGCTCCGGCGGTGACTCACCCGTGCGTACAGTCGCGGCGGAAAGGAGAGGAAACGGAGAGAACAACGGCGAGGGCTGGCTGGCGCACGGCGGAGGCCTTGGCGAGCGGTGACGCCCCGGCGGAGGCGCGGTGGTGCTGGCCTCGGCAAGCGGCGGACGAACAGCCAACTCCCCTTGGCTGACCGGCGTCCAATCCCGCCTGGATGCAACCGGAGAAGGGGGAAACGAAGAGGAAACGGGGAGAAGGCGACGGTGGCTTCACGGTGGTGGATGGCGGAGCGGCTGTTCCGGCGGCTGGTGGGCGGCGTGAGGCCAAGCGGAAGAAGGAGAGGTCGCCGGAGGGAGAGAGAGGGAGTGAGAGTCGAGAGAGAGAGTGAGGACGTGAGAGAGAGAATATGAGGGAAAGAGAGGGAGATTAATGAAAGGATGAATGAGAGGTTAATGAGAGAATGAATGAGGGGTTAATGAGAGAATGAATGAGAGGTTAATGAGAGAATAAATGAGAGGTTTAGTGGTCTTGTAACTCAAAAATTCGGAATATGGAGGGGCTTGAGGGTAAAAACGACATTAAGTTCCGGTACTGGGTTGATTCGTCAAATTTCGACCGTACTAGACCTACATATCCGTGGTCAACTTAATTTGACGTCGTTCTTATAAAAACTATCCCGAGATTCACGAAAATTCGTTCCCGACGTCCGGATTAAATTTCACGATCGAATTCGTTAATTTCCCATTTTCTAATTCTCTCACTAACGGGTGGCCGGTTAGGATTTTACGCGTATCGACCTCGGTTGTCCGAGTCGCGACGAGCTCGATTGTCGAGGGACGGGAGGAATTATCGCTAGTTCCGAGAACGCGATCATCCGGCTCGAGTTCCGAAGACCGGTCCATACTGGCCCAAAATATTTCCTCGTCATTCTTTTAAATCGGCTTAATTCGCGATCGGTCTTTGGTCCACGTATCTAATCCCAGTTGGCCATTCCCATTTGGTCAGTATCTCGAGAGTGATCGGCTCCGGGCGAGACTTACGAAAATGGAATATCGAATAAGACTCGTTTTATTCATTCCAGAGACTGAGTCGAATTTCGGGATGTTACAGGTTGCTTCAAGGCTGTGGAATCGTCTTGGACAAGCGGTCAACGTAGAGACCTCTGGATCAGTTGGGGAGAACGTCCTCGTTGGTGGTCAGAACGAAGCAGCCATGCAGGAGTCTACGAAGCAGCATTTTTTCTTTCAGAACTGTGGACGCCAGTCTTGTCGTTGGGTTGAACAGATCAGCGAAGGCAGCAACTCGTCGGTGTGGAATGAAAGAACCACGACCGCTGGACTCGAGGAACTCGAGGAAAACAGAGTAAGCGTTCACGGATGTGCAAAGGCATCTACGAACTGGATCAACAACGGTGACACGACGAGAAGGGCATCTCGTGATGGAACAAAGCAGCGAACAACGTTGTCGGTATATTGTCTGATCGTGGAATCAAGAGGAAGAAAACCATTATCTTTCACTCTCTCTTTGATCTTTTTGAATGTCTTCTATGGTCAAACCCCTTCCACGCCTGTACACCCCCTCCGAAACATTGTTTTCTTTTCTTTTCTTCAACAGAGAGAGTTTGGACTCCTCTTTTCCTTGGGAACGGCGGCTGAATTTCCGAAAAACTCAGATCTGAATTTTTCTGTTCTCCCCTCCCCCTAATTTGACCTAATGTGATGTTTATATAGGCTAATCCTAGGTCAATTTAGATGGGCTCTAATCCTAGTGGGCTTAGGCTAGGGCTTAGGCTTAATTAAAATTTAAATGGGCTGATTTAATGTGGGCTTTAATTAATTAAATTCAACAGACTAAATCAAGCCCAAATTAAAAACACCCGAGCCCATTTGTCTTGAAATCCTGGCCCTTGCATTCCCGAATGAGCCGAGTTTGATTCGATGAAAATTAAGCACGTTTGCCATCGCCAATTTTACGCAAAATGCAATAAAATAAACCTAAACTAAATGTTATGCAATTTAAATGTTTTTGTTTAGGGGTTAAAAGATTAACTCCTAATTTTCTATGCAAATTAAACTAAATAAATGTCGGTGAAATTTAGGTGTTAACAGCTGCCCCTCTTTGAAGGTGAGCTCGCAGAGGTTGCATCCAAAGATTAAATGATGCCTAAATTTCAACCATGCAAAATGCAATGAATGTTGTTTTTGTCGGGATTTTGAGTCCCATTTTTGAAATGCAATAAGAAATGATGCATGCTGACATGAAAAGAAAACATACCTGGAATTACTTACCTGACAGAAGCGAGATAATGCAACTCGAGGCACGACTCTGATTTTGAATGTTGTTTGGCAAATATCTGGGCTCAGTCCCATAGGTATTGCCTGACAAACTGTTGATGAATGTGGTGATCTGCAGTTAAGTCAAATCACAGGAAGAAAGCTCAACGTATCCGACCATCACTTGGATGCGCGAGATAAAAAAGTGTAAAAACGTTCCAACCTTTACAAATTACCTATACATCTCCATAGGTATTTGTAAAGATTTGGCCGCTGCGCCTATACATCGCCATAGGTGCGTCACGGGGGAACTAAATAGGATATTCCGACCCATATGAGATACCTATACATCGCCATAGGTACTCATAAGGATTTGGCCGCGTCACTTATACATCGCCATAAGTGAGACACGGGGGAAAACCTGGGGGTTGAGGGAATATTCCGACCTTTATGAAATACCTATACATCGCCATAGATACTCATAAAGATTTGGCCGCGCCACCTATACATCGCCATAGGTGAGTCGCGGGGGAATATCCAGGAGGGGTAGAGTATTCCGACCTTTATAAGATACATATACATCGCCATAGGCACTTATAAAGATTTGGCCGCCGTACCTATACATCGCCATAGGTATACCGCGGGGGAATACTTGAGATTAAAGAATAATTTCGACCTTTACTAGACATCTATACATCGCCATAGATACTGGTAAAGATTTGGCCGCTTCACCTATACATCGCCATAGGTGAGTTACGGGGGAATCTTCTGGAGATTGTAACAATCTGATTTTGGTGAACAGTGGGACTAGCCCGAATGTTCGAGGGTTCCTTGACAAAGTACCTGGATCTCATCAGAGGTACCTGAAAAGGCTTGATCAATAGACACCTGCACGTCATCAAAGGCATCTAGAGATCGCAACAGAATGATCAAATTTGGGAAACCTGACGATTACTCGAACAGGTTAGGGATATAGAGATGTACTTACCTGGTGATATATCCGACTCTCGAGAGTGTGTCTCCTGCTAGACACAGTCTTAAGCAACATGTAATATGCATTTGCACTATCAAGAACACATGTACACATGCACTATCAAGAACACATGTACACATGCACTATGATTTCCACTGGTTTTCATGCACGATGGTTTTGTCAAATCGGCATTGCAAACTCCGTTGGGGAAAATCATAATAAGACAATCCTAACTCACAAATGGACGTCTTGAAAATGTCGAATGAGGGACCTTCGGTCTGAAAGGGCTTTTCTCTCATTCTCATTGAAAAAGGCTGATTCACAAGAATCTCTCCATCTCATCATCATCATGTCGACGAGGGTCTGAGTATTCTCGCAAGCGGTACGACCTTACCAATCCAAGAGGTCTTTACTGGGACTATAACATGGGCTTGGTCAATGGCTTGCAAAGGGGACTCTTTGAGTCGAGGCCATTGAAAGGAAATACTCTGCAATCGTCTCCGGGCTTACAAGTCAAGAACCCTGCAAAATGAGACAGAAATCGACTTGCTCGCACTTCTTCGAGCTAAGCTTATAAACATTTGAAATTCTACGTTAGTTCAAGTGCCATAATCTGAAGAGACTTTGTAAGGGACGTAACGTAGGCTAGGTTCATGGGTTGAGAAATGAATGGATCATTTAGGCTCAAAATGTATGATTGGGGTGAATAAGTTGGTGATCATCTTGGCATTGTCACCGGTCTTCTTCTTCACCAGAGATTTTCTTCCCAGTAAATGCTCCATTGGCTTCGAGAGTTCATCACTTGATTTCTCTAAGACTTGTCTACTGGGGATTTTGACATGCCGTGTCTTGACACATTTTTTCTTGGGCGTTGGCCTTGCTTTTACCAGGCACACTGCTTTTCTTGCCCCTTTTCCTCTTTTCTTCCTCTTTTTCTTTTTTTTTTCTTCCTTTTTTTTGAATGGACATTGACATACAATGTAAATAGTGGCTAGCTAATCTGCCTGATTGACTCGCTGTTTGAACTCGGAAACTTCTTGCTTTCAATCAATGCTCTGGATATGCTGCTTAAACAATGATGACTTCTTGCCTTGCCCCAGTGTAGGGGATGATCACCAACTGGGTTTATATGAAATGAATTTGCAGGCTCAATTGGGCTTAACAAAGGATAAAGTGTGTATATGATAGAGAAAGAAATGCTCTTCGTCATCCTAAGGCACTTGAACTTCGCGTGAATTCATCTGAAAAAGCAACACTCGAAGATTGATGCAAGTGAGAGCAAGAAAATTTCTACACATTTTTCATCTCATAACACTGATTTACCCCCAGTTTGCCCCGATGTGGGGTGGTTCTTGACAGGGGTAATTTGAATGAATTTCTCCAACTATTTAGGCTCAAAATGGTTGAACAATGGATAACCTGTAGTGTTTGAGATAGAGAAATGAAATGCCTCTTGTCATTTCGGTCACCGTACCTCTTGCGAGAGAACCCTTTATCTTGTCAACATGAAATTTTTCCACTCAACTTACTGGGGATTTTTTTTCATTTTTCTCACTGGGGATTAATGCATGAGACAGTGTGTAGGATAGGGCTTGCCTTTCATCGTCCCGATGTACCTCATTCGACACACTCAATTCATTTTGCATGAGTTATTAAATTGTTTAGACAAATTTCCCCTTTGAAATCGATAATACAGATTGACAAAAATAGCCATGCAGAAATTGAACCAATGCAAACATCTTAACTCTGAATTGATTGAAACCATTTATTCGTCCACGAAATGTTTGCAACTCAAAGTACGAAATCAAACACTTGAAAAATTTTGCTGCAGAATGTCAGATTTTATCAAGGATAATATATCTTCACAGCATCAGAATTGACAGGAGTAAAGAACTCACGACCATCCATTTCTGCGAGAATCAGGGCACCCCCGGGAAGCGCCTTTTTAAACACGTATGGACCGATGTAGTTTGGGGCAAACTTACCTCCAGAAGCAGGGAAGACCAGCAGTACCTTCCTTAGGACTAGATCATTTACCTCGAAGTGCCTTTGATGCACTTTTTATTGAAAGACTTACCTAATCATGTGGCAACTGGATCAGGCATTTCGTCTCACTCTCAGGGAGATTTGCCCCTCACTTCACTTCCTTGGGTTTCCCAAAATCACTTAGGTTGACGGTGATAGCTTGATCTACCGTCAAGACTTTAGGTCTTTCATGATGCTCTAGGTCGCGTTGAATATTCGAGGAAATCGTCGAGTTCATCGGCATCATCGGGATCAAACTCGGTCGCGTATAACTCATCTGATTGGACCGTTCCCATACCCTCAAGTGTTACAAGATTGCCCCTGAAACATAAAGCAAATGATTCAGAAGGACAAACAGGGCTAGCATTGCATTTTTTTTTTTGTAAATTTTTGTTTTTGTAATTTTTTTTGTGTTTTTGTTTTTTTGAAATTCATTTCGAAAAAGTTTTAACACGAGGAAGCATGAGGAAGCCCAGGCCTCAGAATTCTCCTTGGACCATATTTCTTTTATCGGTTGGATATCATCACCGGGCTAGTTTGATATACCTTAACATGCCCTCGAAAACTGAAAACAACTTGTAATTTCATTGATTATCTCAAAATGAATTACATTTATTGAATGGAAATTGCAGCAATCAAAACCTAAAAATGGAAATGAAAACAGCACCCGAAACGGGGCTCCTAGAAAGCAGTAAAAATTCCCACGCAGGGGAGTGTGCGGAAAAGTAAAAGCTGTTACTCTTGTGGGCCAGTGCCCATTCCCTCTAACGGTCCTTCTTCGATAGTTTCGATGAAGACGTCATCGAACAGGGCAGTGATTCCCTCTATTGCATCATCGGGGTCTTCTGTCTTTAGAGGTGTTGGATCATCCATACCTCCCCATCCGTCAAGGATAATGTCCCGAGAATCGACATAAAAGCTCGGGGGCGCTAAGTACTTCACATAACAGTCGAACTTGCCGCTCGGCTGCCCCAGAGTGTCGATCACTTCTTTTTCCTCGTCAGCTTTAAGCGTGCTCTCTACGATCTCCTCATCATCGGACGCGTCTTTGAGCGGAAGCATATCTTCAGGCAAAGGATCGAGCTTGTCCCTCCCGGCATTTAATGTAGCAAATTCCTCATCCCAGTTAATGACAACCTCGAAGATAATGGAAACAATGCCCGTATGATCAGCATAAACAATCATCCCAGTTTCTACCATTGCTGAGATTCTTTGTCTCATGATGGCCAGGGAAATGGCCTCATTACTCGGGTAACACCCAGCTTTCACCAGTTCAGCATAGATCTCAGCAGTGTACACCTTGACATTTTTTATTCGGCCAGCATTGAAGTTGAAAACGGCATTCACATTGCCCGCGTGATCAGGGAGCGGGTTACTCTGAACATTCGGCTTGGCGAGTTGGAATGAAAACGCCTTCGTATCAAGGAGGTTTTGAATCCGATGCTTGAGGGCTAAGCAATCGTCGGTCGAGTGTCCGAGCTCACCCATATGATAATCGCACTTTTTCGATGGGTCGAAGCTACGGAACTGCTCAGGATTGGGCCGTTTCGGCTCGGTGGTGAGTAAACCTTTCTTCCGAAGCACTGCCAATACTTGGGACAACGAACCGGGGAGAGGGGTGAATTGCCGCCTGACATTCCTCCTCTGAAAAGGCTGAAGACCCGTGTTTTGCTGCTGAGGTTCAGCCACCTGAATTGCTGGGGCAGAATTAGTATTCCGCCGGCTCGGTTGGTTATAGGTCACGTTGACCTGAGCTGCTGGCTCTTTCTCTTTCCTTGTACCAAACCTTTTGGTCGAGGAAGACGGCTCTACAAACCATCCATCCTTCAGCCCTATCTCGATCTGTTCGCCTATGGGGATGAGTTGGTTGAAGTTATCAGCCGGAATGGCCACCATTCGATTACGGTATTCGAACGGGAGAGTTTTCACGAACATCCTCTTCAGCTCACTGTCTATGGGTTCTGGGACGACCTGAGCGGCTATATTCCTCCACCTGATGGCATAGTCTTTGAAAGACTCGGTCTTCTTCATTTGAGCACGCTCGAGGTCATCACGGGTAGGAGTGATGTCTGTTATGAACCGGTATTGCTTCAGGAACGCTTCACTAGCTTCCTTCCAGCTTTTGAGGCTATTGATCTTTTTCATGAGGTACCAATGCAGAGCAGGGCCAGTCAAGCTTGCTTGGAATGCATGAATCATCAGAAGTTCGTTGTCAACGTACGAGGTCATTTGCACATGGTACAACTGCAGGTGAGCTTTCGGGCACGTGGTGCCATTGTATTTATCGAAGTCCGGCATCTTGAACTTCTTCGGGATCTTAATCTATGAGTACAGGGACAGATCGATCGAGGGTGAATCCTGTGAACCCTCCAGCTGTTTCACTCTCTTCCAGCTTATTGACTCGTTCATCAGGCTTGGGTTTGTTGACGATGATCTGGACGGGGTCATCTTCTAACTTAGGCATATCATCATCTTCATCGACGTCAACAATCTTTCCACTTGTATGCTTCGGGAGTGACACTTCAGGGTGTGCTAGAACAGGGATCGACCGAAGGGTCTTGATCTCAGCGGTCATTTGTTGCATTGCGACGGTGAGTTGTCTGATCTGGTCTTGCATACCGTCAACACGCTCCTGTAACTCAGTTTGATCGGCCATCCTAGTTTTTGACCGTGTGCGAATAGGTGATCGTGATCGGTCCGTAGTTACCTAATTTCAAGAATAGAGCATGGTGAGTATGTGTCCTCAAAACGATCGGTCCATGACTCAGTCTAATCGTTCCTTTTTATTCCCATTTTTCATGACATTTTTCATTATTCCATGTATTTGTGAAAATGGTGGCAAATTTCTTAGGAAATAATGATTTATGACAAATCCAGAAAAATGATAATAAAAATTGAAAGTAATTTCTTCAAAGTTTTATTTTTTCTTTTTCTTTTCCTTTGAAGGAAAAAAAATTTAATGATTTTTGCTTTCAAAAATTATGATCGACTTAGACCTATCATGGACCGACCAAATGAATGCAATAACTAAATAAATTGCAGAAAGGAGAGTTCAGAAGACTTACTTCACCGGGTAAGGTAATGTCAATCACATAGACATGCACATGAAATGTGAGGTTCGATTTCTATCTAGACTCTGGCTTGCAAAATAGAGACGCGAGGATTACCGAGCTAAACCAAACATGGTGGTGGTTAGGCTAGGATTCCCCTGACTCCGGCTTAGTTAAAGAGCCGACCCGGGTTGAATGGGATACAACCGTGGTGGGTACTCAATGACATCTTGGAAAAAATTTCGGGACCGAGGAGGGCGACCCGTACCACATGATTTTGGTCGGGGTATCCACTATCTCAGTACCATCCTAAACCTATGCCACCTAGGTCCGGCAGCGGGTAGTGTGTGCGGTGTAGTGTAAATGTAAGGCATGCACAGCAGGTTATATTAAACAGCGCTTCGTGCATAAATTAAACCATACATTCAACACCTCTTTGCAAAACAAGGGTTAACAATCACGCCTCCCCTTATACCTCCCATACTGCAAGAACATTTAACACCTTAAAATGTTAGGAACGTACCTGGGATCCTTGCTGCCAAACAAAAATTATTTGAAATAAAAAAAATTGGCCTAAGTCCACTAGGAGTTTTAACTCAAGTCCCCAGCGGAGTCGCCAAGCTGTCGCGACCTAAAATGAAAATCGGCATTTTGATCTTAGGCTAATGGATTACTAGGTCAATTGAATTAACTAACCTAGTTCGAGTTCTCCCAAACTCTACCAAATCGCAACTTAGGTCCAATTGTGAACATGCAAGTGTTTTCATGCTTGGAGTCGCCACTAATCAATTTACGGTAGGCTGATTAGAAACCTAAATAAAACATAGGGAGATATGTTTTATTCCTACGAACCAGAGATTCTAAGCCCGGGGACTTGATTACGCTAGATCTAGTCTAACGCCCTTTCGGTACCTTTTCATTTCAAAAATATTTTAGCAGGCAATTTGGATCCATTTTAGCTTAGTCACTAACTTGTGAGGTGTTCATGCGGGTGCGCAAACCACCAATTTAACACCCAGAAAGCATTAAATAAATTGCAAGTTGGGAAGAATTACTTACCTCGAATCCAGCAAGCATCTGCGTTGTTAGTGAAAAATCATACAGATAATCCTAATATGATTTTTAATTAACAAGCATTCACTCAATTTCTTTTTTTTTTGGATTTTCCACTTATTTAAATGAAATCTAACTTATATGCAATGATGTGAAAAAATATGACATGCGAATTAATGCAACCTAGCATGCAAACTATATGACATGCAACGACGTGACCTAATTCTAATGACGTGCAATGACATATTTTTTTGGTATTTTCTCATTGAAATTCGGAATTAATGAAAATGCCTAAAATAACATGCAAATTAATGACTTTCCTTTTTTTTTGACATTTTCTTTTTTAAAATTCGAAATTCAAAAATACCTAAGTTAACATGCAATCTATGATGACTTAATCTACCCTAGAATGATTTCTTTTTGGGATTTTTTTAATTAAAATTCGGAATATTAAAATAACGTGAATAATCCGTTAGAATTTGAAATAATACCTAATTTAAATTAGGAAACATGCCACGTTAAGTCCTAATTTAAATTAAATACTTATCTCATCCTTCGGGATATATTCAAAACTCCTAGACATGCAAAAATTCTAATTTAAATAACAAAACAGATTTTTTTGGGTTTTCTTTTTATTTGAAAAAAGGAAAACAATTAAACAAATAAGGATAGCAAACAATTCAAAACAACCACGCGATCCGCCAAATTCGTTTCAAACTCGGATTAGGCACAAAAATCAAATTATCGGTCATATCTATGGGGTTATAGATATTAACGGATAATTGATCATTCGAATTTGGAAAGCTAGTGAAATTTATCATCGTATCTAAGTGATTATAGATAGGATGATAATTTCCCGTATTGCCGCATATCGTACCATAGGGATAAGGTCGGATAGACGTCCAAATACGTTGCTAAATGTTATGCAATTTAAATGTTTTTGTTTAGGGGTTAAAAGATTAACTCCTAATTTTCTATGTAAATTAAACTAAATAAATGTCGGTGAAATTTAGGTGTCAACAATTAATATTACAAAAATCTCAAATTAATATATCTATAATAAATTTATCCCAAGCTAATTTTTTTATCACAAAAAACCTCAAAATGGTACATTTGCGACAATTTTACCTTCCATTAATTTCTATTAAATTATATTAATATTACGAAAAATCACAAGCTAGTACATCTGTGACAAACGAAGGGTAAAACCCCAAACTAGTACACCTTTCAACTGTCATATATCATTTAACTTAGTAATTTGATGGCAAAATTTAACGGAAACTAGTAGAGGGTAAATTTATCACGGTGTATCGGTTTGGGGTTTTTGATAGTAAAAAATTAATTTTGAGTAAATTTATCACATGTATGCCAATTTGGGGATTTTCATGGTATTAATCTACTAGCTTTTCTCCTTTTTTGAGTGGACCTTGGAAGGCAAAAAATTAATTTGCCATTGAAATATCAAATTATAATCGGAAAAAATCACTAAAAACCCTAAATTATGCCACTCGTGACACATTTACCCTGAACTTTTTTGGTGACATCAAAAATTCCAAACTATACTATTTGTGACACATTTTTCCCATTGTACTTTAGTCCATGGATATTTTTGTCTTTTTTGTTTTTTCTTTTTTTTCCTTTCCGATGAGGGCGGCCCTCATCGGCGTCGAGCGAGGGCGGCCCTCGCTCGCCCAGGCGAGGCGACCCTCGCTCGACTCAAGCGAGGGAGGCCCTCGCCCGACGTCGGTACGGGCGACCCTCGCTCACTCAGGCAAGGTGACTCTCTCCTGACGTTGACGAGGGCGGCCCTCGCTAGCCCAGGCGAGGCAACCCTTGCCCTACACCGGTGAGGGCCGTCCTCGCCAAATCCCGCAAGGGCCACCCTCGCTCGACGGCCCTCGCCGGAAAGGAAACAAAAGAAAAGGCAAAAAAGACGAAAATGCCCATAGATTAAAGTAGGGCTAATACAAAAAAAAAATCCCAAACTTTAGTCTTTATCCCAATTATATCCTAAACTTTTTCTTGTCTTACAAAAAATCTCAAACTTTTACTTTTATCCCAAATCTATCATTGTTAACTTTTTCGTCCAATATTACCATTAATAATTATTTTTTTATTTTTTCAAATTTTTTATTTTTTATTTTATTTTCTTTTTCATTTTCTTTTCTTTTTTTTTGCCTTTCACCTTCAACCTCTGGCAGGCGAGGCTCAACCTCGCCGACGTTGGGTGAGGTTAGCCTCATCCGTCCCTAGCAAGGTTTGTCCTCACCGTGGTTAGCGAGGCTCAGCCTTGCCCAACGCCGGTGAGGGCTTAGTCTCGCCAGCCTCGTCTTTGCCGGCCACGGTGAGGCTCGACCTCACCACTAGCCGGTGGGACCAAGCCTCGCTAGCCACGGCGAGGACAAACCTTGCGAGGGGCGGGCGAGGACGAACCTTGCCAGTGGCGGGTAAGGCTTGACCTCGCTGGGGTTGGGCGAGGTTCATCCTCGCCAGCCCCTAGCAAGGTTCGTCCTCGTCATGGTTGGCAAAGGCTCGGCCCCGCAGGCCTCGTCTTCACCAACCATGTCAGGCATGCATTCTCACATAATTTCGTATCATACCTCATTCTTGGCATACAATGCGTGGCCATACAATGCAATATAATGCAACATGCGCAAAATATTCCACACTTAGGTATTTAATCAATTCAATGCCACAATAATGTACTCAATTGGCCTATTTAATACTGTGCGGCCCAATGTGCGATTCAACAATCGAAGAATAGTTCAAGTTATCAATTGGCCAATCACATTTCGCATTAGTTGGCCACACGACATGGTATTATCCAATTTACCAAACTTGAGCACAAACAACCATTAATCAGTCAACCCGGGCATACCCGGCAATTTAGTCACATAAACCTCAATGTGCCCATTTTAACTCAAATAATCCACCAAATGGACAGCCGCTACTCGGCCTATCCTCGGCCACAATTTCTAATTCAATTCAGCCTATTGATATTCCAAATTCACTACGACATCATTTTCGAACCAACGGTACCAAATTCTCCCTAAGTCGCGCAATATTCACTAAATTGAGCCCGTCTAAATACGCACATTAACCTAGTCCGGATTTAGGAAGTCATACTCACTTAATCCAACTAAGACAACGAAGAACGGGCGGGCAATTGCCGATGAACGACGAAATTGGCTGCGGCATTCCAACAAATGGCGGCGCGGCTCATGGCAGCACGGACGGCAATCCTTGATGTGAGGGGCCGAAAGAAAAAGAGAGAAAGAGAGAGGGATAGATGATGGTGGTGGTGAGGTGAGACGGTGACGTTGGTGACGGCGGTGCAAGGCGGACAGCACGACGGCGCATGGCGCAACCTCCAGGCAGGCGGTGACGTACGACAACCGAAAGGGAAAACCGGCGGGAGGGAGAGAGAACGAACGGGATGGGGTTGGCTAATGGTGACTAGGCGAGGTGGAACGGTGGCTAGCGCGACAGCTCCGTCGGTTGGCACGACGGCTCCGGCAGCTTCACTGTAACAGCCCGAATTTTGATGTAATTCTGGGATCAATGAAGTCGATAATATTTCGCATTTCATTTTAGTAAATCTCGCCCAGAGCTGATCACTCTTGGGATGCTAACCAATAGGGTATGGCTAATTGGGAATGGTACGTGGATCAGGGACCCGATCGCGAAACGAATGCCGATCTTGAGCAGTAATGAGAAAGTGTTTTGAACCGATATGAACCGATCTTAGGAAAGGCGATGGATTGAGTTGGCCAAGGCCAACGAGGTACAATCGGATCGCAGGTGATTCTGCAAAGCCGGAAGTACACGTGGCCAATCAATCCTGAACTTGAACTGAACGATCGAAGTTCTTGGAGCTAGTGACAATTTCTCATTCTCTCAAACGATGGAACCGTTGCGACTCGGATAACCCTAGGTCGATACGCGTACACTCTAAACAGCCACCTGTTAGTGAGAGGTTCTAAAATTGAAAATAGAGCGAATTTTGAACACAAAATTGAGCCCGGAATTGAATATCAAATTTCACCGGCTTAAGAGACAGATTTTGGAAATCCAACGTCGTATTTCGCTGGCCACACACATTTGGAGTGTGTAGGGTTGAAAATTTGAGTTTCGGTCCGGGAATGAAAAATGACCGTTTTGCCCTCGGGAGGTCAAGTTGGGTTCGGGACTCGAAAGTGATTATTTCTCGAGCCGAACGTCATTTTGGGATGGCCACGAGTACCAGAAGGCATTTTGGACCAAAACAGGAAATTCGACGAAAATTGGAAAATAATAATATTTTAATGCCGGAACTTCGCAGTCGATTTCCGTGGGCTTAGAAAATGAATTTCGAGATTCCGACGCCACCATGAGTTGGACACGCCCATAAGGAACGCGTGGGTGTAAAAATTGGAATTTCGCCCCGGGGCTGGAAAAAGGACGGTTTCGCCCTGGGCCCGGTTCAGGTCCGAATTTCGAGGTGATCGTTCGGGATATTTTCAGATGCGGTTCAGCTCAATTATTGGTGCCATTGACCGAAATACCCCTAAATTATTTAGGTTGAATGGTTTTGGATCGTCAGATCGAAGGATAAAAAGGGAAAATGCACGGATCGGCGACACGTGGCACCCCCGGGATGATATTTTTGACCGGTTTGACTGCATAAGACCATCTTCTCTCTCCTACCTCAGCCCATTCTGATCAGACCCTCTCTCTCTCCTCCCTCTCTCCCGAATCTCTCTCTCTCTCTAGGTTCCTCTCGGCCAAAGCCTTGGCCGGAGCAAATCCGGCCACCACGGGCCACCGCCGGCGGCGCACCAGCACCCCCTCGCCTCCACCAGTCCCCAGCAGTTATTCTCGGAAATTCGCAGTCAATTTTCGAAGGCTTAAGGAGCTATTTTCACGATTCCGACGTCATATTATGTTGGCCACGCACATATGGAACGCGTACATGCGAAAATTGGAGTTTCGACCCGGGACGAAAAAATTACAGTTTTGCCCCTGGACCCTATACGGGGAATTCCGAATTTTGGACTGGACCTTGGATTATTTTATTGTTAATCAGCTCAATTATTAGGATTTTGACCAAATTGCCCCTAAATTATTTGGATAGGATCAACATGGCCAATCGGATGAAGGGTAAAATGGGAAATTGCGCGGATGGGCGACACTTGTCGCCACCAGTCCCCTCCTTTGACTACCTTGGACTGGCCCCTTCTCTCTCCTCACCCTCATTCAGCTCTCTCTCTCTCTCTCTCACCCGAATCTCTCTCTCCCTCTTAGTTCTCTCTTGGCCGAGCACCGCCGGAGCACCGCCGGCCACCGTGCGCCGGTGCTGGCACCGCTGTTGCTCCCCCTCGCCACCACCAGCCGCCAATCTCAGCCACAACCCAACCCAACCCCTTTCCTCTCTCTCCCTCAGCCCGTTTCTCTCTCTTGTTCGGAAAAGGGCCGTCGAAGCTTTGCCGGAGCTCGAATGGCCGAACTGCCACCTCAGGGCCGTCTAGCCTAACCATACATCGCCATCCACCGCCGTCTGTACAGGTGGCCATACAGTCCGTACAGTGACCGTATGTTAGCCTAGCCTAGGTTTAGGGGTTATACTCATTGAGAAGTGTTCTCATTGGTTTTTAAACCAAACTTTCAGACCCCTGTCCCTAAGATGCCGCAGCTGCCACCACTCTTTGGGATCCCAACACAGATAGAGAGGTTTATGAGTGTGTTTCCTTCGGGAAATGGAGAAGCCTACATAAGATACCGATCCGTGGTTTCCGTAGACGTCAGAGAGTTCGCTGATCATTCTCAAGAGTATATCGCTTGGTGTATCGGGGATGACCAGGGAAACATAGGTAGACCTCTTAGGTCATTCGACTCACCTTTAGACAAGCATGGCTTGATGGCGCCGATCATTGCCGATGGCGAGGTGATTAACCCCCAAGACAAATCGATAGGGGAGGCCTATGATCCTGTGGTAGACGATGAACCCCAGGTGGTAGCTGAAGACCAAGACCAGTGGGTGAACGACGATGATTTACCGAAAGCCATGGACGTCGATGATGTGGTTAATGGAGAAATTGAGGAAGTAGATAGTGATGAGGAGTTGAGACTTTATCTAGATCCTGAGTTGGAGCCAAATTTCGAGGATGAAAGAGCTGCAGCACTGGATATGGATTCAGAGGAGTCCGAACCTCAGGAAAGCTCTCAGGAGGAGTCTGAGACCCAGGAGAGTATGGAGAATGATTCCTCAGGATCTGACCCTAACTAGATGCCTTAGCTTCCATCCTGACCCTCAACCGCCAGTTGACGCTTTTTGATGATGATCTCACCCTAGTTAGTAGCTGACCAAATCCTCTCCCAGCCAATGCCCCTTTTTGTTGTAATGGCTGCTGTGTGTCAGATTTTGATGTTTAACAGTGTGGCGTGTTCAAGGCATAGTTTGTTGTATATATATGCATATCAGTTGTAAATATTTTTATGGTAATGTAAGAAGATGTTTTAATGAGCTCGATCCTTGTGGGTTATCCATGGTTGATGTCTTTATTGTATGGGTGTATATATTTATTTATATACGTGTCTTCTGCATGTGTATTATTCTCTAATTGGTTTAGGTCGGCAATGCATCTTGGGAGCGTTACATCAAGAGCGACCGAGGGCGATGATCACAATCCTTGGGAAGTCGGGGCGTGACATCGACACACAAAGCATAGTCTCAAGCAACATAGGTTCTAAACCAACCAATGTAACAAACTGCTTTGAAATAAAGGAATGGGTTGCCCCCGGATCAAATAACACATAAGCTACATGACCACAAAGAGAAATGGTACTTGTGACTACGCCCAGCGCGTTCTCTACATCCTTACGCGCCACAGCATAGACTCGTCCTTGCGCTGGTGGTCGTCCCTGAATAGCCGGCGAGGGAGGTTCGACTTGATTCCTGGTCTTAGGCGGTGGTACGGGTCTAGACGGTCCTAAGGGACGCTATTGAGTACAATTCTTGATCTGATGATCCAGACTCCCACACCTAAAACACACCCCAAATCTAACTTGCTGGGGACTCAGCTTTCCTATATTCCGTTTTGTTGGTGGAACAAAACGCCTATTTCCTAACATAGGCCTCTTTCCCAAACAACGATTGTCTTTACCCTGGGCAAACCACGATCCAGCGGCTATTCTTTCCTATTGATCTCTTTCTATAATCTGTACCCGCTCATACATTTCATCAAAATCCTTGATATTAAGCAATAAGATTTTACTTCGAAGATCCAGTTTCGGACTATCCCGAAATCTCTTAGCTTTATCTCATGGGTTCTCAATCATGGTCGGTGCAAACTTAGCCAACCTTGCAAACTCAGCTTCGTACTGATCTACTGTCATTTGACCCTGGCACAACCGCATAAACTCCATCAATTTCCTCTCTTGGGCAACTTCAAAAAAGTACTTTCCATAAAAACTCTCAACGAAAACTGCCCAATTCAATTCAGTGCATTTCGGAAAATACCTTACCCTTGGTGGCCTTCCACCAATCATTTGCCCCACTCTATAACTGATATACTGCTAATGCCACTTTCTCTGCATCTGTACACCTGAGCACATCAAATGCCTTTTCCAACTCATCAATCCAATCTGGGGCCGCTTCGGGGTCACCCTTACCATTAAACTTTAGTGGGTTCATCTTTAAAAACTGTTTTACTAATTGAGGCATCTGTCGGACTACCGCGGGCTGGCCTTGTACTTGTTGGGCTAGATTACCTTCATTGCCAGCAACTGGAGCGGCTTCAGCAGCTTAGGTGTAAGCTGCGGCTCTTTCCTGGGCTTGCAAACCAAATATATGTCCCACTTCCCGAAGGGTATCCATTACATCGTTAAACCTCGGATCTCTAGCTTCTCGCACCCCTTCACTAGACTGACCCTGAGGCTCTTTTCCCTTTCTCCTACTCATCCTCACAGGCTTGGCTACTCGACTCAACTACCTGCTATAATTCCACCAAGGAATTAAAGACTTAAACTCAACCAATCTAGCCCAGTCTAAGTCCTAGGTAGGTATTTAGCACAACAAGCTAGCACTTAGCATGCATTTCAAAACAACAACACGAACTTCACCCAAGGAGATTGATACATACCTCAGGTCCTGTCGCACTTGCATTAACACGGGTCACCACAAACCACTCAAAACACAAATGGTTAGGAGATGTACTTAGCACATGAGGTCACCCTATGGACTACCCATGGTCTTATCGCTCCTTATCACTCCAAGTTCGACCGAAATGGACCGAGCTAACCTTGCTCTGATACCAATTAAATAGAGCGGATGTCAGGCCCCGACCTCCTCGGATTGCGATCATCCGCGTATGGTCTTATTTAGTGCAATGCTCTCAAGATGCATTGCCGACCCAAAACACACAGAGAATAGTACACATGCGAAAGCCATGTATATAAATAAATATATACACCCGTACAATAAAGATAACCATGAATAACCAACAAATATTGAACTTATTTAAAACATAATTTTACATTGCCATAAAAATATTTACAACCAACAAGTACTTTAATAAAACAAACTACACTCTAAACATGCCACACTATAATACAGCAAAAACCGACACTTAGCAGCCGTTACATCAAAAAGGGGCATTGGTTGGGAGAAGGTCGAGGGTCACATGTTAGGTTAACGACAAAAAGGATATGTGTCTCTAGCCCGCATCGGAACGCTCTAGGCACAACATCAATCTCCTCACGGACAATGCCGTCTTCTGGGCAAACTGGGCACGACCCAAAGGCCATGATCCAAAAACCATATTGTGATCACACGACATACGACCCATTTTATCTGAACCAGCGTAAACGTATTGGACAATTATGGTGATTACTGTCACGCCCCGATCTCCTCGGCACGCGACAACCCGCGCTCACGATGGTCGATATAGTACGACGTCCCAGGACATGCCGTCGTCGACCCAAATCCCAAACAATTCGTAATACACATGCGGAAGCAAAATTAGAGAGAATCACCCAGACAATATATCTGAGAACACGGGAAGCAACACGGAGAACACTGAGGTAACGTACACATCCATAATCCCAAAATTTGCCTGAAACATCCTTACAATAATTCAAAATAAAAACAACAACAACAACTGAGACAAGCTCGATAAAAGAGTACTGCTGGTGGGTCAAGAGGCTAGTAACAAGGGGGACCAACGGCTAAACAAAAAGGGTCCAAAATCCAAAAAGGTGTCTACCCTTGCAAAACCGACTAAGCCTAGCCTAGGGTTCCCAATCTGGATCTGAACCATCGGACTCGGACGGGCTGTCTGGTAACTCTGAATCCTCGCTAGGGGCCTCCTCCTCGGATTCCTCGGTGTCCATTGGTTCGGCCTCATCAACCTCCATAGGCTCCACTACCGGGTCCTCGACTGCTGGATCCTCCATCGGGAACTCATGATCTATACCACCCAACTCCTCATCCTCGGCAGGCTCGTACCAGGCGAAAGGACCTATAGTCTCATCCACACTCGTCTCGGAATCCACGACCTCACCGCTCGGGCATTGTGGATCAAGCTGACCTTCTATGGTGAATGGA
Organism: Syzygium aqueum; assembly: GCA_031216185.1. Taxonomy (NCBI): domain Eukaryota; kingdom Viridiplantae; phylum Streptophyta; class Magnoliopsida; order Myrtales; family Myrtaceae; genus Syzygium; species Syzygium aqueum. Next base: position 21,166,465 of record CM062238.1, read on the forward strand.
ACGTCCATCGTGCGGAGGGGTCCGAACTCGTCTCCCCAACGGTCTCGAAAACACCAGGCTACATACTCATGGACTTCGGGATGTGTCGTACCTACATCTACGGTAATCATGGTGTAATGCCTTATGTAAACTTCATTGTTCGCCACCGGGAATTCAACCACCGTATGCTCATATTCTATAGGGATCCCGAAGCGAATTGGAATGGGCGGTCGGTTCATGGGCGCTGGTCTGAAAGGTTGGGTTATGAAAACCGTGAGACACTTCTCAGTGAGTGAAAACTCCTAAACCTAAATTAGGCTAACATGCATCTCCTGACGGGAAAAACAATAGCACGCATACATAACAATGACTTTGGCCCGTAAGCCCAAATTGGCATATCAATGACCCTGCAGGTTAGATAATCCCATAACATTACAAATCACAAGCGGCATCCTCGACCAGGCGTACGTCACACGTATGCTCAAAACCTTTTTGTGACAATTCCAAATATGGTACACCGAGTCACACAATCCCGCACAATTTCTCATGCATTCAAATGCATGCAAATGCCACTAGCTTGCCATGCCCACAATCCAAACTCCTATGGCATCTCGGCACAACTACCATTCGTGTTCAGATTATAGAATGGAATCTACTTAGACACGTCCCATACCATGCCCAGCGAATTCCATCACATAATCCAACACTATGCATCACACGTTATCCGTTTATTTCAATTATCTCGACCCGAAGGCCCGACCCGAAGGTCCGATCCGAAGATCCGGTCCGAAGACCAATCACAACACTCCGTGGCCAGCGTAAAGACGCCCCAGGCCCAGTGTCTCTAGCCCGCGTCCTTACGCATCAGGCGCAACACCGATCTCCTTTACAAACCAGAGCCCGCGTAAACGCATCAGGATGGTTGTCTTCCGGATGTACCGGGCATCGTCCTGCTCCAAAGTGCATGAGAACGGCACACCCCGCGTATTCCGCATCAGGGCGAAGGTGATCACACGTTCACACAACCGGTTTTATCTGAACCCCGCGTAAACGCATCAGGGCATGATTAGGTGATCACAATCCATGGCATACACGCATTCTCGCACAATTTCCATAATGCTTCATACTCAGCAAGCGTAATGCGTAGCCATGCAATTCCGCACACGAATGTTGGTGCAATGTACAATGAACATCCAATTTACAAAGGTACATCACCAATTCATGCCAAGGTCAACGAGTATTACAGCGTGCTCAATGCTATCAAGAACTCGCCCACTTATAGTGCAACATGCTCAATTCAAATCACGACATGTCCAATCAACATACTAACAAGCCCAATTAATCGTTACAAGACAATCTTGCATGTCAAGGCTTTAGGGCTCGTTAATCACATGTTTAGGCAATATAATGCACGCTAATTATTGGCCAATCACTCGTCACACTAATCGGTCCCATGAACACGCGACATGGCAATGCACATATAATTGAGCATATTCAAGTACAACTCAGCCAACAATAGGTCGATCTAGGCACTCCCGGCACTTATGCAATTTGATCTCAAATTTTATCCAACCTAATCCCATTAATTTCCCACGTGGACAGCCAATACTCAGCATGCTCCCGACCTATAGTTCGTCTCTAAAACAGCATAATAACCCACCAATCTCGTCCCTAATTGACTATCAACCATACCCTAGGCCCGCTAAAATGCATAATTGTCCTAACTAGGGTTTAGAGGTTTCCACCCACCTAATTCCAAGCTCGGGCGACGGGGAATGGCGGCCGATCACCGGTGAACGGTGAAACCGGCGGCGCAAGACCCAAGGGAGCGGCGGCGAGCGGCGGCCGGCTGACCACAGCAGCCTCGGGCGGCGGCTCACGGTCGGCTGAGCTGCTGTTCACGGTGAGGGGAGGCCGGACGAGCTGCTGGTTGGTCCGACCAGCGGCTGAACACGGCGGCGTACGGCGGTGCTAGCTCGGTCACGGCGACGGCGGTCTGCTCCGGCGAAGGGGGAACGGAACAGGGACGGACGGACGGAAATGGGGGGAAACGGCGAGGGACACGACGGTGGACGGCCACCACAGCGGCGGCGGACGGCGGCGTGCAGCGGCGAACGGCTCCGGGGGGCTCAACCGTGCATGCAGCCGCGGCGGAGAGGAGAGGGAATGGCGGTGAGCTGGTCCGGCGGTCCACCCTGCTGCATGCAACCGAGAGAGGGGGAGACGGCGGTCACGGCCCACGGCGGTGCACGGCGGCGCACGGCTGCGGGAGGTGAACGGTCAGCTGGCTTCTCCTTGGCTGACCGGCGCCAAATCCTTCTGCATGCAGCCGGAGAGGAGAGGTCGGACGGAGGGAGCAGCGGCGCACGGCGGGCTGGCGGTGCAGCGGCGAGCCCGACGGCGACGCGGCGGTGCTGGCCCCGGCGACGGCGGTGCTGGTCTCGGCCGCACGGGAACAGCGAGAGGAACGAGAGAGAGACGGAGGGAAAGAGACGGCGGAGGCGGAGGAGGTCCGGCGCTCAACCGTGCCAGCAACGGGACGGCGGTGAGAGGGACAGCAGCGGCGGTCCGGCGACGGCGAGCCTACTGCCCTGGGCTGACCGGCGTCCCACCAGCCTGCATGTGACCGGAGGAGAGTGGAAAAGAGAGGAGGAATGGAGAGGATGGTCGGCCGGCTGTCGGTGAGGCGAGAGGGGGAGGCTCACGGCGGTGGTGCTGGCCGGTGGTGGTTCCGGCGAGCTGTGGACGGCGGCGTGAGCTGAGGGGGAGAGAGAGACACGGACGGGAGAGGGAGAGAGGGTGCCGAGTGAGAGAGATGAGAGAGAGAGAGAGAGAGTGGGAGGGAGAGTGTGATGAGATGATGGGTGATCATGGATTTGCATGGGGAAGGGGAATAGGTAGAGTGTGAGTTTCATTTCCATCATGATTTGCATGGGGAAGGGGGGTGTTGACAAGTGTCACACCCCCACCAGAATTTCAAATTTCGGAATTAGAAGGGGCATAGGGGCAAATCCGACATTAATTTCCGGTACCGGTTCGAATTGCTAATATTTGACCCTATAAGTCCTATACCTAAGTGGCCAGCACATTTTTGACGTCGTCCTCATAAAACTATCCCGAGATTCACGAAAATCGTTCTCGATGTCCGGATTAAAATTCACGATCAACTCGTCAATTTTCACATTTCTAAATCTCTTACTAACGGGCGGCCGTTTAGGACTCAAACGTACCGACCTCGGGTTGTCCAAACCGCGACAAGCTCGAGAGAGGGAATGAGAGGAATTATTGCTAGTTCCGATGACACGATCGTCCGTTTCGGATGATCGGTTCACACTGGCCCAAAATACTTCCTCGTCATTGTCCTAAGTCGGGTTTAACTCGCGATTGGGTCCTTAGTCCACGTGCCTATTCCTAGTTGGCCCTTCCCATCTGGTCAGTATCCCGTGAGTGATCAATTCCGGGTGAGACTTACGAAAATGAAATATCGAATAATACTCGTTTCATTCCTTCCAAAGATCGAGTCGAATTCCGGGATGTTACAATTCTTCCCCCCTTACAAAAATTTCGTCCTCGAAATTTAAAACCCATATTAACCTACTCGAACAACTGGGGGTATTGACGTCGCATGGCCTCTTCACTTTCCCAAGTAGCACCTTCCGTTCCATGATGCTCCCAAACTACCTTGACCATCGGAATCGTTTTATTCCTTAGCACTCGGTCCTTTCTATCCTCGATTCTGACTGGCTTCTCCACATAAGTCACTCTGTCGTCCACGTCCACTTCCTCGTATCTTAAAACATGAGTCGGGTCCGGTTCATACTTCCTTAGCATCGATACGTGGAAAACATTGTGCACCTGGGATAGGTTGGGAGGCAAGGCCAGTCGGTATGCCATATCTCCAATCTTCTCTAGGATTTCAAATGGTCCGACATACCTTGGGCTAAGCTTTCCTTTCTTGCCGAATCGGGATAGTCCTTTCATTGGCGACACCTTGAGAAACACATGATCTCCAACTTGAAACTCCAAGGGTCGTCGCCTTCTGTCGGCGTAACTCTTCTGGCGACTTTGAGCAGTCCTTAGCCTATCCCGGATAACTTCTACTACTTCCATCGTTTGCTGAACTAGCTCCGGTCCCGCGATACTTCGCTCACCCACTTCATCCCAGCACAGTGGCGTTCTACAGGCCCTACCATATAAGGCTTCGAAGGGTGCCATCTGAATACTCTGCTGATAGCTGTTGTTATAGGCAAACTCTACCAAATGCAGTTGCTCTTCCCACTTGCCTTGAAAATCCAAAACACACGCTCTCAACATATCCTCTAGGGTCTGAATCGTCCTTTCCGACTGACCGTCTGTTTGTGGATGGTAGGCCGTACTGTATTGCAATCTTGTTCCTAAGGCCGTTTGTAGACTCTTCCAAAAGTTGGCCGTAAACCTTGGATCACGATCCGAGGTGATCGTCACTGGCACTCCATGAAGACGCACTATTTGTCGCACATATAACTCCGCATACTTCTCTAATTCCAAATCCTTCCTTACCGCCAGGAAATGTGCAGACTTCGTCAAACGATCCACTATGACCCAAATCGAGTCATGTCCTCTTTGGCTTCGTGGTAAACCCGTCACGAAGTCCATCGTAATATGCTCCCACTTCCACTCGGGAATTTCTAAAGGTCGTAACAATCCACCTGGTTTACAGTGTTGTGCCTTCACTTGTTGGCACGTCAGACACTTGGCCACGTGCTTAGCCACATCCTTCTTCAGGCCATTCCACCAATAATGTTGACGTAGATTCTGGTACATCTTTGTACTACCCGGATGGATACTATACTGACTCCGATGAGCTTCGCTCAGGATTTCCTCTTTAAGTCCTTCATTATCCGGCACACAAAGTCGGCCACGATACTTTAAAATCCCATCCGCGGATATTTGGAAATCGGGCTTCCTCTTTGCCGCATCCATTTCCATAATCTTCTGAATCTCGGGGTCCGAAGGTTGCAGTTCCTTGATCTTAACCTGCACCTCTGGTTCGATCCTTAATGTTGCGAACAAGCTGGACACTCGGCTCACTTCGAACTTAAATTCTGAATCTCTCAACTTTTCTAATAACGTCCACTCTTTAACCAGTAAATGAGCCATACTCGACTTGCGACTTAAAGCATCTGCTACCCGGTTTGCCTTACCCGGATGATACAGGATGTCGCAGTCATAGTCCTTCAATAATTCCATCCATCGACGCTGCCTCATATTCAACTCCTTCTGCGAGAATAGATATTTGAGGCTTTGGTGGTCCGTGAAAATCTGGAACTTCTCCCCGCACAAGTAGTGCCTCCAAATCTTAAGCGCGAAAACTATCGCTGCCAGTTCCAAATCATGCGTCGGGTAATTCATCTCGTGAGGTCTCAACTGACGTGATGCATACGCTACCACTTTTCCATGCTGCATGAGCACACATCCCAGTCCTCTTAACGAAGCATCACTATATATCTCAAATCCTCCTGGTCCGGATGGAATGGTCAAAACTGGAGCGGTCGTCAACTTACGCTTCAACTCTTGGAAACTCCTTTCACACTTGTCATCCTAGACATACTTTGCTTCCTTCTTCAATAATTTAGTCAAGGGCATGGCTATCGAGGAAAAACCTTCTACAAACCGTCTGTAATAGCCAGCCAAACCAAGAAAACTTCTGATCTCCGTTACCGACGTTGGCCTGGGCCACTTCGTTACCGCTTCCACCTTAGTTGGATCTACAGAAATTCCATCTCCAGATATAATATGCCCAAGAAATCCTACTTGATTGAGCCAAAACTCGCACTTGCTGAACTTGGCATACAATGCGTGTTCTCTTAAGGTCCGTAGCACTCTAGCCAAGTGTTCTTCATGCTCTTCGGGGCTCTTTGAATAAACTAGGATATCATCGATGAACACTATGACGAATTGATCCAAAAATTCCTTAAACACCCTGTTCATCAAATCCATGAAAGCGGCTGGGGCATTCGTCAATCCAAAAGGCATGACCGTGAACTCGTAATGCCCATACCTCGTCCTAAAGGCAGTCTTAGGAATGTCCTCCTTCCTAATTCTCAACTGATGGTACCCTGTCCTCAAGTCTATTTTGGAGAACACTGAGGCTCCTTGCAGCTGATCGAACAAGTCGTCGATCCTTGGGAGAGGGTACTTATTCTTTATCGTCACTTGGTTCAGCTGCCGATAGTCTATACATAACCTTAACGTCCCATCTTTCTTCTTCACGAACAGGACTGGCGCTCCCCATGGAGACGCACTAGGGCGGATGAAACCCTTGTCCAGCAATTCCTGCATTTGAACCTTCAACTCCTTTAGCTCGGACAGGGACATTCGATACGGGGCCTTCGATATCGGTTCAGTCCCGGGTGCTAACTCAATAACGAACTCCACTTCCCGGTCGGGCGGTAAACCCGGCAATTCCTGAGGAAAGACCTCGGGAAAATCACACACAACCGGTATATCATCCAACTTAGGTTCCACCATGGTCGGGTCCACAATACCCACCAGATAACCTTCACACCCATCATCCAGCAATTTACTCGCTTCTAACGAAGATATCCATGGGGTCGAGGTTCCTCCTCGGTTCCCCTGGAATTCGAAGCTAGGACGTCCATCAGGATTAAATCGGATTGTCCTATTACTACAATCCACTACAGCCTTCTGTCGGACTAACCAGTCCATTCCTATGATCACATCGAAATCGAACATGGCCAACACTACCAAGTCGATACTCTCATCCTTACCCCCAATGTTTATCTCACAACCAGGGCATCCAAAGGAAACTAACACCCTATCATTCATCGGCGTTGTCACACAAAGTGAAATCTCTAACATCACTGGTACTAAGCCAATCAACTTAACAAATTGCTCCGAAATGAATGAATGGGTTGCCCCTGAATCAAACAGTGCATAAGCGGTATGGCCACATAAGGAAATCGTACCTGTGACCACGCCCGGCGCATTCTCCGCTTCTCCACGCGCCACAGCATAGACCCTTCCTTGAGCGGGCGGTCGTCCTTGATTTGCCGGTGGGGGATTCCCGGCTTGATTTCCTGGTCGGGGCTGGTACTGCTGTCGGGGCTGATACTGCTGAGGTGCTCGCTGCTGATCCTGGGGATGTGCCTGTGGACAGCTGCGGATCTGATGTTCCGTGCTCCCACACTTGAAGCATGGTCCAAATCTCCCTGGCGGGGCAGCTGGCTTCCCGACATTCCTTCTGATAGGGGGAACAAATCGCCGATTGCCTGTCATAGGCTTCTTTCCCAGGCGGCGGTTATCCTTTCCTCGCACAAACCGCGATCCAGACGCGGCTAACCTTTCCTGCTGATCTCGTTCGATTATTTGGGCTCTCCTGAACATCTCTCCATACTCCTTGATGTCATGCGACAGAATCTGGCTCCGAAGATCCGGCTTCAGTCCATCCCGGAACCTTCGAGCCTTGTCCCTTGGATCCGCAACCATAGTCGGTGCGAACCTTGCCAGCCTTGCAAATTCAGCCTCATACTGGTCCACAGTCATCTGACCTTGGCGCAACCTCATAAACTCCGTCAGCTTCTTCTCCTGGGCATTCTCCGAGAAGTACTTCCCATAGAAGTTCTCCACAAAAACAGTCCAAGTTGGGGCCGTTCCCACTGGGAACACTCCTCCTTCTGAGGCACTCCACCAGTCATTAGCACCATCCTGGAGTTGGTACACTGCCAACGTTACCTTTTCCTCATCATTGCATCCCAACACTTTGAAGGTCTTCTCCAGCTCTTCTACCCATCGGGGAGCTGCCTCGGGGTCACCACGACCGTTAAACTTGGGCGGCTTCATCCTCAAGAATTGCTCTACCAACCGGGGCATCTGTCTAGCCCCAGCTGGGTGATCTTGCCCCTGCTGGGCATGATTTCCTCCATTCCCAGCGATCGCTGCAGCCTCGGCAGCCTGGGCATGGGCTGCGGCTCTTTCTTGCGCCTGCAGTCCGAAGATATGCCCTATCTCACGAAGGGTCTCCATGACCTCATCGAACCTAGGGTCCCTAGCCTCGCGGGCACCCTCACTAGACTGTCCTTGCGACTCCTTTCCTCTTCTCTTACTCATCCTGACGACTTGACCGCTCAACTACCTGCTATAATTCCATTAAGGAATTAGAGACTTAAACCAATCTATCCAGTCTAAGTCCTAGGCAGGTCTCAAGACAACAACCAGACAACCAGCATGCGGCTTAACAGGAACTAATCAATACATCACCCAAGGGTTCACATACTCACCTCAGGTCCTGCCGCACCTGCACATCATGGGTCATAATAGCAATATACGCCAAATCATCACGCATTGTCAGGAGATGCACGCAGCACACGAAGTCATCCTAAGTGGCTACCCATGGTCTCATCGCTCCTTATCACTCCAAGACTCGACCTAGTTGGATCGAGCTGACCTTGCTCTGATACCAATTCAACAGAGGGGGTTGTCACGCCCCGACCTCCTCGGCACGCGACAACCCGCGCTCACGATGGTCGATATAGTACGACGTCCCAGGACATGCCGTCGTCGACCCAAATCCCAAACAATTCGTAATACACATGCGGAAGCAAAATTAGAGAGAATCACCCAGACAATATATCTGAGAACACGGGAAGCAACACGGAGAACACTGAGGTAACGTACACATCCATAATCCCAAAATTTGCCTGAAACATCCTTACAATAATTCAAAATAAAAACAACAACAACAACTGAGACAAGCACGATAAAAGAGTACTGCTGGTGGGTCAAGAGGCTAGTAACAAGGGGGACCAACGGCTAAACAAAAAGGGTCCAAAATCCAAAAAGGTGTCTACCCTTGCAAAACCGACTAAGCCTAGCCTAGGGTTCCCAATCTGGATCTGAACCATCGGACTCGGACGGGCTGTCTGGTAACTCTGAATCCTCGCTAGGGGCCTCCTCCTCGGATTCCTCGGTGTCCATTGGTTCGGCCTCATCAACCTCCATAGGCTCCACTACCGGGTCCTCGACTGCTGGATCCTCCATCGGGAACTCATGATCTATACCACCCAACTCCTCATCCTCGGCAGGCTCGTACCAGGCGAAAGGACCTATAGTCTCATCCACACTCGTCTCGGAATCCACGACCTCACCGCTCGGGCATTGTGGATCAAGCTGACCTTCTATGGTGAATGGAACGTCCATCGTGCGGAGGGGTCCGAACTCGTCTCCCCAACGGTCTCGAAAACACCAGGCTACATACTCATGGACTTCGGGATGTGTCGTACCTACATCTACGGTAATCATGGTGTAATGCCTTATGTAAACTTCATTGTTCGCCACCGGGAATTCAACCACCGTATGCTCATATTCTATAGGGATCCCGAAGCGAATTGGAATGGGCGGTCGGTTCATGGGCGCTGGTCTGAAAGGTTGGGTTATGAAAACCGTGAGACACTTCTCAGTGAGTGAAAACTCCTAAACCTAAATTAGGCTAACATGCATCTCCTGACGGGAAAAACAATAGCACGCATACATAACAATGACTTTGGCCCGTAAGCCCAAATTGGCATATCAATGACCCTGCAGGTTAGATAATCCCATAACATTACAAATCACAAGCGGCATCCTCGACCAGGCGTACGTCACACGTATGCTCAAAACCTTTTTGTGACAATTCCAAATATGGTACACCGAGTCACACAATCCCGCACAATTTCTCATGCATTCAAATGCATGCAAATGCCACTAGCTTGCCATGCCCACAATCCAAACTCCTATGGCATCTCGGCACAACTACCATTCGTGTTCAGATTATAGAATGGAATCTACTTAGACACGTCCCATACCATGCCCAGCGAATTCCATCACATAATCCAACACTATGCATCACACGTTATCCGTTTATTTCAATTATCTCGACCCGAAGGCCCGACCCGAAGGTCCGATCCGAAGATCCGGTCCGAAGACCAATCACAACACTCCGTGGCCAGCGTAAAGACGCCCCAGGCCCAGTGTCTCTAGCCCGCGTCCTTACGCATCAGGCGCAACACCGATCTCCTTTACAAACCAGAGCCCGCGTAAACGCATCAGGATGGTTGTCTTCCGGATGTACCGGGCATCGTCCTGCTCCAAAGTGCATGAGGACGGCACACCCCGCGTATTCCGCATCAGGGCGAAGGTGATCACACGTTCACACAACCGGTTTTATCTGAACCCCGCGTAAACGCATCAGGGCATGATTAGGTGATCACAATCCATGGCATACACGCATTCTCGCACAATTTCCATAATGCTTCATACTCAGCAAGCGTAATGCGTAGCCATGCAATTCCGCACACGAATGTTGGTGCAATGTACAATGAACATCCAATTTACAAAGGTACATCACCAATTCATGCCAAGGTCAACGAGTATTACAGCGTGCTCAATGCTATCAAGAACTCGCCCACTTATAGTGCAACATGCTCAATTCAAATCACGACATGTCCAATCAACATACTAACAAGCCCAATTAATCGTTACAAGACAATCTTGCATGTCAAGGCTTTAGGGCTCGTTAATCACATGTTTAGGCAATATAATGCACGCTAATTATTGGCCAATCACTCGTCACACTAATCGGTCCCATGAACACGCGACATGGCAATGCACATATAATTGAGCATATTCAAGTACAACTCAGCCAACAATAGGTCGATCTAGGCACTCCCGGCACTTATGCAATTTGATCTCAAATTTTATCCAACCTAATCCCATTAATTTCCCACGTGGACAGCCAATACTCAGCATGCTCCCGACCTATAGTTCGTCTCTAAAACAGCATAATAACCCACCAATCTCGTCCCTAATTGACTATCAACCATACCCTAGGCCCGCTAAAATGCATAATTGTCCTAACTAGGGTTTAGAGGTTTCCACCCACCTAATTCCAAGCTCGGGCGACGGGGAATGGCGGCCGATCACCGGTGAACGGTGAAACCGGCGGCGCAAGACCCAAGGGAGCGGCGGCGAGCGGCGGCCGGCTGACCACAGCAGCCTCGGGCGGCGGCTCACGGTCGGCTGAGCTGCTGTTCACGGTGAGGGGAGGCCGGACGAGCTGCTGGTTGGTCCGACCAGCGGCTGAACACGGCGGCGTACGGCGGTGCTAGCTCGGTCACGGCGACGGCGGTCTGCTCCGGCGAAGGGGGAACGGAACAGGGACGGACGGACGGAAATGGGGGGAAACGGCGAGGGACACGACGGTGGACGGCCACCACAGCGGCGGCGGACGGCGGCGTGCAGCGGCGAACGGCTCCGGGGGGCTCAACCGTGCATGCAGCCGCGGCGGAGAGGAGAGGGAATGGCGGTGAGCTGGTCCGGCGGTCCACCCTGCTGCATGCAACCGAGAGAGGGGGAGACGGCGGTCACGGCCCACGGCGGTGCACGGCGGCGCACGGCTGCGGGAGGTGAACGGTCAGCTGGCTTCTCCTTGGCTGACCGGCGCCAAATCCTTCTGCATGCAGCCGGAGAGGAGAGGTCGGACGGAGGGAGCAGCGGCGCACGGCGGGCTGGCGGTGCAGCGGCGAGCCCGACGGCGACGCGGCGGTGCTGGCCCCGGCGACGGCGGTGCTGGTCTCGGCCGCACGGGAACAGCGAGAGGAACGAGAGAGAGACGGAGGGAAAGAGACGGCGGAGGCGGAGGAGGTCCGGCGCTCAACCGTGCCAGCAACGGGACGGCGGTGAGAGGGACAGCAGCGGCGGTCCGGCGACGGCGAGCCTACTGCCCTGGGCTGACCGGCGTCCCACCAGCCTGCATGTGACCGGAGGAGAGTGGAAAAGAGAGGAGGAATGGAGAGGATGGTCGGCCGGCTGTCGGTGAGGCGAGAGGGGGAGGCTCACGGCGGTGGTGCTGGCCGGTGGTGGTTCCGGCGAGCTGTGGACGGCGGCGTGAGCTGAGGGGGAGAGAGAGACACGGACGGGAGAGGGAGAGAGGGTGCCGAGTGAGAGAGTGAGAGAGAGAGAGAGTGGGAGGGAGAGTGTGATGAGATGATGGGTGATCATGGATTTGCATGGGGAAGGGGAATAGGTAGAGTGTGAGTTTCATTTCCATCATGATTTGCATGGGGAAGGGGGGTGTTGACAAGTGTCACACCCCCACCAGAATTTCAAATTTCGGAATTAGAAGGGGCATAGGGGCAAATCCGACATTAATTTCCGGTACCGGTTCGAATTGCTAATATTTGACCCTATAAGTCCTATACCTAAGTGGCCAGCACATTTTTGACGTCGTCCTCATAAAACTATCCCGAGATTCACGAAAATCGTTCTCGATGTCCGGATTAAAATTCACGATCAACTCGTCAATTTTCACATTTCTAAATCTCTTACTAACGGGCGGCCGTTTAGGACTCAAACGTACCGACCTCGGGTTGTCCAAACCGCGACAAGCTCGAGAGAGGGAATGAGAGGAATTATTGCTAGTTCCGATGACACAATCGTCCGTTTCGGATGATCGGTTCACACTGGCCCAAAATACTTCCTCGTCATTGTCCTAAGTCGGGTTTAACTCGCGATTGGGTCCTTAGTCCACGTGCCTATTCCTAGTTGGCCCTTCCCATCTGGTCAGTATCCCGTGAGTGATCAATTCCGGGTGAGACTTACGAAAATGAAATATCGAATAATACTCGTTTCATTCCTTCCAAAGATCGAGTCGAATTTCGGGATGTTACAATTCTTCTCATCAGGCACACATTCCCACATAACTTCAGTACACGCCTCATTTTCGGCATACAAAAATGCGTGACTATGCAATGTCATGCAATGTACCATGAGCATAAATTTTATACAAGCACTCGGGTGTTGACACCTAAATTTTGACGCGTCATTTAGTGTAATTTGCATAAAAAATTAGGGATTAAATTTTTAACCCCTAAACAAAACTATTAAAATTGCATAACATATAGTTTAGGTTAATTGCATTTTGCATCAAATTGGCGTCGGCGAGCGAGCTTAAATTTCTTTGAACAAAACTCGGTTCGCTCGGGAATGCAAGGGCCGAGAATTTCACGTAACGCGGGCTCGAGTATTTTTTAATTTGGGCTTGATTTAGTTTGTTGAATTTAATTAATTCAGCCCAAGTTAATTCAGCCCGTTTAATTTAATTAGAGCCCAAGCCCAAGTTTAAGCCCATTAGGACATTAAGCCCATTTAATTTGACCTAGGGTTAGCACTATATATATTCCATTAGGTCAGAAATTTTGAGGGGGGACGACACAATTGCAGACCAGAAATTTTTTTTGGAGAGAACGTGAGGAAAGGAGAGCCCCTACGTCGCCGTTGCCCATGCCTCACGGCTGCTCCCCATGATGCCTCACCATTCGAAGGTCCCTGCACGTCCAGACGTCTCCCCACAGCGTTGAAGAGGGGCTGTCCCAGCCGATTCTGGCGATTTTCCCATGCAGAAGGCGTAGAAGACCATATAGAGAAGTCCCCCAGTCAACCGAGAACTTCTCCCGGCGCTGTCAACGTGCGCTGCACCCTGGACGAGCTTCCTTGGCGTTTTCCCATGAAGAACACACAGAACATCCCCCACGTCGCCGCTGTTGGTCCACCTTGCTGACTTCTCTGATCTGCTGCTCCTTCCCCCGAACGAAGACCATCACGTTGCTGCTGCCTCATGCAACGTTCTTCTTCAACCGACGCCTCAATGAAGCCAGCGACTTCCCCATGCAGAAGACACTCAAGCGACGTGCATGCGGATTGCTAAGTCCACAGCCCATGCACGTTCTTCCTCAGCCACGACGCCTACGCAGCCTTGAAGTGAAGCGTTCAGTCAACTAAGGACTTGTCAACACTTCTCTCTGCATGCCCTGACGTCAACCCCACGCTCGAACGACGTCCTGCGCTGTCGCTGCTCGCTTCTTCGGCCTTCACGCGTCCTGTTGGCCCACGTCCAGCAAGCTTCCACCGACGGATCAGCCCCCCACCGAGCCAGAACAGTGACTGGTGTCGTCCCCGCCATCGTGCACCGACAAGACCAGCTGCTGTCCCGACTCACCGTAAGCCTCGCCGTGTTGCCGTGAGCCTCGCCGGAGTTGCCGTGCTCGCCATCGTTGTCGGTCGATCGATCTCGATCCGTAGACGCAATCCCGACCGACGTTTCAAATTTGGAAGTTATCCAAATTAGGTAATGATATTATCCGGTATATTTTCTGAATATTCAATTTCCTATTTTGCATGTTTGGAATATTGCATGAATATTTGGTGAATATTAGATTTGCATGTTTGAATATTCTATGAATATCATGTTGGAATATTAGATATATCCGCAATATTTTGAGAATATTCAAATTAGGAAACTTTCCTAATTTAGCAACGTATCGGGACGACTATCCGACTTTAACCCTAAAGTCCGATACGCGGCGGTACGGAGAATCATTATCCTATTCATAACTATTTGAATACGATAATGATTTTTATTTGCTTCCCAAATTTGAATGATCAATTATCCGTTAATATCTATAACCCTTTAGATATGACCGATAATTTAATTCTTGTGCCTAATCCGAGTTTGAAGCGAACGTGGCGGATCGCGTGGTTGAGTTGAATCGATTGCTATCTTTGCTTGTTTAATTGTTTTCTTTTTTTTAAAATAAAACAGAAAATTTTCAAAAAATATCATTTAGACTTAAATTAGAATTTTGCATGTCTAGGATTTTTGAATATATCCCGAAGGATGAGATAAGTATTTAATTTAAATTAGGACTTAACGTGGCATGTTTCCTAATTTAAATTAGATATTGTTTTAATCCTAATGGATTATTCACGTTATTTTCTAATTTCGAATTTTCCAAGAAAACCCCAAAAAAATAAATTGTTTTAGGATAGATTAAGATAGATTGCATTTTAATTTCTGCAATTTTATAATTCCGAATTTTTTAAACAAAATCCCAAAAAGAAATCATACTAGAATAGTTTAAATCATCATAAAATGCATGTTAACTTAGGTATTTTTGAATTTCGAATTTTAAACAGAAAATACCAAAAATAGAAAGTCATAAGTTGCATGTTATTTTAGGCATTTTTTATAATTCCGAATTTCATCGAAAAATACCAAAAATAATTCATTCATTCGTCATTAGAATTAAGACACGTTGTCGCATGACATATAGTTTGCATGCTAGGTTGCATTAATTCGCATGTCATTAATTGCACGTCATTGCATATAGTCTAGATCTCATTTAAATAAAGTGAAAATCCAAAAAAAGAGAGATTGCTTGAATTGCTCGTTAACTAGAAATCATATTAGGATGTTTGATGTGGTCTTCTAGCTAACAATGCAGATGCTTGCTGGACTCGAGGTAAGTAATTCTTCCCAACTTGCAATTTATTTAATACTTTGATTTATGGGTGTTAAATTGGTGGTTTGCGCACCCGCATGAACACCTCACATGTTAGTGACATAAGTTAAAATGGATCCAAACTGCTTGCCAAAATATTTTTGAAATGAAAAGGTACCGAAAGGGCGTTAGACTAGATCTAGCGTAATCAAGTCTCCGGGCTTAGAATCTCTGGTTCGTAGGAATAAAGCATATCTCCCTATGTTTTATTTAGGTTTCTAATCAGCCTACCGTAAAATGATTAGTGGCGACTCCAAGCATGAAAACATTTGCATGTTAAGAACTTAAACCCTAAGTTGCGAATTGGTAGGGCTTGGGAGGGCCCGGGTTAAGTTCAATCTTAATAATCCATTAACTCGAGAAAAATGAGAAAATTTTTTTTAGGGTCGCGACATCGGGCAATACACTATTGTTACACCGCCCCAATTCACAACAACATGCTCAATTGGCCAATTAATACCGTGTGGCCCAAATTGTACTTTATAATTCAACAACAATTCAACCACATTCGTACATAACATATAATGTTGAATTTAACCTCAATTGAGCACCAACAAGCACCGATTTAATTAATTCGAGCGATCCCGCCAATTATACTAATAACTTCCTCAATTAAGCCATTTTAGCCTACTCGCCCCTAGGCGGACAGCCACTATTCAATGTCTCGGGACCCCTATTTGGTCTCCAAATTTGTCACAATAGTCTACCAATATTATTCGGGTACTAATTCTAACCAACCGGTTCGATAATTATTCTCTAACAACCAACCGGTTCGATAATTATTCCTAACATGTACCGAAAATACTCAAGCCAGTCCAGAATGTACCGACAACACCTAACCCAGTCTAGAAAAACGTACTGCCAGTCCTAATCAGGGTTTAGGAATTATACTCACTTAATTCTAGGCCCACGACAATGAAGAACGATGGCCGATTACTGGTGAACAGTAAAATCGGCGGCGGCATTCCCGGCGGATCATACGGACGGTGTACGGATGGCTACGTCCAACGATGTACGGCGAGGCTGGATGTCCCTGTGGTGATAGCTCGGCCAATCGAGCTCCGGTAGGGCTTCGGTGGGTCTTTAGCCAGACTAAAGAGAGAGAGAAAGAGAGAGAAACGGGCTGAGGGAGAGAGAGAAAAGGGGCTGGGTCAGGCTGAGGCTGGTGGAGGTTAGGCGGGGCTGCAGTGGCGACAGCACCGGCGCACGGCGGCCGGCGGTGCTCGACTAAGGGAGGAAGAGGAGAGGGAGAGAGAATTTTGGGTGAGGAGAGGAGAGAGCTGATCAGTGGAGGGCTAGAATGAGGGAGGAGAGGGAGAGGACTGGTCAAAAAGGGCTAGCTTGGGGCGCCAAGTGTTGCCGATTCATGCGTTTGACGATTTTACCTTTCGATCCGACAATCCAAGACCAAACAATGCAAATAATTGAGGGGCAAAGTGGTCATCTAGCCCAATAATTGATCTGATAAGCACACCAAATCATCCCAAATAACACCCCAAAAATTCGGACCAAAAATTCCCTAGGAACAAAACTGTCATTTTTCCAGTCCCGGGTCGAAATTTCAATTTTTAGCCAAATCAATCCTTTATGAGCGTGGCCAACCTAATATGGCGTCGGAATCGTGAAAATAGCTTCTTAAGCCTTCGGAAATCGACTGCAAAGTTCCGAGAATAAAATAATATTATTTTTTACTTCCGAGCCAAAATTCCAATTTTCAACTGAAACCACTCCAAATGAGCGTGGCCACTCCGAAATGACACTGGCCTCGAAAAATTATCTCATACGGCCTCAAAATCCCAAATTGGCACCTCGATGGGCAAAACCGTAAATTTTCATTCCCATACCGAAATTCCAATTTTCAACCCTACTTGCTCAAAATGTGCGTGGCCAGTATAATATGACGTTAGATTTCCAAATTTAGTCTCTTAAGCCATCGAAAATCAACATCCAAACCTGGGCCCAATTTCGTGTTCAAAATTCGCTCGGTTTCCAATTTTAGGATCTCTCACTAACGGGTGGCTGTTTAGAGTATACGCGTATCGACCTAGGTTATCCGAGTCACGACGGTCTCATCCTTTGAGAGAATGAGAAATAATCACTAGCCCCAAGAATCACGATCATGCGGTTCAGGCTCAGGACTGGTTGGCCACGTGTACTTTCGATTTTGCAGACTCACCTGCGATCCGATTGCACATCGTTGGCCTTGGCCAACTCAATCCGTCGCCTTTCCTAAGATCGGTTCATATCGGTTCAAAATATTTTCTCATTACTTCTCGAGATCGGTATTCGTTTCGCGATCGGGTCCATGATCCACGTACCACTTCCTAATTAGCAATACCCTATTGGTTAGTATCCCAAGAGTGATCAGCTCTGGGCGAGACTTACAAAAATGACATGCGAAATAATGTCGATTTCATTGATTTCGGAATTACATCGAAATTCGGGCTATTACACTTTATTTAGGTCCCGATAATCAACGCACACCCGCACTCGACCATCCTTCTTCATTACGGGAACTATATTAGCAACCCATTCCGGATATGGCACTACCTCGATGAAACCAACTTTGAATAATTTCATCACTTCTTCTTCTATTTTCTTCGCCAATTCCGGCTTTGTTCGCCTTAATTTTTGCTTCTTTGGTGGAATACTTGGATCAAGGCCCGGCATGTCATCACAAGACCATGCGAATATATCCTAATATTCTTTGAGCAAATCTGTTATTCTTTCTACTTTTATTGAGGAAAGACTTTCTCCAATCTTAACCTCTTTGGGATTCTCCTTATCACCCAGATTAACCATAACTGTTTTCTCTAATGTGAGTGGTTTTGATTCTTCATGACGGATCCATTCTCTTCTTATCCATTCCTCATCTTCATTATTCACTTCAATATTGCAAGTAATTTCCTTGAAGAGATTCGAGGCACCTATGAACCTATTATAGATATATGAATGCTCATGCCTGACATGCAATGAACATGGTTAGTAATTGCATATGAAATGAATTGATGCATGAAGTTTAACAGAAAACCATTTTGAAAATTTATTTTGAAATCTATTTTGAAAAGATCGAGAGAATAGAGCTAATCCTCATATCCTTGGATATCCTTGCCCTTAAAACCGTTTTTCACAATTAGGAGCCATATGGAAACCCAAAGCCTCAAGCCTCACGTGTGAGAGCAATATTCATCATTGGTTTGGTTTTGTTTCCACATGTCCTTAACAAAACATTGAACACTTTTATTGAATCACAAAACATGATTACAATGGTATTAACAAGAATGAGAATTGCAACTAAGCTGAAATTGCAAACAATATCAATATGAAACAGACAAGTCGTAAAGGCAACAATAAGGAAAGGGTTCAAAAGAATCTTCCTACTCTAGTGCATAGGTGTCTTCATCTTCAGTCATAACGACGTTGATAACGTCCTCTTCGAATAAACCCAGCAAGATAGATTCTGCTTCTGCATGTACATTTTCTTCTGAAAGTAGTTTGGGAGGCCTAGGAAAGTTTTCTCTGATATGAATCTGATGATAAGGTAACTCTTTAGCCTTACCCTTCCACATTGATGGGTTAATAGTTCAATCACCTTGGCTCCCACTGGCCTTCATGATTCTTTTGACCTTGGCCTCAACCTCTATGGTAATTATTATCGCCTTTATACCCTACTCCATATTTTTTCTTCATGCCAAACGGAATAATGGGCTCCTTAATTCCTTGTGCTTTTGTCCCAAGTCCATCATCAAGGTTGAATCCATATTGGCATAATATTTTTTTGGACATAATAGACGATGCTGAAAATTCCGGAGACCTCATGACACTACCAGCGGGAATTTGTATCATAGAAACCGTCTCGAAGGAATGATAGCTAGGCTCTTCCTTTATTTCAGGCTCGATATAAGGTATGGCACTTTCCTTGTAGGTGGCAAAGTCTATCTCCCCATGCACGGTAATCATTTTACCGTTAATAACAAACCTGACTTTTTGATGGAGACTAGAAGGAATGGCGCCAGGCCATATGAATCCAAGGTCTCCCCAATAGTAGGTTGAAAGTCCTTGGAATGTCTACCACCTGAAAATCAATCAGGAAAGGCATAGGGCCTATATTCACTTCCAGCTCGATGTCACCAATAACATCCTTTTTCATCCCATCGAAAGAACGTACAGTCACCTTTGAAGGCTTGACGAACTCTTCTTTAATTCCCAAATGATGTAGCGTGCTTAATAGACACAAATTAAGCGCGGAGCCATTATCAATCAGCACGCGAGATACTTCCTTACCACGGCATTTGACGGCAATATATAAGGCCTTGTTATGTGAACGGCCATCCATTGGAAAATCTTCGTCAGAAAAAGCTATCTGATCTTTCAAAAGAATAGCTCCAACGAAATCTTCTAGCTACACTTCGTTGATCGTTTTGGGAATATGTACTTCATTAAGGAGCTTCATTAGCATCATTTTATGGCTTTCTGAAGTCTTGAAAAGATCTGGTAAGGAAATCTGTGCCAGTATCTTCCTCAATTTTTCAATTACTTCATATTCACCTGTCTTCATGACTGACAACAACTGGTTGACATCCTCTTCAGTTACTCCCTTCTTTTCAGGCAAAACAACACAAAACACAAATAATGACCTAGGCCCTTGGCCCAGATCGATAACCACATTGACCCTGCAGGTTAAACAGTTCGACATATAATAATCACGGTACATATAGGGCACACATAGTCACACGTACGCCATACGCATGCTCATAATCGTCAGTGTTTGTATTGCATGTCATTCACCGAGTCTCACACATTGGCACGAGAGTCCATGCATTCATATACATGCAAATGCCATCATCATGCCATGTTCTCATTCTGGCTCACACTGCACACTGGCTCAATGCTCAATTATCAATTAATATGACCCACGTAAAACGCATCAAGTCTCTTTCTTAAACACAACACTTCATAGCCCGTATAAAGCGTATCTAGCCTAGTGTCTCTAGCCCATGTCAAAACGCATCAGGCACAATACCAATCTCCTCACGAACCAGAGCTCGCGTAAAACGCATCAGGTTGTCGTCATTTGGACAAACTGGGTATCGTCCCATGTAAAAAGCATCAGACGGCACACCCCGCATAACACGCATCAGGACAAAATGTGATCACACGTACACACAGCCAGTTATTATCTGAACCCCACGTAAAACACATTGGGGCGATTAGGTGATCACATGCTCATGTTAGACATGCATTCTCACATAATTTCGTATCATACCTCATTCTTGGCATACAATGCGTGGCCATACAATGCAATATAATGCAACATGCGCAAAATATACCACACTTAGGTATTTAATCAATTCAATGCCACAATAACGTACTCAATTGGCCTATTTAATACTGTGTGGCCCAATGCGCGATTCAACAATTGAAGAATAGTTCAAGTTATCAATTGGCCAATCACATTCCGCATTAGTTGGCCACACGACATGGTATTATCCAATTTACCAAACTTGAGCACAAACAACCATTAATCAGTCAACCCGGGCATACCCGGCAATTCAATCACATAAACCTCGACTTACCCATTCTAACTCAAATAATCCACCAAATGGACAGCCGCTACTCGGCCTATCCTCGGCCACAATTTCTAATTCAATTCAGCCTATTGATATTCCAAATTCACCGCGACATCATTTTCGAACCAACGGTACCAAATTCTCCCTAAGTCGCGCAATATTCACTAAACTGAGCCCGTCTAAATATGCACATTAACCTAGTCCGGATTTAGGAAGTCATACTCACTTAATCCAACTAAGGCAATGAAGAACGGGCAGGCAATTGCCGATGAACGGCGAAATCGACTTCGGCATTCCAGCAAATGGCGACGCGGCTCACGGCAGCACGGATGTCACGCCCCGAACTCCCCGGCACGCAACATCCCGCTCGAGGGTCGATAAGAAGATAACACGACGTCCCAGGATGCATCGTCGTCGACCCATTTCCCATAGCAGAATATAAAGCACAAGCGGAAGCAAGAATTTAAAAACAAATACCCGTACAAAATAAACATGAGAACCAAGGGCAACAGCATAAATGGAGTTGAGGCAACGTACACATCCATAATTGAAAACAACCAATATCATCCTTACAACGTTCCAAAATAAAATGACAATGGAAATACGGTGCAACCAGGAGAGAGAACAGTCAACGGTAGAGGGTCCTAAATCCCAAAAAGTGCCTACCCTCATAAACAGATAACAAAACCTAGCCTAGGGTTCCCAATCTGGATCTGAACCATCGGACTCGGACGGGCTGTCTGGTATCTCTGAATCCTCGCTAGGGGCCTCCTCCTCGGACTCCTCGGTGTCCATTGGTTCGGCCTCGTCAACCTCCATAGGCTCCACTACCGGGTCCTCTACTGCTGGATCCTCCATCGGGAACTCATGATCTATACCACCTAACTCCTCATCCTCGGCAGGCTCGTACCAGGCGAAAGGACCTATGGCCTCCTCCGAATCCATCTCGGAATCCACAACCTCACCACTCGGGCATTGTGGATCAAGCTGGCCCTCCATGGTGAACGGGATATCCATAGTGTAACATCCCGAAATTCGACTCGATCCCTGGAATGAATAAAACGAGTTTTATTCGATATTTCCTTTTTCGTAAGTCTCGCCCGGAGCCGATCACTCTCGGGATACTGACCAAATGGGAATGGCCAACTAGGATTAGATACGTGGACCAAGGACCGATCGCGAATTAAGCCGATTTAAAAGAATGACGAGGAAATATTTTGGGCCAGTATGGACCGGTCTTCGGAACTCGAGCCGGATGATCGCGTTCTCGGAACTAGCGATAATTCCTTCCGTCCCTTGACAATCGAGCTCGTCGCGACTCGGACAACCGAGGTCGATACGCGTAGAATCCTAACCGGCCACCCGTTAGTGAGAGAATTAGAAAATGGGAAATTAGCGAATTCGATCGTGAAATTTAATCCGGACATCGGGAGCGATGTTTCGCGAGTCTCGGGATAGTTTTTATGAAGACGACGTCAGATTAAGCTGGCCATATGTATAAAGGGCATGTACATTCGAAAAATTAGCGTTTCGATCCGGTACCGGAACTTGATGTCATATTTACCCTTATGCCCCTAGGAGTTCCGAATTTTGAAATCCTTGTGGGGTGTGACACTTGTCAACACCCCCCTTCCCCCTGCATGCAATGATTGTACCAACTCCAGGATGGTGCTAATGACTGGTGGAGTGCCTCAGAAGGAGGAGTGTTCCCAGTGGGAACTGCCCCAACTTGGACTGTTTTTGTGGAGAACTTCTATGGGAAATACTTCTCGGAGAATGCCCAGGAGAAGAAGCTGACGGAGTTTATGAGGTTGCGCCAAGGTCAGATGACTGTGGACCAGTATGAGGCTGAATTTGCAAGGCTGGCAAGGTTCGCACCGACTATGGTTGCGGATCCAAGGGACAAGGCTCGAAGGTTCCGGGATGGACTGAAGCCGGATCTTCGGAGCCAGATTCTGTCGCATGACATCAAGGAGTATGGAGAGATGTTCAGGAGAGCCCAGATAATCGAACGAGATCAGCAGGAAAGGTTAGCCGCGTCTGGATCGCGGTTTGTGCGAGGAAAGGATAACCGCCGCCTGGGAAAGAAGCCTATGACAGGCAATCGGCGATTTGTTCCCCCTATCAGAAGGAATGTCGGGAAGCCAGCTGCCCCGCCAGGGAGATTTGGACCATGCTTCAAGTGTGGGAGCACGGAACATCAGATCCGCAGCTGTCCACAGGCACATCCCCAGGATCAGCAGCGAGCACCTCAGCAGTATCAGCCCCGACAGCAATACCAACCCCGACCGGGAAATCAAGCCGGGAATCCCCCACCGGCAAATCAAGGACGACCGCCCGCTCAAGGAAGGGTTTATGCTGTGGCGCGTGGAGAAGCGGAGAATGCGCCGGGCGTGGTCACAGGTACGATTTCCTTATGTGGCCATACCGCTTATGCACTGTTTGATTCAGGGGCAACCCATTCATTCATTTCGGAGCGATTTGTTAAGTTGATTGGCTTAGTACCAGTGATGTTAGAGATTTCACTTTGTGTGACAACGCCGATGAATGATAGGGTGTTAGTTTCCTTTGGATGCCCTGGTTGTGAGGTAAACATTGGGGGTAAGGATGAGAGTATCGACTTGGTAGTGTTGGCCATGTTCGATTTCGATGTGATCATAGGAATGGACTGGTTAGTCCGACAGAAGGCTGTAGTGGATTGTAGTAATAGGACAATCCAATTTAATCCCGAAGGACGTCCTAGCTTCGAATTCCAGGGGAACCGAGGAGGAACCTCGACCCCATGGATATCTTCGTTAGAAGCGAGTAAATTGCTGGATGATGGGTGTGAAGGTTATCTGGTGGATATTGTGGACCCGACCATGGTGGAACCTAAGTTGGATGATATACCGGTTGTGTGTGATTTTCCCGAGGTCTTTCCTCAGGAATTGCCGGGTTTACCGCCCGACCGGGAAGTGGAGTTCGTTATTGAGTTAGCACCCGGGACTGAACCGATATCGAAGGCCCCGTATCGAATGTCCCTGTCCGAACTAAAGGAGTTGAAGGTTCAAATGCAGGAATTGCTGGACAAGGGTTTCATCCGCCCTAGTGCGTCTCCATGGGGAGCGCCAGTCCTGTTTGTGAAGAAGAAGGATGGAACTTTAAGGCTATGTATAGATTATCGGCAGTTGAACCAAGTAACAGTGAAGAATAAGTACCCTCTCCCTAGGATCGATGACTTGTTCGATCAATTGCAAGGAGCCTCGGTGTTCTCCAAGATAGACTTGAGGACAGGGTACCATCAGTTGAGAATTAGGAAGGAGGACATTCCTAAGACTGCCTTTAGGACGAGGTATGGGCATTACGAGTTCACGGTCATGCCTTTTGGATTGACGAATGCCCCAGCCGCTTTCATGGATCTGATGAACAGGGTGTTTAAGGAATTTTTGGATCAATTCGTCATAGTGTTCATCGATGATATCCTAGTTTATTCAAAGAGCCCCGAAGAGCATGAAGAACACTTGGCTAGAGTGCTACGGACCTTAAGAGAACACGCGTTGTATGCCAAGTTCAGCAAGTGCGAGTTTTGGCTCAATCAAGTAGGATTTCTTGGGCATATTATATCTGGAGATGGAATTTCTGTAGATCCAACTAAGGTGGAAGCGGTAACGAAGTGGCCCAGGCCAACGTCGGTAACGGAGATCAGAAGTTTTCTTGGTTTGGCTGGCTATTACAGACGGTTTGTAGAAGGTTTTTCCTCGATAGCCATGCCCTTGACTAAATTATTGAAGAAGGAAGCAAAGTATGTCTGGGATGACAAGTGTGAAAGGAGTTTCCAAGAGTTGAAGCGTAAGTTGACGACCGCTCCAGTTTTGACCATTCCATCCGGACCAGGAGGATTTGAGATTTACAGCGATGCTTCATTAAGAGGACTTGGATGTGTGCTCATGCAACATGGGAAGGTGGTGGCATATGCGTCGCGCCAGCTGAGGCCTCATGAGATGAATTACCCGACGCATGATTTGGAACTGGCAGCGATAGTTTTCGCGCTTAAGATTTGGAGGCACTACTTGTGCGGGGAGAAGTTCCAGATTTTCACGGACCACCAAAGCCTTAAATATCTGTTCTCACAGAAGGAGTTGAATATGAGGCAGCGTCGATGGATGGAATTATTGAAGGACTATGACTGCGACATTCTGTATCATCCGGGTAAGGCGAACCGGGTGGCAGATGCTTTAAGCCGCAAGTCGAGTATGGCTCATTTATTAGTTAAGGAGTGGACGTTATTGGAAAAGCTGAGGGATTCAGAGTTTAAGTTCGAAGTAAGCCGGGTGTCCAGTTTGTTCGCGACATTAAGAATCGAACCAGAGGTTCAGGTTAAGATCAAGGAACTGCAACTTTCGGACCCCGAGATTCAGAAGATTATGGAAATGGATGCGGCAAAGAGGAAGCCCGATTTCCAAGTATCCGCGGATGGGATTTTAAAGTATCGTGGCCGACTTTGCGTGCCGGATGATGAAGGACTTAAAGAGGAAATCCTGAGCGAAGCTCATCGGAGTCAGTATAGTATTCACCCGGGTAGTACAAAGATGTACCAGAATCTACGTCAACATTATTGGTGGAATGGCCTGAAGAAGGATGTGGCTAAGCATGTGGCCAAGTGTCTGACGTGCCAGCAAGTGAAGGCACAGCACTGCAAGCCAGGTGGATTGTTACGACCTTTAGAGATTCCCGAGTGGAAGTGGGAGCATATTACAATGGACTTCGTGACGGGTTTACCGCGAAGCCAAAGAGGACATGACTCGATATGGGTCATAGTGGATCGCTTGACTAAGTCTGCACACTTCCTGGCAGTACGAAAGGACTTGGAATTAGAAAAGTATGCGGAATTGTATGTGCGACAAATAGTGCGTCTTCATGGAGTACCAGTGACGATCACCTCGGATCGTGATCCAAGGTTTACGGCCAACTTTTGGAAGAGTCTACAAACGGCCTTAGGAACAAGATTGCAGTACAGTACAGCCTACCACCCGCAGACAGACGGTCAGTCTGAAAGGACAATTCAGACCCTGGAGGATATGTTGAGAGCGTGTGTTTTGGATTTTCAAGGCAAGTGGGAAGAGCAACTGCATTTGGTAGAGTTTGCCTATAACAACAGCTATCAGCAGAGTATTCAGATGGCGCCCTTCGAAGCCTTATATGGTAGGGCCTGTAGAACGCCACTGTGCTGGGATGAAGTGGGTGAGCGAAGTATCGCGGGACCGGAGCTAGTTCAGCAAACGATGGAAGTAGTAGAGGTTATCCGGGATAGACTAAGGACTGCCCAAAGTCGCCAGAAGAGTTACGCCGACAGAAGGCGACGACCCTTGGAGTTTCAAGTAGGAGATCATGTGTTTCTCAAGGTGTCGCCAATGAAAGGACTTTCCCGATTCGGCAAGAAAGGAAAGCTTAGCCCAAGGTATGTCGGGCCATTTGAGATCCTAGAGAAGATTGGAGATATGGCTTACCGACTAGCCTTGCCTCCCAACCTATCCCAGGTGCATAATGTTTTCCACGTGTCGATGTTGAGAAAATATGAGCCGGACCCGACCCACGTTTTAAGGTATGAAGAAGTGGACGTGGATGACAGAGTGACGTACGTGGAAAAACCGGTCAGAATCGAGGACAGAAAGGACCGAGTGCTAAGGAATAAAACGATTCCGATGGTCAAAGTGGTTTGGCAGCATCATGGAACGGAAGGCGCTACTTGGGAAAGTGAAGAGGCCATGCGACGTCAATACCCCCAGTTGTTCGAGTAGGTTAATGTGGGTTTCAAATTTCGAGGACGAAATTTTTGTAAGGGGGGAAGAATTGTAACATCCCGAAATTCGACTCGATCCCTGGAATGAATAAAACGAGTTTTATTCGATATTTCCTTTTTCGTAAGTCTCGCCCGGAGCCGATCACTCTCGGGATACTGACCAAATGGGAATGGCCAACTAGGATTAGATACGTGGACCAAGGACCGATCGCGAATTAAGCCGATTTAAAAGAATGACGAGGAAATATTTTGGGCCAGTATGGACCGGTCTTCGGAACTCGAGCCGGATGATCGCGTTCTCGGAACTAGCGATAATTCCTTCCGTCCCTTGACAATCGAGCTCGTCGCGACTCGGACAACCGAGGTCGATACGCGTAGAATCCTAACCGGCCACCCGTTAGTGAGAGAATTAGAAAATGGGAAATTAGCGAATTCGATCGTGAAATTTAATCCGGACATCGGGAGCGATGTTTCGCGAGTCTCGGGATAGTTTTTATGAAGACGACGTCAGATTAAGCTGGCCATATGTATAAAGGGCATGTACATTCGAAAAATTAGCGTTTCGATCCGGTACCGGAACTTGATGTCATATTTACCCTTATGCCCCTAGGAGTTCCGAATTTTGAAATCCTTGTGGGGTGTGACACTTGTCAACACCCCCCTTCCCCATGCATGCAATGATTTGCACCAAATCCACACACCACCCTTTTGTCTCCCCCATGCAAATGATTTCCCCCTCACCTCACATCACCTTCTCTCTCTCTCCCTTGTCACACTCTCTCTCTCTCACACTCTCCCTCACCCGGCCACACTCTCTCTCACTCACTCTCCTCTCCGGCGATCTCCCTCTCTCTCCGTTCAGCCTCACGCCACCGCCTACCGCCGCCGGAAACGCCACCAGCCGGTGCTGCCGCCGTACACCGCCCTCCCTCTTGCCTCACCACCGCCGGCCGACCGATCCCCTTCTTCCTCTTCTTCTTTCCCTCACTGTCCAGAACCGGCCGAGACCAGCTCCGCCCGCCGCCGAGGCCAGCACCGCCGCGCCGCCGCCGAGCTCGCCGCTGCACCGCCAGCTCGCCGTGCGCCGCTGTTCCCCTCCGTCCGTCCTCTCCTCTCCGGCTGCATGCAAGGAGAACGGCGCCGGTCAGCCAAAGAGGACCGAACTGACCGCCGCTGTGCACCGCCGGCCGCCGC
The DNA here is from genome assembly GCA_031216185.1 of Syzygium aqueum. Taxonomy (NCBI): domain Eukaryota; kingdom Viridiplantae; phylum Streptophyta; class Magnoliopsida; order Myrtales; family Myrtaceae; genus Syzygium; species Syzygium aqueum. Next base: position 21,194,361 of record CM062238.1, read on the forward strand.
CGCCTGGCCGCCGACGCTGCCCTCTTCCTCTCCGTCGTCTCTCTCTCTCTCGCCGGTGCATGCAGCTGGGTGAGCGTCGGACCAGCCACGCCGCCGTCGCCACCGTCTCTCTCCCTCCTCTCCGCCGCGGCTGCATGCAGGGGTGAACCGCCGCCGGGGCTGACCGCCGCTGCACGCCACTGTTCGCCGCCGCCGCTGTGGCAGTTCACCGCCGTCTCACTCGCCGTTCCTCTCCATTCCCCGTCCGTCTACCTTCCTGTTCTGTTCGGCCATTCGCCGGAGCAGACCGCCGGTCGCCGCCGTTCACCGCCGCCGGACCGCTCGCTGCTCGCCGTCGCCGCCTCAGCCGAGCCGTCCTCTCCCCCGTCGTTCCCGGTTCTGTTCCCCTTCGCCGGAGCAGGCCACCGTCGCCGAGACCGAGCCGCCACCACCGCGTCGTCGCCGGAACGCCGCTGTTCACGCGCCACCGCCGTGCACCGCCGTGGACAGCAGCCGTCCGGGGACCACTCAGCCACTCGTCCGGTCCTCCCTCGCCGCGAACAGCAGCCCCGCCGGTCGTGCACCACCGCCCGTGGTGGCTGTGAACCGCCGGACCGCCGCTAGCCGCCGCCCTTGGGACTTGTGCCGCCGGTTCCACCGTGTACCGGTGATCGGCCGCCATTCCCCGTCGCCCGAGCGTTGGATTCGAGGTGGGTGAAAACCTCTAAACCCTAATTAGGACGATAATGCGCTTTAAAACGGGCCTAGGGTGTGTCGGTTAGTCGATTAGCACTATTAGGATTTGCATGATATCGGTGGGTGTCGGGAAAACTAGTAATGGATTGACAAAATAGAATTTGGAGGAGAATTAGAAGTGGAAATACAGAAAACTAGCTGCTGTCCATATTGAATTTTGAGGGTCAATTCCACGATAGTTTGAGAATCGGATTGATTTGAATTGCCGGAATTGCCGGGATGATTGACTCGTATGTTGGTTTGGCAATTATGATCATTTGGGCCTAATATGTCGCATGTTCGTGTGATCGACATGAGTGGAATGTGATTGGTGAATTATCAATGTACGTCATAGGTGCCGTATTCACATGTGGTGCCCCGAAGTAATTGATTTGACAGACTGAGCATATGATGTGGATCCTTGATCATGATATGTTGGCATTGAATTGCTTGGTCATTCTGCCGTGGTACATTGCACCAACATTCGTGTGCGGAATTGCATGGCTACGCATTACGCTTGCTGAGTATGAAGCATTATGGAAATTGTGCGAGAATGCGTGTATGCCATGGATTGTGATCACCTAATCATGCCCTGATGCGTTTACGCGGGGTTAAGATAAAACCGGTTGTGTGAATGTGTGATCACCTTCGCCCTGATGCGGAATACGCGGGGTGTGCCGTCCTCATGCACTTTGGAGCAGGACGATGCCCGGTACGTCCGGAAGACAACCACCCTGATGCGTTTACGCGGGCTCTGGTTTGTAAAGGAGATCGGTGTTGCGCCTGATGCGTAAGGACGCGGGCTAGAGACACTGGGCCTGGGGCGTCTTTACGCTGGCCATGGAGTGTTGTGATTGGTCTTCGGACCGGATCTTCGGATCGGACCTTCGGGTCGGGCCTTCGGGTCGAGATAATTGAAATAAACGGATAACGTGTGATGCATAGTGTTGGATTATGTGATGGAATTCGCTGGGCATGGTATGGGACGTGTCTAAGTAGATTCCATTCTATAATCTGAACACGAATGGTAGTTGTGCCGAGATGCCATAGGAGTTTGGATTGTGGGCATGGCGAGTTAGTGGCATTTGCATGCATTTGAATGCATGAGAAGTTGTGCGGGATTGTGTGACTCGGTGTGCCATATTTGGAATTGTCACAAAAAGGTTTTGAGCATACGTGTGACGTACGCCTGGTCGAGGATGCCGCTTGTGATTTGTAATGTTATGAGATTATTTAACCTGCAGGGTCATTGATATGCCAATTTGGGCTTCCGGGCCTAAGTCATTGTTATATATGCGTGCTATTGTTGTTCCCGTCAGGAGATGCATGTTAGCCTAATTTAGGTTTAGGAGTTTTCACTCACTGAGAAGTGTCTCACGGTTTTCATAACCCAACCTTTCAGACCAGCGCCCATGAACCGACCGCCCATTCCAATTCGCTTCGGGATCCCTATAGAATATGAGCATACGGTGGTTGAGTTCCCGGTGGCGAACAATGAAGTTTACATAAGGCATTACACCATGATTACCGTAGATGTAGGTACGACACATCCCGAAGTCCATGAGTATGTAGCCTGGTGTTTTCGAGACCGTTGGGGAGATGAGTTCGGACCCCTCCGCACGATGGACGTTCCATTCACCATAGAAGGCCAGCTTGATCCACAATGCCCGAGCGGTGAGGTCGTGGATTCCGAGACGAGCGTGGATGAGACTATAGGTCCTTTCGCCTGGTACGAGCCTGCCGAGGATGAGGAGTTGGGTGGTATAGATCATGAGTTCCCGATGGAGGATCCAGCAGTCGAGGACCCGGTAGTGGAGCCTATGGAGGTTGACGAGGCCGAACCAATGGACACCGAGGAATCCGAGGAGGAGGCCCCTAGCGAGGATTCAGAGTTACCAGACAGCCCGTCCGAGTCCGATGGTTCAGATCCAGATTGGGAACCCTAGGCTAGACTTAGTCGGTTTGCAAGGGTAGACACCTTTTTGGATTTTGGACCCTTTTTGTTTAGCCGATTGGTCCCCCTTGTTACTAGCCTCTTGACCCACCAGCAGTACTCTTTATTGTGCTCGTCTCAGTTGATGTCGTTTTTATTTTGAATTAATGTAAGGATGTTTCAGGCAAATTTTGGGATTATGGATGTGTACGTTACCTCAGTGTTCTTCGTGTTGCTTCCCATGTTCTCATATATATTGTCTGGGTGTTTCTCTCATATTTTGCTTCCGCATGTGTATTATGAATTGTTTGGGATTTGGGTCGACGACGGCATGTCCTGGGACGTCGTACTATATCGACCATCGTGAGCGCGGGTTGTCGCGTGCCGAGGAGGTCGGGGCGTGACACATAGTACGGAGGGGCCCGTACTCCTCTCCCCAACGGTCCCAGAAGCACCAGGCTACGTACTCGTGAACTTCAGGATGTGTCGTGCCTACGTCTATGGTTATCATCGCATAATGCCTCATGTAAACTTCATTGTTTGCCACCGGGAATTCAACCATCGTATGCTCATACTCTAAAGGGATCCCGAAGCGAATCGGAACGGGCGGTCGGTTCATGGGCGCTGGTCTGAAAGGTTGGGTTATGAAAACCGTGAGACACATCTCAGTGAGTGAAAACTCCTAAACCTAAATTAGGCTAACATGCATCTCCTGACGGGTAAAACAAATCACAAACATACACGGATGACTTAGGCCCGTAGGCCCAAATCGACATTTCATTGACCCTGCAGGTTAGACAATTCCATAATATCATATTTCACAAGCGACACTCTCAATCAGGCGTACGTCACACGCATGCTCAAAGCCTTTAGTGACTACCCCAAGTATCGTTCACCGAGTCACACAATTCAGCATGCCAACTCATGCATTCATATGCATGCATATGCCATTATCTTACTATGCTCACAAACGAATACACATAGCATTCCGGCATAAACTTCCATTCGTGCTCCGATTATATAGTGAAATCCACTTAGACACGTCCCATACCATGCCCTGCAGATTTCAATACATAATCAGACACTATGCATCACACGTTAACCATTTATTTCATTACTCGACCCGAAGGCCCGACCCGAAGATCCGGTCCAAAGACCAATCACAACACTCCGTGGCCAGCGTAAAGACGCCCCAGGCCCAGTGTCTCTAGCCCGCGTCCTTACGTATCAGGCGCAACACCGATCTCCTTACAAACCAGAGCCCGCGTAAACGCATCAGGATGGTTGTCTTCCGGACGTACCGGGCATCGTCCTGCTCCAAAGTGCATGAGGACGGCACACCCCGCGTATTCCGCATCAGGGCAAAGGTGATCACACATTCACACAACCGGTTTTATCTGAACCCCGCGTAAACGCATCAGGGCATAATTAGGTGACCACAATCCATGGCATACACGCATTCTCGCACAATTTCCATAATGCCTCATACTCCACAAGCGTGATGCGCAGCCATGCGATTTCGCACACAAATGTTAGTGCTATGTACCATGGCCTAATGTGTCACACAATTAAATGTCACAAGTACATAACCAATGGTCCACGTCATATGCTTACTTAGCCCAAATCAATACCACGGGGCATAACATGCGAATTTGGCTATCATGACGTACATGGACATTATGCAGCACATTGACAATTCACCAATCACATTCCACAATGGTCGGTTCACGCGAGCATGCGACATGCTAGAGCCAATTAGTCACAATTTGAACAACCGACACGCAATTCAATCACCCCGGCAATCCCGGCACTCCAATTCGTCAAATTCTTCGAACTACCGTTAAGTTGACCATTGCATCCCAATATGGACAGCAGCTATTAATCATTATTTCGACCTCTAATCCACTTCTAAAACATGCTTTGTCGTCTATCAATTAATTCCCGACACCCACTAGCAACATCTAATTTCATACGAGGTCCCATCAACAATAACCCGATACTAATCACACCCTAGGCCCGCTAAAACGCATTATTGTCCTAATTAGGGTTTAGGGGTCATCACCCACCTAAGTCCGAGCTCGACGACGGGGAATGGCGGCCGATCACCGGTGAACGGTGGAACCGGCGGCACAAATCCCAAGGGCGGCGGTCCGGCGAGCGGCGGCCGGCTGACCACAGCAGCCTCGGGCGGCGGCTCACGGTCAGCTGAGCTTCTGTTCACGGTGAGGGGAGGCCGGACGAGCTGCTGGTTGGTCCGACCAGCGGCTGGACACGGCGGCGCACGGCGGTCCGGCGACCTACAGCAACTCCGGCAGTGTCCCACCGTCGGCGCGGTTGCTGAACAGGGAGAGGGGACGGCGGACGAGCTGCTGAACGGCCCCCGGACGGCTGCTGCTCACGGCGGTGCACGGCGGTCGCGGTGAACAGCGAGCGGTCCGGCGACGGCGGTCTGCTCCGGTGAAGGGGACTGAACAGAACAGTGAGTGGCGGAGGAAAACAGAGAGGGACGGCGAGGGAAAGGGCAGTGGACGGCCACCACAGCGGCGGCGGACGGCGGCGTGCAGCGGCGAACGGCTCCGGCGGGGGTTTACCCCTGCATGCAGCCGCGGAGAGAGGAGAGAGAGAGAGAGACGACGGCGACAAGGGCTAGTGGCATGGACGGCCACGGCGGAGGCGACCGGCGACGGCGTGCAGCGGCGAGCGGTCCCGGCGGTGGCTCAACCGTGCATGCAGCCACGGCGGGGAGGAAGGAGAGAGGAACGGCGGTGTGGCTGTTCTGGCGGCCACTCTACTGCATGCAGCCGGAATAGGGAGAGAGAGACGGCGGAGGAAGAGCAGCGGCGGCGGCCACAGCGAGCGGCGGCCGGCGGTGCTCCTCGGCGGAAGGCAAGCGGTCAGCGTGCTCCTCCTTGGCTGACCGGCGCCATTCCTCGTTGCATGCAGGCCGAAATGGGAGGTGACGGAGGTGAGACGGAGGGGACGGCAAGGGAACGATGGTGGTGGACGGCGGCGGCCTTGGCGGAGCGGTGACTAGCTCGGCGGAGGCGTGGCCGAGCTGACCTCGGCGTGAGGCCTCGGACAGCCGCGGACAGCAGGGGAGGAAGGACAACAGGGGCGGCTGACTGGCGGTGCGGCGAGAGGGAGGGGTTCACGGAGGCAGCACCGGCGGACAGGTGGTTCCGGCTGGTGACAGGCGGCGGCGTGAGGCCGGAAGGGGGAGAACGCGCGGTGGAGAGGGAGAGTGTGGCCGGCTGAGTGTGAGGGAGAGTGGGCGTGAGAGAGGGAGTCCGGGTGAGAGAGAGAGAAGAGTGGGAAGTGAGAGACTAAGAGAGAAAGAGAGGGAGTTGAAGGGTTTTTGGGGAAATCATTGCATGCATGGGGGAGATGAAGAGGTGGAGTGTGGGAGTGGGTGAGGTGACCATGCATGGGGAAGGGGGAGAGTGACAAGTGTCACACCCCCACGAGGAAGACAAAATTCGGAATTCCAAGGGTCACGGGGGCAAAACGGTCCTAAAAATTCGGTACCGGGTCGGTTCGCCAAAAATCGACTCTACAAGACCTATATACCCCTGGCCAGCTTAATTTGACGTCGTCCTCATAAAAACTATCCTGAGATTCACGAAAATCGTTCTCGATATCCGGACTAATTTCCACGATCGAATTCGCTAATTTCCCATTTTCTAATTCTCTCACTAACGGGTGGCCGGTTAGGATTTTACGCGTATCGACCTCGGTTGTCCGAGTCGCGACGAGCTCGATTGTCGAGGGACGGGAGGAATTATCGCTAGTTCCGAGAACGCGATCATCCGGCTCGAGTTCCGAAGACCGGTCCATACTGGCCCAAAATATTTCCTCGTCATTCTTTTAAATCGGCTTAATTCGCGATCGGTCTTTGGTCCACGTATCTAATCCCAGTTGGCCATTCCCATTTGGTCAGTATCCCGAGAGTGATCGGCTCCGGGCGAGACTTACGAAAATGGAATATCGAATAAGGCTTGTTTTATTCATTCCAGAGACTGAGTCGAATTTCGGGATGTTACAACGGACGGCAATCCTCGACGTGAGGGGCCAAAAGAAAAAGAGAGAAAGAGAGAGGGGAGAGATGATGGTGGTGGTGAGGTGCGACGGTGACGTTGGTGATGACAGTGCAAGGCGGACGGCACGGCGGCGCATGGCGCGGCCTCCAGGCGGGCGGTGACATACGACGACCAAAAGGGAAAACCGACGGGAGGGAGAGAGAACGAACGGGATAGGGGTGGCTAATGGTGACTAGGCGAGGTGGAACGGCGGCTGGCGCGACGGAATGGCGGTGGTGAGCAGCTTCGGCGAACGGCAACTCCAGCGGCTTCACAAACGGTGAAGGAGAAGGATCGGTGGAGGAGAGGTGATTGCGAAGGGAGAGTGGCCGGGTGAGGGAGAGAGAGAATTGAGGGAAAAATAAGGAGAGAGATGTAACAGCCCGAATTTCGATGTAATTCCGGTATCAATGAAATTAACATCATTTCGCATTTCATTTTAGTGAATCTCGCCCAGAGCTGATCACTCTCGCGATGCTAACCAATAGGGTATGCCTAATTAGGAAATGGTACGTGGATCAAGGACCCAAATCACGAGTCGAATCTCGATCTCGAGAGGTAATGAGAAAATATTTTGAACCAATATGAACCGATCTTAGGAAAGGCAATGGATTGAGTTTGACCAAGGCCAACGATGTGTAATCGAATCGCAGGTGATCCTGCAAGACCAAAAGTACGCGTGGTTAGTCAGTCCTAAGCCTGAACCGAATGATCGTGATTCTCGGGACTAGTGATACTTTCTCATTCTCTCAAAAGACAGAACCGACGTGATTCGGATAACCGTAGGTCGATACGCGTATATTCTAAACAGCCATCCGTTAGTGAGAGATCCTAAAATTGGAAATTGAGCGAATTCTGAAACACCTGATTTGACCCGGAATTGGATATCAATTTTCAACGGCTTAAAAGACTAACTTTGGAAATCTAACGTCGTATTTTGCTGGCCACACACATTTGGAGTGTGTAGGATTGAAAACTGGAATTTCGATATGGGAATGAAAAATGACAGTTTTGCCCCTCGGGAGGCAGATTTGGGTTCGGGGGCCGTAAGAGGTTATTTCTTAAGACGGACGTCATTTTGGAGTAGCCACACATGCTAGAAGTCATTTTGGACAAAAACTGGAATTTCGACAAAAATTAGAAAATAATATTATTTTATTCCCGAAACTTCACAGTCGATTTCCGGGGGCTTAGAAAATGAATTTCGCGATTCCGACACCACATTATGTTGGCCACGCGTGTAAGGAACGCGTAGGTGCGAAAATTGAAATTTCGCCTCGGGGCCGGAAAAAGGACAGTTTTGCCCCTAGCTCGGTTCAGGTCCGAATTTCGAGGTGAACGTTCGGGATATTTTCTGAGGCCTATCAGCTCAATTATTGGCGTATTTGACCACTTTGCCCCTAAATTATTAAGGTTGAATGGTTTTGGATCGTCGGATCGAAGGGTAAAATCGTCAAACGCGCGGATGGGCGACACTTGGCATGGCTAGCCCCCATATTTGACCACCTTGGACCCTTATCTTCTCTCTCCTCCCTCATTCTCATCTGTTCAGACCTCCCCTCTTCTCTCTCTCTCCCGCATCTCTCTCTTCTCTCTCGTTCCTCCTTGGCCGGACCTTGGTCGGAGCACCGCCGGCCACCGTGAGCCACCGCCGGCGACGCTGCTGCTCCCCCACACCTCCACCAGCCCTCAGCCTTGGTCCTAGCCCAGCTCAGCCCCGCTTTTCCCCCTTTTCCGGCCTGTTTCTCCTCTTTTTTCTTTCTCTTCAGTTCTGGTTTTGGGCCGCCGGAGCTTCGCCGGAGCTCGAACGGCCGATTCGTCGCCATAGGGCCGCCCAGAACCTCCGTACGACCTCAACCACCGCCGTCCGTACAGTGTCCGTATGGAAATACTGTTCACAATGTTCCGTACGGAACACTGTTCCCCCCGTCCGTGCGGTCTCGCCGGGAATCGGCCGCCGGAATCACTGTTCACCAGTGTTCGGCCGCTGTTCCTACGTCGTCGTGGGCCTAGAAAATTGTGAGTATAATTTCTAAACCCAGATTAGGACTGGCAGTACATTTTTCTAGACCGGCTTAGGTAGATTCGGTACATTCGGGACTGGGTTAGGCAATTCCGGTACTGGTTTTAAGTGAGGATGTTGAATGTTGTGTTTGTATAAATCCTAAGTAAATTAATAGGGTTTTTATGAATATTCATTGAGTCCGAATTGAGAAATTGACAATTACTTATAGGACTGGAGGTAGTACCGGGGGTTAATTAGACCGCGAAAATGGCTAATTGCATGGTTGAGATTGCCCAGAATGGCTAATTTGGTGTTGATTGATATTGTTTGGGGCCAATCTCAATATTACCGTGTTAATCGTGTCACGTGCGAATATAAATGAATTTATTGATGATTATGAATATAATTTTGGGCCACATGGTATTAATTGGCCGATTGAGCACTGTATGATAATCTAGAATTGATTGAGTGCTTGTGTATAATTGATGCTCATGATGTATTACATGACATTGCCTGGCTACGCATTTCGTATGCCGAGAATGAGGCGTGTATTAATGTTATGCGGGAATGCGTGCCTGACATGAGCATGTGATCACCATAATTGCCCAATGCGATTATGCTGGGTTCAGATAAAAATTGGCTGTGTGCCGTGTGATCACAATTAAGGTCTTTGAATCGTGGCCTTCGGGTCGTTCCCGGTTCGTCCGGAAGACGGTATTGACCGTGAGGAGATTGGTGTTGCGCCTAGAGCGTTTCAACGCGGGCTAGAGACACTGGGCCAAATACATTATATGAGGGCCGTGAAGTGTAGAATTGGTCTTCGGATCGTGGCCTTCGGGTCGGGCCTTTGGGTCGTGGTCTTCGGATTGTGGCCTTCGGGTCGGGCCTTCGGTTCGAATATTGAAATTGAAAATGATTGCCCAGGTGGTAGCTGAAGACCAAGACCAATGGGTGAACGACGATGATCTACCGAATGCCATGGACGTTGATGATGTTGAAAATGGAGAAGTCGCGGAAGTAGATAGTGACGAGGAGCTTGGGTGGTATCTTGATCCAGAAATAGAATTGGATTCTGAGGAGGAGAGAGCCGCAGCCTTGGATATGGACTCGGAGGAGTCCGAACCTCAGGCTAGCTCTCAGGAGGAGTCCGAGACACAGGAGAGTTCAGAGTACGATTCCTCGGGATCTGACCCCGACTGGATGCCCTAGCTTTCGTCCTACCCCCAACCGCCAGTTGACTCTTTTGATAGAGGCTAACCAAACCCTCTCTCAGCCATAGCCCCTTTTTGTTGTAATTGGTTGTTGTATGTCGGTTTTTGATGTTAGATAGCGTGGCGTGCTTGAGGCATAGTTTGTAGTATTTATGTGAATATCAGTTGTAAATATTTTTAAGGCAATGTAATAAGTTTGTTTTTCAGATTCTATATTTATGAGTTGTTCTATCCATGGTTGTTATTATAATAGTACGGGTGTATATATATTTATTTATATATACGTGTCTTCCGCATGTGTATTATGCTCTGTGTGTGTTGGGTCGGCAATGCAATCCTGGGAGCGTTGCACCATAATCGACCAGAAAGGGATGTTTGCGCTTCGTGGGGTACGGGGCGTGACAGTCCTGTTTAATTGGTATCAGAGCAAGGTCAGCTCGGTCCATTTCGGTCGAATTCTGGAGTGATAAGGAGCGATGAGACCATGGGTAGTCTTTAGGGTGAACTTGTGTGCTAAGTACATCTCCTGACCGTTTGTTTTTGATTGGCTGTTATATGACCCATGTTAATGCAAGTGCGACGGGACCCGAGGTATGTATATCAATCTCCTTGGGTGAAGTTTGTGATAATCGTGCTAGAATGCATGCTGAGTGTTAGCTTGTTGTGCTAGATACCTGCCTAGGTGTCACGCCCCGACCTCCTCAGCACGCGACAACCCGCGCTCACCATGGTCGATATAGTACGACGTCCCAGGACATGCCGTCGTCGACCCAAATCCCAAACAATTCATAATACACATGCGGAAGCAAAATATGAGAGAAACACCCAGACAATATATATATGAGAACATGGGAAGCAACACGGAGAACACTGAGGTAACGTACACATCCATAATCCCAAAATTTGCCTGAAACATCCTTACATTAATTCAAAATAAAAACAACATCAACTGAGACGAGCACAATAAAAGAGTACTGCTGGTGGGTCAAGAGGCTAGTAACAAGGGGGACCAATCGGCTAAACAAAAAGGGTCCAAAATCCAAAAAGGTGTCTACCCTTGCAAACCGACTAAGTCTAGCCTAGGGTTCCCAATCTGGATCTGAACCATCGGACTCGGACGGGCTGTCTGGTAACTCTGAATCCTCGCTAGGGGCCTCCTCCTCGGATTCCTCGGTGTCCATTGGTTCGGCCTCATCAACCTCCATAGGCTCCACTACCGGGTCCTCGACTGCTGGATCCTCCATCGGGAACTCATGATCTATACCACCCAACTCCTCATCCTCGGCAGGCTCGTACCAGGCGAAAGGACCTATAGTCTCATCCACACTCGTCTCGGAATCCACGACCTCACCGCTCGGGCATTGTGGATCAAGCTGGCCTTCTATGGTGAATGGAACGTCCATCGTGCGGAGGGGTCCGAACTCGTCTCCCCAACGGTCTCAAAAACACCAGGCTACATACTCATGGACTTCGGGATGTGTCGTACCTACATCTACGGTAATCATGGTGTAATGCCTTATGTAAACTTCATTGTTCGCCACCGGGAATTCAACCACCGTATGCTCATATTCTATAGGGATCCCGAAGCGAATTGGAATGGGCGGTCGGTTCATGGGCGCTGGTCTGAAAGGTTGGGTTATGAAAACCGTGAGACACTTCTCAGTGAGTGAAAACTCCTAAACCTAAATTAGGCTAACATGCATCTCCTGACGGGAAAAACAATAGCACGCATATATAACAATGACTTAGGCCCGTAAGCCCAAATTGGCATATCAATGACCCTGCAGGTTAGATAATCCCATAACATTACAAATCACAAGCGGCATCCTCGACCAGGCGTACGTCACACGTATGCTCAAAACCTTTTTGTGACAATTCCAAATATGGTACACCGAGTCACACAATCCCGCACAATTTCTCATGCATTCAAATGCATGCAAATGCCACTAACTCGCCATGCCCACAATCCAAACTCCTATGGCATCTCGGCACAACTACCATTCGTGTTCAGATTATAGAATGGAATCTACTTAGACACGTCCCATACCATGCCCAGCGAATTCCATCACATAATCCAACACTATGCATCACACGTTATCCATTTATTTCAATTATCTCGACCCGAAGGCCCGACCCGAAGGTCCGATCCGAAGATCCGGTCCGAAGACCAATCACAACACTCCGTGGCCAGCGTAAAGACGCCCCAGGCCCAGTGTCTCTAGCCCGCGTCCTTACGCATCAGGCGCAACACCGATCTCCTTTACAAACCAGAGCCCGCGTAAACGCATCAGGATGGTTGTCTTCCGGGCGTACCGGGCATCGTCCTGCTCCAAAGTGCATGAGGACGGCACACCCCGCGTATTCCGCATCAGGGCGAAGGTGATCACACATTCACACAACCGGTTTTATCTTAACCCCGCGTAAACGCATCAGGGCATAATTAAGTGATCACATGTCCATGGCATACACGCATACTCGCATAATTTCCACAAGCCTCATACTCGGCATGCATAATGCGTGGCCATGCAATTCGCACACGAATGTTGGTGCAATGTGTCATGACATAATGTCCCGCACAATTCAATGTCAACATATCATGATCAATGATCCACGTCATTTGCTCAATCGACCTCATCAATTAATTCGGGGCATCACATGTGAAATTAGCACTCATGACGTACTCGGGCATCATTATGTACATTGGCAAACCACAATTCACATTCCACAATTGTCGGCCATAAGGACACACGGCATGGTAGACTCGATTACACCACAGTCGGCAACCCGACACATAACTCAATCATTCCGGCAATCCCGGCACTCAAGTCCATTCAAACCTCAATCTACCATCCAATTAGCCGATAAATTCAATGTGGACAGCAACTTAATTCAGTCATTCCGAGCTCTAATTTCTCTTCTAAACATGCTTCGTCACTTACTAACCATTTCCCGACACCTATCATTAACACCCAAATTTATACGAACTCTAGTCAATACTAACCGACTAACCGACACCCTAAGCCCATCTAGAAACGCACAATTGTCCTAATCGAGGTTTAGAGGTTTCCACCCACCTCGATCCAACGCTCGGGCGACGGGGAACGGTGGCCGATCACCGGTACACGGTGGAACCGGCGGCAACAATTCCCAAGGGCGACGGCGAGCGGCGGCCGGCGGTCCGGCGATCCACAGCAACTCCGGCGGTGTCCCACAGCCGGCGCAGCTGCTGTTCACGGCGAGGGGGAACTGAACGAGTGGCTGAGTGGCCCCGGGCGGCTGCTGCTCACGGCGGTGTGGTGGCGGCGAACAGCGAGCAGTCCGGCGGCAGCACGGCGCACGGCGTGGACGGTGCTGCTGTTCCGGCGAGAGGATGAACAGAACAGGGAATGGCGAGGGAGAGGACGGCTCGGCTGAGTGGTCCCCGGACGGCTGCTGTCCACGGCGGTGCACGGCGGTGGCGCGCGAGCAGCGAGCGGTCCGGCGACGGAGCGGCGGTGGTGGCTCGGTCTCGGCGACGGCGGTCTGCTCCGGCGAAGGGGGCGGAACAGGGAGCGTCGGAGGGAAAGTAGAGGGAGACGGCTAGGGAGGCGACGGAGGACAGCCACCACGGCGGCGGCGAACGGCGACGGACAGTCCCGGCGGCGGTTCACCCCTGCATGCAGCCGCGGCGGGGAGGAAAAAGGGAGAGACGGCGGCGACGGCGGCGTGGCTGGTCCGACGCCAACCTAGCTGCATGCACCGGCGAGAGAGAGGGAGAGACGACGGAGGGGGAAGGGGGCAGCGACGGCGGCCAGGCGGCGGCGGCCGGCGGTGCACAGCGGCGGTCAGCTCGGTCCTCCTTGGCTGACCGGTGCTGTTCTCCCTTGCATGCAGCCGGAGTGGAAAGAAAACGAGGGTGAGGCGGAGAGGAACGGCAAGGGGAGCGGCGGTGTACAGCGGCGTGCAGCGGCTGGCGGCGGCTCCGGCGGGGCGGCGATGGGCTGAGCTGATCTCGGCCGGTCAGGACAATGAGAGAGGAAGACGGGGATGGTCAGCTGGTGGTGGTGAGGCGAGAGGGAGAAGCGGTGCACGGCGGCAGCACCGGCTGGCGGCGGCTCCGGCGGCGGTTGGCGGTGGCGTGAGGCTGAGCGGGAGGGAGAGAGAGATCGCCGGAGGGGGGAGAGTGAGTGAGGAGGAGAGTGGCCGGGTGAGGTGAGAGAGGGGGAGTGTGATGTGAGAGAGAGAGAGAAATGATGATGAGTATGGGGAATGCCAAGAGGTAGGATGAAATTTTGGATAAAATGATGGGCTTCATGGGAAAGAGAAAGGTTGACAAGTGTCACACTCCTCAAACAATTCAAATTCGGAATATGAGAGGGCATAGGGGTAAAACCGACATAAATTTCCGGTACCGGGTTGGAACGCTAATTTTCCGACCGTATATGCCCTATATACATATGGCCAGCTTAATTTGACGTCGTCCTCATAGAAACTATCCCGAGATTCACGAAAAATCATTCCCGACGTCCGGATTAAATTTCACGATCGGATTCGCTAATTTCCCATTTTCTAATTCTCTCACTAACGGGTGGCCGGTTAGGATTTACGCGTATCGACCTTGGTTTGTCCGATTCGTGGCGTGCTCGATTGTCGAGAGAACGAGAGGAATATCACTAGTTCCGAGGACACGATCATCCGGCTCGAGTTCCGAAGATCGGCCCATACTGTCCCAAAATATTTCCCCGTCATTTCTCTAGGTCAAGCTTACTTCTCGACCGGGTCCATGGTCCACGTACCTATTCCTAGTTGGCCATTCCCATTTGGTCAGTATCCCGAGAGTGATCGGCTCCGGGCGAGACTTACGAAAAAGGAAATATCGAATAAAACTCGTTTTATTCATTCCAGGGATCGAGTCGAATTTCGGGATGTTACACTAGGACTTAGACCGGGTTAGATTGGCTGAGTTTAAGTATTTAATTCCTCGGTGGAATTATAGCAGGTAGTTGAGTTGAGTAGCCCAACTTGTGAGGATGAGTCGGAGGAGAGGAAAAGAGCCTCAGGGTCAAGCTAGTGAAGGGGTGCGTGAGGCCCGAGATCCGAGATTTGACGATGTCATGGATACTCTTCGGGAAGTGGGGCACATATTCGGTATGCAAGCCCAGGAAAGAGCTGTAGCTTACGCCCAAGCTGCTGAAGCCGCCCCAGGTGCGGGCAATGAAGGTAATCCAGTTCATCAAGGTCAGGGCCAACCAGTGGTAGCTCGACAGATGCCTCAGCTAGTAGAACAGTTTCTCAAGATGAAACCGCCAAAATTTAATGGTAAAGGTGACCCTGAAGCGGCCCCAGACTGGATTGACGAGTTGGAAAAGGCATTCGAGGTGCTAGGATGTACGGACGCCGAGAAGGTTGCATTAGCTGCTTATCAGCTGCAAAGTGGAGCTAATGATTGGTGGAAGGCCACCAAAGGCAAGGTATTTCCAGATGGCACCAAACTGATTTAGGCAGTTTTCGTTGGGAGCTTTTATGGAAAGTATTTCTTAGAAGTGGCCCAAGAGAGGAAATTGATGGAGTTTATGAGGTTGCGACAAGGCCAGATGACTGTGGATCAATATGAAGCTGAGTTTGCCAGATTGGCTAAGTTTGCACCAATAATGGTTGAAAACCCATGAGATAAAGCCAGAAGATTCTGGGATGGTTTGAAACCGAATCTTCGCGGTTAGATTTTGTCGCTCAATATTAAGGACTTTGACGAGATGTATGAGCGGGTGCAGATTATAGAAAGAGACCAACAAGAAAGAGCAGCCGCGGGATCGCGATTTAATCAGAATTGGGATAATCGTCGTTTGGGAAAGAGGCCAATGTTAGGGAATAGGCGTGTTCCACCTGTAAAAAGGAATATAGGAAAGCCGAGCCCCCAGCAAGGCAGATTTAGGGTGTGCTTTAGGTGCAAAAGTCTGGACCACCATATCAAGAACTGTCCTCAGCAACGTTCCTTTGGACCGCCCAGACCCGTACCCCCGCCTCGAGTTGGAAATCAAGCCGGACCTCCCCCACCGGCTAACCAGGGACGACCACCAGCACAAGGACGAGTCTATGCCATGGCGCGTAAAGATGCAGAGAACGCGTCGGGCGTAGTCACAGGTACCATTTCTCTCTGTGGTCATACAGCTTATACGTTATTTGATCCGGGGGCGACCCATTCCTTTATCTTAGAACAGTTTGCTAGCTTGATTGGTTTAGAACTTGTATTGCTTGAGACTATGATGTGTGTGTCAATGCCTATGAATGATAAGATGTTAGTCTCTTTTGGATGTCCCAATTGTTGCCGAGGATCGATGATTTGTTTGACCAGTTGCAAGGAGCATCAGTGTTTTCCAAGATTGACTTGAGGACAGGATACCATCAGCTGAGAATCCGAAAGGAAGACATGTCACGCCCCGACCTCTGCGGCACGCGACACCCCGCTCGGTGGTCGGGGTAGTACGACATCCCAGGACTTATCGTCATCGACCCATTTCCATAACAAATCATAAGGCACATGTAGAAGCAAAATTTTGAAAACACCCGTACAAGTAAACATGAGAACCAGGGAAGCAACTAGGAATACTTAGGCAACATACACATCCATAACAAAAACCGTCAGAAACATCCTTACATCATTCCCGAGAAAAACAACAATAGAAAACAGAGTGCCACAAGGAGTACTGTCATGTGAGTCAAGAGGGCTAGAGACAAGGGGGCCAACTGCTAAAAGTAGAGAGTCTGAAATCCAAAAAAAAGTGTCTACCCTCACAAAAAGACTAAGCCTAGCCTAGGGCATCCAATCCGAATCAAAGTCGTCAGACTCTGATGAACTATTGGGTATCTCTGAATCTTCATTGGGAATCTCCTCTTTGGACTCTTCGGTATCCATCGACTCGGCTTCGTCGACCTCCATTGACTCCACCACCGGGTCCTCCACTACTGGTTCGTGGTCTACGCCTCCTAGCTCTTCGTCCTCAGCAGTCTCGCACCAAGCGAAAGGACCTATAGTCTCCCCCGAATCCATTTCCGAATCCACGATCTCACCACTCGGGCACTGCGGATCTAACTGACCATCTATGGTAAATGGAACATCCATAGTACGGAGGGGTCCATACTCGTCTCCAAAATGGTCACGGAAGCACCATGCAACATATTCATGAACTTCAGGATGTGTCGTACCTACGTCTACACTTATCAGAGAGTAATGCCTCAAGTACACCTCCCCGTTCCCTACAGGGTGATCAGTCATAGTATGCTCATACTCTAAGGGGATCCCAAAACGTGTCGGGACAGGTGGCTTCATCATGGACGTAGGTCTGAAAGGTTAGGTTATAAAAACCGTGAGACACATCTCAGTGAGTGAAAAACTCATAAACCTAAATTAGGCTAACATGCATCTCCTGACGGGAAAAACAAACCACACACATACAAGGATGACTTAGGCCCGTAGGCCCAAATCGGCATTTCAATGACCTTGCAGGTTAGATAATCCCATATTATCACATTACACGAGCGGCACCCTCGATCATGCATACGTCACACGTATGCTTAAAATCTTTAGTGACAGTTTCAAGCCTAGATCATCGAGTCACACTGTTTCGCACACTAACTCATGCATTTATATGCATGCAGATGCCACTAACTTGCCATGCTCACAATTCAACTCCTATGGCATTTCGGCATAAAATTCCATTCGTGTTCCGATTATAGAATAGAATCCACCTAGGCATGTCCCATACCATGCCCAGTAGATTCCATTACATAATCAGACACTATGCATCACACGTTAACCATTTATTCCGTTAATTCGACCCGAAGGCCCGATCCAAAGATCCAGTCCGAAGACCAATCACAACACTCCGTGGTCAGCGTAAAGATGCCCCAGGCCTAGTGTCTCTAGCCCGCGTCAATACGCATCAGACCCAACACCGATCTCCTTATGAACCAGAGCCCGCGTAAATGCATCAGGATGGTCGTCTTCCGGACGTACCGGGCATCGTCCAGCTAGAAAGTGCATGAGGACGGCACACCCCGCGTAAACGCATCAGGGCGAAGAGTGATCACACATTCACACAACCGGTTTTATCTGAACCCCGCGTAAACGCGTCAGGGCATAATTAGGTGATCACATGTCCATGGCATACCCGCATTCTCGCACAATTTCCACAAGCCTCATACTCGGCATGCATAATGCGTGGCCATGCAATTCGCACACGAATGTTGGTGCAATGTACCACGAGCATAATGTTCCACAATGTACAACACGATTCAATGCCACGAATTCATGCTCAATATTCCACGTCACATACTTGACTAGCCCAACCAACACCATGGGGCATCACATGCGTATTTGGCACTTATGACGTATTCGGGCATTATGATGTACATTAACAAATCATCAATCGCACTCCACAATGGTCGGTCACACGAGCACACGGCATGGTAGACCCAACTCATCACGATTGAACAAGTCGACACACAATTCAACCATCCCGGCAATCCCGGCACTCTAATCAATCCAATCCTCGAACTATCGTTAAATGGGCCATCAAATCTCGATGTGAACAGCAGCTATTCTTCCTCATTTCGGCCTCTAATCCACCTCTAAATTCCATTTTGTCACTCACCAATAATTTCCCGACACTCACTAATGACGTATAAATTCATATGAGTCCTAATTGACACTAATTGACTAACCGACACACCCTAGGCCCGTTTAAAATGCATAATCGTCCTAATTAGGGTTTAGAGGTTTACACCCACCTAATTCCAAGCTCAAGCGACAGGGAACGGCGGCCGATCACCGGTGAACGGTGGAACCAGCGGCACATTTCCCAAGGGAGTGACGGCGAGCAGCGGCCGGCTGTTCACAGCAGCCGTAGGCGGCGGCTCACGATTGGCACGGGGCTGATCACGACAAAAGGGGAGGCGGACGGACGGCGATGAATAGCAGCCACCACAGCGACGCACGACGAACGGCGTGGGCGTCGTGGCTCTTCCGGCGAGAGGATGAGCGGTCGCTGACCTTAAGAGGTCTGGCGTTTAGCTCTGCATGCAACCGAAGGAGAGAGAGACGGAGGGAAAAAGAGAGGGACGGTGAGGGAGGCGGCAGCGGACGGCCACAGCGGCGGTGGTCGGCGGTGGCGTGCAGCGACAAGCAGCTCCTGCGGTGGTTCACCCCTGCATACAGCCGCAGCGGAGAGGAGAGGGAGAGGAAAGCGACGACGAGCTGGTGGCGTGGCTGACCAGTGCTCACCCTTGCATGCAACGGGGAGAGAGAGACGGTGGCGAGGGGTAGCAGCGATAGCTACGGCATCACGGCGGTGCTGCTCCTCGGCGGCTAACGGACGGCCCTTTTCTCCTCGGTAGTCCGGTGCTCAGAACAGCATGCAATCAAGAGGAAGGGAAGATGGAGAGGAAACGGAGAGGAAAAGCGGCAAGGGGGTGACGGCAGTGGCCTCAGCGGAGCGGCGGTCTTGGCGGGACGGCGACGGGCTAGGCGGAGGCGCGGCCGAGCTAGCCTCGGCTTGAGGCCTTGGCCGGTCATGGACAGCAAGAGAGGAGGAAGGAGAGGGACGGTCGGTTGGTGGTGGTGCGACGAGGGGAAGTGATGCATGGCGTGGCACTGGCGGGCGGTGGTCCCGGCGGCGGTGAGCGGTGGCTGAGGCCAAGAGAGGGAGAATTCACGGAGGGGAGAGGGAGAGAGAGTGTGTGGCCGGTTGAGGGAGAGTGAGAGAAAAGAGAGAGAGAGATGAAGTGATATGTGTGATGATGTGTTTCATGGGGGAGCTCAAGAGGTGGAGTGTGGACTTGGGTGAGATGATGGCATGCATAGGGAAGGGGGGTGTTGACAAGTGTCACACTCCACAAGAAAGCCAAAATTCGGAATATGAAGGGGCTCAAGGGCAAAAACGTCAATCTCTTCCGATACCGGGCCGAAACGCCAATTTTCGACCGAACTAACCCTATATATAAGTGGCCAGTATAATTTAACGTCGTCCTTATAAAAACTGTCCCGTGATTCACGAAAAATCGGTCTCGAAATCCGGATTAAATTTCACGATCGAATTTGTCGAATTTCCAATTTCCAAAACTCTCACTAACGGGCGGCCGTTTAGGATTTACGCGTATCGACCTCGGGTTGTCCGAATCGCGGCGACCTCAATTGTTGAGAGAACGAGGGGAATTGTCACTAGTTTCGATGACACAATTGCCTGGTTCAGAAGATCGGTTCACATTGGCCCAAAATACTTCCTCGTCATTCTTCTAAATCAGGCTCAACTCGCGATCGGGTCCATGGTCCACGTACCTATTCCTAGTTGGCCATTCCCATTTGGTCAGTATCCCGAGAGTGATCAGCTCCGGGCGAGACTTACGAAAATGAAGCATCAAATAAGACTCGTTTTATTCATTCCAGAGATTGAGTCGAATTTCGAGATGTTACAATTGTCCGGTTCAAGTTCGGGACTGGTTGGCCACGTGTATTCTTGGTCTTGCAGAATCACCTGCTATCCGATCATATGTTGTTGGCCTTGGCCAAACCGAGTTTGTTACCTTCCAAAGATCGGTCCACACTAGCCCAAAATACTTCCTCGTCTTTTCTCGAATTCAGGCTCAATTCGCGATCGGGTCCCTGGTCTACATACCTATTCCTAGTTAGCCATTCCTATTTGGTCAGTATCCCAAGAGTGATCAGCTCCGGGCGAGACTTACGAAAATGAAATATTGAATAAGACTCGTTCTATTCATTCCAGAGATTGAATTGAATTTCGGGATGTTACACATTGCCCGTAGGAAACACGCTCACGAACTGCTTTATTTGCGTCGGGATCCTAAAATGTGTATGTAGTGGCGGCATTTTAAGGGCAAGGGTCTGAAAGTTTGGTTTAAACACTTATGAGAATACTTCTCAATGAGTAAGACCTCCTAAACCTAGGTTAGGCTAACGTACAATCTCTTGACCAAAATAAATAACACAAGCACAACAATGATCTAAGCCCTAGGACCCAGACTGATAATCGCACTGACCCTGCAGGTTAGACAATTCAACATAATATAATTATGGCACATAGGTGACACACCTTGTCATACGTACGCTACACACATGCTCACACTTCATCTTGCTGATATCTCAATTCATTCACTGAGTCACATGCATTAATACGATAATTAACATGATCATATGCATGTAAATGCCATTCATACGCCATAATCCCACTCTGAATCACACGACACATTGGCTCAGCGTTCATTTTCATTATTAATATTCGATCCGAAGGCCCAACCCGAAGGCCACGATCCGAAGACCATGACCCGAAGGCCCGACCCGAAGGCCAATACAACTTTTCACGGCCCGCATATAGCTTATTTGGCCGAGTGTCTTTAGCCCGCATCGAAACGCTCTAAGCGCAACACCGATCTCCTCACGGACAATGCTGTCTTCCGGACGAACCGGGCATGACCCTAAGGCCATGATTTGAAGACCTTAAAGTGATCACACAGCACATGGCCCATTTTATCTGAACCAGCGTAAACGCATTGGACAATTATGGTGATTACATGCTCATGTCAGGCACGTATTCCAACATAACATCAGAATGTGCCTCATTTTCGGCATACAAAATGCATGACTATGCAATGTCATGCAGTGTATCATGAGCATGAATTTTACACAAGCACTCAGGCAATTCAATATTGTTACACCATTCCAATTCACAACAACATGCTCAATTGGCCAATTAATACCGTGTGGCCCAAATTGTACTTTATAATTCAACAACAATTCAACCACATTCGTACATAACACATAATATTGAATTTAACCTCAATTGAGCACCAACAAGCACCGATTCAATTAATCCGAACGATCCCGCCAATTATACTAAGAATTTCTCCAATTAAACTATTTTAACCCAATCGCCCTTGAGCGGGCAGCCACTATTCATCGCCCTGGGATTCCTTGTTGGCCTCTAAATTAATCACAATAGTCTACCAATATTATTCAGGTACTAATTCTAACCTACCGGTTCGATAATTATTCCTAACATATACCGGTAGTACCCAAGCTAGTCCAGAATGTATCGATACAAACTAATCCGGTCTAAGAAAAATGTATTGCCAGTTAGGGGTTAAGGAGTCTACTCACCTAATTCAGTCCACGACGATGACGGAACGGCGGTCGATTGCTAGTGAATAGTAAAACCGGCAACGGCGTTCCCGGCGGTACCGTATGGACGATGTATGGACGGGCGTACGGACTGTACGGATGCAATACAAAACCGTATGGGACGACTACGTACGGCGATGTGCGGGCAGCTGGAGGTCACGGCGGCAGCAGCTCCAGCCAATCAGGCCCTGGCGTGGCGGCAGTGAGCTCCGACGGTGATCCGCCTGAGAGAGAGAAAAGGGGAAAAGAGAGAGAAAGAGAGGGAAAGAGAGAGAGGCAGCTGAGGGTGGTGAAGCTGGTGGCTAGTGGAGGTCAGGGGGGCTACAGCGGCGACGGCACCGGCGCACGGTGGCCGGCGTGGCTCTGGCAATGCTCAGCCAAGAGAGGAAGAGGGAGAGAGAGAGGATTTTGGGAGAGGAGAGAGAGAAGCCAACCGGTTGGGCTATAGAATGAGGGAGGAGAGAGAGAGGACTGGTCAAAAAGGGGGGGCTAGTGGCGCCACGTGTCGCCAATCCGGTTGTTTGACGATTTTACCCTTCAATCTGACGATCCAAAACCATTCAAACCAAATAATTGATGGGCAAAGTAGTCAAATGGCCCAATAATGCAGCTGATAACACACCAAAATATCTCAAATGATACCCCAAAAATTCGGACCAAAATATCCCTAGGGGCAAAACTGTCATTTTTCTAGTCCCGAGTCGAAATTCCAATTTTTGGCTAAATCAATCCTTAATGAGCGTGGCCAACATAATATGGATTCGAAATCGTGAAAATAGCTTCTTAAGCCTTTGGAATCGACTGCAAAGTTCCAAGAATAAAATAATATTATTTTTTACTTCCAAGCCAAAATTCCCATTTTCGATCGGAACCACTCCAAATGTACGTGGCCACTCCAAAACGACACTGGCCTGGAAAATTATTTCATTCAGCCTCAAAATTCCAAACCGGCCCTTGAGGGGCAAAATCGTAATTTTCCATTCCCGGACCAAAATTTCAATTTTTAACCATGCTTGCTCAAAGTGTGCATGGCCAGCGTAATATGACGTCAGATTTCCAAATTTAGTCTCTTAAGCCATAAAAAATCAATATCCAAATCCGGGCCCAATTCTGTGTTCAAAATTCGCTCGGTTTCCGATTTTAGGGTCCCTCACTAATGGGTGGCTGTTTAGAATATACGCGTATTGACCTAGAGTTATCCGAGTCATGACGGTTCCATCCTCTGAGAGAATGAGAAATTATCACTAGTCCCAAGAATCACGACCATGCGGTTTAGGTTCAGGACTAGTTGAGCACCTATACTTTTGATCTGGCAGCTTCACCCGCGATCCGATTGCGCATTGTTGGCCTTGGCCAGACTCATTCCGTCGCCTTTCCTAAGATCGGTTCAAAATATTTTCTCATTACCTCTTGAGATCGGTATCCGATTCGCGATTGGGTCCCTGTTCCACGTACCACTTCTTAATTATCCATACCCTATTGATTAGTATCCCAAGAGTGATCAGCTTTGGGCGAGACTAACTAAAATGAAATACAAAATAATGACAATTTCATTGATCCCGGAATTACATCGAAATTCGGGCTGTTATAATCCTTCTCCCCTTACAAAAATTTCGTCCTCGAAATTTACATTATATCCTTAGCTACTCAAACAAGTGGGGATGCTGACATCTCATGGCTTCTTCACTTTCCCATATGGCTCCTTCGGCCCCATGGTGCTCCCAGACGACTTTAACCATCGGAATTGTCTTATTTCTCGGCACACGATCTTTCTGGTCCTCAATCTTGATTGGCCTTTCCACGTACAATACTCGGTCGTCCACGTCTATTTCCTCGTACTTTAGAACGTGGGTTGGATTTGGCTCGTGCTTCCTTAACATTGACAGGTGGAAAATGTTGTGTACTTAGGACAGGTTTGGCAGCAAAGCAAGTCTGTAGGTCATATGTCACGCCCCGAACTCCCCGGCACGCAACATCCCGCTCGAGGGTCGATAAGAAGATAACACAACGTCCCAGGATGCATCGTCGTCGACCCATTTCCCATAGCAGAATATAAAGCACAAGCGGAAGCAAGAATTTAAAAACAAATACCCGTACAAAATAAACATGAGAACCAAGGGCAACAGCATAAATGGAGTTGAGGCAACGTACACATCCATAATTGAAACAACCAATATCATCCTTACAACGTTCCAAAATAAAATGACAATGGAAATACGGTGCAACCAGGAGAGAGAACAGTCAACGGTAGAGGGTCCTAAATCCCAAAAAGTGCCTACCCTCATAAACAGATAACAAAACCTAGCCTAGGGTTCCCAATCTGGATCTGAACCATCGGACTCGGACGGGCTGTCTGGTATCTCTGAATCCTCGCTAGGGGCCTCCTCCTCGGACTCCTCGGTGTCCATTGGTTCGGCCTCGTCAACCTCCATAGGCTCCACTACCGGGTCCTCTACTGCTGGATCCTCCATCGGGAACTCATGATCTATACCACCTAACTCCTCATCCTCGGCAGGCTCGTACCAGGCGAAAGGACCTATGGCCTCCTCCGAATCCATCTCGGAATCCACAACCTCACCACTCGGGCATTGTGGATCAAGCTGGCCCTCCATGGTGAACGGGATATCCATAGTACGGAGGGGCCCGTACTCCTCTCCCCAATGGTCCCGGAAGCACCAGGCTACGTACTCGTGAACTTCAGGATGTGTCGTGCCTACGTCTACGGTTATCATCGCATAATGCCTCATGTAAACTTCATTGTTCGCCACCGGGAATTCAACCATCGTATGCTCATACTCTAAAGGGATCCCGAAGCGAATCGGAATGGGCGGTCGGTTCATGGGCGCTGGTCTGAAAGGTTGGGTTATGAAAACCGTGAGACACATCTCAGTGAGTGAAAACTCCTAAACCTAAATTAGGCTAACATGCATCTCCTGACGGGTAAAGCCAATCACACAAACATAAGAATAACTTAGGCCAGTAGGCCCAACTCGACATTTCAATGACCCTGCAGGTTAGACAATCCATAGTATCACATTGCACAAGCGGCATTCTCAATCACGCGTTCGTCACACGCATGCTCAAAACCTTTTTGTGACAATTCCAAATATGGTACACCGAGTCACACAATTCCGCACAATTCCTCATGCATTCAAATGCATGCAAATGCCACTAACTTGCCATGCCCACAATCCAAAACTCCTATGGCATCTCGGCACAACTACCATTCGTGTTCAGATTATAGAATGAAATCTACTTAGACACGTCCCATACCATGCTCAGCGAATTCCATCACATAATCCAACACTATGCATCACACGTTATCCGTTTATTTCATTATCTCGACCCGAAGGCCCGACCCGAAGGTCCGATCCGAAGATCCGGTCCAAAGACCAATCACAACACTCCGTGGCCAGCGTAGAGACGCCCCAGGCCCAGTGTCTCTAGCCCGCGTCCTTACGCATCAGGCGCAACACCGATCTCCTTTACAAACCAGAGCCCGCGTAAACGCATCAGGATGGTTGTCTTCCGGACGTACCGGGCATCGTCCTGCTCCAAAGTGCATGAGGACGGCACACCCCGCGTATTCCGCATCAGGGCGAAGGTGATCACACGTTCACACATCCCATTTTATCTGAACCCCGCGTGAAACGCTTCGGGCTAAATTAGGTGATCACAATCCATGGCGCACGCGCATTCTCGCACAATTTCCTCAATGTCACATACTCAACAAGCGTAATGCGCAGCCATGCAATTCCGCACACAAATGTCGATGCAATGTGTCATGGCATAATGTCCCGCATAATTCAATGTCACCAATTCAAATTCCATGATCCACGTCATATGCCCAATTAGCCCAATCCAATACCACGAGGCGTCACATGTGAATTTGGCAAATAAGACGTACCCGGACATTATGACATACATTGACAAGTTCTCAATCGCATTCCACAATAGTCGGTTCACACATGCAGGCGACATGTTAGACCCAATTCATCACAATTGAACATCCGACACATCGTTCAATCATCCCGGCCATCCCGGCACTCCAAATCAAGTAAATCCGCTACCGTCGACAATTGGACCGCTAAATTCTCCGACATGGACAGCAACTAAACCACACAATATTAGCCTCTAATTGACTCTTAATTCATGCTTGGTCGCTTACTAATCTTTTCCCGACAACCACTAATCATATACAAATTCATACAAGGTTCGTTCGGCATTTACTCATCGCTATACACACCCTAGGCCCGCTAAGCACGCATTATAGTCCTAATAAGGGTTTAGAGGGTTCCACCCACCTAAGTCCAAGCTCGGGCGACGGGGAATGGCGGCCGATCACCGGTGAACGGTGGAACCGGCGGCACAAGACCCAAGGGGCGACGGCGAGCGGCGGTCCGGCGTCCACAGCAACCACGGGCGGCGGTGTGAGGCCGGCGGGGCTGCTGTTCACGGCGAGGAAGGGCTGGACGAGCGGCTGGGTGGTCCCCGGATGGCTGCTGTCCACGGCGGTGCACGGCGGTGGCGCGTGAACAGCGGCGTTCCGGCGACGACGCGGTGGTGGTGGCTCGGTCTCGGCGACGGTGGCCTGCTCCGGCGAAGGGGAACAGAACCGGGAGAGGCGGAGGAAAATGGGGAGGAACGGCGAGGGACACGACGGTGGACGGCCACCACAGCGGCGGCGGATGGCGGCGTGCAGCGGCGAACGGCTCCGGTGGGGGCTCAACCGTGCATGCAGCCGCGGCGGAGAGGAGAGGGAACGGCGGCGAGCTGGTCCGGCGGTCCACCCTGCTGCATGTAACCGAGAGAGGGGGAGACGGCGGTCACGGCCCACGGTGGTGCACGGCGGCGCACGGCGGCGGGAGGTGAACGGTCAGTCGGCTTCTCCTTGGCCGACCGGCGCCAAATCCCTCTGCATGCAGCCGGAGAGGAGAGGACGGACGGAGGGAGCAGCGGCGCACGGCGGGCTGGCGGTGCAGCGGCGAGCCCGACGGCGACGCGGCGGTGCTGGCCCCGGCGATGGCGGTGCTGGTCTCGGCCGCACGGGAACAGCGAGAGGAACGAGAGAGAGACGGAGGGAAAGAAAAGGGAGTGGCCGGTTGGAGGTGGTGAAGCGAGAGGGCGACGGTGGCTACACGGCGGGAGCTCCGGCGGACGGGCGGAGCGACTGTTCCGGCGGGTGGTGGGCGGCGTGAGGCCGAGAAGACGAGAGAGAGAGAGAGAGAGATGGCCGGCGAGAGTGTGAGAGGGAGAGTGAGCCGAGTGAGAGGATGAGTGAGAGAGGGAAGAGAGAGAGAAAAGTGAGGGAGGTGAAGAGGCTCTAAGGGGAAAATCATTGCATGCATGGGGAAGGGGAAGAGGTGGAGTGAGGGATTAGGCTAACATCATGTCATGCATGGGGAAGACTTAAGATGACAAGTGTCACACCTAGGGCTAGTCTTAGGAGTTCAAATTCGGAATTAAAAAGGGTATAGGGGCAAAACGGTCCTAAATTTCCGGTACCGGGTCGGTTCGCCAAAAATCGACTCTACAAGACCTATATACCCCTGGCCAGCTTAATTTGACGTCGTCCTCATAAAAACTATCCCGAGATTCACGAAAAATCGTTCCCGATGTCCGGTTTAAATTTCACGATCGAATTCGCTAATTTCCCATTTTCTAATTCTCTTACTAACGGGTGGCCGGTTAGGATTTTACGCGTATCGACCTCGGTTGTCCGAGTCGCGACGAGCTCGATTGTCGAGGGACGAAAGGAATTATCGCTAGTTCCGAGAACGCGATCATCCGGCTCGAGTTCCGAAGACCGGTCCATACTGGCCCAAAATATTTCCTCGTCATTCTTTTAAATCGGCTTAATTCGCGATCGGTTCTTGGTCCACGTATCTAATCCCAGTTGGCCATTCCCATTTGGTCAGTATCCCGAGAGTGATCGGCTCCGGGCGAGACTTACGAAAATGGAATATCGAATAAGACTCGTTTTATTCATTCCAGAGACTGAGTCGAATTTCGGGATGTTACATCATATCCCCAACTTTCTCCAAAATCTCAAATGGCCCAACATATCTTTGATTGAGCTTTCCTTTCTTGCCAAATCGGGACAATCCTTTCATAGGTGACACCTTGAGAAAGACATGATCTCCAACTTGAAACTCCAATAGTCGACACCTCCGATCGGCATAACTCTTTTGACGACTCTGAGCTGTCTTTAGTTTGTCCCTAATAATCTCAATGGCCTCCACTGATTGTTGCACCAATTCTGGTCCCGTGATGCTTCGTTCACCTACTTTGTCCCAACATACCGACGTTCTGCACGCTCTATCATATAGGGCTTCGAACGGTGCCATTTGAATGCTTTGTTGAAAACTGTTGTTATAGGCAAATTCCACCAAATGTAGTTGTTCTTCCCACTTGCCTTGAAAATTCAACACACAAGCTCTCAGCATATCTTTTAAGGTCTGAATCGTTCTTTTCGACTAGCCATCTATTTGCAGATGATAAGCTGTTCTAAACTGCAACTTTGTTCCCATGGCCACTTGCAGACTTTTTCAGAAATTTGCTGTGAACCTCGGGTCATGATCTGATGTAATCGTCACTGGTACCCCATGAAGTTTGACTATCTACCGCATATACAATTCTGCATATCTTTCTAGCTCAAAATTCTTTCGAACTGCCAGAAAATGCACTGACTTAGTCAGGCAATCGACTATCACCCAAATTGAATCATGTCCTCTCTGATTGTAACATCCCGAAATTCAACTCGATCTCCGGAATGAATAAAACGAGTATTATTCAATATTTCATTTTCGTAAGTCTCGCCCGGAACTGATCACTCACGGGATACTGACCAGATGGGAATGGCCAACTAGGAATAGGCACGTGGACTAAGGACCCGATCGCGAGTCAAGCTCGACTTAGGATAATGACGAGGAAGTATTTTGGGCCAGTGTGAACCGATCATCCGAACCGGACGATTGTGTCATCGGAACTAGTGATAATTTCCTCTCGTTTCCCCTCTCGAGCTCGCCGCGATTCGGACAACCCGAGGTTGAAACGTTTGAATCCTAAACGGCCGTCCGTTAGTGAAAGATTTAGAAATTTGAAATTTGACGATTTAATCGTGAAATTTAATCCGGACATCGAGAACGATTTTTCGTGAATCTCGGGATAGTTTTTATGAGGACGACGTCAAATTAAGCTGGCCACATGTGTATAGGACTTGTACGGTCGAAAAATTAGCGATTCGACCCGGTACCGGAAATTAAGGTCAGTTTTGCCCCTATGCCCTTTTTAATTCCGAATTTTGAATCCATAAACCTAGCCCTAGGTGTGACACTTGTCACCCTAAATCTTTGCATGTCATGATTTGAGTCTAATCCTCACTCAATCTCTTGAGCTTCCCCATGAGAACCCATCATCACCCATCACCTCATTTCCCTTTCTCATTTTCCTTCTCTCTCTCTCTCACTCACCCTCTCTCTCTCCTTCGGTGGCCGACCCCCTTTCCCTCTCCTCTCCGGTGACGCTCTCTCTCCCTCTCGTCCGCTCGGCCTCGCGCCGTCCACCGCCCGCCGGAGCAGCCACCAGCCAGCACCACCGTCGCCGTCACCCTCTTCCTCTCGCCTCACCACCACCAGTCGACGCTCTCTCCCTCTTTCCCTCCCTCTCTCGCTTGCTGTTCCTGACCGGCCGAGACCAGCTCCGCCCGTCGCCGAAGCCAGCACCACCGCGTCGCCGCCAGACTCGCCGCTGCACCGCCGAGCTCGCCGTGCGCCGCTGGTCCCTCCGTCTCTCTCTCTTCCTCGGCTGCATGCAGGAGAGTGTGGTGCCAGTCAGCCAAGGAGGGACAAGCTGACCATCCGCCAAGGCCGCCGCGAAGCACCGTCGACCACCGCTCGCCGTGGCCGCCGTCGTCCCCTCTCCCGGCCGTCTCTCTCTCCCCCTCTCGGTTGCATGCAGCAAGGCAGGTGCCGGAGCAGCCTCGCCACCAGCTCGCCGCCGTTCCCCGCTCTCCCTCCTCTCCGGCGCAGCTGCATGCACGGCTGAGCCACCGCCGGAGCTGCTCGCCGCCGCCGGACCGCTCGCTGCCCGCCGTGCACCGCCCTCACCGAGCCATTCTCTCCCGGCCGTCTCTCCCTGTTCCGTCCCCCACCGCCGGAACAGACCGCCGTTCGCCGAGACCAAGCCAGCGCCGCCGCGCCGCCACCGGACTGCTCGCTGTTCGCCGCCACCGCCGTGCACCGCCGTGGGCAGCAGTCGTCCGGAGGCCGTCCAGCAGCTCGTTCGTCGTCCCTTCTCCGTGGTCAGCAATCGCGCCGGCTGTGGGACACCGCCGGAGTTGCTGTAGACCACCGGACCGCCGCTCGCCGTCGCACCATTGGGACTTGTGCCGCCGGTTCCACCGTCCACCGGTGATCGGCCGCCATTCCCCGTCGTCGAGCTTGGATTGAGGTGGGTGAAAACCTCTAAACCCTAGTTAGGACGATTATGCACTTTAGCGGGCCTAGGGTATGGTTGATAATCATTTAGGGACGAGATTGGTGGGTTATTATGCTGTTTTAGAGACGAACTATAGGTCGGGAGCATGCTGAGTATTGGCTGTCCACTTGGGAGATTGATTGGATTAAGTTGGACAAATTGGAGATTAAATTGCATAAGTGCCGGGATTGCCTAGATCGACCTATCGTTGGCTGAATTGTATTTGAACACGCTAAATTGTATGTACATTGCCATGCCGCGTGTTCATGAGACCAATTAGTGTGACGAGCGATTGGCCAATAGTTGGAGTGCATTATATTGCCTGAATATGTGATTGATGAGTACTAAAACCATGCCATGCAGGATCGTATTGCCACGATTATTTGGGACTTGTTAGCATGTCGAATGGGCACGTCATGAATTAAATTGAGCATGTTGCACGTTAATTGGACGAGTCCTTGGTGGCATTAAGCACGTTGAAATACACGCTGACCTTGGCATGAATTGTGGATGCACCTTTGTAAATTGGGTGTTCATTGTACATTGCATCATCGCCCGAGTGCGGAATTGCATGGCTATGCATTATGCATACCGAGTATGTGGCTTGTGGAAATTGTGCGAGAATGCGCGTGTGCCATGAACATGTGATCACCTAATTATGCCCTGATGCGTTTACGCGGGGTTCAGATAAAAATCGATTGTGTGAATGTGTGATCACTTTTCGCCCTGATGCGTTTACGCGGGGTGTGCTGTCCTCATGCACTTTGGAGCAGGACGATGCCCGGTACGTCCGGAAGACAACCATCCTGATGCGTTTACGCGGGCTCTGGTTTGTAAAGGAGATCGGTGTTGCGCCTGATGCGTAAGGACGCGGGCTAGAGACACTGGACCTGGGGCGTCTTTACGCTGGCCACGGAGTGTAGTGATTGGTCTTTGGACCGGATCTTCGGATCGGACCTTCGGGTCGAGCCTTCGGGTCGAGTAATGAAATAAATGGTTAACGTGTGATGCATAGTGTCTGATTATGTGATGGAATCCGCTAGGCATGGTATGGGATGTGACTAAGTAGATTTCATTCTATAATCGGAACACGAATGAAGTTGTGCCGGGATGCCATAGGAAATTTGATTGTGGGCATGGCAAGATAGTGGCATTTGCATGCATATGAATGCATGAGATAGTGTGCTGAATTATGTGACTCGGTGAGCCATACTTGGAATTGCCACTAATGGTTTTGAGCATGCGTGTGACGTACACGTGATCGAGAGTGCTGCTTGTGGATTGTAATATTACGGGATTATCTAACCTGCAG
The DNA here is from genome assembly GCA_031216185.1 of Syzygium aqueum. Taxonomy (NCBI): domain Eukaryota; kingdom Viridiplantae; phylum Streptophyta; class Magnoliopsida; order Myrtales; family Myrtaceae; genus Syzygium; species Syzygium aqueum. The sequence continues at coordinate 21,226,259 of CM062238.1, forward strand.
GGTCATTGAATTGTCGATTTGGTCCTACGGGCCTAAGTCATCCTCGTATGTGTATGATTTGTTTTACCTGTCAGGAGATGCATGTTAGCCTAATTTAGGTTTAGGTGTTTGCACTCACTGAGATGTGTCTCACGGTTTTTATAACCCAAACTTTCATACCCACGTCCATGACGGATCCACCTGTACCGGTGTGTTTTGGGATTCCCCTAGATTACGAGCATATCATGACTGCACATCCAGTGGGGAATGGGGACGTATATTTGAGGTATTACTCTGCGATTAGCGTAGACGTGGGTACGACACATCCGCAGGTTCATGAGTATGTAGCTTGGTGTTTTCGGGATCGTTTTGGAGACGAGTTTGGACCCCTTCGCACGATGGATGTCCCGTTCACCGTAGAGGGCGAGCTTGACCCGCAGTGTCCAAGTGGTGAGATCGTGGATTCCGAGATGGATGAGGAGGAGACGATAGGTCCATTTGCCTGGTACGAGCCTGCTGAAGATGAGGAGTTAGGAGGTGTGGACCACGAGCCAGTTGTGGAGAACCCAGTAGAGGAGCCAATGGAGGTCGACGAAGCCGAGCCTATGGATACCGAGGAGTCCGAGGAGGAGATCCCTAGCGAGGACTCAGAGATACCCGACAGTTCGTCCGAGTCCGATGGCTCAGATCCGGATTGGGTGCCCTAGGCTAGGTTTGGTTTTCTTTTGTGAGGGTATGCACTTTTTGGTTTTAGGACCCTCTACCGTTGGCTATTGTTTCGTATCCGGTTGTACCTCTTTCCAAATGTTGCTTTTCTTAAAAACGATGTAAGAATGTTTCTGGTGGTTCTTGATTGTGGATGTGTACATTGCCTCAAGTTTCTTGGTGTTACTCCCCTGGTTCTCATCTTTATTTTGTCAGGGTGTTTTGTTTTTAAAATTTTTGCTTCCGCTTGTGCCTTATATTCTGCTTTGGGAAACGGGTCGATCACGATGCATCCTGGGACGTCGTACCACTATATCGACCACCGAACGGGTTGTTGCATGCCGTGGAGGTCGGGGCATGACACTGATTACGGGGCAATCTCGTTATGAAAATCCATAGTGATACGTTTCCATTTCCATTCAGGAATTTTCAACGGTCTTAGTAATCCTCCAGGTTTACAGTACTGTGCCTTCACTTGCTGGTAGGTTAAGCACTTGGCCATATGCTTGGCTACATCGTTCTTTAATCCGTTCCACCAATTTCTAAACCAGAAAATAATTTTTTTTAGCATTTTTCTGCTTTTTTCCTTAATTTCTTTTAGTCAAAATAAGTGAGAAAATCAAGAAAAATAGCAAATGGAATCAGAAAATTCCATAAAAATAGTCATTAGTCTTATTTTAAATCCAATTTCATGAATACACTGTCAATTTCGAAAACTCTCAATTAGGTATATGTTTTTCCCAAAATTGGGCAAAATTAAACCCGAATTGAACCAAAAATGCAATTAAAATTTTTCTAGTCATTTTTAAGTCATAGTATCTTCACAACAAATGATTTTGGGACCTTGAATTGCATAATGGTCAGTCCAATTACATAATTTGACATAAAAATAAAAAATCCCCAAAATTTGATTGAAAATTAATAATTTTGAACCCAAATTGGGAATTGTGCCTAATATGAAATTGTCGAAATATGAGACTATCATTTCTAGGGTCAATTAGACCTGGGTAATTCAATTTTGGTATCGATTTTGCCTAATCAGGTCATCAGGACATCGAATTGAGCAAAATCCAAATAATCCAAATATGAAATTTGGAAAATTTTGGACATAATTATGTCAAAAATTGGGGAAAAAAACACATTTTTAGGTTCAAAATGTAATGGGAAATTCAATTTTAGGATCAAATTTCGAAAATTTGGTCAAAATCGGAACTGTCGGGTCGAATGGGTCAACCCAACCCGACTCGAATAGTGCATCTTCTTCGCCCGACTCAGCCAACACGTGCACAAAACCCAGAAAAAATCGAATCAAACCCAGAACTTCACTGACTTCCTCCAATCAAATTAGCACGTTTTAATCAATTTGGCCATTTGGAAAATATCCAGTTGGCATTAGGTAACCGATCTAACTGATCGGAAGTTGGTTCTAACGATCTTGAGGTGGGAATTTGATCAACAAAAGAACGAAAAAAAATTGACGGGAAAGGGAAAACCTGTTTGAGAAAATTCTCGAGAGAGACTAGAAAGAGAAAGAGCGATAAAGAGAGAAAGTCGTGAGAGGTGTGTAGAGGATCCCAGAACCGAGCGTTCCATGTTTCCTCCGATGAGGAAACGTCGACAAATCAGTTCGGAGTGTGATCTTCTGCACTCGAGTGACCAGTGAAGGTTTGATCATTATGGCCTAAAAATGATCCTTGATTGGTGTATCCAAAGCCTCTCCGATGAAGTTGAAGCCTCCAGCATGAAGTTCAAGTGTCAATAAACAAGTTCACAGCATTTGATCAACTCAAAAAGTTCTGACTAAGTAGATAAAGTTCAGTCTTCAACATTGTTTTTCCAAAATTCCAGAAAGTGACTCTGAACTAACCTTGCTGATGATGCGTTTTCTTTGCAAATCTGGGTTCGTTAATGTTTGTAAAGAGTTCTTGATCATTTTTGGTGTTACATGATTGCATTTCAGGCGTTAAACGAGCATGAATCGTGTCGGCCATTATCCAAACCATCTTGCCGGAGCTTAAAGACCACCCTGCCGAAGCTTCATTTTGGTTGAAAAGCATCCAAGTCAATGATTACAAACCCTTGTTTAATGTTTAGTTGATCATTAGAATCGAATTAGATGGCTAGGGCGATTAAGATCAAGATTTGTATTTTGAAAAATCCATGCCTGAGCAGTTTACAAACTAGGTTGTTTAAACTGATTTTTCGCCGGGCGACGAACATATGACGGCGAAACTATATACTAAGGTTGATAAACGGCAATACGAAGAAGACATAGAGTTAAAAATCAAACCAAATGGTCATCTGAAGGTCGCCGGAGAAAGGCTTGAAGTGGCTGTCTCGAAAACTTAGAACTAGGGTCATGCACATCATTTGTTCGGCAGAATGCCAAAGAGAAACCATACTGAAATGGTGTCGTTTTTGGCGTTGTGCTGGCCGAAAGGGATGACCGGCACCAGCAACGCTCAGTTCAGCCAAGCCAAACCGGGTTGAACCAGGCTAGTCCGATTCACCTCTCGACGGGAAATTTTAAACAATAATAGAAAAATAAAAAAATAAATTTTGAAAAATAAAAAAATCTTTAAAAAAATAGAAATTTTTTAGAAAATTAGGAATTTCAGAAAAATTCATAAAATTCTCAGAAAATTCACAAAAATTGGAAAATTCATAAAAAAATTCAGAAAACTCAAATAAAAAATAAAAAAACTGAAAATTTAATAAAAATTTCAAAAAATTAAAAAAATCATAAAGATTTTCAAAAAACCATAAAAAAATCAGTTCTCAATTTTAATAAAAAAAAATTTTCGAAAAAAAATCAAAAATTTTGAAAATTCACAGAATGGTTCAAAATCACTATGGCCAGTCATAAAAAGTGAAATTTGAATTTTTGGAAATGTCTAAATGGCATAAAAAATTAAAAATTTTGAAAATTCACATAATGACCCAAAATCACCATGGCCAACCATAAAAAGAAAAATTTGAATTTTTGGAAGTGCCCAAGTGGCATTTTTAAAAAAATTACAAATTCAAGGGTTATAACCCCTAAAAAACCCTAAATCTTAAAAAATATGTGAATCATGAAATGTACAAGCTATTAGAACCTTATTAGGGTTTCGGATGTTTTAATTGATTTTCATTTTAGAGACCACTTAGGATTGATTGACTTGATTGACTTTGATAATGTACTTAATACTTGTTTGGTTTTTCTTGCGATTAAAACGGATAGGAATGGTGGGTAAGCCTCGGAAATTTGCATGACACATTAGACATCATATCATTCTTAGGTACCGAAAGGGCGATAGGGATCTCAATTTAGGATCAATAACATAACCAAGTCCCGTACTTAGAATTTTCTGATTTGTAGGATCGGGATGTTTCTTTCGTACCCCGATTAGGTTTTTAGTCTACCTACCAATAATGACTAGTGGCGACTTCAAAAATCACAAATTTAGAAATTACCTTCTATTGTCACGTGAGGTATGGTGTGGGAGAGATCCTTATACGGAAATACCTCCTTATTGTGCAAATCCAGAGAACATACTAAAAAAAAAAGCATGGCGCGATAGGCTTGGCGACTCCACTAGGGATAATAAACCCTTTTTAAGTGGACTTAGGCCTAGATAGAACGTTATGCTTGTGTTTTGTGCTTGCAAGAATATTAGGTACGTCCCGCTAATGATAGTGTTAAATGGTGATGCAGGTGGGTGTTATAAGGGGTGTTGTCTTCGTTAACCCTTATTTTGCAGGTTGGTGTTGGGATTGAATATGTTTTGAATAAATTTTAGAAGTGTTGCTTAGTTATTAATTGCTATGCATATCTTTAAATTGCTTGAACACTACACCATTAGCACACACCACTCGTGGCCCAATCCCAGCTACATTTAGGATTACCCTTAGAAGGTATGTGTTTAGGCGGTACTATGGGCCGATTGCTCATGGGATCGTTGAAATGCAATACCGATCACCAAGGTAGAATAATATTTCATTACTTTAGGTTGATTGCCTATTGGAATGAAATCCCTTGTCCCTTAAGGTGATGACCTCGAGCCTTTAGCATATCCTACCCTTTTTAGGCATTAAAACTTCACTGATTGCATTCGCCTGTCTTTGTGGTTGGTATACCTAAAACCAAACAAAAATGTCATGGTAAGCAAGTATCGTTCCATTCCATTCTTTTACAATTATGTATGTTAGTGGGCACATTTTCAAAAAAAATGCCTAAATGACATTCAATGTTTGGTTTAAATGTCCTTTCATTTTAGAATGCAAGATTAGGGTGTCATACTCCATTTGACCATTCTTTCATTTTTAGATGAAATGTATAGGTCTATGGCTGATTTCTCATGTAATTTAAATACTCATTTCAATGTATTCGAAATTGTAAACCATAGTTTAAGACTTTATGGTCTAAATGGAGTATGACAAAATGGGCATTTACATCACACATTGAATTGGTCCATAATCTCAACTATATGCTCTTTTAGGGTTTGAATGGACTTAAAATGGCATTTGCATTACTTTCGAGGCATGCAAGTGTACTTTACCTCCTTTTCACCTTAAAAGAACATATGATTGAAATGGGAGCATTAAAATTGATTCGCAATCCATGGTAATTAATGACAAATCATTTTGCATGATTAGGCTCAATAGGGAGATTAGACATCCAAGTAATTCTCATCCTTTGAAAGGAACTTGTTGCTTGATGGAAAGGCATGTCCAAGGATAACTAGACTTATGTCTAAGAAAGGCTTGGATACCTTCTCGAGCTTATGCATGTGGAACATCAAGTCAGTTTAGTCCAAGCTTTAGCACATTTTTAGGAGGCTTCCACCGCCACATTCCATCTTGGAGAGCATGAATTGGTACCAACATTAGAAGAATATCAAGCCGCCATTGGAATTAACTGTAAACCTAAGGTTGTAGAGTCACCCGTTGGACTTAATCCTGTGAGCTTTTTAGCTGAATTCCTTAACCTCAAAACTTCCAAAATCGAAAAGTTAATTAAATCAAACACGGGTAGATATCCGTTATCCTTCCTAGTGGACAATTTTTCAAAACTTCACAAGGAAATGGGAAACACTTTAGCCCGAGTGTACATTCTAGCTTTCTACGGCTTTGTTCTATTCTTTGTGTCTAGAACGAGATTATATCCTTTAGTGGCTGTGATCGCAAGACAAGTATGTCTTAAATGGGATTTCTCTAATATGCTTCTTGCCCAAACCGTCATTTCCCTAAACACATACCAAAATCATGGGAAGGGAATCTTTCAAGCTTCTACTGATCTTTTGTCATTATGGTTTATCTCACACATTCGACCTTGGTGTCGTTTCATGAACATTCGCGAAATTTGTTTAGCGATAAATCCGATTGAGCGATACATCCGTATCCAAAGTAAATTACTTAAACAATGTTTTTTAGATTTGACCAATTTCATTAGAGCCTTAACTCCTGATCAAATCCAATGGTGGATCAATTGGCCAAAGATTAGCAAGGCAAAGATCGCAAGTCGGGAGGGAAATGCAATACCATTGCTCGGTTTGAGTAGTGGAGCTGCTTATTGCCCTTTAGGGGTTATTAGACAATTCGAGATACTTCAGCAAGTATCGCCGGTATGGGATCCCGAAGAGTTCGCCTTTGACATCCCAAGTGGAATCATACCAAAGGAGGATAAGAATATCTGGTGGATGAGTATGTCCCATAATGTAACATCCCGAATCTCGACTCAATTTCCGGAATGAATAAAACGAGTATTATTCAATATTTCATTTTTTCGTAAGTCTCGCACGGAGTTGATCACTTACAGGATACTGACCGAATAGGGATGGCTAGCTAGGAATAGGTACGTGGACCATGGACCCAGTTGCGAATTAAGCCAGATTTAGAAGAATGACGGGGAAGTATTTTGGGCCAGCGTGAACCGATCTTCGAAAGGTGACGGACTCGGATTAGCCAAGGCCAACGATGTATGATCGGATAGCAGGTGATTCTGCGGGACCGAGGATACACTTGGCCAACTAGTCCCGAACTTGAACCGGACGATCGTGTCATCGGAACTAGCGATAATTCCTCTCATTCTCTCGACAATCGAGCTCGCCGCGATTCGGACGACCCGAGATCGATACGCATAAATCCTAAACGGCCGCCCGTTAGTAAGAGATTTGGAAATTCGATCGTGAAATTTAATCCGGACTTCGGGACCGATTTTCGTGGATTACAGGATGGTTTTTATAAGGACGACGTCAAATTGTGTTGGCCATTTATATATAGGACTTGTACGGTCAAAAAATAGCATTTCGACCCGGTATCAGAAGAAAATGTCGATTTTGCTATTATGCCCTTTGGAATTTCGAAATTTGGGGTTTTTAGACCTAGCCCTAGGGTGTGACACTTGTCACTCTAACCCTTTCCCATGCAAGCCATCATATTATCCAAGTTTTCTTCCAAACTCTTGGCCTTCCCCATGCACCATCATCATCACCTTCTCTCTTTCTCTTCTCTCTCTCTCTCTCCTTTCCACTTTCCCTCTAAACCAGCCGGCCACCACCACTCCCTCTCTCTCTCTCACCCTCTCTCCTGTGAGCTTCCCTCTCGGCCTCACGCCGCGCTGTCGCCCGTGGTTGCTGTGGATAGCTGGCCGCCGCTCGCCGTCGCCCCCTTGGGAAGTGTGCCGTCGGTTCCACCATTCATCGGTGATCGGTCGCCGTTCCCCCTCGCCCGAGCTCGGATTTGGGTGGGTGTAAACCTCTAAACCCTAATTAGGACGATTTTACCCTTCGATCCGACGATCCAAAACCATTCAATCTTAATAATTTAGGGGCAAAGTGGTCAAATACGCCAATGATTGAGCTGATAGGCCTCAGAAAATATCCCGAACGTTCACCTCGAAATTCGGACCTGAACAGAGCTAGGGGCAAAACTGTCCTTTTTCCAGTTCCGGGGCGAAATTCCAATTTTTGTACCTACGCGTTCCTTACATGCGTGGCCAACATAATGTAGCGTCAGAATCACAAAATTCATTTTCTAAGCCCCCGGAAATCGACTGCGAAGTTTCGGGAATAAAATAATATTATTTTCCAATTTTTGTCAAAATTCCAATTTTTGGTCCAAAATGACTTCTAGCATGCGTGGCCACTCTAAAATGACGTCCGTCTCAAGAAAAAACCTCTTACAGCCCCCGAATCTAAATCTACTTCCCGGGGGTAAAACCGTAATTTTCTGACCACGGACCGAAAATCTGATTTTTCACCATACCCGATCAAAATGTGTGTGGCCAGCGTAGAATGACTCAGATTTCCAAAAGTAGTCTCTTAAGCCGATGAAAATTGATATCCAATTCCGGACCCAATTCTGTGTTCAAAATTCGCTCGATTTCCAATTTCAGGATCTCTCACTAACGGGTGGCTGTTTAGAGTATACGCGTATCGACCTAGGGTTATCCGAATCACGACGGTTCCGTTCTTTGAGAGAATGAGAAAGAATCACTAGTCCCGAAAATCACGATCATACGGTTAAGGCTTAGGACTGACTAACCACGCGTACTTTTGGTCTTGCAGAATCACCTGCGATCCGATTGCACATCGTTGGCCTTGGTCAGACTCAATCCATTGCCTTTCCTAAGATCGGTTCATATTGGTTCAAAATATTTTCTCATTACCTCTCGAGATTGAGATTCGACTCGTGATTTGGGTCTTTGATCCATGTACCATTTCCTAATTAGCCATACCCTATTGGTTAGCATCCCGAGAGTGATCAGCTCTGGGTGAAAGTTACTAAAATGAAATGCGAAATGATGTCGACTTCATTGATCCCTGAATTACATTAAAATTCGGGCTATTACAATCCTTCCCCCCTTACAAAAATTTCGTCCTCGAAATTTACAATCTACACTTATTCTTCAAACAGGTAGGGATGTTGACGTCGCATGGCCTCTTCAGTTTCCCAAGTAGCTCCTTCGGTCCCATGATGCTCCCAAACGACTTTGACCATCGGGATTGTTTTGTTCCTCAACACCCGATCTTTCCTGTCTTTGATCTTGACTGGTCTTTCCACGTATGACACTTTGTCGTCCACGTCTATCTCTTCGTACCTTAGAACGTGAGTTGGATCTGGTTCATACTTTCTTAATATCGACACGTGGAAAACATTATGCACTTGGGATAGATTAGGCGGCAAGGCAAGTCGATAAGCCATATCGCCAATCTTTTCCAATATTTCAAATGGCCCGATATACCTTGGGCTAAGTTTTCCTTTCTTGCCAAATCAAGATAATCCCTTCATAGGCAACACCTTGAGGAACACATGATCTCCAACCTGAAACTCCAGTGGTCGACGTCTCCTATCGGCATAACTCTTCTAACGACTCTATGTTGTCCTCAATCTATCCCGAATAATTCCAACAGCTTCGACCGTCTGCTGTACTAACTCTAGGCCTGTGATACTATGCTCACCAACTTCATCCCAGCATAATGGCGTTCTACAAGCTCGACCATATAAGGCTTCAAATGGTGCCATTTGAATACTCTATTGGTAGCTATTATTATAGGCAAATTCCACTAGATGTAATTGCTCTTCCCATTTGCCCTGGAAGTCCACTACACAAGCTCTCAGCATATCTTCCAGAGTTTGAATCGTCCTTTTCCGATTGGCCATCTGTCTACGGATGATAGGCCGTACTGAATTGTAACTTAGTTCCCATGGCCTCTTGCAGACTTTTTCAGAAATTGGCGGTAAACCTTGGATCACGATTCGATGTGATCGTCACTGGCACTCTATGAAGACGTACTATTTGTTGTACATACAATTCTGCGTACCTTTCCAACTCAAAGTCCTTTCGCACAGCCAGGAAGTACGCTGACTTTGTTAACCAATCCACTATGACCCATATCGAGTCATGTCCTCTTTGGCTTCGTGGCAAACCCATCATGAAATCCATCGTGATGTGCTCCCATTTCCATTCAGGGATCTCCAACGGTCTTAGTAATCCTCTAGGCTTACAGTGATGTGCCTTCACTTGCTGACAGGTTAAGCACTTGGCCACATGCTTAGCTACATCTTTCTTTAGTCCGTTCCACTAATGATGTTGTCTTAAATTCTGATATATCTTCATGCTACCTGGGTGGATACTGTAGCTACTGCGATGTGCCTCTCTTAAAATCTCCTCCCTGAGTTCTAAATCATCAGGTACACACAGTCGTCCTTGGAATCTCAAAATTCCATTTTCACTTACTTGAAATTCTTGCTTTCTTAAGGTGGCATCCATTCTGATAATCTTTTGTATCTCTGGGTCCTTAAGCTGAAATGCCTTAATTTTTTCCTGGATTTCTGGTTCAATTCTCAATGCGGCCATCAAACTAGACATCTGAATCACTTCAAATTTAAATTCTGAATCCCTGAGCTTTTCCAGTAAGGTCCATTCTTTGACCATCATATGTGCCACACTTGACTTACGACTTAGCGCGTCCGCTACCCGATTTGCTTTCCTAGGGTGGTACATAATGTCACAGTCATCATCCTTCAAAAGTTCCATCCATCTGCGTTGCCTCATATTCAATTCCTTTTGCGAAAACAGATACTTGAGGCTTTGATGGTCCGTATAAATCTAAATTTTTCTCTGCACAAGTAGTGCCTCCAAATCTTCATAGCAAACACAATAGCTACCAACTCTAAATCATGCGTCGGATAGTTCAATTCATGCGGTCTTAGCTGGCGTGACGCATATGCAACTACTCTCCCATGTTGCATCAATACACATCCAAGTCCTCTTAATGACACATCGCTATAAACCTCAAATCCTCCTGGTCCGGATGGAATGGTTAACACTGGGGCAGTTGTTAACCTATGCTTCAGTTCCTGAAAACTTTTCTCACACTTATCATCCCATACGAACTTAGACTCTTTCTTAAGCAATCGCGTCATTGGCATGGCTATCGATGAAAATCCTTCTACAAAACGTCGATAATAACCGGCCAATCCCAAGAAACTTCGGATTTCTGTCACCGAGGTCGGTCTTGGCCATTTCATCACTGCTTTGACCTTCGCTGGATCTACAGAGATTCCATCTCCTGATACAATGTGTCCAAGAAACACCACTCTACTTAACCAAAATTCACACTTACTAAATTTGGCGAAGAGTGCGTGTTCTCTCAAAGTTCGTAGTACTTCAGCCAAATGCATTTCATGTTCCTCTGAACTCTTTGAATACACCAAGATGTCATCAATAAATACTATGACAAATCTGTCCAGAAATTCCTTGAACACCCTATTCATCATATCCATGAAAGTTGCAGGAGCATTTGTCAATCCAAAGGGCATCACTGTAAACTCATAATGCCCATACCGCGTCCTAAATGCAGTCTTAGGTATGTCTTCCTTCCAGATTCTCAGCTGATGGTATCCTGTCCTCAAGTCAATCTTGGAAAACACTGATGCTCCTTGCAACTGGTCAAACAAATCATCGATACTCGGCAGTGGATATTTATTCTTAATTGTCACCTGATTTAACTACCGATAATCAATGCATAACCTTAGTGTCTCGTCCTTTTTCCTTACGAACAGGACCGGTGCTCCCCACGGAGACACACTAGGACGAATGAAACCTTTATCCAACAATTCCTGGATCTGAATTTTCAATTCTTTCAATTCTGTCAACGACATTCGGTACGGCGCTTTCGAAATCGATTCAGTTCCTGGCGCCAATTCTATCATAAATTCTACTTCTCGCTCTGGTGGTAACCCCGGCAATTCCTCAGGAAAAACTTCAGGAAAATCACACACTACTGGTATCTCTTCCAACTTAGGTTCCGCCATTGTTGGATCTACAACATTCACTAAATATCCTTCACATCCACCATCCAACAATTCTTTCATTTCAAGCGAAGAAATCCAAGGGATCAAGGTTCCTCCTCGGTTTCCTTGAAACTCAAACCTTGGACGTCCAATTGGATTAAATTGGATCGTCCTACTGCCGCAATCCATGACGGCCTTCTGGCTCACTAGCCAGTCCATTCCAATTATCACATCAAAATCGAACATGTCTAACACTGCCAAGTCGATACTTTCTTCTCTGTCCTCAATCACAATCTTACAATTGGGACATCCAAAAGAGACTAACATCTTATCATTCATAGGCGTTGACACACACAGCATAGTCTCAAGCAATACAAGTTCTAAACCAATCAAGCTAGCAAACTGTTTTGAGATAAAGGAATGGGTCGCCCCCGGATCAAATAACGCATAAGCTGTATGACCACAGAAAGAAATGGTACCTGTGACTACACCCGGCGCGTTCTCTGCATCTTTACGCGTCATGGCATAGACTCGTCCTTGTGCTGGTGGTCATCCCTGGTTAGCCGGTGGGGGAGGTCCGGCTTGATTTCCAACTCGAGGCGGGGGTACGGGTCTGGGCGGTCCAAAGGAACGTTGCTGAGGACAGTTCTTGATATGGCCCCAAATCTGCCTTGCTGGGGGCTTGGCTTTCCTATATTCCCTTTTACAGGTGAAACAAAACGCCTATTCCCTAACATTGGCCTCTTTCCCAAACGACGATTATCCCGATTCTGATTAAATTGCGATCCCGCGGTTGCTCTTTCTTGTTGGTCTCTTTCTATAATTTGCACCCGTTCATACATCTCGTCAAAGTCCTTAATATTGAGCGACAAAATCTGACTGCGAAGATCCGGTTTCAAACCATCCCGGAATCTTCTGGCTTTATCTCGTGGGTTTTCAACCATTGTTGGTGCAAACTTAGCCAATTTGGCAAACTCAGCTTCATATTGATCCATAGTCATCTGGCCTTGTCGTAACCTCATAAACTCCATCAATTTCCTCTCTTGGACCACTTTTGAGAAATACTTTCCATAAAAGCTCTCAACGAAAACTGCCCAAATCAGTTCGATGCCATCCGGAAATACCTTGTCTTTGGTGGCCTTCCACCAATCATTAGCTCCGCTCTGCAGCTGATAAGCAACTAATGCAACCTTCTCGGCATCCGTACATCCTAGCACCTCGAATGCCTTTTCCAACTCGTCAATCCAATCTGGGGCCGTTTCGGGATCACCTTTACCATTAAACTTCGGTGGCTTCATCTTTAAAAACTGTTCTACCAGTTGAGGCATCTGTCGAACTACCGTTGGCTGGGCCCGACCTTGATGAACTGGATTACCTTCATTGCCCGCACCTGGGGCGGCTTCAGCAGCTTGGGCGTAAGCTGCAGCTCTTTCCTGGGCTTGCATACCGAATATGTGCCCCACTTCCCGAAGAGTATCCATGACATCGTCAAATCTCGGATCTCGGGCCTCACGCACCCCTTCACTAGATTGACCCTGAGGCTCTTTTCCTCTCCTCCGACTCATCCTCACAGGTTGGGCTACTCAACTCAACTACCTGCTATAATTCCACCGAGGAATTAAAGACTTAAACTCAGCCAATCTAACCCGGTCTAAGTCCTAGGCAGGTATTTAGCACAACAAGCTAGCATTCAACATGCATTCTAGCACGATTAGCACAAACTTCATCCAAGGAGATTGATATACATACCTTGGGTCCTGTCGCACCTACATTAATATGGGTCATATAACAACCAATCAAAAACAAATGGTCAGGAGATGTACTTAGCACACAAGGTCACTCGAAGGTTACCCATGGTCTCATCGCTCCTTATCACTCCAGGTTTCGACCGAAATGGACCGAGCTGACCTTGCTTTGATACCAATTAAACAGGGAGGATGTCACGCCCTGTACCCCACGAAGCGCGAACATCCCTCTCTGATCGATTATGGTGGTGCAACGCTCCCAGGATTGCATTGCTGACCCAACAAACACAGAGCATAATACACATGCGGAAGACACGTATATATAAATAAATATATATACACCCGTACTATTATAATAACAACCATGGATAGAACAACTCATAAATATATTGTAACATCCCGAAATTCGACTCAGTCTCTGGAATGAATAAAACGAGTCTTATTCGATATTCCATTTTCGTAAGTCTCGTCCGGAGCCGATCACTCTCGGGATACTGACCAAATGGGAATGGCCAACTAGGATTAGATACGTGGACCAAAGACCGATCGCGAATTAAGCCGATTTAAAAGAATGACGAGGAAATATTTTGGGCCAGTATGGACCGGTCTTCGGAACTCGAGCCGGATGATCGCGTTCTCGGAACTAGCGATAATTCCTCCCGTCCCTCGACAATCGAGCTCGTCGCGACTCGGACAACCGAGGTCGATACGCGTAAAATCCTAACCGGCTACCCGTTAGTGAGAGAATTAGAAAATGGGAAATTAGCGGATTCGATCGTGGAAATTAGTCCGGATATCGAGAACAATTTTCGTGAATCTCGGGATAGTTTTTATGAGGACGACGTCAAATTAAGCTGGCCAGGGGTATATAGGTCTTGTAGAGTTGATTTTTGGCGAACCGACCCGATACCGAATTTTTAGGACCGTTTTGCCCCCGTGACCCTTGGAATTCCGAATTTTGTCTTCCTCGTGGGGGTGTGACACTTGTCACTCTCCCCCTTCCCCAATGCATGGTCACCTCACCCACTCCCACACTCCAACTCTTCATCTCCCCCATGCATGCAATGATTTCCCCAAAAACTCTTCAACTTCCTCACACTCTCTCTCTCTTTCCCTCTCTCTCTCGCCCACTCTCCCTCACACTCAGCCGGCCACACTCTCCCTCTCCACCGCGCGTTCTCCCCCTTCCGGCCTCACGCCGCCGCCTGTCACCAGCCGGAACCACCTGTCCGCCGGTGCTGCCACCGTGAACCCCTCCCTCTCGCCGCACCGCCAGTCAGCCGCCCCTGTTGTCCTTCCTCCCCTGCTGTCCGCGGCTGTCCGAGGCCTCACGCCGAGGTCAGCTCGGCCACGCCTCCGCCGAGCTAGTCACCGCTCCGCCAAGGCCGCCGCCGTCCACCACCATCGTTCCCTTGCCGTCCCCTCCGTCTCACCTCCGTCACCTCCCATTTCGGCCTGCATGCAACGAGGAATGGCGCCGGTCAGCCAAGGAGGAGCACGCTGACCGCTTGCCTTCCGCCGAGGAGCACCGCCGGCCGCCGCCCGCTGTGGCCACCGCCGCTGCTCTTCCTCCGCCGTCTCTCTCTCCCTATTCCGGCTGCATGCAGTAGAGTGGCCGCCAGAACAGCCACACCGCCGTTCCTCTCTCCTTCCTCCCCGCCGCGGCTGCATGCACGGTTGAGCCACCGCCGGAGCCGCTCGCCGTTGCACGCCGTCGCCGGCCGCCTCCGCCGTGACTGTCCACCGTCGCCTCCCTAGCCGTTCTCACCCTCTCTAGCCTCTCGCCGGTTCTGTCCTCCTCACGCCGGTGCCAAGGACGCCGGGACGCCGCTGCCCTCCGTCGCCGTCCGCCGCTGTCCACCGAGCACCGCCGTGTCCAGCCGCTGGTCGCGCCAACCAGCCGCCCGTCCACTGCCCTTTCCCTCGCCGTTCCTCTCTGTTTTCCTCCGCCACTCACTGTTCTGTTCAGTCCCCTTCACCGGAGCAGACCGCCGTCGCCGGGACGCTCGCTGTTCGCGCGCCACCGCCGTACACCGCCGTGGACAGCAGCCGTCCGGAGGCCGTCCAGCAGCTCGTCCGGCCTCCCCTCGCCGTGAACAGCAGCTCAACCGACCGTGAGCCGCCGCCCGAAGCTGCTGTGGTCAGCCGGCCGCCGCTCGCCGTCGCTCCCTTGGGATTCGTGCCGCCGGTTCCACCGTTCACCGGTGATCGGCCGCCATTCCCCGTCGTCGAGCTTGGATTGAGGTGGGTGAAAACCTCTAAACCCTAATTAGGACGATAATGCGCTTTAAAACGGGCCTAGGGTGTGTCGGTTAGTCGATTAGCACTATTAGGATTTGCATGCTATCGGTGGGTGTCGGGAAACTAGTAATGGATTGACAAAATAGAATTTGGAGGAGAATTAGAAGTGGAAATACCGAGAACTAGCTGCTGTCCATATTGAATTTCGAGGGTCAATTCCATGATAGTTTGAGAATCGAATTGATTTGGATTGCCGGGATTGCCGGGATGATTGACCGGCATGTTGGTTTGGCAATTGTGATTATTGGAGCCTACTATGTCGCATGTTTGTGTGATCGACATATGTGGAATGTGATTGGTGAATTATCAATGTACGTCATAGGTGCCGTATTCACATGTGGTGCCCCGAATTAATTGATTGGGCAGACTGAGCATATGACGTGGATCATTGATCATGACATGTTGGCATTGAATTGCGTGGACATTCTGCCATGGAACATTGCACCAACATTCGTGTGCGGAATTGCATGGCTACGCATTATGCATGCCGAGTATGAGGCTTGTGGAAAATTGTGCGAGAATGCGTGTATGCCATGAGTATGTGATCACCTAAATATTGCCCTGATGCGTTTACGCGGGGTTCAGATAAAATCGGTTGTGTGAATGTGTGATCACCTTCGCCCTGATGCGGAATACGCGGGGTGTGCCGTCCTCATGCACTTTGGAGCAGGACGATGCCCGGTACGTCCGGAAGACAACCATCCTGATGCGTTTACGCGGGCTCTGGTTTGTAAGGAGATCGGTGTTGCGCCTGATGCGTAAGGACGCGGGCTAGAGACACTGGGCCTGGGGCGTCTTTACGCTGGCCACGGAGTGTTGTGATTGGTCTTTGGACCGGATCTTCGGATCGGACCTTCGGGTCGGGCCTTCGGGTCGAGTAATAGAATAAATGGTTAAACGCGTGATGCATAGTGTCTGATTATGTATTGAAATCCGCAGGGCATGGTATGGGACGTGTCTAAGTGGATTTCATTCTATAATCGGAACACGAATGGAAGTTGTGCCGGAATGCTATGGGAATTCGTTTGTGAGCATAGTAAGATAATGGCATATGCATACACATGAATGCATGAGTTGGCATGCTGAATTGTATGACTCGGTGAACGATACTTGGGATTGTCACTAAAGGCTTTGAGCATACGTGTGACGTACGTGTGAATCGAGAGTGCCGCTTGTGAAATGTGATATTATGGACTTTCTAACCTGCAGGGTCATCGAAATGCCGATTTGGGCCTACGAGCCTAAGTCATTTTTGTCATATGAGTGTTGTTTGTGTTTCCCGTCAGGAGATGCATGTTAGCCTAATTTAGGTTTAGGAGTTTTCACTCACTGAGATGTGTCTCACGGTTTTCATAACCCAACCTTTCAGACCAGCGCCCATGAACCGACCGCCCATTCCGATTCGCTTCGGGATCCCTTTAGAGTATGAGCATACGATGGTTGAATTCCCGGTGGCAAACAATGAAGTTTACATGAGGCATTATGCGATGATAACCATAGACGTAGGCACGACACATCTTGAAGTTCACGAGTACGTAGCCTGGTGCTTCCGGGACCGTTGGGGAGAGGAGTACGGGCCCCTCCGTACTATGGATATCCCGTTCACCATGGAGGGCCAGCTTGATCCACAATGCCCGAGTGGTGAGGTTGTGGATTCCGAGATGGATTCGGAGGAGACCATAGGTCCTTTCGCCTGGTACGAGCCTGCCGAGGATGAGGAGTTAGGTGGTATAGATCATGAGTTCCCGATGGAGGACCCAGCAGTAGAGGACCCGGTGGCGGAGCCGATGGAAGTCGACGAAGCCGAACCGATGGACACCGACGAATCTGAAGAGGAGATCCCCAGCGAAGACTCCGAGATATCCGAGAGCTCATCAGAGCCCGACGACTCCGATCCAGATTGGGCGCCCTAGGCCAGGCTTAGTTGCTTCAGGAGGATAGACATCTTTTGGACTTGGGACCCTCCACATTTTGATTATCGAATCTCTTAGTTCCTGACCCTATGAACCCCTTTGACAGTACTCTCCTGGTTGCACCACGTTTTTATTATCGTTTTATTCGGATTGATGTAAGGTATTTTGGTAACTCTGGTTATGGATGTGTACGATGCCTCAGCTTTCTTTATGTTGTTGCCCTTGGTTCTCATGTTTATTTTGTATGGGTATTTGTTTTAAATTCTTGCTTCCGCTTGTGCTTTATATTTTGCTATGGGAAATGGGTCGACGACGATGCGTCCTGGGACGTCGTGTTATCTTCTTATCGACCCTCGAGCGGGATGCTGCGTGCCGGGGAGTTCGGGGCGTGACATCCCCCGTTGAATTGGTATCAGAGCAAGGTCAGCTCGATCCGATTAGGTCGAAGCTTGGAGTGATAAGGAGCGATGAGACCATGGGTAGCCAGTTAGGATGACCACGTGTGCTGCATGTATCTCCTGACATTGTGTGATGACTTGGCGTATATTATTATAATGACCCATGATGTGCAGGTGCGGCAGGACCTGAGGTGAGTATGTGAATCCCTTGGGTGATGTGTTGACTAGTTCCTGTTAAGCCGCATGCTGATTGGTTAATTGTTGTGTTGAGACCTGCCTAGGATTTAGACTGGGATAGACTGGTTTAAGTCTCTAATTCCTTAATGGAATTATAGCAGGTAGTTGGGCTGTCAAGTTGTCAGGATGAGTAAGAGAAGAGGAAAGGAGTCGCAGGGACAGTCTAGTGAGGGTGCCCGCGAGGCTAGGGACCCTAGGTTTGATGAGGTCATGGAAACCCTCCGCGAGATAGGGCACATCTTCGGACTGCAGGCGCAGGAGAGAGCCGCAGCCCATGCCCAGGCTGCCGAGGCTGCAGCGATCGCAGGGAATGGAGGAAATCATGCCCAGCAGGGACAGGATCACCCAGCTGGGGCTAGACAGATGCCCCGGTTGGTAGAGCAATTCTTGAGGATGAAACCGCCAAAGTTCAATGGTCGTGGTGACCCTGAGGCTGCACCAAGATGGGTTGAAGAGCTAGAAAAGACCTTTAAGGTGTTGGGGTGCAGTGATGAGGAGAAGGTGACATTGGCAGTATATCAGCTGCAGGAAGGTGCCAATGATTGGTGGAGTGCTACGGAAAGGGAAGTGTTCCCGGAAGGAACGGCCCCAACATGGACTGTATTTGTGGAGAACTTTTATGAGAAGTATTTCTCGGAGAATGCCCAGGAAAAGAAGCTGACGGAATTTATGAGGTTGCGCCAAGGCCAAATGACTGTGGACCAGTATGAGGCTGAATTTGCAAGGCTGGCGAAGTTCGCACCGACTATGGTGGCGAATCCAAGGGACAAGGCTCGAAGGTTCCGGGATGGACTGAAGCCGGATCTTCGGAGTCAGATTCTGTCACATGACATCAAGGAGTATGGAGAGATGTTCAGGAGAGCCCAGATAATTGAGCGAGATCAGCAGGAAAGGCTAGCCGCTTCTGGATCGCGGTTTGTGCGGGGAAAGGATAACCGTCGCCTGGGAAAGAAGCCTATGACAGGCAATCGGCGATTTGTTCCCCCTATCAGACGGAATATCGGGAAGCCAGCTGCCCCGCCAGGAAGGTTTGGACCATGCTTCAAGTGTGGGAGCACGGAACATCAGATCCGCAGCTGTCCACAGGCACATCCCCAGGATCAGCAGCGGGCACCTCAGCAGTATCAGCCCCGACAGCAGTACCAGCCCCGACCAGGAAATCAAGCCGGGAATCCCCCACCGGCAAATCAAGGACGACCGCCCGCTCAAGGAAGGGTTTATGCTGTAACGCGTGGAGAAGCGGAGAACGCGCCGGGCGTGGTCACAGGTACGATTTCCTTATGTGGCCATACCGCTTATGCACTATTTGATTCAGGGGCAACCCATTCATTCATTTCGGAGCAGTTTGTTAAGTTGATTGGCTTAGTACCAGTGATGTTAGAGATTTCACTTTGTGTGACAACGCCGATGAATGATAGGGTGTTAGTTTCCTTTGGATGTCCTGGTTGTGAGGTAAATATTGGGGGTAAGGATGAGAGTATCGACTTGGTAGTATTGGCCATGTTCGATTTCGATGTGATCATAGGAATGGACTGGTTAGTCCGACAGAAGGCTGTAGTGGATTGTAGTAATAGGACAATCCGATTTAATCCTGAAGGACGTCCTAGCTTTGAATTCCAGGGGAACCGAGGGGGAACCTCGACTCCATGGATATCTTCGTTAGAAGCGAGTAAATTGCTGGACGATGGGTGTGAAGGTTATCTGGTGGATATTGTGGACCCGACCATGGTGGAACCTATGTTGGATTGTAACATCCCGAAATTCGCCTCAATCTCCGGAATGAATAAAACGAGTCTTATTCAATATTTCATTTTCGTAAGTCTCGCCCGGAGCTGATCACTCTTGGGATACTGACCAAGTGGGAATGGCTAACTAGGAATAGGTACGTGGACCAGGGACCCGATCGCGAATTAAGCCTGATTTCGAGAAAAGACGAGGAAGTTTTGGGCTAGGATAGACCGATCTTCGGAAGGTAACGGACTCGGTTTGGCCGAGGCCAACGATGTATGGTCGGATAGCAGGTGATTCTGCAAGACCGAGAATACACGTGGCCAACCAGTCCCGAACTTAAACCAAACGATCGTGTCTCCGGAACTAGCGATAATTCCTCTCGTTCTCTCGACAATCGAGATCGTCGCGATTCGGACAACCCGAGGTCGATACGCGTAACTCCTAAACAGCCGCCCGTTAGTGAGAGACTCGAAAATTTGAAATTTGGCAAATTTGATGGTGAAATTTAATCCGGACTTCGAGACCGATTTTCGTGGGTTACGGGATGGTTTTCATAAGGACGACGTCGAATTATGTTGGCCACTTATATATAGGGTTAATACAGTTGAAAAATGGCGAATTTCATTGGGCCTTGTACGACTAATATGTGGGTGTAAACCTCTAAACCCTAATTAGGACGATTATGCATTTTAAACGGGCCTAGGGTGTGTCGATTAGTCGATTAGTGCCGATTAGGACTCATATGAATTTGTATGTTACTAGTGGGTATCGGGAAACTATTGGTATGTGACAAAACAGAAATTTGAAGGGAATTAGAGGTCGAAATGATGAGGATTAGCTGCTGTCCACCTTGGGTTTTTGATGGCCAATTCCACGGTAGTTTGATGATTGAATTGATTGGAGTGCCGGGATTGCCGGGTGATTGAATTGTGGGTGTCGGTTTGGCAATCGTGATGGCTTGGGTCTACCATGCCGTGTGCTCGTGTGACCGACCATTGTGGAGTGCGATTGATGATTTGTTAATGTACATCATAATGCCCGAATACGTCATAAGTGCCAAATACGCATGTGATGCCCCATGGTGTTGGTTGGGCTAGTCAAGTATGTGACGTGGGTTGTTGAGCATGAATTCGTGGCATTGAATCGTGTTGTACATTGTGGAACATTATGCCGTGGTACATTGCACCAACATTCGTGTGCGGAATTGCATGGCTACGCATTATGCATGCCGAGTATGAGGCTTGTGGAAATTGTGCGAGAATGCGGGTATGCCATGGACATGTGATCACCTAATTATGCCCTGACGCGTTTACGCGGGGTTCAGATAAAAATTGGCAGTGTGCCGTGTGATCACTTATGTAACATCCCGAAATTCGACTCAGTCTCTGGAATGAATAAAACGAGTCTTATTCGATATTCCATTTTCGTAAGTCTCGCCCGGAGCTGATCACTCTCGGGATACTGACCAAATGGGAATGGCCAACTGGGATTAGATACGTGGACCAAGGACCGATCGCGAATTAAGCCGATTTAAAAGAATGACGAGGAAATATTTTGGGCCAGTATGGACCGGTCTTCGGAACTCGAGCCGGATGATCGCGTTCTCGGAACTAGCGATAATTCCTCCCGTCCCTTGACAATCGAGCTCGTCGTGACTCGGACAACCGAGGTCGATAAGCGTAAGATCCTAACCGGCCACCCGTTAGTGAGAGAATTGGAAAATGGGAAATTGATGAATTCGTTCGTGGAATTTAATCCGGACATCGGGAGCGATGTTTCGCGAGTCTCGGGATAGTTTTTATGAGGACGACGTCAAATTAAGCTGGCCAGGGGTATATAGGTCTTGTAGAGTCGATTTTTGGCGAACCGACCCGGTACCGGAAATTTAGGACCGTTTTGCCCCTATACCCTTTTTAATTCCGAATTTGAACTCCTAAGACTAGCCCTAGGTGTGACACTTGTCATCTTAAGTCTTCCCCATGCATGACATGATGTTAGCCTAATCCCTCACTCCACCTCTTCCCCTTCCCCATGAACCCAATGATTTCCCCCAAAGACTCTTCAACTCCCTCTCACTCTCTATCACTCACTCTCTCTCACTCGGCTCCCTCTCTCTCGCGCCCTCACTCTCTCTCCCTCTCCCGTTCGCACACTCCCTCCCTTCCGGCCTCACGCCGCCGCCTGCAACCCGCCGGAGCCGCCGTCCGCCGGTGCTGCCGCCGTGAGCCTCTCTCCCTCTCTCTCGGCCTCACCACCAACCGACCGTTCCCCTTCTTCCTCTCCTTCTTTCCCTCGCTGTCCCGACCGGCCGAGACCAGCTCCGCCCGTCGCCGAGGCCAGCACCGCCGCGTCGCCGCCGAGCTCGCCGCTGCACCGCCAGCTCGCCGTGCGCCGCTGTTCCCCTCCGTCTCGCCTCCATCTCCTCTTGTTTCCGCCTGCATGCAGCAAGGATCGGCGCCGGTCAGCTGAGGAGGGACTGGCTGATCGTCCGCCGCTCGCCGGGAAGCACCGCCGCCGCCGTGGCACCGTGACCGCCGCTGCTGTTCCCTCGCCGCCGTCCCTTCCTTCCCGGTGCATGCACAGTTGAACGCCGGCCAGCCACTCCGCTGTTCGTCGCCGTTCCTCCCTCCTTCCCCTCCGTCACGGCTGCATGCACGGCTGAGCCACCGCCGGAGCCGCTCGCCGCTGCACGCCGTCGCCGACCGCCACCGCTGTGGCCATCCACCGCCACCTCACTCGCCGTTCCTCCCTGTTCTCCGTCCGTCTCCCTTCCTGTTCTGTTCGGCCATTCGCCGGAGCAGACCGCCGGTCGTCGCCGTTCACCGTCGCCGGACCGCTCGCTGCTCGCGCGCCACCGCCGTGCACCGCCGTGGACAGCAGCCGTCCGGGGACCACTCAGCCACTCGTCCGGTCCTCCCTCGCCGCGAACAGCAGCCCCGCCGGTCGTGCACCACCGCCCGTGGTGGCTGTGAACCGCCGGACCGCCGTTCGCCGCCGACGGACAGCTCGCTACCCGCCGTCGCCGCCTCAGCCGGGCCGTCCTCTCCCCCGCCGTTCACTGTTCTGTGCCCCCTTTGCCGGAACAGTCCACCGCCGCCGCACGCCGCCACTCGCCGTCGCACCATTGGGAAGTGTGCCGCCGGTTCCACCGTGTACCGGTGATCGGCCGCCGTTCCCCGTCGCCCGAGCATCGGATTGAGGTGGGTGGAAACCTCTAAACCTCGATTAGGACAATTGTGCGTTTCTAGATGGGCTTAGGGTGTCGGTTAGTCGGTTAGTATTGACTAGAGTTCGTATAAATTTGGGTGTTAATGATAGGTGTCGGGAAATGGTTAGTAAGTGACGAAGCATGTTTAGAAGAGAAATTAGAGCTCGGAATGACTGAATTAAGTTGCTGTCCACATTGAATTTATCGGCTAATTGGATGGTAGATTGAGGTTTGAATGGACTTGAGTGCCGGGATTGCCGGAATGATTGAGTTATGTGTCGGGTTGCCGACTGTGGTGTAATCGAGTCTACCATGCCGTGTGTCCTTATGGCCGACAATTGTGGAATGTGAATTGTGGTTTGCCAATGTACATAATGATGCCCGAGTACGTCATGAGTGCTAATTTCACATGTGATGCCCCGAATTAATTGATGAGGTCGATTGAGCATATGACGTGGATCATTGATCATGATATGTTGACATTGAATTGTGCGGGACATTATGTCATGACACATTGCACCAACATTCGTGTGCGAATTGCATGGCCATGCATTATGCATGCCGAGTATGAGGCTTGTGGAAATTATGCGAGTATGCGTGTATGCCATGGACATGTGATCACATAATTATGCCCTGATGCGTTTACGCGGGGTTAAGATAAAACCGGTTGTGTGAATGTGTGATCACCTTCGCCCTGATGCGGAATACGCGGGGTGTGCCGTCCTCATGCACTTTGGAGCAGGACGATGCCCGGTACGCCCGGAAGACAACCATCCTGATGCGTTTACGCGGGCTCTGGTTTGTAAAGGAGATCGGTGTTGCGCCTGATGCGTAAGGACGCGGGCTAGAGACACTGGGCCTGGGGCGTCTTTACGCTGGCCACGGAGTGTTGTGATTGGTCTTCGGACCGGATCTTCGGATCGGACCTTCGGGTCGGGCCTTCGGGTCGAGATAATTGAAATAAACGGATAACGTGTGATGCATAGTGTTGGATTATGTGATGGAATTCGCTGGGCATGGTATGGGACGTGTCTAAGTAGATTTCATTCTATAATCTGAACACGAATGATAGTGTGCCGAGATGCCATAGGAGTTTTGGATTGTGGGCATGGCAAGTTAGTGGCATTTGCATGCATTTGAATGCATGAGAAATTGTGCGGAATTGTGTGACTCGGTGTACCATATTTGGAATTGTCACAAAAAGGTTTTGAGCATGCGTGTGACGAACGCGTGATTGAGAATGCCGCTTGTGCAATATGATACTATGAATTGTCTAACCTGCAGGGTCATTGATATGCCGATTCGGGCCTACGGGCCTAAGTCATTGTTATATATGCATGCTGTTTGTTTTTCCCGTCAGGAGATGCATGTTAGCCTAATTTAGGTTTAGGAGTTTTCACTCACTGAGAAGTGTCTCACGGTTTTCATAACCCAACCTTTCAGACCAGCGCCCATGAACCGACCGCCCATTCCAATTCGCTTCGGGATCCCTATAGAATATGAGCATACGATGGTTGAATTCCCGGTGGCGAACAATGAAGTTTACATGAGGCATTATTCGATGATAACCGTAGACGTAGGCACGACACATCCCGAAGTCCATGAGTATGTAGCCTGGTGCTTCCGGGACCGTTGGGGAGAGGAGTACGGGCCCCTCCGTACCATGGATGTCCCGTTCACCATAGAGGGCCAGCTTGATCCACAATGCCCGAGCGGTGAGGTCGTGGATTCCGAGATGAGTGTGGACGAGACTGTAGGTCCTTTCGCCTGGTACGAGCCTGCCGAGGATGAGGAGTTGGGTGGTGTAGATCATGAGTTCCCGATGGAGGATCCAGCAGTAGAGGACCCGGTAGTGGAGCCTATGGAGGTTGACGAGACCGTACCGATGGACACCGAGGAGTCCGAGGAGGAGGTTCCTAGCGAGGATTCAGAGATACCAGACAGTTCGTCCGAGTCCGATGGCTCAGATCCCGATTGGGTACCCTAGACTAGGCTCGGTTATCTATTTATGAGGGTAGGCACTTTTTGAGATTTAGGACCCTCTACCGTTGGCTGTTGTCTCTCTTTTGATTGCACTTTATTTCTAGGGTCGTTTCTTTTGGAACAATGTAAGGATGATTTTGGTTGTTCTTAGTTATGGATGTGTACGTTGCCTCGGTTCTCTTATGTTGTTGCCCTTGGTTCTCACAGTTATGTTGTACGGGTATTTGTTTTAAATTCTTGCTTCCGCTTGTGCTTTACACTCTGCTATGGGAAATGGGTCGACGACGATGCGTCCTGGGACGTCGTGTTATATTCTATATCGACCATCGTGAGCGCGGGTTGTCGCGTGACGAGGAGGTCGGGCCATTTCCCGACACCTACCATTAACACCTAAATTTACACGAACCCTAATCGACACTAACCGATTAACCGACACCCTAAGCCCATCTAAAGACGCATAATTGTCCTAATCGGGGTTTAGAGGTTTCCACCCACCTCGATCCAACGCTCGGGCGACGGGGAACGGCGGCCGATCACCGGTACACGGTGGAACCGGCGGCACACTTCCCAAGGAGGCGGCGGCGAGCGACGGCCGGCTGTTCACAACAGCCACGGCCGGCGGCTCACGGTCAGCTGAGCTGCTGATCACGGCAAGGGGAAGCCGGACGAGCGGCTGGTCACGGCGGCGCACGGCGGTCCACAGCAACTCCGGCGGTGTCCCACAGCCGGCGCGGGACTGATTGCTCACGGAGAGGGTGGCTGGACAAGCGGCCGAGCGGTCCCTGGGCGGCTGCTGTCCACGGCGGTGCTCGGCGGTGCTGGCTCGGTCCCGGCGAGCGGCGGTCTGCTCCGGCAAAGGGAACGGAACAGGAAGGGACGGACAGGAAATGGAGAGGAACGGCGAGGGAAACGACGGAGGACAGCCACCTCAGTGGCGGCGGACGGTGGCGTGCAGCGGCGGGCGGCTCCGGCGGTGCTTCACGGCGAGCGGCGGGCGGACGGCCTGCTTTCCTTGGCTGACCGACGCCCAACCCACATGCATGCAACCGGAGAGAGGAGAAGGGAGGAGAGGGACGGTAAGGGGAGGCTGCGACGGCGGGCACAGCGGGCGGCGGTGCACGGCGGTGCACGGCGGCGGGAGGTGAACGGTCAGCTTGCTTCTCCTTGGCTGACCGGCACCGAACTCCTCTGCATGCGGCTGAAGGGGAGAGGAAACGGAGGGGACAACGGTGAGGGGGCGACGGTGGCGCACGGCGGCGGCCTTGGCGAGCGGCGACGGCTCGGCGGAGGCGCGGCCGAGCTGGCCTTGGCGACGGCGGAGCTGTTTCGGTGCTCACCCAGCTGCATGCACCGAGAGAAAGAGAGAGAGGGAGAGAGAGTCGGCGGACGGGAGAGAGGGACGGTGGTGCACGGCGGCTGTGCTGGCTGGTGGTGGCTGATCCGGCGGGCGGTGGACGGCGGCGTGAGGCCGAGAGGGAGAGAGAGACACGGACGGGAGAGAGGGTGGGTGAGCCGAGTGAGAAGGAGAGTGGGCGTGAGAGAGAGAGTGAGTGAGAGGAAGTGTGATGTGATATGTGTGATCATGGATTTGCATGGGGGAGAGGAATAGGTAGAGTGTGAGTTTCATTTCCATCATGATTTGCATGGGGAAGGGGGGTGTTGACAAGTGTCACACCCCCACCAGAATTTCAAATTTCGGAATTGGAGGGGGCATAGGGGCAAATCCGACATTAATTTCCGGTACCGGTTCGAATTGCTAATATTTGACCATATAAGTCCTATACCTAAGTGGCCAGCACATTTTTGACGTCGTCCTCATAAAACTATCCCGAGATTCACGAAAATCGTTCTCGATGTCCGGATTAAAATTCACGATCAACTCGTCAAATTTCACATTTCTAAATCTCTTACTAACGGGCGGCCGTTTAGGACTCAAACGTACCGACCTCGGGTTGTCCAAACCGCGACAAGCTCGAGAGAGGGAATGAGAGGAATTATCGCTAGTTCCGATGACACAATCGTCCGTTTCGGATGATCGGTTCACACTGGCCCAAAATACTTCCTCGTCATTGTCCTAAGTCGGGTTTAACTCGCGATTGGGTCCTTAGTCCACGTGCCTATTCCTAGTTGGCCCTTCCCATCTGGTCAGTATCCCGTGAGTGATCAATTCCGGGTGAGACTTACGAAAATGAAATATCGAATAATACTCGTTTCATTCCTTCCAAAGATCGAGTCGAATTCCGGGATGTTACAATTCTTCCCCCCTTACAAAAATTTCGTCCTCGAAATTTAAAACCCACATTAACCTACTCGAACAACTGGGGGTATTGACGTCGCATGGCCTCTTCACTTTCCCAAGTAGCACCTTCCGTTCCATGATGCTCCCAAACTACCTTGACCATCGGAATCGTCTTATTCCTTAGCACTCGGTCCTTTCTATCCTCGATTCTGACCGGCTTCTCCACGTATGTCACTTTGTCGTCCACATCCACTTCCTCGTATCTTAAAACATGAGTCGGGTCCGGTTCATACTTCCTTAGCATCGACACGTGGAAAACATTGTGCACCTGGGATAGGTTGGGAGGCAAGGCTAGTCGGTATGCCATATCCCCAATCTTTTCTAGGATCTCGAATGGTCCGACATACCTTGGGCTAAGCTTTCCTTTCTTGCCGAATCGGGATAGTCCTTTCATTGGCGACACCTTGAGGAACACATGATCTCCTACTTGAAACTCCAAGGGTCGTCGCCTTCTGTCAGCGTAACTCTTCTGGCGACTCTGAGCGGTCCTCAGTCTATCCCGGATCACTTCCACTACTTCTACCGTTTGCTGAACAAGCTCCGGACCTGTAATACTTCGCTCACCAACTTCATCCCAGCACAGTGGCGTCCTACATGCCCTACCATACAAAGCTTCAAAAGGCGCCATCTGAATACTCTGCTGAAAGCTGTTATTGTAGGCAAACTCTACCAAATGCAGTTGCTCTTCCCACTTGCCTTGGAAATCCAACACACAAGCTCTCAGCATATCCTCTAGGGTCTGAATCGTCCTTTCCGACTGACCGTCTGTTTGTGGATGGTAGGCCGTACTGTATTGTAACCTCGTTCCTAAGGCCGTTTGCAAACTCTTCCAAAAGTTGGCCGTAAATCTTGGGTCGCGATCTGAGGTGATAGTCACTGGTACTCCGTGGAGACGCACTATCTGGCGCACATACAATTCTGCATACTTTTCTAACTCCAAGTCCTTCCGAACCGCAAGGAAGTGCGCAGACTTAGTCAAGCGATCCACTATGACCCATATCGAGTCATGTCCTCTTTGGCTTCGCGGTAAACCCGTCACGAAGTCCATTGTAATATGCTCCCACTTCCACTCGGGAATCTCTAAAGGTCGTAACAATCCACCTGGCTTACAGTGTTGTGCCTTCACTTGCTGGCACGTCAGACACTTGGCCACGTGCTTAGCCACATCCTTCTTCAGGCCATTCCACCAATAATGTTGACGTAGATTCTGGTACATCTTTGTACTACCCGGGTGAATACTATACTGACTCCGATGAGCTTCGCTCAGGATTTCCTCTTTAAGTCCTTCATCATCCGGCACGCAAAGTCGGCCACGATACTTTAAAATCCCATCCGCGGATACTTGGAAATCGGGCTTCCTCTTTGCCGCATCCATTTCCATAATCTTCTGAATCTCGGGGTCCGAAGGTTGCAGTTCCTTGATCTTAACCTGAACCTCTGGTTCGATTCTTAATGTCGCGAACAAACTGGACACCCGGCTTACTTCGAACTTAAACTCTGAATCCCTCAGCTTTTCCAATAACGTCCACTCCTTAACTAATAAATGAGCCATACTCGACTTGCGGCTTAAAGCATCTGCCACCCGGTTCGCCTTACCCGGATGATACAGAATGTCGCAGTCATAGTCCTTCAATAATTCCATCCATCGACGCTGCCTCATATTCAACTCCTTCTGCGAGAACAGATATTTGAGGCTTTGGTGGTCCGTGAAAATCTGGAACTTCTCTCCGCACAGGTAGTGCCTCCAGATCTTAAGTGCGAAAACAATCGCTGCCAGTTCTAAATCATGCGTCGGGTAGTTCATCTCATGTGGCCTTAGTTGGCGTGACGCATACGCTACCACCTTTCCATGTTGCATGAGCACACATCCGAGTCCTCTTAGTGAAGCATCACTGTATATCTCAAATCCTCCTGGTCCGGATGGAATGGTCAAAACCGGTGCGGTCGTCAGCTTACGCTTCAACTCCTGAAAACTCCTTTCACACTTGTCATCCCACACGTACTTCGCTTCCTTCTTCAGCAATCTGGTCAAGGGCATAGCTATCGACGAAAATCCCTCCACGAATCGTCTGTAATAGCCAGCCAGACCGAGGAAACTCCTTATTTCCGTCACCGACGTTGGCCTGGGCCACTTCGTTACTGCTTCTACTTTAGTCGGGTCTACGGAAATCCCATCTCCTGAAATAATATGTCCGAGAAATCCTACTTGACTGAGCCAAAACTCGCACTTGCTAAACTTGGCGTACAATGCGTGTTCTCTCAGGGTACGTAGCACCTTCGCCAAGTGTTCCTCATGTTCTTCGGGACTCTTCGAATAAACCAAGATATCATCGATGAATACTATGACAAACTGATCCAAAAACTCTCTAAACACCCTGTTCATCAAATCCATGAAAGCGGCTGGGGCATTCGTTAACCCAAAAGGCATCACGGTGAACTCATAATGCCCGTACCTCGTCCTAAAGGCAGTCTTGGGAATGTCCTCCTTCCTAATTCTCAACTGATGGTAACCTGTCCTCAAATCTATTTTGGAGAACACTGAGGCTCCTTGCAGCTGATCGAACAAGTCGTCGATCCTTGGGAGAGGGTACTTATTCTTTATCGTCACTTGGTTCAGCTGTCGGTAGTCTATACATAACCTTAACGTCCCATCTTTCTTCTTCACAAACAGGACTGGCGCTCCCCATGGAGACGCACTAGGGCGGATGAAACCCTTGTCCAGCAATTCCTGCATTTGAACCTTCAACTCCTTTAGTTCGGACAGGGACATTCGATACGGGGCCTTCGATATCGGTTCAGTCCCAGGTGCTAACTCAATAACGAACTCCACTTCTCGGTCGGGCGGTAAACCCGGCAATTCCTGAGGGAAGACTTCGGGGAAATTACACACCACCGGTATATCATCCAACTTAGGTTCCACCATGGTCGGGTCCACAATATCCACCAGATAACCTTCACACCCATCATCCAGCAATTTACTCGCTTCTAACGAAGATATCCATGGGGTCGAGGTTCCCCCTCGGTTCCCCTGGAATTCAAAGCTAGGACGTCCTTCGGGATTAAATCGGATTGTCCTATTACTACAATCCACTACAGCCTTCTGTCGGACTAACCAATCCATTCCTATGATCACATCGAAATCGAACATGGCCAACACTACCAAGTCGATACTCTCATCCTTACCCCCAATATTTACCTCACAACCAGGGCATCCAAAGGAAACTAACACCCTATCATTCATCGGCGTTGTCACACAAAGTGAAATCTCTAACATCACTGGTACTAAGCCAATCAACTTAACAAATTGCTCCGAAATGAATGAATGGGTTGCCCCTGAATCAAACAGTGCATAAGCGGTATGGCCACATAAGGAAATCGTACCTGTGACCACGCCCGGCGCATTCTCCGCTTCTCCACGCGCCACAGCATAAACCCTTCCTTGAGCGGGCGGTCGTCCTTGATTTGCCGGTGGGGGATTCCCGGCTTGATTTCCTGGTCGGGGCTGGTACTGCTGTCGGGGCTGATACTGCTGAGGTGCCCGTTGCTGTTCTTGGGGACGCGCCTGAGGACAGCTGCGAATTTGGTGCTCCGTACTCCCACACTTGAAGCACGCTCCGAACCTTCCTGGCGGGGCAGCTGGCTTCCCGATATTCCTTCTGATAGGGGGAACAAATCGCCGATTGCCTGTCATAGGCTTCTTTCCTAGGCGACGGTTATCCTTTCCTCGCACAAACCGCGATCCAGATGCGGCTAACCTTTCCTGCTGATCTCGTTCGATTATCTGGGCTCTCCTGAACATCTCTCCATACTCCTTGATGTCATGCGACAGAATCTGGCTCCGAAGATCCGGCTTCAGCCCATCCCGGAACCTTCGAGCCTTGTCCCTTGGATCCGCAACCATAGTCGGTGCGAACCTTGCCAGCCTTGCAAATTCAGCCTCATACTGGTCCACAGTCATCTGACCTTGGCGCAACCTCATAAACTCCGTCAGCTTCTTCTCCTGGGCATTCTCCGAGAAGTATTTCCCATAGAAGTTCTCCACAAAAACAGTCCAAGTTGGGGCCGTTCCCACTGGGAACACTCCTCCTTCTGAGGCACTCCACCAGTCATTAGCACCATCCTGGAGTTGGTACACTGCCAACGTTACCTTTTCCTCATCATTGCATCCCAACACTTTGAAGGTCTTCTCCAGCTCTTCTACCCATCGGGGAGCTGCCTCGGGGTCACCACGACCGTTAAACTTGGGCGGCTTCATCCTCAAGAATTGCTCTACCAACCGGGGCATCTGTCTAGCCCCAGCTGGGTGATCTTGCCCCTGCTGGGCATGATTTCCTCCATTCCCAGCGATCGCTGCAGCCTCGGCAGCCTGGGCATGGGCTGCGGCTCTCTCCTGCGCCTGCAGCCCGAAGATGTGTCCTATCTCACGAAGGGTCTCCATGACCTCATCGAACCTAGGGTCCCTAGCCTCGCGGGCACCCTCACTAGGTTGAGCTTGGGACTCCTTCCCTCTTCTCTTACTCATCCTGACGACTCTGACAGCTCAACCACCTGCTAATTCCATTAAGGAATTAGAGACTTAAACCAATCTATCCAGTCTAAGTCCTAGGCAGGTCTCAAGACAACAACCAGACAATCAGCATGCGGCTTAACAGGAACTAATCAATACATCACCCAAGGGTTCACATACTCACCTCAGGTCCTGCCGCACCTGCACATCATGGGTCATAATAACAATATACGCCAAATCATCACGCATTGTCAGGAGATACATGCAGCACATGAAGTCATCCTAGGTGGCTACCCATGGTCTCAGCGCTCCTTATCACTCCAAGACTCGACCTAGTTGGATCGAGCTGACCTTGCTCTGATACCAATTCAAGCGAGGGGGTTGTCACGCCCCGAACTCCCCGGCACGCAACATCCCGCTCGAGGGTCGATAAGAAGATAACACGACGTCCCAGGACGCATCGTCGTCGACCCATTTCCCATAGCAGAGTATAAAGCACAAGCGGAAGCAAGAATTTAAAACAAATACCCGTACAAAATAAACATGAGAACCAAGGGCAACTACATAAAGAAAGCTGAGGCATCGTACACATCCATAACCAGAGTTACCAAAATACCTTACATCAATCCGAATAAAACGATAATAACAACGGGGTGCAACCAGGAGAGAGAACAGTCGACGGTAGAGGGTCCTAAATCTCAAAAAGTGCCTATCCTCATAAATAGATAACCGAGCCTAGTCTAGGGTACCCAATCGGGATCTGAGCCATCGGACTCGGACGAGCTGTCTGGTATCTCTGAATCCTCGCTAGGAACCTCCTCCTCGGACTCCTCGGTGTCCATCGGTACGGTCTCGTCAACCTCCATGGGCTCCACCACTGGATCCTCCACGACTGGCTCGTGATCTATACCTCCTAATTCCTCGTCTTCGGCAGGCTCGTACCAGGCAAAAGGACCTATAGTCTCATCCAAACTCATCTCGGAATCCACGACCTCACCGCTCGGGCATTGTGGATCAAGCTGGCCCTCTATGGTGAACGGAACATCCATGGTACGGAGGGGCCCATACTCCTCTCCCCAACGGTCCCGGAAGCACCAGGCTACATACTCATGAACTTCAGGATGTGTCGTGCCTACGTCTACGGTTATCATCGAATAATGCCTCATGTAAACTTCATTGTTCGCCACCGGGAATTCAACCATCGTATGCTCATACTCTAAAGGGATCCCGAAGCGAATCGGAATAGGCGGTCGGTTCATGGGCGCGGGTCTGAAAGGTTGGGTTATAAAAACCGTGAGACACATCTCAGTGAGTGCAAACTCCTAAACCTAAATTAGGCTAACATGCATCTCCTGACGGGAAAAACAATAGCACGCATATATAACAATGACTTAGGCCCGTAGGCCCAAATCGGCATATCAATGACCCTGCAGGTTAGACAATTCATAGTATCACATTGCACAAGCGGCATTCTCAATCACGCGTTCGTCACACGCATGCTCAAAACCTTTTTGTGACAATTCCAAATATGGTACACCGAGTCACACAATTCCGCACAATTTCTCATGCATTCAAATGCATGCAAATGCCACTAACTTGCCATGCCCACAATCCAAAACTCCTATGGCATCTCGGCACACTATCATTCGTGTTCAGATTATAGAATGAAATCTACTTAGACACGTCTCATACCATGCCCAGCGAATTCCATCACATAATCCAACACTATGCATCACACGTTATCCGTTTATTTCATTATCTCGACCCGAAGGCCCGACCCGAAGGTCCGATCCGAAGATCCGATCCGAAGACCAATCACAACACTCCGTGGCCAGCGTAGAGACGCCCCAGGCCCAGTGTCTCTAGCCCGCGTCCTTACGCATCAGGCGCAACACCGATCTCCTTTACAAACCAGAGCCCGCGTAAACGCATCAGGATGGTTGTCTTCCGGACGTACCGGGCATCGTCCTGCTCCAAAGTGCATGAGGACGGCACACCCCGCGTATTCCGCATCAGGGCGAAGGTGATCACACGTTCACACATCTCGTTTTATCTGAACCCCGCGTAAACGCATCAGGGCATAATTAGGTGATCACATGTCCATGGCATACACGCATTCTCGCACAATTTCCACAAGCCTCATACTCGGCATGCATAATGTGTAGCCATGCAGTTCCGCACACGAATGTTGGTGCAATGTATTATGACATAATGTCCCGCACAATTCAATGTCACACTTCCATGTTCAATAATCACGTCATATGCTCAATTGGCCCAATCAACACCATGGGACATCACATGCGAGATTAGCACCTATGACGTATTCGGGCATCATTATGTACATTGGCAAATCACAAGTCACATTTCACAAATGTCGGCCATACGAACATACGGCATGGTAGACTCCATTACACCACAGTCGGCAAACCGACACATAACTCAATCATCCCGGCAATCCCGGCACTCAAGTCCATTCGAACCTCAATCTACCATGTAATTAGCCGATAAATTCAATGTGGACAGCAACTTAATTCAATCATCCCGAGCTCTAATTTCTCTTCTAAACATGCTTCGTCACTTACTAACCATTTCCCGACACCTACCATTAACACCTAAATTTACACGAACCCTAATCGACACTAACCGATTAACCGACACCCTAAGCCCATCTAAAGACGCATAATTGTCCTAATCGGGGTTTAGAGGTTTCCACCCACCTCGATCCAACGCTCGGGCGACGGGGAACGGCGGCCGATCACCGGTACACGGTGGAACCGGCGGCACACTTCCCAAGGAGGCGGCGGCGAGCGACGGCCGGCTGTTCACAACAGCCACGGCCGGCGGCTCACGGTCAGCTGAGCTGCTGATCACGGCAAGGGGAAGCCGGACGAGCGGCTGGTCACGGCGGCGCACGGCGGTCCACAGCAACTCCGGCGGTGTCCCACAGCCGGCGCGGGACTGATTGCTCACGGAGAGGGTGGCTGGACAAGCGGCCGAGCGGTCCCTGGGCGGCTGCTGTCCACGGCGGTGCTCGGCGGTGCTGGCTCGGTCCCGGCGAGCGGCGGTCTGCTCCGGCAAAGGGAACGGAACAGGAAGGGACGGACAGGAAATGGAGAGGAACGGCGAGGGAAACGACGGAGGACAGCCACCTCAGTGGCGGCGGACGGTGGCGTGCAGCGGCGGGCGGCTCCGGCGGTGCTTCACGGCGAGCGGCGGGCGGACGGCCTGCTTTCCTTGGCTGACCGACGCCCAACCCACATGCATGCAACCGGAGAGAGGAGAAGGGAGGAGAGGGACGGTAAGGGGAGGCTGCGACGGCGGGCACAGCGGGCGGCGGTGCACGGCGGTGCACGGCGGCGGGAGGTGAACGGTCAGCTTGCTTCTCCTTGGCTGACCGGCACCGAACTCCTCTGCATGCGGCTGAAGGGGAGAGGAAACGGAGGGGACAACGGTGAGGGGGCGACGGTGGCGCACGGCGGCGGCCTTGGCGAGCGGCGACGGCTCGGCGGAGGCGCGGCCGAGCTGGCCTTGGCGACGGCGGAGCTGTTTCGGTGCT
Organism: Syzygium aqueum; assembly: GCA_031216185.1. NCBI lineage: Eukaryota > Viridiplantae > Streptophyta > Magnoliopsida > Myrtales > Myrtaceae > Syzygium > Syzygium aqueum. Next base: position 21,261,603 of record CM062238.1, read on the forward strand.
CACCCAGCTGCATGCACCGAGAGAAAGAGAGAGAGGGAGAGAGAGTCGGCGGACGGGAGAGAGGGACGGTGGTGCACGGCGGCTGTGCTGGCTGGTGGTGGCTGATCCGGCGGGCGGTGGACGGCGGCGTGAGGCCGAGAGGGAGAGAGAGACACGGACGGGAGAGAGGGTGGGTGAGCCGAGTGAGAAGGAGAGTGGGCGTGAGAGAGAGAGTGAGTGAGAGGAAGTGTGATGTGATATGTGTGATCATGGATTTGCATGGGGGAGAGGAATAGGTAGAGTGTGAGTTTCATTTCCATCATGATTTGCATGGGGAAGGGGGGTGTTGACAAGTGTCACACCCCCACCAGAATTTCAAATTTCGGAATTGGAGGGGGCATAGGGGCAAATCCGACATTAATTTCCGGTACCGGTTCGAATTGCTAATATTTGACCATATAAGTCCTATACCTAAGTGGCCAGCACATTTTTGACGTCGTCCTCATAAAACTATCCCGAGATTCACGAAAATCGTTCTCGATGTCCGGATTAAAATTCACGATCAACTCGTCAAATTTCACATTTCTAAATCTCTTACTAACGGGCGGCCGTTTAGGACTCAAACGTACCGACCTCGGGTTGTCCAAACCGCGACAAGCTCGAGAGAGGGAATGAGAGGAATTATCGCTAGTTTCGATGACACAATCGTCCGTTTCGGATGATCGGTTCACACTGGCCCAAAATACTTCCTCGTCATTGTCCTAAGTCGGGTTTAACTCGCGATTGGGTCCTTAGTCCACGTGCCTATTCCTAGTTGGCCCTTCCCATCTGGTCAGTATCCCGTGAGTGATCAATTCCGGGTGAGACTTACGAAAATGAAACATCGAATAATACTCGTTTCATTCCTTCCAAAGATCGAGTCGAATTCCGGGATGTTACACCGATCGCGAATTAAGCCGATTTAGAAGAATGACGAGGAAATATTTTGGGCCAGTATGGACCGGTCTTCGGAACTCGAGCCGGATGATCGCGTCCTCGGAACTAGCGATAATTCCTCTCGTCTCTTGACAATCGAGCTCGTCGCGATTCGGGCAACCGAGGTCGATACGCGTAAATCCTAAATGGCCACCCGTTAGTAAGAGAATTAGAAAATGAGAAATTGATGAATTCAATCGTGGAATTTAGTCCGGACTTCGAGGCCAATTATCATGAGTTACGGGATGATTTTCTCAAGGACGACGCCAAATTAAGCTGGCCATGCGTGTATAGGTCTTGTAGGGTCGAATTTTGGCGAACCGACCCGGTACCGGATTTATTTGTCAGTTTTGCCCCCGTGACCCTTGGAATTCCGAAATTTGATTTCTTGTGGGGAGGTGACACTTGTCACTCTCCCCCTTCCCCATGCATGACATCACCTCACCCACACTCACACTCCACCTCTTCATCTCCCCCATGCAAGTCATGATTTCCCCATTTGTCTCTTCATATTCTCTCTCTCCCACTTCTTTCTCTCATTCTCTCCCTCCCTCACACTTTCACCCGCCGGCCGAGTGACGCCGGTCAGCCAAGGGGAAAGGCAGCTCGTTCGCCGCCGTGGCGCGTCGCCGCCGCCGGGACCGTCGCTGCTGCCCCCTCGCCGCCGTCCCCTCCTCCCGGTTGCATGCACGGGTGAGCGCCGGCCAGCCGCGCCACCAACCCGCCGTTGCTTCCCTCTTCCTCTCCTCTCCGCCGCGGCTGCATGCAGGGGTGAACCGCCGCCGGAGCTGCCCGCCGCTGCACGCCGTCGCCGGTCGCCGCCGCTGTGGCCGTCCACCGTCGCCGCCCTAGCCGTTCCTCTCCGTTCTCCGTCCGCCTCTCCCTGTTCAGTCCCCTTTCGTCAGAACAGACCGCCGCGCCGTCACCAGACTGCACGCTGTTCGCCACCACTGCCGTGCACCGCCGTGGACAGCAGCCGCCCGGGGACCGCTCAGCCGCTCGTCTAGCCTTCCCTCGCCATGAACAGCAGTCCCGTCGGCCTCACACCGCTGTCCGTGGTTGCTGTGGACCGTCGGACCGCCGCTCGCCGCTGCCCTTGGGACTTGTGCCGCCGGTTCCACCGTTCACTGGTGATCGGCCGCCATTCCCCGTCGCCCGAGCTCGGAGTTGGTGGGTGAAAACCTCTAAACCCTAATTAGGACGATAATGCGCTTTAAAACGGGCCTAGGGTGTGTCAGTTAGTCGATTAGCACTAATTAAGACTTGTATGGATTTCATGTTATTAGTGGGTGTCGGGAAACTAGTAATGGATTGACAAAATAGAATTTGGAAAAGAATTAGAGGTTGAAATAGAGAGAACTAGCTGCTGTTCACATTGGATTTTGAGGGCCAATTCCACGATAGTTTGAGAATCGAATTGATTTGGATTGCCGGAATTGCCGGGATGATTGACTTGTATGTCGGTTTGGCAATTGTGATCATTTGGGTCTACTATGTCGCATGTTCGTGTGATCGACATGTGTGGAATGTGATTGGTGAATTATCAATGTACGTCATAAGTGCCGTATTCATATGTGATGCCCGAATTAATTGATTGGGCCGACTGAGCATATGACGTGGATCATTGATCATGATTTGTTGGCATTAAATTGCGTGGACATTCTGCCGTGGTACATTGCACCAACATTCGTGTGCGGAATCGCATGGCTACACATTATGCATGCCGAGTATGTGGATTGTAGAAATTGTGCGAGAATGCGTGTGTGCCATGGACATGTGATCACCTAATTATGCCCTGATGCGTTTACGCGGGGTTCAGATAAAACCGGTTGTGTGAATGTGTGATCACCTTCGCCCTGATGCGTTTACGCGGGGTGTGCCATCCTCATGCACTTTGGAGCAGGACGATGCCCGGTACGTCCGAAAGACAACCATCCTGATGCGTTTACGCGGGCTCTAGTTCGTAAAGGAGATCGGTGTTGCGCCTGATGTGTAAGGACGCGGGCTAGAGACACTGGGCCTGGGGCGTCTTTACGCTGGCCACGAAGTGTTGTGATTGGTCTTCGGACCAGATCTTCGGATCGGACCTTCAGGTCGGGCCTTCGGGTTGAGTAATGGAATAAATGGTTAACGTGTGATGCATAGTGTCTGATTATGTGATGGAATCCGCTGGGCATGGTATGGGACGTGTCGAAGTAGATTTCATTCTATAATCGGAACACGAATGGAAGTTCGTGCCGGGATGCCATAGAAATTTGATTGTGGGCATGGCAAGTTAGTGGCATTTGCATGCATATGAACGCATGAGTTAGTGTGCTGAATTGTGTGACTCAGTGAACCGTACTTGGAATTGTCACTAAAGGTTTTGAGCATGCGTGTGACGTACGCATGATTGAGGATACCGCTTGTGAATTGTAATATTATGGGATTGCCTAACCTGCAGGGTCATGGACTTGTCGATTTGGGCCTACGGGCCTAAGTCATCCTTGTTTCCGTGTGATTTGTTTTACCCGTCAGGAGATGCATGTTAGCCTAATTTAGGTTTAGGAGTTTTACACTCACCGAGATGTGTCTCACGATTTTTATAACCCAACCTTTCAAACTCGCGTCTATGACGAATCCACCTGTTCCGGTACGTTTTAGGATTCCCCTAGATTACGAGCACATCATGACTGCACATCCGATGGGGAATGGGGAGGTGTATTTGAGGCATTACTCTGCGATTAGTGTAGACGTGGGTACGACACATCCTCAGGTTCATGAGTATGTAGCTTGGTGTTTCCGGGACCGTTTTGGAGACGAGTTTGGACCCCTTCGCACGATGGATGTCCCGTTCACCATAGAGGGCCAGCTTGACCCGCAGTGCCCGAATGGTGAGATTGTGGATTTCGAGATGGATGAGGAGGAGACGATAGGTCCTTTTGCCTGGTACGAGCCTGTCGAAGACGAGGAGTTAGGAGGTGTGGATCACGAGCCAGTTGTGGAGGACCCCGTGGTGGAGCCAATGGAGGTCGACGAAGCCGAGCCGATGGATACCGAGGAGTCCGAGAAGGAGATTCCTAGCGAGGATTCAGAGATACCCGACAGTTCGTTCGAGTCCGATGGCTCAGATCCAGATTGGGTGCCCTAGGCTAGGTTTGGCTTTCTTTTGTGAGGGTAGGCACTTTTTGGATTTAGGACCCTCTACCGTTGGCCGTTGTCTCTCTTGTTTACACCTCTTTTCAAATGTTGCTTTCCTTGAAAACGATGTAAGAATGTTTCTGGTGGTTTTTGATTATGGATGTGTACGTTGCCTCAAATCTCTTTGTGTTACTTCCCTGGTTCTCATATTTATTTTGTCAGGGTGTTTTGTTTTAAATTTTTTGCTTCCGCTTGTGCCTTATGTTCTACTTTGGGAAAACGGGTCGATTACGACGCATCCTGGGACGTCGTACCACTATATCGACCATCGAACGGGTTGTTGCGTGCCGTGAAGGTCGGGGCGTGACATCAACTGACGTGACGTATACGCAACTACTCTCCTGTGTTGCATTAATACACATCCAAGTCCTCTTAATGACGCGTCGCTATAAACTTCAAATGCTCCTGGTCCGGATGGAATGATCAACACTGCGGCAGTTGTTAATCTATGCTTCAGCTCCTGGAAACTTTTCTCACATTTATCATCCCATACAAACTTAGATTCCTTCTTCAGCAATCGCATCATCGGCATGGCTATCGACGAGAATCCTTCTACAAAGCGTCAATAATAACAAGCCAATCCCAAGAAACTTCGGATTTCTGTCACTAAGGTTGGTCTTGGCCACTTCATCACTGCTTCAATCTTTATCGGGTCTATAGAAATTCCATCTCTCGAAACTATGTGTCCAAGAAACACCACTCTACTTATCCAAAACTCGCACTTACTAAACTTGGCAAAGAGTGTATGTTCTCTCAAAGTTCATAGTACCTCAGCTAAATGTAGTTCGTGTTCCTCCGGACTCTTCGAATACACCAAAATATCGTCAATAAACACTATGACGAATCTGTTTAGAAATTCCTTGAACACTCTATGAAGGCTGCAGGAGCATTTGTCAATCCGAAGGGCATCACTATGAACTCATAGTGCCATACCGCGTCCTAAATGTGGTCTTAGGTATGTCCTCCTTCCGGATTCTCAGCTGGTGGTATCCGGTCCGCAAATCAATCTTAGAAAGCACGAATGCTCCTTGCAACTGATCAAACAAGTCATCGATCCTCGGCAGTGGATACTTATTCTTAATTGTCACTTGATTCAACTGCCTATAATCAATACATAACCTTAGAGTCCCGTCTTTTTTCCTTACAAACAGGACTAGTGCTCCCCACGAAGACACACTACGATAGATGAAACCTTTGTCCAACAACTCTTGCATCTAGACTTTCAATTCTTTCAATTCTGTCAACGACATTCGATACGACGCTTTCAAAATTGGCTCGGTTCCTAGTGCCAATTCAATAACAAATTCCACTTCTCGCTTTGGTGGTAAACCAGGTAATTCCTCAGGAAAAACTTCGGGGAAATTGCATACTACGAGTATCTCTTCCGACTTAGGTCCCGCCATTGTTGGATCTACAATATTCACTAAATATCCTTCACATCTATCGTCCAACAATTCTGTCACTTTGAGCGAAGAAATCCAAGGGATTGAGGTTCCTCCTCGATTTCCCTGAAACTCAAACCTTGGACGTCCAATCGGATTAAATTGGATCGTCCTATTGCCGCAATCCATGACGGCTTTCTGGCTCACTAGCCAGTCCATTCCAACTATCACATCAAAATTGAACATGACTAACACTGCCAAGTCGATGCTTTTCTTCTCTGTCCCCAATCACAATCTTACAGTTGGGACATCCAAAAGAGACTAACACCTTATCATTCATAGGCATCGACACACAAAGTATAGTCTCGAGCAACATAGGTTCTAAACCAACTGATGTAACAAACTGCTCTGAAATAAAGGAATGGGTTGCCCCCGAATCAAATAATGCATAAGCTGCTGACCACAGAGAGAAATGGTACCTGTGACCACGCCCGGCGCGTTCTCTGCATCCTTACGCGCCACGGCATAGACTTGTCCTTGCACTGGTGGTCGTCCCTGGGTAGCCGGTGGGTGAGATCCCGCTTGATTTCCGATTCGAGGCGATGATACGGGTCTAGGCGGTCCTGAGGGATGCTGTTGTGGACAGTTCTTGATCTGATGTTCCAAACTCCCGCACCTGAAGCACGCCCCAAATCTGCCTTGCTAGGGGCTCGGCTTTCCTATGTTCCTTCTTGCGGGTGGAACAAAACATCTGTTCCTTGACATAGGCCTTTTTCCCAAACAACGATTGTCTCTACCCTGGGCAAACCGCGATCCAGCGGCTGCTCTTTCCTGTTGATCCCTTTCTATTATTTGTACCCGCTCATACATTTCATCGAAATCATTGATATTAAGCGATAGAATCTGACTTTGAAGATCCGATTTCAAGCCATCCCGAAATCTCCTAGCTTTATCTCGCGGATTCTCAACCATGGTTGGTGCAAACTTAGCCAACCTTGCAAACGCAGCTTCGTACTGATCTAGCATCATCTGACCCTGGCACAATCGGATGAATTTCATCAATTTCCTCTCTTAAGCAACTTCAGAAAAGTACTTTCCATAAAAACTCTCAACGAAAACGGCCCAATTTAGTTCGGTGCCTTCCGGAAACACTTTACCCTTAGTGGCTTTCCACCAATCATTTGCACCACTCTGCAACTGATATGCTGCCAATGCCACTTTCTCTGAATCTATGCACCCTAGCACGTCAAATGCTTTTTCTTGCTCATCTATCCAATCTGGGGCCGCTTCAAGGTCACCTTTACCATTAAACTTCGGCGGTTCATCTTTAAAAAAATGTTCTACCATCTGAGGTATCCGTGGGACTATCATTGGCTGGCCTTGTCCTTGCTGGGCTGGATTACCTTCATTGCCAGCAACTGGGGTGGCCTCAGCAGCTTGGGTGTAAATTGCGGCCCTTTCCTAGGCTTGCAAACCAAATATGTGTCCCACTACCTACAGGGTATCCATCACATCGTCAAACCTTGGATCTCTAGCCTCTCGAACCCCTTCACTAGACTGGCCTTGAGGCTCTTTTTCCTTTCTCCTACTCATCCTTAAAGGCTCAACTACTCGACTCAACTACCTGCTATAATTCCACCAAGGAATTAAAGACTTAAACTGAGTCAGTCTAACCCAATCTAAGTCCTAGGTAGGTATTAGCACAACAAGCTAGCACTCAGCATGCGTTTCAACATAAATAACACAAACTTCACCTAAGGAGACTGATATACATACCTTGGGTCCTGTCGCACCTGTATTAATATAGGTCACAACAAACCACTCAAAACACCAACTGTCAGGAGATGTACTTAGCACACGAGGTCACCCTAAGGACTACCCATGGTCTTATTGCTCCTTATCACTCCATGTTTCGACTGAAATGGATTGAGTTGACCTTGCTCTGATACCAACTCAGAACGAGGGATGTCACGCCCCAAATCTCCACGACATGCGAACATCTCGCCTTTGGTCACCGTAGGTGCAACGCTCCTAGGATGCGTCGTCGACCCAAAATACACAGAGAATAATACACATGCGGAAGCAACGTATATAAATATATATACACTCGTACAATAACTACGACAACCATGGATAGTACAACCAACAAAGAATGATTTGATTAAAACATACTTTTACATTACCATAAAATATTTACAACGAATATGTACATTACAAAACAAAAACTCTTTTTACAAGCCAAACTAAGAAATAAAAGAAAACCGACACACAGCAGCCATTCAATCAAAAAGGGGCAATGGCTGGGAGAGGATCAAGTCAACCATGGGTTAGATTACGTTGCCATAAAAAAGGGACATTCTTCAGGATAAGAGCTAGGACTACACCTAGGACATCCAGTTCGGATCGGATCCCGAGGAATCCTCTTCTGAACTCTCTTAAGGCTTAGACTTCTCCGAGTCCATATCCAGTGCTACTGCTCGCTCTTCCTCTGAGTCCAGCTCCAACTCCAGGTCAAGATGGAGTCGTAACTCCTCATTTGAATCTACCTCAGCAACCTCTCCATTCTCAGCTTCATCAACTTCCATGGCTTCCAGGATCTAAACTTCGTTCGCCCACTGATTTTGATTCTCCACTACTACCTGAGGTTCGTTATCCATTGCGTCATTATAGGCATCTCCAATTGGTTCGTCCTGAGGGTCTATCACCTCACCATCAGCAATGATCGACGCTATCATACCGTGCTTGTCCAAAGGGGAGTCGAAGGTCCTAAGCGGTCTACCTATATTCCCATGGGCATCTCGAATACACCAAGCGATGTATTCTTGGGTATGGTTAAAGAACTCCCCGACATCCATAGAAACCACAGAGCGATACCATACATACGCCTCTCCATTACCCAAAGAAAATATACTTACGAACTGCTCGATTTGTGTCGGGATTCGAAAAAGTGTTGGTAACTACTGTAACAGCCCGAATTTCGATATAATTCCGAGATCAATGAAATCGACATTATTTCGCATTTCATTTTAGTAAGTCTCACCAAAAGCTTATCACTCTTGGGATATTAACCAATACCCAATAGGGTATGGAAAATTAGGAAGTGGTACGTGGATTAAGGACCCGATCGCGAATCAAATACCGATCTCAAGAGATAATGAGAAAATATTTTGAACCGATATGAACCGATCTTAGGAAAGGTGACGAATTAAGTTGGCCAAGGCCAACGATGTGCGATCGGATCGCAGGTGAGTCTACAAAACCGAAAGTACACGTAACCAACCAGTCCTAAGCCTGAATCGCATGATTGTGATTCTTGGGGCTAGTAATTATTTCTCATTCTCTTAAAGGACAAGACCGTCGTGACTCGGATAACACTAGGTCGATACGCGTATATTCTAAACAGCCACCCGTTAGTGAGAGATCTTAAAATTGAAAATCGAACGAATTTTGAGCACGGAATTGGGTTCGGATTTGGATGTTGATTTTCTACAGCTTAAGAGACTAAATTTGGAAATCTGACGTCATATTACGCTGGCCATGCACATTTTGAGCAACTAGGATTGAAAATTGGAATTTCGGTCCGGGAATGAAAATTTATGGTTTTGCCCTCGGGATGCCAGTTTGAGATTTTGAGGTCGTATGAGGTTATTCTTCGAGGCCAGTGTCATTTTGGAGTGGCCACATACATTTGGAGTGGTTTCGATCGAAAATTGGACTTTTGGCTCGGAAGTGAAAAATAATATTATTTTATTCCCGAAACTTCGCAGTCGATTTTCGAAGGCTTAAGAAGCTATTTTCACGATTCCGACATCATATTAGGTTGGCCACACTCATAAAGGATTGATTTGGCTAAAAATTGGAATTTCGAACCGGGACCGGAAAAAGGACAGTTTTGCCCCTAGGGGTATTTTGGTTCGAATTTTTTGGGGGTATCATTTAGGATATTTTGGTGTGCTTATCAAATTAATTATTGGGCCATTTGACCACTTTGCCCCTCAATTATTTGCGTTGAATGGTTTTGGATCGTCGGATCGAAGGGTAAAATCGTCAAATGGCCATATCAGCGACACATGGGGGATCAGCCCCTCTATTTGACTAGTCTTCTCTCTCTCCTCCCTCATTTCTAGCCCTCACAGACTGGCCCCCTTCCTCTCTCCCGAATCTCTCTCTCTCTCCTTATTCTTCCTTGGCCCGCGCCTTGACGGAGCTATGCCGACCACCGTCCGTCAGCGCCGCCACCGCCACTGCTCCCGCTCACCACCAGCAACCACCAGCCTCAGCCTCAGCCTCACCAACCCCTCTTTTTCCCTCTCCCTCAGCTCGTTTCTCTCTCTTTCTCCCTCTCTTTGGTTCAGCTAAAGGCCCACCGGAGCCTTGCCAAAGATCGATTGGCCGAGTCGTCACCATAGGAACATCTAGCCTCGCCGTATGTCACCGGATGTAACCGTCTGTACACCGTCCATACGGTCCGCCGAGAACGCTGCCGCTGATTTTTACTATTCACCAGTAATCGGCCGCCATTCTTCATCGTCGTGGGCCTAGAATTAAGTGAGTATAATTCCTAAACCCTAATTAGGACTAATAGTACTTTTTTCTAGATCGGCTTAGTTATTATCGGTACGTTTTGGACTGGGTTAGGCACTACCGATACAGGTTTTATATTGAAATACTGATTGGTGTGTGCATAAAAATCTAAGTAATTTTTCTTACCAAAAAAAAAAATCTAAGTAATTTAATAGGATTATTATGGATATTTAGTGAGTCCTAATCGAGAAAATGGTGATTACTCATAGGACTGGGAATTGTACCGGGATTAATTAGACTGCGAGAATTGTTGGTTGTGGGAATGAGGATTACCAGATTGAGTGGTTATTTGTTGATTGATAATTGATTGTGAAATTTTGATGCTTATGATACATTACATGACATTGTATAGCCACTCAGGTTTGTATGTAGAGAATGGGACGTGTGCTAATGTTGTGCTGAAATGCGTGCCTGACATGAGTATGTGATCACTATAATTGCTCAAAGCGTTTACGCTGGGTTCAGATAAAATTTGCCGTATGCCGTGTGATCGCATTAAGGTCTTCGGATCGTGGCCTTCGGGTTGTGCCCGGTTTGTCCGGAAGATGGCATTATCCGTGAGGAGATCGGTATTGCACCTAGAGCGTTTCGACGCGAGCTAGAGACACTGGGCCAAATACACTAAAAGCAGGCTGTGAAGAGTTGTATTGGCCTTCGGGTCGGGCCTTCAGATCGTGGCCTTCGGGTCGAATATCAATAATGAAAATAAACACCGAGTTAGTGTGCCATGTGATTCAGAATGAGGTTATGGCACGTGAATGGCATCTACATGCATATGATTGCGTTAATTGTCGCATTAATGCATGAAATACGGTGTATGACTTGAGATATTAGCACGATAAAGTGTAAGCACGCGTGTGGCGTACGTGTGACGAGATATGTCACGTACGTGCCATGATTATATTACATTAAATTGCCTAACCTGCCGGGTCTGTACAATTATCGGCCTGGGCCCGAGGGCCTAGGTCATTGTTTGTATTGGTCAGGAGATCGTACGTGAGCCTAACCTAGGTTTAGGGGTCTTACTCACTGAGAAGTGTTCTAAATGGTTTTTAAACCAAACTTTCAAACCCTCGCCCTTAAAATGCCGCCATTACCAACACTTTTTTGGATCCCGACGCAAATAGAGCAGTTCGTGAACGTGTTTCCTATGGGCAATGGAGAAGCGTATATTAGATATTGCTCAGTGTCTTCAGTGGACGTAGAAGAGTTTGTTGATCAGAGACAAGAGTACGTTACTTGGTGTCTCCAAGATGCTGATGGGAACATAGGTAGACCACTTAGGTCTTTTGACTCCCCTCTAGATGAGAACGGCATAATGGCCCCGATAGTCGCAGATGGCGAAGTAATTAATCCTGAGGATGAGCCAGTTGGAGATGCTTATGAGGAAGCAATAGATGATGAACCCCCTATGTTTGCAGAGAATTAGGAGCAGGTGGTAGACGAAGCCGAAATCCAGGAAGCCATGGACGAAAATGTAGTTGGGAATGAAGGAGTTGTAGGATTAGATGACGAGGAGGAACTTGGGTGGTATCTTGATCCTGAGTTAGAGATGGATTCAGAGAATGAGAGAGTCGCCGCGCTAGCTACGGACTCGGAGGAGTCCGAGCCCCAAGAGAGCTCTTCGGAGGAATTCGAGCCTCAAGGAGATTCCTCAGACTCTGATCCTAACTGGGAACCCTGATCTTGGCCCTGACCTTCCTGGTGTAGATACCCTTTTTGTTGTTAACCTAACCTGTGACCTTCGACCTTCTCCCAGCCAATGCCCCTTTTTGATGTAACGGCTGCTAAGTGTCGGTTTTTGCTGTATTATAGTGTGGCATGTTTAGAGTGTAGTTTGTTTTATTAAAGTACTTGTTGGTTGTAAATATTTTATGGCAATGTAAAAATGTGTTTTTAATAAGCTCGATCTTTGTTGGTTATCCATGGTTGTTATCTGATGAAATTGTACGGGTGTATATATTTATTTATATACGTGCTTCCGTGTATATATTATCCTCTGTGTGTTTTGGGTCGGTAATGCATCCTGGGAGCATTGCACTAAATAAGACCAAAGGCGGATAATCATAATCCGAGGAGGTCGGGGCGTGACAACTGCGGCATCTCAAGGGCGAGGGTCTAAAAGTTTGGTTTAAAACACCAATGAGAACATATCTCAATGAGTAAAACCTCCTAAACCTAGGTTAGGCTAACGTACAATCTGTAACATCCTGAAATTCGACTCAATCTCTAAAATGAATAGAATGAGTCTTATTCAATATTTCATTTTCGTCAGTCTCGCCTGGAGGTGATCACTCTTGGGATACTGACCAAATGGGAATGGCTAATAAAGAATAGAAACGTGGACCAAGGACCCGATCGTGAATTAAGCCTGATTTTGAGAAAAGACGACGAAGTATTTTGGGCCAGTGTGGACCGATCTTTGGAAGGTAACAGACTTGGTTTGGCCAAAGCCAACGACGTATGATCGGATAGCAGGTGATTCTGCAAGACTGAGAATACACGTGGCCAACCAGTCTCGAACTTGAACGGGACGATCATGTCTCCGGAACTAGCGATAATTCCTCTCATTCTCTTGACCATCATGATCGTCGCGATTTGGACAACCCGAGGTCGATACGTGTAACTCCTAAATGGCCGCCCGTTAGTGAGAGATTTGAAAATTGAAAATTTGGCAATTTTGATCGTGAAATTTAATCCGGACTTCGAGGCCGATTTTCGTGGGTTACAAGATGGTTTTTATAAGGACAACGTCAAAATTAGATTGGCCACTTATATATAAGGTTAATACGGTCGAAAAATGGCAATTCGACCTAGTATCGGAAGAAAATGACGAAATTGCCCTTGAGCCTTTTGGTATTCCGAATTTTGGAGGTTTTAGAAGATTTGTTTATTAAATTTTTTGGAGTTTTATGCCAAGCTCTAGGGTGTGACACTTGTCATCCAACCTCTCTTTCCCCATGAGTACCCATCATTTCACTTTTCTCTTCTCTTGAACTTCCCCATGCAAGCCAACCCCCCTTTTTCCCACTCACTTTTCTCTATTTCCCTCTTTCTCTTCTCTCTCTCTCTCTCTCTCTTCCTCTCCCTCCCATGCCAGCCAAGCCTCACTGAGACCGTCTACCTTCTCGCCGAGGACCGCCGCGCCACCAACTCGCCATCATGCCACCACCATTCACCGCCGCCTCCCCTACCGTCGGCCCTCACCCTTTCTCTCCGTCTCCTCTCCATCTCGGCTACATGCAGAAGTGAACGTCGAACTGCCAAGGAGGAGCCCGACCATTCGTCTTCCCACCGAGGAGTGCCACTGCCACCGCTTGTCGTGGCCGCCGCTGCTACCCTCACCGTCGTCTCCCCCTCTCCCTCTCCTGTCTGTCACCGTTGTCTCCCTCTCTCCCTCTCCGTCCGTCACGTTGTCACCAAGCAGACCGCCTCTTGTCGCCGCCTTACACCGGCTGCACCGCCGTGACACCGTCTGCTGCTAAGTCCACCACCACCAGTAGTAGCTTCTCCCTCTATTTCTTTCTCTCTCCTACCGAGCATTCCCCTCTTGGCCGCTTGGAGGCCGTCCGCCACCATGTCCTTATGTCGTCGCCATCCACCGCCGAGACCGCTACCATGTCCTCGCGCCACCGCCGTCCGCCACCGAACCCTTGCCGTGTTGCCGTCCGTCCGCCTCCCTTGTTGTGAGCCGCCAGCAACACCGACCGTGAGCCGCCGTCCGTGGAAGTTGTGGACCGCCGGCTGCCGCTTACTGTCGCCCCTTTGGAATTATTGCCGCCGATTTCATCGTTTACCGGTGATCGGCCACCATTCCTCGTCGTCTCGAGCTTGGATTAGGTGGATGTGAACCTCTAAACCCTAATTAGGACGATAATGCATTTTAGTGGGTTTAGGATATTACTATTAGTGGTCGATTAGTGATGATTAATGGCACATATGAAATAATACCTTAATAGCAAGTGTCGGGAGAACGTTGATGGAGTACTAAGTGGATTTAGAGGTGAATTGGAGGCCGAGATGAGGTGATTTAGTGGCTGTTCACATTGGAATTTATTAGCCGATTAGCGGCAAGTTTGAGGATTGGCTTGATTAGGGTGCCGGATCGCCAGGGTGATTAGATTGGTCATTGATTTACTCAATTGTGATGATGTGAAATTACCATGTTACATGCTTGTGTGACCAACCATTATGGGGTGTGATTGATTATTGATTTAAACGGAAATCATGATGTCCGAGTAAGTTGCAAGTGCAAATTATGTGTGTGGTGCCCCACGGTATTAATGGGTTAGTTAAGTATGCGACGTAAATTGTTTGAGCATGAATTCGTGACGTTGAACTGTATTATATATTGTGGAACAATATGCTCATTGTACATCGCATCATCATTCATGTGCGAAATTTGCATGGCCACGCATATTATCTGTGGAGTATGAGGTTTGTGTCGAAATTGTGCGAGAATGCGTGTTTGCTAAGGATTTGTGATCACCTAATTATACCCCGATGCGTTTCACGCGGGGTTCAGATAAAATTGGATGTGTAAATGTGTGATCACCTTCCGTGATGATCCGTGTTACGTGGGGTGTGCCGTCCTCATGCACTTTGTAGCAGGACGATGCCCGGTTTGTTCGGAAGATGACCAACCTGATGCATTTTATGCGAGCTCTAGTTCGTAAGAAGATCGGTGTTGCGCCTGATGCGTTTTGACGCGGGCTAAAGACACTGGGCCTGGGTGTTTTTACGCAAAATTGGACCCGGACTTCGAAGGCTTGTACGACTATTTTTGCGAATCCGACACCATATTGGCCACTCACATTTGAGGTTGGTATGGGCGAAAAATGGAATTTTGACCCAGGACCGGAAAAATGACCATTTTACCCCTAGCCTATTTTTGAGCTCTGAATTTTGGGATATTATTAGATTAATTGAAATTGATTTTCAGCTCAATTATTAGGGCTAAAGACCACTTTACCCCTCAATTATTGGATAAGATCAAGCCTAAGCCATTGGATCAAGGGCATTTTGGTCATTACCCTTGGATTTATGACAAGTGTCCTCCACTACGCCCCATTTTGACCATATTTGACCTCTCTCTCTCTCCTCCCTCCCTCCATTTGGCCACCACCAGAACCATCCCCTCCTCCACATTTTCCTCCTCCTCCGTTGTTTTCCCTTCTTGGCCGTGAAGTCGCCGGACCGCCGCTCGTCGGAGTTGGTCGCCGATCTGCCGTGCCGTCACCATCCATGCCTCACCATCCCATCATCCCATCCTCTCTCTCTCCCTCGTTTTCTCTTTCTCCCGTTGCTCTTTCTTCTTCTCGGCCAAGAAACACTAGAAGTTGCCGCCGCCTCACGCCACCATCGGGAAGTCGAGGCCGCCAACCGCCGCTTATCCACCGCCACACCACCTTTCCTTACCCTCACCAACTCGCCTGTCCATCGCCACCATCATCTTCGCTGCCATACGGACGCTAAGGACCGCCGTCCGTACTGCCAAAACCGCCGCCGTACGTCGCCTTCGCCACTCGCAGGGAATGCCGCCGCCGGTTCCATTGTCCACCAGTGATTGGCCGCCGTTCCTCATCATCCTGACTTAGAATTTGGTGAGTGTGCCTCCTAAACCTAGATTAAGACTAATAGTGCGTTTTCTGGACTGGTTTGGGTAATGTTGGTATGTATTAAAAGAGATTTGGAAACTGAATGGTGGAGGTTGTCATTGAGAATAATTTGATGGATTAATATGAATTATTTGTGGACAAATAGTGGCTGATTTGTGGGCTATTCATTGAAGGATTACTGGACTAAGGTAGTAAATTGGGGAATTAATGACTGAATTGCCGGGTAGGCCCGGATTGTTTGATTCGCGACTTCGTTGTGATTAATTGTGATATGCTATGTCGCGTACTCGTGTGGCCGAATTGTGCGAAATGTGATTGGCTAATTGATGGCTGAATTGAATGGCAAATTGTACATTGTGAATTGGGCCGCACGGTATTAATTGGCCAAGTGAGTATGCTGTTTGTAAATTGGGCACTGTGTGGTGACATGGATTTGATTAGGTGCCTATGTTATATTGATGCTCATGAGGCATTGTACAACATTGCATGGTCACGCATTGTGTATGCCAAAAATGAGGCGTGATGAGATTGTGCGAGAATGCGTGGCTGCCATGAGCATGTGATCACCTAAAATATCATGATGCATTTACACAGGGTTCAGATAAAACTGGCTATATAACTATGTGATCACAAATCACCCTGATATGTTTTACGCGGGGTTGAACCCATCTCGATGTGTGTTATGCGGGATGATGCCTGGTTTGTCCGGATGATGATTGATTTGGCATGTTTTTACATGGGTCTTGGTCATGAAGAGATTGGTGTTGCACCTGATGTGTTTTGATGCGGGCTAGAGACACTGGGCCTGGGGCATTTTTATACTGGCCACGGAGTGTTGTGATTATGTGGACCTGCTACATTGGCACGGGTTAGACTTGATGCGTTTTATGAGGGTCGAGCTTTGAGATAATAATTGAGCATTGAGCCAGTGTGTCATTTAAGACTAATGGAAATCATGGCATGATAACATAAATTGCATACATAAAAATGCATGAGCCAGTGTACGAGTATGCGAGACTCGGTGAAAGGCATGTGATACGGACACTGATGGCGTGAGCACGCGTGTAACGTATGTGTGAATAGAGAGTGTTCATGTATGTGACTTGGTTATATTATTGAAATGATTAACCTGGAGGATCAGTCAGGCGAGTGATTTGGGCCAGAGTGTAACATCCCGAAATTCGACTCAATATCTGGAATGAATAAAACGAGTCTTATTCAATATTTCATTTTCGTAAGTCTCGCCCGGAGCTGATCACTCTCGGGATACTGACCAAATGGGAATGGCTAGCTAGGAATAGGTACGTGGACCATGGGCCCAGTCGCGAAATAAGCCTGATTTAGAAGAACGACGAGGAAGTATTTTTGGGCTAGTATGGACTGATCTTCGGAACTCGAGCCGGACGATCGTGTCCACGGAACTAGCGATAATTCCCCTCGTTCTCTCGACAATCGAGCTTGTCGCGAATCGGACAACCCGAGGTCGATACGCGTAATCCCTAAACGGCCGCCCGTTAGTGAGAGATTTGGGAATTTGAATTTGTCGAATTCAATCGTGAAATTTAGTCCGGAGTTCGAGGCCGACTTTCGAGGACTACGGGATGATTTTTTTGTGAGGACGACATCAAAAATATGCTGGCCACTTAGGTATAGAACTTATATGGTCGAAATTTGGCAAATCGACCCGGTACCGGAACTTAATGTCGTTTTTACCCTCGAGCCCCTTCATATTCCGAATTTTGGAGTTTCAAGACCTCTAACTCTCTCATTCATTCTCTCATTAACTCTCTCATTCATTCTCTCATTCACTCTCTCATTCACTCTCTCTCATTCATTCTCTCATTTACTCTCTCATTCACTCTTTCCCTCACTCCCTCTCTCTCCTTATCTCCGACTCTCCCTCTCATTCTCGGCCAAGAGAGAGCCGAGAAACGCCGTCCACAGCCGATCCCGCCACACCACCGGGACGCCTCCGCCGACCGCCGCCGGACTCGCCGCTCACCGCCGCTCTTAGGAATCGTGCCGCCGGTTAAACCGTTTACCGGTGATCGGCCGCCATTCCTCGTCGTCCCGAACTCAAATTAAGTGAGTGTATTCCTCTAAGCCCTAATTAGGACGATTATGCGCTCTAGATGGGATTAGGGGCTGTGTATGGTTGGTTTTGTGGTTGTATAATCTTGATTTGCTTAATGGTGCAAGTTTGATGATTTTCGGATTTCTGATTGTTACTGTACCTCTGTGCTTTATTAATTTTTTTGTGATCATTGTAGGCCGAATCTGAGAAAGTGTTCTTCACGGAAATTGTTCCCAACATCTTTAAGTATAACATACTTTAAATTCAGAATTTTTGGAATTTGTTTGGGGTCATTCGGAGGTCAGTCTTCAGACCGTCACAAAACTGCCCGATTTACTGTTCACCCGACCTTTCTGTCTTTCCGAATTTTTATAAAATTTTCCAGACCTTATTTCAACAAACTTCCTTCACAAAACTTGTTAAAGACACTTTTTCCTATGACATATAAAAATTTCAGGGCTTTCCAAAATGATTTGGGTACTGAATGAGTTATATTTTTGATGGTCTGAGGGGCTGTTTGAGCGAACTGGGTTTTGTCCGGCTTTGAGTGTCAAAACGAGGTGCTTACGGTTGGAACTGGGTTTCGAGTTCTTCACAGAAAATGTTTATCAAGATGTTTTGTACAACATATCCAAATTTCATAATTTTTGGAATTGATTTTCTATTTATTTCAAATGGATTTCTATTGCTGTGTAACTGCCCAGTTTGAACTCGATTTTGTATATTCTCGGTTTTTCTCTCTCGGACTGATTAGTTGCTGTCCATGCCGGGAATTTAACGGTCCAATTAACGGAAACTAGTGGATTAACTTGATTGGAGTGCCGGGATGGCCGGAGTGATTGAATTGCACGTTGGTTTGATAATCATGATAAATTGAGAATACCATGTCGCATGTTCGTGTGATCGACAATGTGGTATGTGATTGGTGAATTATCAATGTACGTCATAAGTGCCATAACCACGTGTGATGCCCCGAATTAATTGATTGGGCTAACTGAGCATATGACGTGGATCATTGATCATGATACGTTGGCATTGAATTGCTTGGACATTCTGCCGTGGTACATTGCACCAACATTCGTGTGCGAAATTGCATGGCCACGCATTATGCATGCAGAGTGTGAGGCTTGTATCGAAATTGTGCGGGAGTGCGTGTTTGCCATGGACATGTGATCACCTAATCATACCCTGATGCGTTTACGCGGGGTTCAGATAAAACCGGTTGTGTGAATGTGTGATCACCTTTCGCCCTGATGCGTTTACGCGGGGTGTGCCGTCCTCATGCACTTTGGAGCAGGACGATGCCCGGTTCGTCCGGAAGACGACCAACCTGATGCGTTTACGCGGGCTCTGGTTCGTAAAGGAGATCGGTGTTGCGCCTGATGCGTAAGGACGCGGGCTAGAGACACTGGGCCTGGGGCGTCTTTACGCTGGCCACGGAGTGTTGTGATTGCTCGGTTCGTCCGGAAGACGACCATCCTGATGCGTTTACGCGGGCTCTGGTTCGTAAGGAGATCGGTGTTGCGCCTGATGCGTTTTGACGCGGGCTAGAGACACTGGGCCTGGGGCGTCTTTACGCTGGCCACGGAGTGTTGTGATTGGCCTTCGGGTCGTGATCTTTGGATCGGATCTTCGGATCGGGCCTTCAGGTCGAGTTAACAAAATGAATGGTTAACGTGTGATGCATAGTGCCTGATTATGTAATGGAATCCGTTGGGCATGGTATGGGACGTGTCTAAGTAGATTCTATTCTATAATCGGAACACGAATGGAACATTATGCCGGGAGTGCCATATGAGTTAAATTGCAAGCATGATAGTTAATGACATTTGCATATATGTGAATGCACGAGACAGTGTGTGGAATTATGCGATTCGGTGATCTCTATTCGGAACCAGCACTAAAGAGTTTGAGCATGCGTGTGACGTACGCTTGATCGGGAGTGCCGTTCGTGGAATGCGATATTATGAGATTGTCTAACCTGCAAGGTCATTGAAATGCCGATTTAGGCCTACGTGCCTAAGTCATTCTTGTATGTGTATGATTGTTTTTCCCGTCAGGAGATGCATGTTAGCCTAATTTAGGTTTAGGGGTTGTCACTCACTGAGAAGTGTCTCACGGTTTATATAACCCCAACCTTTCAGACCCACGCCCGTGACGATGCCAAATCCCCCAGTGCGGTTTGGAATCCCCGTCGAGTTCGAGCAAAATATCCAGTGGGGAATGGGGATGTTTATCTTAGGCATTATACATTGATAGGAGTAGATGTGGGTACGACCAAGCAGGAGACGCACGAGTATGTAGCATGGGTTCATATGGATTGTACGAAGCCGCCGAGGATGAAGAGCTAGGAGGAGTGAACTACGAACCAGCAGTTGGGGATCGAATCGTGGAGCCGATGGAGGTTGACGATATTGAGCCAATAGACACCGAAGAGTCCAAGGAGGAGAAGGAGGATCCCAGCGAAGACCTAGAGTTATCAGAAAGTTCATCAGAGTCTAACGGTTCCGATTCCGATTGGGCGCCTTAGGCTAGAATTAGCCTTTTTGTGAGGGTAGACACTTTTTGAATTTTAGGCCCTCTCCCTTTTGTCGCAGTGGATTCCCTAGTCTCTTAGCCTCTTGCCCATGTTGACATTTCTATGGTTGTGCACGTTGTTTAGGTTTTCCTTATGTTGCTTCCCTGGTTCTCATATTTGTTTTGTACTGGTGTTTTAATTATCGTTTCCGCATGTGCCTTATGTTTTGTTATGGGAAAAATGGGTCGACGACGACTCCTGGGACGTCGTATCATATACTATATCGACCCTCGAGCGGGATGTTGCGTGCCGTGGAGTTCGGGGCGTGACATCCCCCGTTGAAATGGTATCAAAGCAAGGTCAGCTCGATCCGATTAGGTCGAAGCCTGGAGTGATAAGGAGCGATGAGACCATGGGTAGCCAGTTAGGATGACCTCGTGTGCTACATGTATCTCCTGACAATGTGTGATGATCTGGCATGTATGATTATGAAACGTATTGTGCAGGTGCGGCAGGACCTGAGGTGAGTATGTAAATCCCTTGGGTGATGTATTGAGTAATTCTTGTTAGGCCGCATGCTGAGTGTTTGATTGTTGTTTTGAGACCTGCCTAGGACCTTAGACCGGTTAGATTGGTTTAAGTCTCTAATCCCTTAGGGGGTTATAGCAGGTAGGTGATCAGTGAAATTGCAAGGATGACAAAATGAGGGGTAAGGAAGCCCAAGAACAGTCGAGTGCTTTAGGCCATGAGGCCGAAACCTAAGATTAGAGGTTGTGACTCAGGTCTTATAGAAAATAGGGAATGTATGGGCAGGCAAGCTCGAGAAAGGGGCCGCCGTTATTGCCCAGGTTATTGAGGTTGCAATGATTACTGCTATGAGTGAGAATAATGACAGTTAATCCAAACTCAGATAGTGGCCAATAGGCAAAGCCACTAGTTGTTGGAACGATTTCTCAGGTCGAAATCGTATAAAGTCTATGGTAAGGGTGACTCTGAGATTGCACCGAGGTGGGTGTAGGAATTAGAGAAAGCCTTTGAGATTTTGGGGTGCACCGAGACTAAGAAAGTAATGTTGGCGAGGTATTAGCCGCAAGACAATGTTAATTATTGGTGGAAGATTGCCAAGGATAAGATATCCTCAATGAGTACAGTCCAAATTTGGGCCATGATGGTTAAGAGTTCCTATGGGAAAATATTCCCCAGAGAGTGCCCAAGAAAGGGAACTGAAGGAGTTTATGTGACTTCGCCGAGGGCAGATGACTGTGGAACGATATGAAACGAAGTCCACTTGGCTGGTTGAGAATCCACGGGACAAGGTTCAGAAATTCTGAGACGGACTGAAGCCGGATCTCCAAAACCTAATGATCACACTAAACATCAGGAATGATAGGGAAGTATAGGAATGAACTCAAGTGATAGAGCGAGATCAGTTGGAAAGCGCAACTACTTCTGGATAGTGATTTGTTCAAATTAAGATAATCGCCGCTTCGGGAAGAGGCAAATGGCGGGGAAACTGACGATTCATCTCACCGGTGAGGAAGAATATTAAAAAGTCGAACCGTTAAATGAGTCGTTCTGAGGCTTGCTTCGAAAGTGGGAGTTAGAACAACTAGTTAAGCTGGATGGGATTGAGTCTGTTGTGCTTGGGTCACGTTTGGTGTGACGATTCCTCGAATGATAAGGTGATGGTGTTGTTGAGGTGTTTTAACTGTGAGACAGTAATTGATAGTAGAAAAAGGAGTGTTGACTCGGCAGTATTGGCCATGTACGATTTTGTCGTGGAAAATTGATACGGAGTGATTTGTAAGGCAGAAAGCCGTAATGAATTATGACAATAGGGTAATCCAGTTTAGTCCGAATGGACGTTCTACCGTTGGATTTCAGGAAAGGCGAGGAGGAATCTCGATTCCTTGGATGCCCTTGCTTAAGGTGATTAGATGTCGAATGAAGATTGTGAAGGACGCTTAAAGGGCGTGGTTGACCCGATCTTGACGGAACTAAAGTCGGAAGAATTAACGAAGTGTGTAACTTTCCGAGGTCTCTCTTTAGAAACTACCAGATTGTCGCTAGAACGGGAAGTGGAATCGTGAAAGAATTGGCCCAGGAGTGGAACTGATTTCGAGGAGATAGTGTCGAATGTCCCCGTTGGAAATTAAAGGAATTGAAAGTCCAGATGTAAGGACTCGTGGGTAAAATTTTATTGGCCCTAGTGTGTCCCTGTGGGGAATTCCTGTATTATGTATGAGGAAAACGGACGGGACATCGAGATGGTACATAAACTACTAGCAGTTGAGCAGTCAATGGTAAATAGTAAGTACCTACTGCCGAGGATTGATGATCTATCTGATCAATTGTAAGGACCTCAGTGTTCTCCGAGATTGAACCACGGACTTGATGTCACCAATGGAGACTCCGAAAGGAAAATGTTCCTAAGATTGTGTTACGGACTGGAATTTCCAGTTAGGATATGAAAGGGAGATATAATTACGACGGTTTAACAAACGAGGTACGGGTACTACGCATTCATAGCGATGCCCATTGGTTTAAGAGAAGCCTCGTTGCTTCTGTGGACCTAATGAACCGAGTGTTCCAAGAATTATGAGATTAGTCCGTAACAGTTTTCATTGATGATGTATTGGGAGACTCGAGGAACCTGGGAGCAAAAAAGCAAGTCTGGCTGAGGTATTACGAACTTTGAGAGAACACGCACTCCACGCCAGGTAGGACAAGTGCGAACTCTGACTCGATGGAGTCGCGTCCCCTGAACGTATAATCTCGGAAGATGGAACTTTTGC
This sequence comes from Syzygium aqueum, assembly GCA_031216185.1. Lineage (NCBI taxonomy): Eukaryota > Viridiplantae > Streptophyta > Magnoliopsida > Myrtales > Myrtaceae > Syzygium > Syzygium aqueum. The sequence continues at coordinate 21,284,708 of CM062238.1, forward strand.
AGACCCGATTAAGGTCGAGGTAATAACTAAGTGGTAAGGACTGATGGCGATAATTGAGGTTTGAAGTGTCGTAGATTTGGCTAACAATTATCGATGTTTTGTGGAAGATTCTCGTCGATAGCCGTGCTATCGGCACGGCTGATTGAAAAGGAAATCCGTTTGAATGGAATGATCACTATGAACGGACTTCCCAAAAGCTGAAGCGTAGGTTGAAAATTGCCCCGGTACTGAATATTCAACCCGGACCGGGAGGATTCGAGGTTTATAGTAACGCTTCATTAAGAAGACTTAGGTGTGTGTTGATGCAACACGGTAGAGTAGCAAATTATGCGTCGTGCCAGTTAAGGCCACGTGAAAAGAATTACCCGATGCATGACGGAAAATTGACTACAACACCCTGTATCGCCATGGAAAGACTGGATGAGTAATAGATACGCTAAGTCGTGAGTCAATTGGGACGTATGGGGTGATCAAGGAATGAACCTCGTTGGGAAGGCTCAGGGACTTGGAAGTTAAATTTGAAGTGAACTGGATGTGAAATCTGTTGACCGTCTTGAGGATTAGTTAGAAATCCAGGCCCAGAACAAGGAATGGCATTATATGGATCACGAGATACGAAGAGTCGTTGAGATGGATGCCGATAAGTGGAAGTCGGATTTCCATGTATTTGGGGATAGAAATTTTGAGGTTCTAAGGATGATTGTGTGTACCCGATGAGGCTAAACTCGAGGGGGAAAAATTTGAATGGAAATTTCCGCAGTAAGCATAAGGTTCACCCAAGTAGCAAAAAAAGGTGTGTCCAACGACGTAGGAAGTAAGAAAGAAATCTTATTTGAGACCCATGAGTGTAATTGCGACGTTCAGACGGACAGTACGAAATGTGCCAGGATTTGTGGTGACACTGCCGGAAAAATGGGTGAAAGTAAATATGGCCAAGTAGATGGCCGAGTGTTTGACGTGCCTATAAGTGAAGACACAGCACAATAAACCTAGAAGGCTGTTATGACCGTTGAATGGAAATGTGACATGATCCCAAGGATGTTGTAACGAGATCAATGTGAAGCCTGAGAAGACCCAATTCCATCGGACTAACAGTCGACAGACCGATTAGGCTTGCATACTTTTTGGCAAGGCGAAAGGGACTTTGCGTCGGACAGATAAGTAGAGTCGTCAGAAAGGTCACATGATCAGAGACGATGACTCTTAGGGCTTAAGATTGGGAACTAAGTGGTAGCTCAAGTGTTCCTTAATGGGAAGATTATCCTAATTTGACAGAAAAGGGAAGTTGAGCCGAGCCATGTCAGATTGTTCGATATTTGGGAAAAGATCGGAGATATAATCTAGCAAATCGCCTCGTCGCCTAATCTGTCCTAAGTATATGATGTATCCCATGTGACGACATTGTGGAAGTATGAACCAAGTATGACCCACATTAAAGGGAAACGGATGTAGACGATAAAGTATCGTACGTGGAAAAGCAGGTCAGAATCGAGGACAGAAGGGACCGAGTGCTGAGGAATAAGACGATCCCGATGGTCAAGATAGTTTGGGAGCACCATGGAACGAAAGGTGCCACTTGGGAAAGTGAAGAGGCCATGCGACGTCAACACCCCCAGCTGTTCGAGTAGATTTGTTTGGGTTACAAATTTCGAGGACGAAATTTTTGTAAGGGGGGAAGAATTGTAACATCCCGAAATTCGACTCAATATCTGGAATGAATAAAACGAGTCTTATTCAATATTTCATTTTCGTAAGTCTCGCCCGGAGCTGATCACTCTCGGGATACTGACCAAATGGGAATGGCTAGCTAGGAATAGGTACGTGGACCATGGGCCCAGTCGCGAAATAAGCCTGATTTAGAAGAACGACGAGGAAGTATTTTTGGGCTAGTATGGACTGATCTTCGGAACTCGAGCCGGACGATCGTGTCCACGGAACTAGCGATAATTCCCCTCGTTCTCTCGACAATCGAGCTTGTCGCGAATCGGACAACCCGAGGTCGATACGCGTAATCCCTAAACGGCCGCCCGTTAGTGAGAGATTTGGGAATTTGAATTTGTCGAATTCAATCGTGAAATTTAGTCCGGAGTTCGAGGCCGACTTTCGAGGACTACGGGATGATTTTTTTGTGAGGACGACATCAAAAATATGCTGGCCACTTAGGTATAGAACTTATATGGTCGAAATTTGGCAAATCGACCCGGTACCGGAACTTAATGTCGTTTTTACCCTCGAGCCCCTTCATATTCCGAATTTTGGAGTTTCAAGACCTCTAACTCTCTCATTCATTCTCTCATTAACTCTCTCATTCATTCTCTCATTCACTCTCTCATTCACTCTCTCTCATTCATTCTCTCATTTACTCTCTCATTCACTCTTTCCCTCACTCCCTCTCTCTCCTTATCTCCGACTCTCCCTCTCATTCTCGGCCAAGAGAGAGCCGAGAAACGCCGTCCACAGCCGATCCCGCCACACCACCGGGACGCCTCCGCCGACCGCCGCCGGACTCGCCGCTCACCGCCGCTCTTAGGAATCGTGCCGCCGGTTAAACCGTTTACCGGTGATCGGCCGCCATTCCTCGTCGTCCCGAACTCAAATTAAGTGAGTGTATTCCTCTAAGCCCTAATTAGGACGATTATGCGCTCTAGATGGGATTAGGGGCTGTGTATGGTTGGTTTTGTGGTTGTATAATCTTGATTTGCTTAATGGTGCAAGTTTGATGATTTTCGGATTTCTGATTGTTACTGTACCTCTGTGCTTTATTAATTTTTTTGTGATCATTGTAGGCCGAATCTGAGAAAGTGTTCTTCACGGAAATTGTTCCCAACATCTTTAAGTATAACATACTTTAAATTCAGAATTTTTGGAATTTGTTTGGGGTCATTCGGAGGTCAGTCTTCAGACCGTCACAAAACTGCCCGATTTACTGTTCACCCGACCTTTCTGTCTTTCCGAATTTTTATAAAATTTTCCAGACCTTATTTCAACAAACTTCCTTCACAAAACTTGTTAAAGACACTTTTTCCTATGACATATAAAAATTTCAGGGCTTTCCAAAATGATTTGGGTACTGAATGAGTTATATTTTTGATGGTCTGAGGGGCTGTTTGAGCGAACTGGGTTTTGTCCGGCTTTGAGTGTCAAAACGAGGTGCTTACGGTTGGAACTGGGTTTCGAGTTCTTCACAGAAAATGTTTATCAAGATGTTTTGTACAACATATCCAAATTTCATAATTTTTGGAATTGATTTTCTATTTATTTCAAATGGATTTCTATTGCTGTGTAACTGCCCAGTTTGAACTCGATTTTGTATATTCTCGGTTTTTCTCTCTCGGACTGATTAGTTGCTGTCCATGCCGGGAATTTAACGGTCCAATTAACGGAAACTAGTGGATTAACTTGATTGGAGTGCCGGGATGGCCGGAGTGATTGAATTGCACGTTGGTTTGATAATCATGATAAATTGAGAATACCATGTCGCATGTTCGTGTGATCGACAATGTGGTATGTGATTGGTGAATTATCAATGTACGTCATAAGTGCCATAACCACGTGTGATGCCCCGAATTAATTGATTGGGCTAACTGAGCATATGACGTGGATCATTGATCATGATACGTTGGCATTGAATTGCTTGGACATTCTGCCGTGGTACATTGCACCAACATTCGTGTGCGAAATTGCATGGCCACGCATTATGCATGCAGAGTGTGAGGCTTGTATCGAAATTGTGCGGGAGTGCGTGTTTGCCATGGACATGTGATCACCTAATCATACCCTGATGCGTTTACGCGGGGTTCAGATAAAACCGGTTGTGTGAATGTGTGATCACCTTTCGCCCTGATGCGTTTACGCGGGGTGTGCCGTCCTCATGCACTTTGGAGCAGGACGATGCCCGGTTCGTCCGGAAGACGACCAACCTGATGCGTTTACGCGGGCTCTGGTTCGTAAAGGAGATCGGTGTTGCGCCTGATGCGTAAGGACGCGGGCTAGAGACACTGGGCCTGGGGCGTCTTTACGCTGGCCACGGAGTGTTGTGATTGCTCGGTTCGTCCGGAAGACGACCATCCTGATGCGTTTACGCGGGCTCTGGTTCGTAAGGAGATCGGTGTTGCGCCTGATGCGTTTTGACGCGGGCTAGAGACACTGGGCCTGGGGCGTCTTTACGCTGGCCACGGAGTGTTGTGATTGGCCTTCGGGTCGTGATCTTTGGATCGGATCTTCGGATCGGGCCTTCAGGTCGAGTTAACAAAATGAATGGTTAACGTGTGATGCATAGTGCCTGATTATGTAATGGAATCCGTTGGGCATGGTATGGGACGTGTCTAAGTAGATTCTATTCTATAATCGGAACACGAATGGAACATTATGCCGGGAGTGCCATATGAGTTAAATTGCAAGCATGATAGTTAATGACATTTGCATATATGTGAATGCACGAGACAGTGTGTGGAATTATGCGATTCGGTGATCTCTATTCGGAACCAGCACTAAAGAGTTTGAGCATGCGTGTGACGTACGCTTGATCGGGAGTGCCGTTCGTGGAATGCGATATTATGAGATTGTCTAACCTGCAAGGTCATTGAAATGCCGATTTAGGCCTACGTGCCTAAGTCATTCTTGTATGTGTATGATTGTTTTTCCCGTCAGGAGATGCATGTTAGCCTAATTTAGGTTTAGGGGTTGTCACTCACTGAGAAGTGTCTCACGGTTTATATAACCCCAACCTTTCAGACCCACGCCCGTGACGATGCCAAATCCCCCAGTGCGGTTTGGAATCCCCGTCGAGTTCGAGCAAAATATCCAGTGGGGAATGGGGATGTTTATCTTAGGCATTATACATTGATAGGAGTAGATGTGGGTACGACCAAGCAGGAGACGCACGAGTATGTAGCATGGGTTCATATGGATTGTACGAAGCCGCCGAGGATGAAGAGCTAGGAGGAGTGAACTACGAACCAGCAGTTGGGGATCGAATCGTGGAGCCGATGGAGGTTGACGATATTGAGCCAATAGACACCGAAGAGTCCAAGGAGGAGAAGGAGGATCCCAGCGAAGACCTAGAGTTATCAGAAAGTTCATCAGAGTCTAACGGTTCCGATTCCGATTGGGCGCCTTAGGCTAGAATTAGCCTTTTTGTGAGGGTAGACACTTTTTGAATTTTAGGCCCTCTCCCTTTTGTCGCAGTGGATTCCCTAGTCTCTTAGCCTCTTGCCCATGTTGACATTTCTATGGTTGTGCACGTTGTTTAGGTTTTCCTTATGTTGCTTCCCTGGTTCTCATATTTGTTTTGTACTGGTGTTTTAATTATCGTTTCCGCATGTGCCTTATGTTTTGTTATGGGAAAAATGGGTCGACGACGACTCCTGGGACGTCGTATCATATACTATATCGACCCTCGAGCGGGATGTTGCGTGCCGTGGAGTTCGGGGCGTGACATCCCCCGTTGAAATGGTATCAAAGCAAGGTCAGCTCGATCCGATTAGGTCGAAGCCTGGAGTGATAAGGAGCGATGAGACCATGGGTAGCCAGTTAGGATGACCTCGTGTGCTACATGTATCTCCTGACAATGTGTGATGATCTGGCATGTATGATTATGAAACGTATTGTGCAGGTGCGGCAGGACCTGAGGTGAGTATGTAAATCCCTTGGGTGATGTATTGAGTAATTCTTGTTAGGCCGCATGCTGAGTGTTTGATTGTTGTTTTGAGACCTGCCTAGGACCTTAGACCGGTTAGATTGGTTTAAGTCTCTAATCCCTTAGGGGGTTATAGCAGGTAGGTGATCAGTGAAATTGCAAGGATGACAAAATGAGGGGTAAGGAAGCCCAAGAACAGTCGAGTGCTTTAGGCCATGAGGCCGAAACCTAAGATTAGAGGTTGTGACTCAGGTCTTATAGAAAATAGGGAATGTATGGGCAGGCAAGCTCGAGAAAGGGGCCGCCGTTATTGCCCAGGTTATTGAGGTTGCAATGATTACTGCTATGAGTGAGAATAATGACAGTTAATCCAAACTCAGATAGTGGCCAATAGGCAAAGCCACTAGTTGTTGGAACGATTTCTCAGGTCGAAATCGTATAAAGTCTATGGTAAGGGTGACTCTGAGATTGCACCGAGGTGGGTGTAGGAATTAGAGAAAGCCTTTGAGATTTTGGGGTGCACCGAGACTAAGAAAGTAATGTTGGCGAGGTATTAGCCGCAAGACAATGTTAATTATTGGTGGAAGATTGCCAAGGATAAGATATCCTCAATGAGTACAGTCCAAATTTGGGCCATGATGGTTAAGAGTTCCTATGGGAAAATATTCCCCAGAGAGTGCCCAAGAAAGGGAACTGAAGGAGTTTATGTGACTTCGCCGAGGGCAGATGACTGTGGAACGATATGAAACGAAGTCCACTTGGCTGGTTGAGAATCCACGGGACAAGGTTCAGAAATTCTGAGACGGACTGAAGCCGGATCTCCAAAACCTAATGATCACACTAAACATCAGGAATGATAGGGAAGTATAGGAATGAACTCAAGTGATAGAGCGAGATCAGTTGGAAAGCGCAACTACTTCTGGATAGTGATTTGTTCAAATTAAGATAATCGCCGCTTCGGGAAGAGGCAAATGGCGGGGAAACTGACGATTCATCTCACCGGTGAGGAAGAATATTAAAAAGTCGAACCGTTAAATGAGTCGTTCTGAGGCTTGCTTCGAAAGTGGGAGTTAGAACAACTAGTTAAGCTGGATGGGATTGAGTCTGTTGTGCTTGGGTCACGTTTGGTGTGACGATTCCTCGAATGATAAGGTGATGGTGTTGTTGAGGTGTTTTAACTGTGAGACAGTAATTGATAGTAGAAAAAGGAGTGTTGACTCGGCAGTATTGGCCATGTACGATTTTGTCGTGGAAAATTGATACGGAGTGATTTGTAAGGCAGAAAGCCGTAATGAATTATGACAATAGGGTAATCCAGTTTAGTCCGAATGGACGTTCTACCGTTGGATTTCAGGAAAGGCGAGGAGGAATCTCGATTCCTTGGATGCCCTTGCTTAAGGTGATTAGATGTCGAATGAAGATTGTGAAGGACGCTTAAAGGGCGTGGTTGACCCGATCTTGACGGAACTAAAGTCGGAAGAATTAACGAAGTGTGTAACTTTCCGAGGTCTCTCTTTAGAAACTACCAGATTGTCACTAGAACGGGAAGTGGAATCGTGAAAGAATTGGCCCAGGAGTGGAACTGATTTCGAGGAGATAGTGTCGAATGTCCCCGTTGGAAATTAAAGGAATTGAAAGTCCAGATGTAAGGACTCGTGGGTAAAATTTTATTGGCCCTAGTGTGTCCCTGTGGGGAATTCCTGTATTATGTATGAGGAAAACGGACGGGACATCGAGATGGTACATAAACTACTAGCAGTTGAGCAGTCAATGGTAAATAGTAAGTACCTACTGCCGAGGATCGATGATCTATCTGATCAATTGTAAGGACCTCAGTGTTCTCCGAGATTGAACCACGGACTTGATGTCACCAATGGAGACTCCGAAAGGAAAATGTTCCTAAGATTGTGTTACGGACTGGAATTTCCAGTTAGGATATGAAAGGGAGATATAATTACGACGGTTTAACAAACGAGGTACGGGTACTACGCATTCATAGCGATGCCCATTGGTTTAAGAGATGCCTCGTTGCTTCTGTGGACCTAATGAACCGAGTGTTCCAAGAATTATGAGATTAGTCCGTAACAGTTTTCATTGATGATGTATTGGGAGACTCGAGGAACCTGGGAGCAAAAAGCAAGTCTGGCTGAGGTATTACGAACTTTGAGAGAACACGCACTCCACGCCAGGTAGGACAAGTGCGAACTCTGACTCGATGGAGTCGCGTCCCCTGAACGTATAATCTCGGAAGATGGAACTTTTGCAGACCCGATTAAGGTCGAGGTAATAACTAAGTGGTAAGGACTGATGGCGATAATTGAGGTTTGAAGTGTCGTAGATTTGGCTAACAATTATCGATGTTTTGTGGAAGATTCTCGTCGATAGCCGTGCTATCGGCACGGCTGATTGAAAAGGAAATCCGTTTGAATGGAATGATCACTATGAACGGACTTCCCAAAAGCTGAAGCGTAGGTTGAAAATTGCCCCGGTACTGAATATTCAACCCGGACCGGGAGGATTCGAGGTTTATAGTAACGCTTCATTAAGAAGACTTAGGTGTGTGTTGATGCAACACGGTAGAGTAGCAAATTATGCGTCGTGCCAGTTAAGGCCACGTGAAAAGAATTACCCGATGCATGACGGAAAATTGACTACAACACCCTGTATCGCCATGGAAAGACTGGATGAGTAATAGATACGCTAAGTCGTGAGTCAATTGGGACGTATGGGGTGATCAAGGAATGAACCTCGTTGGGAAGGCTCAGGGACTTGGAAGTTAAATTTGAAGTGAACTGGATGTGAAATCTGTTGACCGTCTTGAGGATTAGTTAGAAATCCAGGCCCAGAACAAGGAATGGCATTATATGGATCACGAGATACGAAGAGTCGTTGAGATGGATGCCGATAAGTGGAAGTCGGATTTCCATGTATTTGGGGATAGAAATTTTGAGGTTCTAAGGATGATTGTGTGTACCCGATGAGGCTAAACTCGAGGGGGAAAAATTTGAATGGAAATTTCCGCAGTAAGCATAAGGTTCACCCAAGTAGCAAAAAAAGGTGTGTCCAACGACGTAGGAAGTAAGAAAGAAATCTTATTTGAGACCCATGAGTGTAATTGCGACGTTCAGACGGACAGTACGAAATGTGCCAGGATTTGTGGTGACACTGCCGGAAAAATGGGTGAAAGTAAATATGGCCAAGTAGATGGCCGAGTGTTTGACGTGCCTATAAGTGAAGACACAGCACAATAAACCTAGAAGGCTGTTATGACCGTTGAATGGAAATGTGACATGATCCCAAGGATGTTGTAACGAGATCAATGTGAAGCCTGAGAAGACCCAATTCCATCGGACTAACAGTCGACAGACCGATTAGGCTTGCATACTTTTTGGCAAGGCGAAAGGGACTTTGCGTCGGACAGATAAGTAGAGTCGTCAGAAAGGTCACATGATCAGAGACGATGACTCTTAGGGCTTAAGATTGGGAACTAAGTGGTAGCTCAAGTGTTCCTTAATGGGAAGATTATCCTAATTTGACAGAAAAGGGAAGTTGAGCCGAGCCATGTCAGATTGTTCGATATTTGGGAAAAGATCGGAGATATAATCTAGCAAATCGCCTCGTCGCCTAATCTGTCCTAAGTATATGATGTATCCCATGTGACGACATTGTGGAAGTATGAACCAAGTATGACCCACATTAAAGGGAAACGGATGTAGACGATAAAGTATCGTACGTGGAAAAGCAGGTCAGAATCGAGGACAGAAGGGACCGAGTGCTGAGGAATAAGACGATCCCGATGGTCAAGATAGTTTGGGAGCACCATGGAACGAAAGGTGCCACTTGGGAAAGTGAAGAGGCCATGCGACGTCAACACCCCCAGCTGTTCGAGTAGATTTGTTTGGGTTACAAATTTCGAGGACGAAATTTTTGTAAGGGGGGAAGAATTGTAACATCCCGAAATTCGACTCAATATCTGGAATGAATAAAACGAGTCTTATTCAATATTTCATTTTCGTAAGTCTCGCCCGGAGCTGATCACTCTCGGGATACTGACCAAATGGGAATGGCTAGCTAGGAATAGGTACGTGGACCATGGGCCCAGTCGCGAAATAAGCCTGATTTAGAAGAACGACGAGGAAGTATTTTTGGGCTAGTATGGACTGATCTTCGGAACTCGAGCCGGACGATCGTGTCCACGGAACTAGCGATAATTCCCCTCGTTCTCTCGACAATCGAGCTTGTCGCGAATCGGACAACCCGAGGTCGATACGCGTAATCCCTAAACGGCCGCCCGTTAGTGAGAGATTTGGGAATTTGAATTTGTCGAATTCAATCGTGAAATTTAGTCCGGAGTTCGAGGCCGACTTTCGAGGACTACGGGATGATTTTTTTGTGAGGACGACATCAAAAATATGCTGGCCACTTAGGTATAGAACTTATATGGTCGAAATTTGGCAAATCGACCCGGTACCGGAACTTAATGTCGTTTTTACCCTCGAGCCCCTTCATATTCCGAATTTTGGAGTTTCAAGACCTCTAACTCTCTCATTCATTCTCTCATTAACTCTCTCATTCATTCTCTCATTCACTCTCTCATTCACTCTCTCTCATTCATTCTCTCATTTACTCTCTCATTCACTCTTTCCCTCACTCCCTCTCTCTCCTTATCTCCGACTCTCCCTCTCATTCTCGGCCAAGAGAGAGCCGAGAAACGCCGTCCACAGCCGATCCCGCCACACCACCGGGACGCCTCCGCCGACCGCCGCCGGACTCGCCGCTCACCGCCGCTCTTAGGAATCGTGCCGCCGGTTAAACCGTTTACCGGTGATCGGCCGCCATTCCTCGTCGTCCCGAACTCAAATTAAGTGAGTGTATTCCTCTAAGCCCTAATTAGGACGATTATGCGCTCTAGATGGGATTAGGGGCTGTGTATGGTTGGTTTTGTGGTTGTATAATCTTGATTTGCTTAATGGTGCAAGTTTGATGATTTTCGGATTTCTGATTGTTACTGTACCTCTGTGCTTTATTAATTTTTTTGTGATCATTGTAGGCCGAATCTGAGAAAGTGTTCTTCACGGAAATTGTTCCCAACATCTTTAAGTATAACATACTTTAAATTCAGAATTTTTGGAATTTGTTTGGGGTCATTCGGAGGTCAGTCTTCAGACCGTCACAAAACTGCCCGATTTACTGTTCACCCGACCTTTCTGTCTTTCCGAATTTTTATAAAATTTTCCAGACCTTATTTCAACAAACTTCCTTCACAAAACTTGTTAAAGACACTTTTTCCTATGACATATAAAAATTTCAGGGCTTTCCAAAATGATTTGGGTACTGAATGAGTTATATTTTTGATGGTCTGAGGGGCTGTTTGAGCGAACTGGGTTTTGTCCGGCTTTGAGTGTCAAAACGAGGTGCTTACGGTTGGAACTGGGTTTCGAGTTCTTCACAGAAAATGTTTATCAAGATGTTTTGTACAACATATCCAAATTTCATAATTTTTGGAATTGATTTTCTATTTATTTCAAATGGATTTCTATTGCTGTGTAACTGCCCAGTTTGAACTCGATTTTGTATATTCTCGGTTTTTCTCTCTCGGACTGATTAGTTGCTGTCCATGCCGGGAATTTAACGGTCCAATTAACGGAAACTAGTGGATTAACTTGATTGGAGTGCCGGGATGGCCGGAGTGATTGAATTGCACGTTGGTTTGATAATCATGATAAATTGAGAATACCATGTCGCATGTTCGTGTGATCGACAATGTGGTATGTGATTGGTGAATTATCAATGTACGTCATAAGTGCCATAACCACGTGTGATGCCCCGAATTAATTGATTGGGCTAACTGAGCATATGACGTGGATCATTGATCATGATACGTTGGCATTGAATTGCTTGGACATTCTGCCGTGGTACATTGCACCAACATTCGTGTGCGAAATTGCATGGCCACGCATTATGCATGCAGAGTGTGAGGCTTGTATCGAAATTGTGCGGGAGTGCGTGTTTGCCATGGACATGTGATCACCTAATCATACCCTGATGCGTTTACGCGGGGTTCAGATAAAACCGGTTGTGTGAATGTGTGATCACCTTTCGCCCTGATGCGTTTACGCGGGGTGTGCCGTCCTCATGCACTTTGGAGCAGGACGATGCCCGGTTCGTCCGGAAGACGACCAACCTGATGCGTTTACGCGGGCTCTGGTTCGTAAAGGAGATCGGTGTTGCGCCTGATGCGTAAGGACGCGGGCTAGAGACACTGGGCCTGGGGCGTCTTTACGCTGGCCACGGAGTGTTGTGATTGCTCGGTTCGTCCGGAAGACGACCATCCTGATGCGTTTACGCGGGCTCTGGTTCGTAAGGAGATCGGTGTTGCGCCTGATGCGTTTTGACGCGGGCTAGAGACACTGGGCCTGGGGCGTCTTTACGCTGGCCACGGAGTGTTGTGATTGGCCTTCGGGTCGTGATCTTTGGATCGGATCTTCGGATCGGGCCTTCAGGTCGAGTTAACAAAATGAATGGTTAACGTGTGATGCATAGTGCCTGATTATGTAATGGAATCCGTTGGGCATGGTATGGGACGTGTCTAAGTAGATTCTATTCTATAATCGGAACACGAATGGAACATTATGCCGGGAGTGCCATATGAGTTAAATTGCAAGCATGATAGTTAATGACATTTGCATATATGTGAATGCACGAGACAGTGTGTGGAATTATGCGATTCGGTGATCTCTATTCGGAACCAGCACTAAAGAGTTTGAGCATGCGTGTGACGTACGCTTGATCGGGAGTGCCGTTCGTGGAATGCGATATTATGAGATTGTCTAACCTGCAAGGTCATTGAAATGCCGATTTAGGCCTACGTGCCTAAGTCATTCTTGTATGTGTATGATTGTTTTTCCCGTCAGGAGATGCATGTTAGCCTAATTTAGGTTTAGGGGTTGTCACTCACTGAGAAGTGTCTCACGGTTTATATAACCCCAACCTTTCAGACCCACGCCCGTGACGATGCCAAATCCCCCAGTGCGGTTTGGAATCCCCGTCGAGTTCGAGCAAAATATCCAGTGGGGAATGGGGATGTTTATCTTAGGCATTATACATTGATAGGAGTAGATGTGGGTACGACCAAGCAGGAGACGCACGAGTATGTAGCATGGGTTCATATGGATTGTACGAAGCCGCCGAGGATGAAGAGCTAGGAGGAGTGAACTACGAACCAGCAGTTGGGGATCGAATCGTGGAGCCGATGGAGGTTGACGATATTGAGCCAATAGACACCGAAGAGTCCAAGGAGGAGAAGGAGGATCCCAGCGAAGACCTAGAGTTATCAGAAAGTTCATCAGAGTCTAACGGTTCCGATTCCGATTGGGCGCCTTAGGCTAGAATTAGCCTTTTTGTGAGGGTAGACACTTTTTGAATTTTAGGCCCTCTCCCTTTTGTCGCAGTGGATTCCCTAGTCTCTTAGCCTCTTGCCCATGTTGACATTTCTATGGTTGTGCACGTTGTTTAGGTTTTCCTTATGTTGCTTCCCTGGTTCTCATATTTGTTTTGTACTGGTGTTTTAATTATCGTTTCCGCATGTGCCTTATGTTTTGTTATGGGAAAAATGGGTCGACGACGACTCCTGGGACGTCGTATCATATACTATATCGACCCTCGAGCGGGATGTTGCGTGCCGTGGAGTTCGGGGCGTGACATCCCCCGTTGAAATGGTATCAAAGCAAGGTCAGCTCGATCCGATTAGGTCGAAGCCTGGAGTGATAAGGAGCGATGAGACCATGGGTAGCCAGTTAGGATGACCTCGTGTGCTACATGTATCTCCTGACAATGTGTGATGATCTGGCATGTATGATTATGAAACGTATTGTGCAGGTGCGGCAGGACCTGAGGTGAGTATGTAAATCCCTTGGGTGATGTATTGAGTAATTCTTGTTAGGCCGCATGCTGAGTGTTTGATTGTTGTTTTGAGACCTGCCTAGGACCTTAGACCGGTTAGATTGGTTTAAGTCTCTAATCCCTTAGGGGGTTATAGCAGGTAGGTGATCAGTGAAATTGCAAGGATGACAAAATGAGGGGTAAGGAAGCCCAAGAACAGTCGAGTGCTTTAGGCCATGAGGCCGAAACCTAAGATTAGAGGTTGTGACTCAGGTCTTATAGAAAATAGGGAATGTATGGGCAGGCAAGCTCGAGAAAGGGGCCGCCGTTATTGCCCAGGTTATTGAGGTTGCAATGATTACTGCTATGAGTGAGAATAATGACAGTTAATCCAAACTCAGATAGTGGCCAATAGGCAAAGCCACTAGTTGTTGGAACGATTTCTCAGGTCGAAATCGTATAAAGTCTATGGTAAGGGTGACTCTGAGATTGCACCGAGGTGGGTGTAGGAATTAGAGAAAGCCTTTGAGATTTTGGGGTGCACCGAGACTAAGAAAGTAATGTTGGCGAGGTATTAGCCGCAAGACAATGTTAATTATTGGTGGAAGATTGCCAAGGATAAGATATCCTCAATGAGTACAGTCCAAATTTGGGCCATGATGGTTAAGAGTTCCTATGGGAAAATATTCCCCAGAGAGTGCCCAAGAAAGGGAACTGAAGGAGTTTATGTGACTTCGCCGAGGGCAGATGACTGTGGAACGATATGAAACGAAGTCCACTTGGCTGGTTGAGAATCCACGGGACAAGGTTCAGAAATTCTGAGACGGACTGAAGCCGGATCTCCAAAACCTAATGATCACACTAAACATCAGGAATGATAGGGAAGTATAGGAATGAACTCAAGTGATAGAGCGAGATCAGTTGGAAAGCGCAACTACTTCTGGATAGTGATTTGTTCAAATTAAGATAATCGCCGCTTCGGGAAGAGGCAAATGGCGGGGAAACTGACGATTCATCTCACCGGTGAGGAAGAATATTAAAAAGTCGAACCGTTAAATGAGTCGTTCTGAGGCTTGCTTCGAAAGTGGGAGTTAGAACAACTAGTTAAGCTGGATGGGATTGAGTCTGTTGTGCTTGGGTCACGTTTGGTGTGACGATTCCTCGAATGATAAGGTGATGGTGTTGTTGAGGTGTTTTAACTGTGAGACAGTAATTGATAGTAGAAAAAGGAGTGTTGACTCGGCAGTATTGGCCATGTACGATTTTGTCGTGGAAAATTGATACGGAGTGATTTGTAAGGCAGAAAGCCGTAATGAATTATGACAATAGGGTAATCCAGTTTAGTCCGAATGGACGTTCTACCGTTGGATTTCAGGAAAGGCGAGGAGGAATCTCGATTCCTTGGATGCCCTTGCTTAAGGTGATTAGATGTCGAATGAAGATTGTGAAGGACGCTTAAAGGGCGTGGTTGACCCGATCTTGACGGAACTAAAGTCGGAAGAATTAACGAAGTGTGTAACTTTCCGAGGTCTCTCTTTAGAAACTACCAGATTGTCACTAGAACGGGAAGTGGAATCGTGAAAGAATTGGCCCAGGAGTGGAACTGATTTCGAGGAGATAGTGTCGAATGTCCCCGTTGGAAATTAAAGGAATTGAAAGTCCAGATGTAAGGACTCGTGGGTAAAATTTTATTGGCCCTAGTGTGTCCCTGTGGGGAATTCCTGTATTATGTATGAGGAAAACGGACGGGACATCGAGATGGTACATAAACTACTAGCAGTTGAGCAGTCAATGGTAAATAGTAAGTACCTACTGCCGAGGATCGATGATCTATCTGATCAATTGTAAGGACCTCAGTGTTCTCCGAGATTGAACCACGGACTTGATGTCACCAATGGAGACTCCGAAAGGAAAATGTTCCTAAGATTGTGTTACGGACTGGAATTTCCAGTTAGGATATGAAAGGGAGATATAATTACGACGGTTTAACAAACGAGGTACGGGTACTACGCATTCATAGCGATGCCCATTGGTTTAAGAGATGCCTCGTTGCTTCTGTGGACCTAATGAACCGAGTGTTCCAAGAATTATGAGATTAGTCCGTAACAGTTTTCATTGATGATGTATTGGGAGACTCGAGGAACCTGGGAGCAAAAAGCAAGTCTGGCTGAGGTATTACGAACTTTGAGAGAACACGCACTCCACGCCAGGTAGGACAAGTGCGAACTCTGACTCGATGGAGTCGCGTCCCCTGAACGTATAATCTCGGAAGATGGAACTTTTGCAGACCCGATTAAGGTCGAGGTAATAACTAAGTGGTAAGGACTGATGGCGATAATTGAGGTTTGAAGTGTCGTAGATTTGGCTAACAATTATCGATGTTTTGTGGAAGATTCTCGTCGATAGCCGTGCTATCGGCACGGCTGATTGAAAAGGAAATCCGTTTGAATGGAATGATCACTATGAACGGACTTCCCAAAAGCTGAAGCGTAGGTTGAAAATTGCCCCGGTACTGAATATTCAACCCGGACCGGGAGGATTCGAGGTTTATAGTAACGCTTCATTAAGAAGACTTAGGTGTGTGTTGATGCAACACGGTAGAGTAGCAAATTATGCGTCGTGCCAGTTAAGGCCACGTGAAAAGAATTACCCGATGCATGACGGAAAATTGACTACAACACCCTGTATCGCCATGGAAAGACTGGATGAGTAATAGATACGCTAAGTCGTGAGTCAATTGGGACGTATGGGGTGATCAAGGAATGAACCTCGTTGGGAAGGCTCAGGGACTTGGAAGTTAAATTTGAAGTGAACTGGATGTGAAATCTGTTGACCGTCTTGAGGATTAGTTAGAAATCCAGGCCCAGAACAAGGAATGGCATTATATGGATCACGAGATACGAAGAGTCGTTGAGATGGATGCCGATAAGTGGAAGTCGGATTTCCATGTATTTGGGGATAGAAATTTTGAGGTTCTAAGGATGATTGTGTGTACCCGATGAGGCTAAACTCGAGGGGGAAAAATTTGAATGGAAATTTCCGCAGTAAGCATAAGGTTCACCCAAGTAGCAAAAAAAGGTGTGTCCAACGACGTAGGAAGTAAGAAAGAAATCTTATTTGAGACCCATGAGTGTAATTGCGACGTTCAGACGGACAGTACGAAATGTGCCAGGATTTGTGGTGACACTGCCGGAAAAATGGGTGAAAGTAAATATGGCCAAGTAGATGGCCGAGTGTTTGACGTGCCTATAAGTGAAGACACAGCACAATAAACCTAGAAGGCTGTTATGACCGTTGAATGGAAATGTGACATGATCCCAAGGATGTTGTAACGAGATCAATGTGAAGCCTGAGAAGACCCAATTCCATCGGACTAACAGTCGACAGACCGATTAGGCTTGCATACTTTTTGGCAAGGCGAAAGGGACTTTGCGTCGGACAGATAAGTAGAGTCGTCAGAAAGGTCACATGATCAGAGACGATGACTCTTAGGGCTTAAGATTGGGAACTAAGTGGTAGCTCAAGTGTTCCTTAATGGGAAGATTATCCTAATTTGACAGAAAAGGGAAGTTGAGCCGAGCCATGTCAGATTGTTCGATATTTGGGAAAAGATCGGAGATATAATCTAGCAAATCGCCTCGTCGCCTAATCTGTCCTAAGTATATGATGTATCCCATGTGACGACATTGTGGAAGTATGAACCAAGTATGACCCACATTAAAGGGAAACGGATGTAGACGATAAAGTATCGTACGTGGAAAAGCAGGTCAGAATCGAGGACAGAAGGGACCGAGTGCTGAGGAATAAGACGATCCCGATGGTCAAGATAGTTTGGGAGCACCATGGAACGAAAGGTGCCACTTGGGAAAGTGAAGAGGCCATGCGACGTCAACACCCCCAGCTGTTCGAGTAGATTTGTTTGGGTTACAAATTTCGAGGACGAAATTTTTGTAAGGGGGGAAGAATTGTAACATCCCGAAATTCGACTCAATATCTGGAATGAATAAAACGAGTCTTATTCAATATTTCATTTTCGTAAGTCTCGCCCGGAGCTGATCACTCTCGGGATACTGACCAAATGGGAATGGCTAGCTAGGAATAGGTACGTGGACCATGGGCCCAGTCGCGAAATAAGCCTGATTTAGAAGAACGACGAGGAAGTATTTTTGGGCTAGTATGGACTGATCTTCGGAACTCGAGCCGGACGATCGTGTCCACGGAACTAGCGATAATTCCCCTCGTTCTCTCGACAATCGAGCTTGTCGCGAATCGGACAACCCGAGGTCGATACGCGTAATCCCTAAACGGCCGCCCGTTAGTGAGAGATTTGGGAATTTGAATTTGTCGAATTCAATCGTGAAATTTAGTCCGGAGTTCGAGGCCGACTTTCGAGGACTACGGGATGATTTTTTTGTGAGGACGACATCAAAAATATGCTGGCCACTTAGGTATAGAACTTATATGGTCGAAATTTGGCAAATCGACCCGGTACCGGAACTTAATGTCGTTTTTACCCTCGAGCCCCTTCATATTCCGAATTTTGGAGTTTCAAGACCTCTAACTCTCTCATTCATTCTCTCATTAACTCTCTCATTCATTCTCTCATTCACTCTCTCATTCACTCTCTCTCATTCATTCTCTCATTTACTCTCTCATTCACTCTTTCCCTCACTCCCTCTCTCTCCTTATCTCCGACTCTCCCTCTCATTCTCGGCCAAGAGAGAGCCGAGAAACGCCGTCCACAGCCGATCCCGCCACACCACCGGGACGCCTCCGCCGACCGCCGCCGGACTCGCCGCTCACCGCCGCTCTTAGGAATCGTGCCGCCGGTTAAACCGTTTACCGGTGATCGGCCGCCATTCCTCGTCGTCCCGAACTCAAATTAAGTGAGTGTATTCCTCTAAGCCCTAATTAGGACGATTATGCGCTCTAGATGGGATTAGGGGCTGTGTATGGTTGGTTTTGTGGTTGTATAATCTTGATTTGCTTAATGGTGCAAGTTTGATGATTTTCGGATTTCTGATTGTTACTGTACCTCTGTGCTTTATTAATTTTTTTGTGATCATTGTAGGCCGAATCTGAGAAAGTGTTCTTCACGGAAATTGTTCCCAACATCTTTAAGTATAACATACTTTAAATTCAGAATTTTTGGAATTTGTTTGGGGTCATTCGGAGGTCAGTCTTCAGACCGTCACAAAACTGCCCGATTTACTGTTCACCCGACCTTTCTGTCTTTCCGAATTTTTATAAAATTTTCCAGACCTTATTTCAACAAACTTCCTTCACAAAACTTGTTAAAGACACTTTTTCCTATGACATATAAAAATTTCAGGGCTTTCCAAAATGATTTGGGTACTGAATGAGTTATATTTTTGATGGTCTGAGGGGCTGTTTGAGCGAACTGGGTTTTGTCCGGCTTTGAGTGTCAAAACGAGGTGCTTACGGTTGGAACTGGGTTTCGAGTTCTTCACAGAAAATGTTTATCAAGATGTTTTGTACAACATATCCAAATTTCATAATTTTTGGAATTGATTTTCTATTTATTTCAAATGGATTTCTATTGCTGTGTAACTGCCCAGTTTGAACTCGATTTTGTATATTCTCGGTTTTTCTCTCTCGGACTGATTAGTTGCTGTCCATGCCGGGAATTTAACGGTCCAATTAACGGAAACTAGTGGATTAACTTGATTGGAGTGCCGGGATGGCCGGAGTGATTGAATTGCACGTTGGTTTGATAATCATGATAAATTGAGAATACCATGTCGCATGTTCGTGTGATCGACAATGTGGTATGTGATTGGTGAATTATCAATGTACGTCATAAGTGCCATAACCACGTGTGATGCCCCGAATTAATTGATTGGGCTAACTGAGCATATGACGTGGATCATTGATCATGATACGTTGGCATTGAATTGCTTGGACATTCTGCCGTGGTACATTGCACCAACATTCGTGTGCGAAATTGCATGGCCACGCATTATGCATGCAGAGTGTGAGGCTTGTATCGAAATTGTGCGGGAGTGCGTGTTTGCCATGGACATGTGATCACCTAATCATACCCTGATGCGTTTACGCGGGGTTCAGATAAAACCGGTTGTGTGAATGTGTGATCACCTTTCGCCCTGATGCGTTTACGCGGGGTGTGCCGTCCTCATGCACTTTGGAGCAGGACGATGCCCGGTTCGTCCGGAAGACGACCAACCTGATGCGTTTACGCGGGCTCTGGTTCGTAAAGGAGATCGGTGTTGCGCCTGATGCGTAAGGACGCGGGCTAGAGACACTGGGCCTGGGGCGTCTTTACGCTGGCCACGGAGTGTTGTGATTGCTCGGTTCGTCCGGAAGACGACCATCCTGATGCGTTTACGCGGGCTCTGGTTCGTAAGGAGATCGGTGTTGCGCCTGATGCGTTTTGACGCGGGCTAGAGACACTGGGCCTGGGGCGTCTTTACGCTGGCCACGGAGTGTTGTGATTGGCCTTCGGGTCGTGATCTTTGGATCGGATCTTCGGATCGGGCCTTCAGGTCGAGTTAACAAAATGAATGGTTAACGTGTGATGCATAGTGCCTGATTATGTAATGGAATCCGTTGGGCATGGTATGGGACGTGTCTAAGTAGATTCTATTCTATAATCGGAACACGAATGGAACATTATGCCGGGAGTGCCATATGAGTTAAATTGCAAGCATGATAGTTAATGACATTTGCATATATGTGAATGCACGAGACAGTGTGTGGAATTATGCGATTCGGTGATCTCTATTCGGAACCAGCACTAAAGAGTTTGAGCATGCGTGTGACGTACGCTTGATCGGGAGTGCCGTTCGTGGAATGCGATATTATGAGATTGTCTAACCTGCAAGGTCATTGAAATGCCGATTTAGGCCTACGTGCCTAAGTCATTCTTGTATGTGTATGATTGTTTTTCCCGTCAGGAGATGCATGTTAGCCTAATTTAGGTTTAGGGGTTGTCACTCACTGAGAAGTGTCTCACGGTTTATATAACCCCAACCTTTCAGACCCACGCCCGTGACGATGCCAAATCCCCCAGTGCGGTTTGGAATCCCCGTCGAGTTCGAGCAAAATATCCAGTGGGGAATGGGGATGTTTATCTTAGGCATTATACATTGATAGGAGTAGATGTGGGTACGACCAAGCAGGAGACGCACGAGTATGTAGCATGGGTTCATATGGATTGTACGAAGCCGCCGAGGATGAAGAGCTAGGAGGAGTGAACTACGAACCAGCAGTTGGGGATCGAATCGTGGAGCCGATGGAGGTTGACGATATTGAGCCAATAGACACCGAAGAGTCCAAGGAGGAGAAGGAGGATCCCAGCGAAGACCTAGAGTTATCAGAAAGTTCATCAGAGTCTAACGGTTCCGATTCCGATTGGGCGCCTTAGGCTAGAATTAGCCTTTTTGTGAGGGTAGACACTTTTTGAATTTTAGGCCCTCTCCCTTTTGTCGCAGTGGATTCCCTAGTCTCTTAGCCTCTTGCCCATGTTGACATTTCTATGGTTGTGCACGTTGTTTAGGTTTTCCTTATGTTGCTTCCCTGGTTCTCATATTTGTTTTGTACTGGTGTTTTAATTATCGTTTCCGCATGTGCCTTATGTTTTGTTATGGGAAAAATGGGTCGACGACGACTCCTGGGACGTCGTATCATATACTATATCGACCCTCGAGCGGGATGTTGCGTGCCGTGGAGTTCGGGGCGTGACATCCCCCGTTGAAATGGTATCAAAGCAAGGTCAGCTCGATCCGATTAGGTCGAAGCCTGGAGTGATAAGGAGCGATGAGACCATGGGTAGCCAGTTAGGATGACCTCGTGTGCTACATGTATCTCCTGACAATGTGTGATGATCTGGCATGTATGATTATGAAACGTATTGTGCAGGTGCGGCAGGACCTGAGGTGAGTATGTAAATCCCTTGGGTGATGTATTGAGTAATTCTTGTTAGGCCGCATGCTGAGTGTTTGATTGTTGTTTTGAGACCTGCCTAGGACCTTAGACCGGTTAGATTGGTTTAAGTCTCTAATCCCTTAGGGGGTTATAGCAGGTAGGTGATCAGTGAAATTGCAAGGATGACAAAATGAGGGGTAAGGAAGCCCAAGAACAGTCGAGTGCTTTAGGCCATGAGGCCGAAACCTAAGATTAGAGGTTGTGACTCAGGTCTTATAGAAAATAGGGAATGTATGGGCAGGCAAGCTCGAGAAAGGGGCCGCCGTTATTGCCCAGGTTATTGAGGTTGCAATGATTACTGCTATGAGTGAGAATAATGACAGTTAATCCAAACTCAGATAGTGGCCAATAGGCAAAGCCACTAGTTGTTGGAACGATTTCTCAGGTCGAAATCGTATAAAGTCTATGGTAAGGGTGACTCTGAGATTGCACCGAGGTGGGTGTAGGAATTAGAGAAAGCCTTTGAGATTTTGGGGTGCACCGAGACTAAGAAAGTAATGTTGGCGAGGTATTAGCCGCAAGACAATGTTAATTATTGGTGGAAGATTGCCAAGGATAAGATATCCTCAATGAGTACAGTCCAAATTTGGGCCATGATGGTTAAGAGTTCCTATGGGAAAATATTCCCCAGAGAGTGCCCAAGAAAGGGAACTGAAGGAGTTTATGTGACTTCGCCGAGGGCAGATGACTGTGGAACGATATGAAACGAAGTCCACTTGGCTGGTTGAGAATCCACGGGACAAGGTTCAGAAATTCTGAGACGGACTGAAGCCGGATCTCCAAAACCTAATGATCACACTAAACATCAGGAATGATAGGGAAGTATAGGAATGAACTCAAGTGATAGAGCGAGATCAGTTGGAAAGCGCAACTACTTCTGGATAGTGATTTGTTCAAATTAAGATAATCGCCGCTTCGGGAAGAGGCAAATGGCGGGGAAACTGACGATTCATCTCACCGGTGAGGAAGAATATTAAAAAGTCGAACCGTTAAATGAGTCGTTCTGAGGCTTGCTTCGAAAGTGGGAGTTAGAACAACTAGTTAAGCTGGATGGGATTGAGTCTGTTGTGCTTGGGTCACGTTTGGTGTGACGATTCCTCGAATGATAAGGTGATGGTGTTGTTGAGGTGTTTTAACTGTGAGACAGTAATTGATAGTAGAAAAAGGAGTGTTGACTCGGCAGTATTGGCCATGTACGATTTTGTCGTGGAAAATTGATACGGAGTGATTTGTAAGGCAGAAAGCCGTAATGAATTATGACAATAGGGTAATCCAGTTTAGTCCGAATGGACGTTCTACCGTTGGATTTCAGGAAAGGCGAGGAGGAATCTCGATTCCTTGGATGCCCTTGCTTAAGGTGATTAGATGTCGAATGAAGATTGTGAAGGACGCTTAAAGGGCGTGGTTGACCCGATCTTGACGGAACTAAAGTCGGAAGAATTAACGAAGTGTGTAACTTTCCGAGGTCTCTCTTTAGAAACTACCAGATTGTCACTAGAACGGGAAGTGGAATCGTGAAAGAATTGGCCCAGGAGTGGAACTGATTTCGAGGAGATAGTGTCGAATGTCCCCGTTGGAAATTAAAGGAATTGAAAGTCCAGATGTAAGGACTCGTGGGTAAAATTTTATTGGCCCTAGTGTGTCCCTGTGGGGAATTCCTGTATTATGTATGAGGAAAACGGACGGGACATCGAGATGGTACATAAACTACTAGCAGTTGAGCAGTCAATGGTAAATAGTAAGTACCTACTGCCGAGGATCGATGATCTATCTGATCAATTGTAAGGACCTCAGTGTTCTCCGAGATTGAACCACGGACTTGATGTCACCAATGGAGACTCCGAAAGGAAAATGTTCCTAAGATTGTGTTACGGACTGGAATTTCCAGTTAGGATATGAAAGGGAGATATAATTACGACGGTTTAACAAACGAGGTACGGGTACTACGCATTCATAGCGATGCCCATTGGTTTAAGAGATGCCTCGTTGCTTCTGTGGACCTAATGAACCGAGTGTTCCAAGAATTATGAGATTAGTCCGTAACAGTTTTCATTGATGATGTATTGGGAGACTCGAGGAACCTGGGAGCAAAAAGCAAGTCTGGCTGAGGTATTACGAACTTTGAGAGAACACGCACTCCACGCCAGGTAGGACAAGTGCGAACTCTGACTCGATGGAGTCGCGTCCCCTGAACGTATAATCTCGGAAGATGGAACTTTTGCAGACCCGATTAAGGTCGAGGTAATAACTAAGTGGTAAGGACTGATGGCGATAATTGAGGTTTGAAGTGTCGTAGATTTGGCTAACAATTATCGATGTTTTGTGGAAGATTCTCGTCGATAGCCGTGCTATCGGCACGGCTGATTGAAAAGGAAATCCGTTTGAATGGAATGATCACTATGAACGGACTTCCCAAAAGCTGAAGCGTAGGTTGAAAATTGCCCCGGTACTGAATATTCAACCCGGACCGGGAGGATTCGAGGTTTATAGTAACGCTTCATTAAGAAGACTTAGGTGTGTGTTGATGCAACACGGTAGAGTAGCAAATTATGCGTCGTGCCAGTTAAGGCCACGTGAAAAGAATTACCCGATGCATGACGGAAAATTGACTACAACACCCTGTATCGCCATGGAAAGACTGGATGAGTAATAGATACGCTAAGTCGTGAGTCAATTGGGACGTATGGGGTGATCAAGGAATGAACCTCGTTGGGAAGGCTCAGGGACTTGGAAGTTAAATTTGAAGTGAACTGGATGTGAAATCTGTTGACCGTCTTGAGGATTAGTTAGAAATCCAGGCCCAGAACAAGGAATGGCATTATATGGATCACGAGATACGAAGAGTCGTTGAGATGGATGCCGATAAGTGGAAGTCGGATTTCCATGTATTTGGGGATAGAAATTTTGAGGTTCTAAGGATGATTGTGTGTACCCGATGAGGCTAAACTCGAGGGGGAAAAATTTGAATGGAAATTTCCGCAGTAAGCATAAGGTTCACCCAAGTAGCAAAAAAAGGTGTGTCCAACGACGTAGGAAGTAAGAAAGAAATCTTATTTGAGACCCATGAGTGTAATTGCGACGTTCAGACGGACAGTACGAAATGTGCCAGGATTTGTGGTGACACTGCCGGAAAAATGGGTGAAAGTAAATATGGCCAAGTAGATGGCCGAGTGTTTGACGTGCCTATAAGTGAAGACACAGCACAATAAACCTAGAAGGCTGTTATGACCGTTGAATGGAAATGTGACATGATCCCAAGGATGTTGTAACGAGATCAATGTGAAGCCTGAGAAGACCCAATTCCATCGGACTAACAGTCGACAGACCGATTAGGCTTGCATACTTTTTGGCAAGGCGAAAGGGACTTTGCGTCGGACAGATAAGTAGAGTCGTCAGAAAGGTCACATGATCAGAGACGATGACTCTTAGGGCTTAAGATTGGGAACTAAGTGGTAGCTCAAGTGTTCCTTAATGGGAAGATTATCCTAATTTGACAGAAAAGGGAAGTTGAGCCGAGCCATGTCAGATTGTTCGATATTTGGGAAAAGATCGGAGATATAATCTAGCAAATCGCCTCGTCGCCTAATCTGTCCTAAGTATATGATGTATCCCATGTGACGACATTGTGGAAGTATGAACCAAGTATGACCCACATTAAAGGGAAACGGATGTAGACGATAAAGTATCGTACGTGGAAAAGCAGGTCAGAATCGAGGACAGAAGGGACCGAGTGCTGAGGAATAAGACGATCCCGATGGTCAAGATAGTTTGGGAGCACCATGGAACGAAAGGTGCCACTTGGGAAAGTGAAGAGGCCATGCGACGTCAACACCCCCAGCTGTTCGAGTAGATTTGTTTGGGTTACAAATTTCGAGGACGAAATTTTTGTAAGGGGGGAAGAATTGTAACATCCCGAAATTCGACTCAATATCTGGAATGAATAAAACGAGTCTTATTCAATATTTCATTTTCGTAAGTCTCGCCCGGAGCTGATCACTCTCGGGATACTGACCAAATGGGAATGGCTAGCTAGGAATAGGTACGTGGACCATGGGCCCAGTCGCGAAATAAGCCTGATTTAGAAGAACGACGAGGAAGTATTTTTGGGCTAGTATGGACTGATCTTCGGAACTCGAGCCGGACGATCGTGTCCACGGAACTAGCGATAATTCCCCTCGTTCTCTCGACAATCGAGCTTGTCGCGAATCGGACAACCCGAGGTCGATACGCGTAATCCCTAAACGGCCGCCCGTTAGTGAGAGATTTGGGAATTTGAATTTGTCGAATTCAATCGTGAAATTTAGTCCGGAGTTCGAGGCCGACTTTCGAGGACTACGGGATGATTTTTTTGTGAGGACGACATCAAAAATATGCTGGCCACTTAGGTATAGAACTTATATGGTCGAAATTTGGCAAATCGACCCGGTACCGGAACTTAATGTCGTTTTTACCCTCGAGCCCCTTCATATTCCGAATTTTGGAGTTTCAAGACCTCTAACTCTCTCATTCATTCTCTCATTAACTCTCTCATTCATTCTCTCATTCACTCTCTCATTCACTCTCTCTCATTCATTCTCTCATTTACTCTCTCATTCACTCTTTCCCTCACTCCCTCTCTCTCCTTATCTCCGACTCTCCCTCTCATTCTCGGCCAAGAGAGAGCCGAGAAACGCCGTCCACAGCCGATCCCGCCACACCACCGGGACGCCTCCGCCGACCGCCGCCGGACTCGCCGCTCACCGCCGCTCTTAGGAATCGTGCCGCCGGTTAAACCGTTTACCGGTGATCGGCCGCCATTCCTCGTCGTCCCGAACTCAAATTAAGTGAGTGTATTCCTCTAAGCCCTAATTAGGACGATTATGCGCTCTAGATGGGATTAGGGGCTGTGTATGGTTGGTTTTGTGGTTGTATAATCTTGATTTGCTTAATGGTGCAAGTTTGATGATTTTCGGATTTCTGATTGTTACTGTACCTCTGTGCTTTATTAATTTTTTTGTGATCATTGTAGGCCGAATCTGAGAAAGTGTTCTTCACGGAAATTGTTCCCAACATCTTTAAGTATAACATACTTTAAATTCAGAATTTTTGGAATTTGTTTGGGGTCATTCGGAGGTCAGTCTTCAGACCGTCACAAAACTGCCCGATTTACTGTTCACCCGACCTTTCTGTCTTTCCGAATTTTTATAAAATTTTCCAGACCTTATTTCAACAAACTTCCTTCACAAAACTTGTTAAAGACACTTTTTCCTATGACATATAAAAATTTCAGGGCTTTCCAAAATGATTTGGGTACTGAATGAGTTATATTTTTGATGGTCTGAGGGGCTGTTTGAGCGAACTGGGTTTTGTCCGGCTTTGAGTGTCAAAACGAGGTGCTTACGGTTGGAACTGGGTTTCGAGTTCTTCACAGAAAATGTTTATCAAGATGTTTTGTACAACATATCCAAATTTCATAATTTTTGGAATTGATTTTCTATTTATTTCAAATGGATTTCTATTGCTGTGTAACTGCCCAGTTTGAACTCGATTTTGTATATTCTCGGTTTTTCTCTCTCGGACTGATTAGTTGCTGTCCATGCCGGGAATTTAACGGTCCAATTAACGGAAACTAGTGGATTAACTTGATTGGAGTGCCGGGATGGCCGGAGTGATTGAATTGCACGTTGGTTTGATAATCATGATAAATTGAGAATACCATGTCGCATGTTCGTGTGATCGACAATGTGGTATGTGATTGGTGAATTATCAATGTACGTCATAAGTGCCATAACCACGTGTGATGCCCCGAATTAATTGATTGGGCTAACTGAGCATATGACGTGGATCATTGATCATGATACGTTGGCATTGAATTGCTTGGACATTCTGCCGTGGTACATTGCACCAACATTCGTGTGCGAAATTGCATGGCCACGCATTATGCATGCAGAGTGTGAGGCTTGTATCGAAATTGTGCGGGAGTGCGTGTTTGCCATGGACATGTGATCACCTAATCATACCCTGATGCGTTTACGCGGGGTTCAGATAAAACCGGTTGTGTGAATGTGTGATCACCTTTCGCCCTGATGCGTTTACGCGGGGTGTGCCGTCCTCATGCACTTTGGAGCAGGACGATGCCCGGTTCGTCCGGAAGACGACCAACCTGATGCGTTTACGCGGGCTCTGGTTCGTAAAGGAGATCGGTGTTGCGCCTGATGCGTAAGGACGCGGGCTAGAGACACTGGGCCTGGGGCGTCTTTACGCTGGCCACGGAGTGTTGTGATTGCTCGGTTCGTCCGGAAGACGACCATCCTGATGCGTTTACGCGGGCTCTGGTTCGTAAGGAGATCGGTGTTGCGCCTGATGCGTTTTGACGCGGGCTAGAGACACTGGGCCTGGGGCGTCTTTACGCTGGCCACGGAGTGTTGTGATTGGCCTTCGGGTCGTGATCTTTGGATCGGATCTTCGGATCGGGCCTTCAGGTCGAGTTAACAAAATGAATGGTTAACGTGTGATGCATAGTGCCTGATTATGTAATGGAATCCGTTGGGCATGGTATGGGACGTGTCTAAGTAGATTCTATTCTATAATCGGAACACGAATGGAACATTATGCCGGGAGTGCCATATGAGTTAAATTGCAAGCATGATAGTTAATGACATTTGCATATATGTGAATGCACGAGACAGTGTGTGGAATTATGCGATTCGGTGATCTCTATTCGGAACCAGCACTAAAGAGTTTGAGCATGCGTGTGACGTACGCTTGATCGGGAGTGCCGTTCGTGGAATGCGATATTATGAGATTGTCTAACCTGCAAGGTCATTGAAATGCCGATTTAGGCCTACGTGCCTAAGTCATTCTTGTATGTGTATGATTGTTTTTCCCGTCAGGAGATGCATGTTAGCCTAATTTAGGTTTAGGGGTTGTCACTCACTGAGAAGTGTCTCACGGTTTATATAACCCCAACCTTTCAGACCCACGCCCGTGACGATGCCAAATCCCCCAGTGCGGTTTGGAATCCCCGTCGAGTTCGAGCAAAATATCCAGTGGGGAATGGGGATGTTTATCTTAGGCATTATACATTGATAGGAGTAGATGTGGGTACGACCAAGCAGGAGACGCACGAGTATGTAGCATGGGTTCATATGGATTGTACGAAGCCGCCGAGGATGAAGAGCTAGGAGGAGTGAACTACGAACCAGCAGTTGGGGATCGAATCGTGGAGCCGATGGAGGTTGACGATATTGAGCCAATAGACACCGAAGAGTCCAAGGAGGAGAAGGAGGATCCCAGCGAAGACCTAGAGTTATCAGAAAGTTCATCAGAGTCTAACGGTTCCGATTCCGATTGGGCGCCTTAGGCTAGAATTAGCCTTTTTGTGAGGGTAGACACTTTTTGAATTTTAGGCCCTCTCCCTTTTGTCGCAGTGGATTCCCTAGTCTCTTAGCCTCTTGCCCATGTTGACATTTCTATGGTTGTGCACGTTGTTTAGGTTTTCCTTATGTTGCTTCCCTGGTTCTCATATTTGTTTTGTACTGGTGTTTTAATTATCGTTTCCGCATGTGCCTTATGTTTTGTTATGGGAAAAATGGGTCGACGACGACTCCTGGGACGTCGTATCATATACTATATCGACCCTCGAGCGGGATGTTGCGTGCCGTGGAGTTCGGGGCGTGACATCCCCCGTTGAAATGGTATCAAAGCAAGGTCAGCTCGATCCGATTAGGTCGAAGCCTGGAGTGATAAGGAGCGATGAGACCATGGGTAGCCAGTTAGGATGACCTCGTGTGCTACATGTATCTCCTGACAATGTGTGATGATCTGGCATGTATGATTATGAAACGTATTGTGCAGGTGCGGCAGGACCTGAGGTGAGTATGTAAATCCCTTGGGTGATGTATTGAGTAATTCTTGTTAGGCCGCATGCTGAGTGTTTGATTGTTGTTTTGAGACCTGCCTAGGACCTTAGACCGGTTAGATTGGTTTAAGTCTCTAATCCCTTAGGGGGTTATAGCAGGTAGGTGATCAGTGAAATTGCAAGGATGACAAAATGAGGGGTAAGGAAGCCCAAGAACAGTCGAGTGCTTTAGGCCATGAGGCCGAAACCTAAGATTAGAGGTTGTGACTCAGGTCTTATAGAAAATAGGGAATGTATGGGCAGGCAAGCTCGAGAAAGGGGCCGCCGTTATTGCCCAGGTTATTGAGGTTGCAATGATTACTGCTATGAGTGAGAATAATGACAGTTAATCCAAACTCAGATAGTGGCCAATAGGCAAAGCCACTAGTTGTTGGAACGATTTCTCAGGTCGAAATCGTATAAAGTCTATGGTAAGGGTGACTCTGAGATTGCACCGAGGTGGGTGTAGGAATTAGAGAAAGCCTTTGAGATTTTGGGGTGCACCGAGACTAAGAAAGTAATGTTGGCGAGGTATTAGCCGCAAGACAATGTTAATTATTGGTGGAAGATTGCCAAGGATAAGATATCCTCAATGAGTACAGTCCAAATTTGGGCCATGATGGTTAAGAGTTCCTATGGGAAAATATTCCCCAGAGAGTGCCCAAGAAAGGGAACTGAAGGAGTTTATGTGACTTCGCCGAGGGCAGATGACTGTGGAACGATATGAAACGAAGTCCACTTGGCTGGTTGAGAATCCACGGGACAAGGTTCAGAAATTCTGAGACGGACTGAAGCCGGATCTCCAAAACCTAATGATCACACTAAACATCAGGAATGATAGGGAAGTATAGGAATGAACTCAAGTGATAGAGCGAGATCAGTTGGAAAGCGCAACTACTTCTGGATAGTGATTTGTTCAAATTAAGATAATCGCCGCTTCGGGAAGAGGCAAATGGCGGGGAAACTGACGATTCATCTCACCGGTGAGGAAGAATATTAAAAAGTCGAACCGTTAAATGAGTCGTTCTGAGGCTTGCTTCGAAAGTGGGAGTTAGAACAACTAGTTAAGCTGGATGGGATTGAGTCTGTTGTGCTTGGGTCACGTTTGGTGTGACGATTCCTCGAATGATAAGGTGATGGTGTTGTTGAGGTGTTTTAACTGTGAGACAGTAATTGATAGTAGAAAAAGGAGTGTTGACTCGGCAGTATTGGCCATGTACGATTTTGTCGTGGAAAATTGATACGGAGTGATTTGTAAGGCAGAAAGCCGTAATGAATTATGACAATAGGGTAATCCAGTTTAGTCCGAATGGACGTTCTACCGTTGGATTTCAGGAAAGGCGAGGAGGAATCTCGATTCCTTGGATGCCCTTGCTTAAGGTGATTAGATGTCGAATGAAGATTGTGAAGGACGCTTAAAGGGCGTGGTTGACCCGATCTTGACGGAACTAAAGTCGGAAGAATTAACGAAGTGTGTAACTTTCCGAGGTCTCTCTTTAGAAACTACCAGATTGTCACTAGAACGGGAAGTGGAATCGTGAAAGAATTGGCCCAGGAGTGGAACTGATTTCGAGGAGATAGTGTCGAATGTCCCCGTTGGAAATTAAAGGAATTGAAAGTCCAGATGTAAGGACTCGTGGGTAAAATTTTATTGGCCCTAGTGTGTCCCTGTGGGGAATTCCTGTATTATGTATGAGGAAAACGGACGGGACATCGAGATGGTACATAAACTACTAGCAGTTGAGCAGTCAATGGTAAATAGTAAGTACCTACTGCCGAGGATCGATGATCTATCTGATCAATTGTAAGGACCTCAGTGTTCTCCGAGATTGAACCACGGACTTGATGTCACCAATGGAGACTCCGAAAGGAAAATGTTCCTAAGATTGTGTTACGGACTGGAATTTCCAGTTAGGATATGAAAGGGAGATATAATTACGACGGTTTAACAAACGAGGTACGGGTACTACGCATTCATAGCGATGCCCATTGGTTTAAGAGATGCCTCGTTGCTTCTGTGGACCTAATGAACCGAGTGTTCCAAGAATTATGAGATTAGTCCGTAACAGTTTTCATTGATGATGTATTGGGAGACTCGAGGAACCTGGGAGCAAAAAGCAAGTCTGGCTGAGGTATTACGAACTTTGAGAGAACACGCACTCCACGCCAGGTAGGACAAGTGCGAACTCTGACTCGATGGAGTCGCGTCCCCTGAACGTATAATCTCGGAAGATGGAACTTTTGCAGACCCGATTAAGGTCGAGGTAATAACTAAGTGGTAAGGACTGATGGCGATAATTGAGGTTTGAAGTGTCGTAGATTTGGCTAACAATTATCGATGTTTTGTGGAAGATTCTCGTCGATAGCCGTGCTATCGGCACGGCTGATTGAAAAGGAAATCCGTTTGAATGGAATGATCACTATGAACGGACTTCCCAAAAGCTGAAGCGTAGGTTGAAAATTGCCCCGGTACTGAATATTCAACCCGGACCGGGAGGATTCGAGGTTTATAGTAACGCTTCATTAAGAAGACTTAGGTGTGTGTTGATGCAACACGGTAGAGTAGCAAATTATGCGTCGTGCCAGTTAAGGCCACGTGAAAAGAATTACCCGATGCATGACGGAAAATTGACTACAACACCCTGTATCGCCATGGAAAGACTGGATGAGTAATAGATACGCTAAGTCGTGAGTCAATTGGGACGTATGGGGTGATCAAGGAATGAACCTCGTTGGGAAGGCTCAGGGACTTGGAAGTTAAATTTGAAGTGAACTGGATGTGAAATCTGTTGACCGTCTTGAGGATTAGTTAGAAATCCAGGCCCAGAACAAGGAATGGCATTATATGGATCACGAGATACGAAGAGTCGTTGAGATGGATGCCGATAAGTGGAAGTCGGATTTCCATGTATTTGGGGATAGAAATTTTGAGGTTCTAAGGATGATTGTGTGTACCCGATGAGGCTAAACTCGAGGGGGAAAAATTTGAATGGAAATTTCCGCAGTAAGCATAAGGTTCACCCAAGTAGCAAAAAAAGGTGTGTCCAACGACGTAGGAAGTAAGAAAGAAATCTTATTTGAGACCCATGAGTGTAATTGCGACGTTCAGACGGACAGTACGAAATGTGCCAGGATTTGTGGTGACACTGCCGGAAAAATGGGTGAAAGTAAATATGGCCAAGTAGATGGCCGAGTGTTTGACGTGCCTATAAGTGAAGACACAGCACAATAAACCTAGAAGGCTGTTATGACCGTTGAATGGAAATGTGACATGATCCCAAGGATGTTGTAACGAGATCAATGTGAAGCCTGAGAAGACCCAATTCCATCGGACTAACAGTCGACAGACCGATTAGGCTTGCATACTTTTTGGCAAGGCGAAAGGGACTTTGCGTCGGACAGATAAGTAGAGTCGTCAGAAAGGTCACATGATCAGAGACGATGACTCTTAGGGCTTAAGATTGGGAACTAAGTGGTAGCTCAAGTGTTCCTTAATGGGAAGATTATCCTAATTTGACAGAAAAGGGAAGTTGAGCCGAGCCATGTCAGATTGTTCGATATTTGGGAAAAGATCGGAGATATAATCTAGCAAATCGCCTCGTCGCCTAATCTGTCCTAAGTATATGATGTATCCCATGTGACGACATTGTGGAAGTATGAACCAAGTATGACCCACATTAAAGGGAAACGGATGTAGACGATAAAGTATCGTACGTGGAAAAGCAGGTCAGAATCGAGGACAGAAGGGACCGAGTGCTGAGGAATAAGACGATCCCGATGGTCAAGATAGTTTGGGAGCACCATGGAACGAAAGGTGCCACTTGGGAAAGTGAAGAGGCCATGCGACGTCAACACCCCCAGCTGTTCGAGTAGATTTGTTTGGGTTACAAATTTCGAGGACGAAATTTTTGTAAGGGGGGAAGAATTGTAACATCCCGAAATTCGACTCAATATCTGGAATGAATAAAACGAGTCTTATTCAATATTTCATTTTCGTAAGTCTCGCCCGGAGCTGATCACTCTCGGGATACTGACCAAATGGGAATGGCTAGCTAGGAATAGGTACGTGGACCATGGGCCCAGTCGCGAAATAAGCCTGATTTAGAAGAACGACGAGGAAGTATTTTTGGGCTAGTATGGACTGATCTTCGGAACTCGAGCCGGACGATCGTGTCCACGGAACTAGCGATAATTCCCCTCGTTCTCTCGACAATCGAGCTTGTCGCGAATCGGACAACCCGAGGTCGATACGCGTAATCCCTAAACGGCCGCCCGTTAGTGAGAGATTTGGGAATTTGAATTTGTCGAATTCAATCGTGAAATTTAGTCCGGAGTTCGAGGCCGACTTTCGAGGACTACGGGATGATTTTTTTGTGAGGACGACATCAAAAATATGCTGGCCACTTAGGTATAGAACTTATATGGTCGAAATTTGGCAAATCGACCCGGTACCGGAACTTAATGTCGTTTTTACCCTCGAGCCCCTTCATATTCCGAATTTTGGAGTTTCAAGACCTCTAACTCTCTCATTCATTCTCTCATTAACTCTCTCATTCATTCTCTCATTCACTCTCTCATTCACTCTCTCTCATTCATTCTCTCATTTACTCTCTCATTCACTCTTTCCCTCACTCCCTCTCTCTCCTTATCTCCGACTCTCCCTCTCATTCTCGGCCAAGAGAGAGCCGAGAAACGCCGTCCACAGCCGATCCCGCCACACCACCGGGACGCCTCCGCCGACCGCCGCCGGACTCGCCGCTCACCGCCGCTCTTAGGAATCGTGCCGCCGGTTAAACCGTTTACCGGTGATCGGCCGCCATTCCTCGTCGTCCCGAACTCAAATTAAGTGAGTGTATTCCTCTAAGCCCTAATTAGGACGATTATGCGCTCTAGATGGGATTAGGGGCTGTGTATGGTTGGTTTTGTGGTTGTATAATCTTGATTTGCTTAATGGTGCAAGTTTGATGATTTTCGGATTTCTGATTGTTACTGTACCTCTGTGCTTTATTAATTTTTTTGTGATCATTGTAGGCCGAATCTGAGAAAGTGTTCTTCACGGAAATTGTTCCCAACATCTTTAAGTATAACATACTTTAAATTCAGAATTTTTGGAATTTGTTTGGGGTCATTCGGAGGTCAGTCTTCAGACCGTCACAAAACTGCCCGATTTACTGTTCACCCGACCTTTCTGTCTTTCCGAATTTTTATAAAATTTTCCAGACCTTATTTCAACAAACTTCCTTCACAAAACTTGTTAAAGACACTTTTTCCTATGACATATAAAAATTTCAGGGCTTTCCAAAATGATTTGGGTACTGAATGAGTTATATTTTTGATGGTCTGAGGGGCTGTTTGAGCGAACTGGGTTTTGTCCGGCTTTGAGTGTCAAAACGAGGTGCTTACGGTTGGAACTGGGTTTCGAGTTCTTCACAGAAAATGTTTATCAAGATGTTTTGTACAACATATCCAAATTTCATAATTTTTGGAATTGATTTTCTATTTATTTCAAATGGATTTCTATTGCTGTGTAACTGCCCAGTTTGAACTCGATTTTGTATATTCTCGGTTTTTCTCTCTCGGACTGATTAGTTGCTGTCCATGCCGGGAATTTAACGGTCCAATTAACGGAAACTAGTGGATTAACTTGATTGGAGTGCCGGGATGGCCGGAGTGATTGAATTGCACGTTGGTTTGATAATCATGATAAATTGAGAATACCATGTCGCATGTTCGTGTGATCGACAATGTGGTATGTGATTGGTGAATTATCAATGTACGTCATAAGTGCCATAACCACGTGTGATGCCCCGAATTAATTGATTGGGCTAACTGAGCATATGACGTGGATCATTGATCATGATACGTTGGCATTGAATTGCTTGGACATTCTGCCGTGGTACATTGCACCAACATTCGTGTGCGAAATTGCATGGCCACGCATTATGCATGCAGAGTGTGAGGCTTGTATCGAAATTGTGCGGGAGTGCGTGTTTGCCATGGACATGTGATCACCTAATCATACCCTGATGCGTTTACGCGGGGTTCAGATAAAACCGGTTGTGTGAATGTGTGATCACCTTTCGCCCTGATGCGTTTACGCGGGGTGTGCCGTCCTCATGCACTTTGGAGCAGGACGATGCCCGGTTCGTCCGGAAGACGACCAACCTGATGCGTTTACGCGGGCTCTGGTTCGTAAAGGAGATCGGTGTTGCGCCTGATGCGTAAGGACGCGGGCTAGAGACACTGGGCCTGGGGCGTCTTTACGCTGGCCACGGAGTGTTGTGATTGCTCGGTTCGTCCGGAAGACGACCATCCTGATGCGTTTACGCGGGCTCTGGTTCGTAAGGAGATCGGTGTTGCGCCTGATGCGTTTTGACGCGGGCTAGAGACACTGGGCCTGGGGCGTCTTTACGCTGGCCACGGAGTGTTGTGATTGGCCTTCGGGTCGTGATCTTTGGATCGGATCTTCGGATCGGGCCTTCAGGTCGAGTTAACAAAATGAATGGTTAACGTGTGATGCATAGTGCCTGATTATGTAATGGAATCCGTTGGGCATGGTATGGGACGTGTCTAAGTAGATTCTATTCTATAATCGGAACACGAATGGAACATTATGCCGGGAGTGCCATATGAGTTAAATTGCAAGCATGATAGTTAATGACATTTGCATATATGTGAATGCACGAGACAGTGTGTGGAATTATGCGATTCGGTGATCTCTATTCGGAACCAGCACTAAAGAGTTTGAGCATGCGTGTGACGTACGCTTGATCGGGAGTGCCGTTCGTGGAATGCGATATTATGAGATTGTCTAACCTGCAAGGTCATTGAAATGCCGATTTAGGCCTACGTGCCTAAGTCATTCTTGTATGTGTATGATTGTTTTTCCCGTCAGGAGATGCATGTTAGCCTAATTTAGGTTTAGGGGTTGTCACTCACTGAGAAGTGTCTCACGGTTTATATAACCCCAACCTTTCAGACCCACGCCCGTGACGATGCCAAATCCCCCAGTGCGGTTTGGAATCCCCGTCGAGTTCGAGCAAAATATCCAGTGGGGAATGGGGATGTTTATCTTAGGCATTATACATTGATAGGAGTAGATGTGGGTACGACCAAGCAGGAGACGCACGAGTATGTAGCATGGGTTCATATGGATTGTACGAAGCCGCCGAGGATGAAGAGCTAGGAGGAGTGAACTACGAACCAGCAGTTGGGGATCGAATCGTGGAGCCGATGGAGGTTGACGATATTGAGCCAATAGACACCGAAGAGTCCAAGGAGGAGAAGGAGGATCCCAGCGAAGACCTAGAGTTATCAGAAAGTTCATCAGAGTCTAACGGTTCCGATTCCGATTGGGCGCCTTAGGCTAGAATTAGCCTTTTTGTGAGGGTAGACACTTTTTGAATTTTAGGCCCTCTCCCTTTTGTCGCAGTGGATTCCCTAGTCTCTTAGCCTCTTGCCCATGTTGACATTTCTATGGTTGTGCACGTTGTTTAGGTTTTCCTTATGTTGCTTCCCTGGTTCTCATATTTGTTTTGTACTGGTGTTTTAATTATCGTTTCCGCATGTGCCTTATGTTTTGTTATGGGAAAAATGGGTCGACGACGACTCCTGGGACGTCGTATCATATACTATATCGACCCTCGAGCGGGATGTTGCGTGCCGTGGAGTTCGGGGCGTGACACAGAGGGCCTAGGTCGGAGGTAAGGTTAATTATGAATTGTATTTCTATGTTTGTTGTGGATTGCCTGTTAGGAGGATGCATGTTTGCCTAGCCTAGGTTTAGGGGTTGTACTCGCTGAGATTTGTCTCATGGTTATTTTAACCCACCTTTTTTCAGACCCCCAGTGTAACATCCCGAAATTCGACTCAATCTCCGGAATAAATAGAACGAGTCTTATTCAATATTTCATTTTTGTAAGTCTCGCCTGGAGCTGATCACTCTTGGGATACTAACCAAATGGGAATGGCTAATTAGAAATAGGTACGTGGACCAGGGATTCAATCGCGAATTAAGCCTGATTTTGAGGAAAGGCGAGGAAGTATTTTGGTCCAGTGTGGACTAATCTTCGGGAGGATAATGGACTCGGTTTGGCCGAGGCCAACGATGTATGATCGGATGGCAGGTGATTCTGCAAGACCGAGAATACACGTGGCCAACCAGTCCCGAACTTAAACCAAACGATCGAGTCTCTGGAACTAGCGATAATTCCTCTCGTTCTCTCGACAATCGAGATCGTCGTGATTCGGACAACCCTAGGTCGATATGCGTAACTCCTAAACGGCCGCCCGTTAGTGAGAGAATTGAAAATGTAAAATTTGGCAAATTTGATTGTGGAATTTAATTCGGACTTCGAGGCCGATTTTCATGGATTACGGGATGGTTTTTATGAGGACGACGTCGAATTATGTTGGCCACTTATATATATGGTTAATACTGTCGAAAAATGGCAATTCGACCCGGTATCGGAAGAAAATGACGGATTTGCCCTTGAGCCTTTTGGTATTCCGAATTTTGGAGGTTTTTAGGGGATTTGTTTATTAGTTTTTGTGGGGATGTGACAAGCCCTAGAGTGATGACACTTGTCATCATCCCTCTTCCCCATGTGTGCCCATCATTGCTTGTCCATTTTTCTTTCTCACCTCTTGGACTTCCCCATGCAACCCTTTTCCTTCTCACCTCTCTCTCTTTCACTCTTTCTTTCTCTCCTCTCTCCCTCTCTCTCCCTCTCTCCCTCCCACGCCGGCGAAGCCTCACCATGACCGTCCATCCTTCCGTCGAGCTCGGCCGCGCCACCAGCTCGCCGCTGAGACTACCACCGCTCACCGCCGTCTCTCTCTCTCTCTCTTCCGTTCGTTTCACCCTTCCCTCTCCGACTCCTCTCCGTCTTGGTTGCATGCAGGTGTTAATGTCGGACCGCCGAGGAGGAGGCCGACTATTTGTCTTCCCGCCGAGGAGCACCGCTGCTGCCCCTTGCTGTGGACGCTGCTGCTGCCTTCACCACCACCTCACTCTCTCCCTCTCCTGTCTGTCACCACCACCACCAGCTCATTCACTCTCTCTCTCCCTCTCTCTTTCCCTCTCTCGGCCGGGTGAGCCACCGGCGCCGGAGCCACTCGCCGCCGCACGCCACCGCCGGAGCCGCTTGCTGTCCACACTACCGCCCCTCACCGACTTTCCCCTCACCCTCTCAACGTTCTTTCTCTCTCTTCATTCGGTGCCAAGGACACCGGGACGCCGCCGCCCTTCGGAGCCGCGCCGTCCACGCCAATCGCCGAGCGCTGCCGTGAGTGGCTGCTGTCCACCGCCGCTCCGCCGTCCGTCCGCCTCCCTTGCCGTGAGCCGACAGCCACGCCGACCGTGAGCCGCCGCCCGTGGAAGCTGTGAACCGCCGGCCGCCGCTCGCCGTCACCCCTTTGGAATTGTTGCCGCCGATTTCATCGTTCACCGGTGATCGGCCGCCGTTCCTCGTCGTCCCGAGCTTGGATTAGGTGGGTGTGAACCTCTAAACCCTAATTAGGACGATAATGCATTTTAGCGGGTTTAGGGTAGTATTATTAGTGGTCGAATGGTGACGATTAAGGGCATATATGGAATAGTAACTTGAGGGAGAATGTCGGGAGAATGTTGATGGGGTACCGAGTGGAATTAGAGGTGGATTGGAGGCCGGAATGAAGTGATTTAGCTGCTGTCCACATCGGAACTTATTGACTAATTATCGACAAGTTTGAGAATTAGCTTGATTAGGGTGCCGGGATTGCCGGGGTGATTGGATTGGTTGTTGATTTATTCAACTGTGATGATCTGAAATTGCCATGTTGCATGCTTGTGTGGCCGACCATTGTGGGGTGTGATTAATTATTGATTTATACGGAAATCATGATGCCCGAGTAAGTTGTAAGTGCCAATTTTGTGTGTGGTGCCCCACGGTATTAATGGGCCAATTAAGTATGCGACGTGAATTGTTTGAGCATGAATTCGTGGCGTTGAACTGTATTATATGTTGTGGAACAATATGCTCATTGTACATCGCACCATCATTCGTGTGCGAGATTTGCATGGCCACGCATAATGTCTGCCGAGTATGAGGCTTGTGTCGAAATTGTGCGAGAATGCGTGTTTGCCATGGGTTTGTGATCACCTAATTATACCCTGATGCGTATTACGCGGGGTTCAGATAAAATTTGATGTGCGAATGTGTGATCACCTTTCACCCTGATGCGTGTTACGCGGGGTGTGCCGTCCTCATGCACTTTGTAGCAGGACGATGCCCAGTTCGTCCAGAAGACGACCAACCTGATGCGTTTTACGCGAGCTCTGGTTCATAAGGAGATCGGTGTTGCGCCTGATGCGTTTTGACACGAGCTAGAGACACTGGGCTTGGGACGTTTTTACGCGGGCCACGGAGTGTTGTGATAAAGGAAAAGAAATCATACGTCCCTGCCAAGATTGCAGTAAAGAATAATTGAACATTTACATGCATTTATACGCCTGGGCTAGTGTGCGAGTATGTACGATCCGGTGATTCGCATGCGAGACTGACACTCAAGATATTGAGCATGCGTATGACTGGGAGTGCCGCGTATGTGATGTGATATTATCAGTTTATCTAACCTGTAGGGTCATTGAGAATGCCGGTTTGGGCCCAAGGGCCTAAGTCATCCTTGTGTGTGATTTTGTTTACCCGTCGGGAGATGCATGTTAGCCTAATTTAGGTTTAGGGGTTTTTCACTCACTGAGAAGTGTCTCACGGTTTTTATAACCCAACCTTTCAGACCCACGTCCGTGACGATGCCGGATGCCCCAGTGCGTTTTGGGATCCCTGTTGAGTTCGAGCATACTATGACCGCACACCCCGTAGGGAATGGGGATGTGTATCTTAGGCATTATTCCCTAATAGGAGTAGATGTGGGTACGACACATCCTGAGACCCATGAGTATGTAGCGTGGTGCTTCTGAGACCGTTTTGGAGACGAGTATGGACCTCTCCGTACTATGGATGTCCCGTTTACCGTAGTGGGTGAGTTGGATCCGCAGTGTCCGGATGGAGACATCATGGATGCTGACATGGGTTCGGAGTGGAGCATGGGTTCTTATGGTGTGTACGAGGCTACTGAGGATGAGGTGCTAGGAGGAGTAGACTAAGAGCCAATAGTGGAGGACCTGGTTTTAGAGCCGATGGATGTTGACGAAGCCGAGCTGATGGATACCGAAGAGTTTGAAGAGGAGAATTCCAGCGAGGACTTAGAGTTACCGGACAACTCATTAGAGTCTGACGATTCCGATCCCGACTGGGCGCCCTAAGCTAGACTTAGTCATGTTATGAGGGTAGACACTTTTTGGAATTATAGCCCTCCTTTCTTTTTGCAGCTTTTCCTCCTAGCCACTTGTCCCTTTTGACCAATGGTAGCAGTTGACAAGACCTTTTGTTGCACCTCTCCTTTTTATTACTGTTTAAATGGATATTGTAAGAATGTTTCTAATGGTTTTATGGATTTATAAGTTGTCTAAAGTTTTCCTTGTGTTGCTTTCCTGGTTCTCATATTTATTTTTTGTATGGGTGCTTTAATTATTGCTTCCGCATGTGCCTTATGCTCTGTTATGGGAGACGAGTCGGCGACGCGTCCTGGGACGTCGCACCATATCGACCTATGCGTGGGATGTTGCGTGCCGTGGAGTTCGCGGCGTGACACCCAGCCCTGAGCATGGCAAAGCCACCGCCTCTTTCTGGGATCCTTATGCAGATCCATCGTACAACGAGAATCTTCCCCTCAGGAAATGGGGAATTGTATGTTCGTTATCGTTCAGTCGTATTTCGTGAATGTGAGTGAGTACTTCTACGAGGTTCAGGAATATGTAGCTTGGTGCCTGAGAGACGCAGACGGAAACATTGGGCGACCCCTCAAGACATTTGACGTCCCAGTAGATATAGATGGGGTGATGATACCTCATATGGTTGATGGCGAGGTTGTGGATCCCCCGACCGCAGAAGAGCCTGTAGCTATGAACCAGGAGCCAGAGGTTTGGTATGACGACCCCAAGCCGATGGATGAGGAGGTCAAGCTGGAGCCGGAGCCCATGGACCAAGACTCGGGCGAAGACAGAGACGTCGCTGAGTTGGGATCGGATGTAGAGATAGGATTAGATGAAGAGTTAGGTTTGTACTTGGACCCGGAGTTGGAGATGGATTCGGAGGATGAGTAGGTAGCTGCCCAGATCACAGAGTTGGAGGAGTCCGAGCCAAGCGAGAGATCTTCATAGGAGTCATCAGAAGAGCCTGCTGAGTCTTTAGACCCGGATTGGGAACCTTAGGATAGGCTGGAGGTTTAGCAGTGGAGGTCGTCTCTTTTTATCTGTGGTCCTCTTCATAGGTCTAGCTGACTCACCCTAGCCTCCTGTACCTATCGCGACCTAAAAATTTTTCTTTTCGAGCTAATGGATTATTAAGACTAAGCTTAACTCGGGCCCTCCCAAGTCCTACCAATTCGCAACTTAGGGTTTAAGTTGTTAACATATAAATGTTTTCATACTTGGAGTTGCTACTAATCAATTTGTGGTATGTTGATAAGAAACCTAAATAAAACATAGGGAGATATGTTTTATTTCTACGAACCAGAGATTCTAAGCCCGGGGGCTTAATTACGCTAGATCTAGTCTAACGTTCTTTCAGTACCATTTCCTTTTCAAAAAAAATTTATGCATATAGTTTGGATCCATTTCAACTTAGTCACTAACATATGAGGTGTTCATGCGGGTGCGCAAACCACCAATTTAACACCCAAGAAAGCATTAAATAAATTGTAAGATTGGAAGAATTACTTACCTCGAAGCAACGTAAGCATCTGCATTGTTAGCTAGAAAATCACATCAACAATCATAATATGATTTCTAATTAACAAGCAATTCACTCAATTTTTTGGATTTTCACTTATTTAAATGAAATCTAATCTATATGCAATGACGTGCAAAAATTGACATGCGAATTAATGCAACCTAACATGCAAACTATATGACATGCAACGATGTGACCTAATTCTAATGACAAGCAAATGGTTTATTTTTGGTATTTTTCAAATGAAATTCGGAATTAAAATAAATGCCTAAATTAACATGCAATCTACTCTAATTTAATCTATCTTAAAATGACTTATTTTTGGGATTTTTGTTAAAATTCTAAATTAAAAATTATCCTAACATGAATCATTGAGATCAAGATAATATCTAAATCAAACTAGGAAATAAATTACTCTAATTCCTAATTTAAATTAAAAATTATTCTATCTACTTATTCAAAGAAAGTTATTCTAAACCTATCCTAAACATGCATCATTATCTTCTAATATGATCAATTCAAATCCTAACTAATCTTTTTTGAATTTTCTTTTTTAAAGCAAAGCAATTAAACAAACAGATAAATACCACGATAAAAAGCAATCCATGCAATCCGCAAGATTTGTCTCAAACTCAGATTAGGCAAAGAAATCAAAATAATGGTCATATCTATAGGGTTATAGATATTGATGGAAAGTTGACTGTTCAAATTTGGAAAGCAGATAAAATTCATTATCGTATCCAAGTGATTATGGATAGGATAATAATTTTTCGTATCACCGCGTATCGTACCTTAGAGATAAGGTCGGATAGTCATTCAGATACGTTGCTGAATTAGGAAAATTTCCTAATTTTGAATGTTTTCAAATATTGCAGACATATAAAAATTATCCTAAGATATCTAATTATCCACCAAATATTCATGAAATATTCTAAACATTCAAACTAGGAAATTAAATATTTCAGAAAAAAATTCAAATAATAGTCTTACCTAATTTCAAAATATTTCCAAACTTGGAATTCGATTCAAGATAGGGTTTGCGGATCACGACAACGACGGCGGCAGCACGGCGTCGGGACGGCTGATGCGTGCATGGGAAGTGACTCCGAACAGAAAATTTCAAGACTGCACGATTCCAGAAAAATGGGCGTAACTTCCTCAATACAAGTCGGATTGACCCGATTCCAAAAGCCACAAATCAAGGACTTGTAGATCTACAACTTTCGTGTTTTGAGTTTCCACAAATAAGCTCTGTGGAGTGAGCAATTCTGGGAGGAAGTGGATGAGGCACTGTGTTTGTGGGGATGTTTGTAACTCGAAGGATATGGAAGGTCTATCACCTAAGCCTAAAGGCACAAGCCACCAGCCAAGGATAAAGGACCGAGATAATTGCAGTTCACCACCAAGGCTTAAAGGAAATTCCACCGACCAAGGATAAAGAATTGTTTGATTCACCACCAACGACGTTGGATAAAGAATCGAGATAATAATTCAACTCACAAAGAGGAATTTTCATTTGTTCAACTCCGTCCCTTACAAATGAGAATATGTCTCATTATATAGATATTAGACTCAAAATTGAAAACAACATGGGAACTACCCAAACATTAAAGACTAAACAAGACTGAAATAGCATTAAAGGTCTAGGAACTAGGGAATGCAATAAACAACATGGGGACTAGGAGTCTTAACTCTTCAGCCTTCAAAATTCTAGGAACTAGGGAATGCATTAAACAACATGGGGACTAGGAGTCTTAACTCTTCAGCCTTCAAAATTCGTCCACCAATAATAACCAGCAAATATCCACTTCCAAAGAGCATTAAATCACTACGGAACTTATTCTGAATAACTCCCTTTTGATATAGCATC
The DNA here is from genome assembly GCA_031216185.1 of Syzygium aqueum. Taxonomy (NCBI): domain Eukaryota; kingdom Viridiplantae; phylum Streptophyta; class Magnoliopsida; order Myrtales; family Myrtaceae; genus Syzygium; species Syzygium aqueum. Next base: position 21,328,774 of record CM062238.1, read on the forward strand.
GATCAACAACGAATTTTGATATTGGTATCAGCATTCCTTAACCCATCGAAGCAAGTTGTAACCGAAGTTAGTCTTGGTATGAATAAGTACCGATAGTGTTTGTTTTGCCGAAGGAATCTGCTCAGGACTTAAGGATTGATCAGTAGTCTCGGATGCTCCTGCATCAACGGCGGCGGCTCATGGCAGTGGGCGGTGACGGTGGCTTCAGTGTGGCTTGGCTCTCGGTGAACCTGCAAAATTTAACTCAGTTTTGGCCTTAAGTATGGATACGTTTCAGCGAACTCGTCCGTCTTCCTCCCGATGGACTGAAGATAAGCCAAGGTTTGCTAATGAATGGCTCGGCTAGGCTGCCTCCTGATGATTGGTGGAACTTTTGGTGCAGGATGATTGTTGGTGCTATGGCTTGCTTGAGGGACACCTAAAGGAGCAACGAGGAAGCCACGACTGAATGGTTTGTGTGTAGGTTGACTCCTCATATATTTGACCGTGGAATGTCAAGGCTTGCTTGACATGTCGGTGACGAGCAGAGCATCACTGAATGAAGAACAGTAATAGAGAAAACTCACGAAGAACAGCAATAGCAAGAGTGAATGGTCGGATTGGGGCAGTAAGTCGTCGGATAAGCTCGGATCAGTTGACTTGTCGAGGTAGCAAGCACGGTGACTGGGTGGCTTCATCGGCAAGGGACGTGTGTCGCGACGACGGTGGGCGATGATGGTACTATGCGGTGGCGCGAGAAACGACGGGACCAGCAGTGGCGATGTAGCAACACCGGTCTCCCTCTCTCTCTTTCTCTTTTGCTCTCTATAAAAATTCAGATCTGAAATTCTCGTCCCCAAAAAAAATCTGACCTAATGACATATTTATAATGTTAATCTAGGTCAATTAGATGAGCTTGCTAGTCCTAATGGCCTTAGGCTTTAGTTACTATTTAATTTCATTTAATTCTAAGCGGGCTGAATTAATTTGGGCTTTTATTTAATTAAACTTAATGGACTAAATTAAGCTCAAATTAAAACAACTAAGCCCGTTTGACTTGCGATTTCCAACCCTTGCCTTCCGAATGAGCTGAGTCTCATTCGATGAATTTTAAGCTCGCTTGCCAACACCGGTCCGATGCGGAATGCAATTATCCTAAATGGACCTAAACTATATGCTATGCAATTTTAATATTTTTGTTTAGGGGTAAAAATTTTAATCCCTAATTTTCTATGCAAATTACGACTAAATAATCAACAAAATTTAGGTGTCAACATCTGCCCCTCTTTGAATGTGAGTTCGTAGCAGAGTTGCATTCAAAGACTAAATGATACCTAAATTTGACCATGCAAATGCAATAAATGATATTTTTGTCGAGATTATAAGTCTCATTTTTTAATGCAATAAGAAATGATGCATGCTAATAAAAATGTACCTGAAGCTTCTTACCTTGCAAGAGTGGTAGCGTAATTCGAGACATGACTCTGATTCTGTGGGTTGTTTGGCAAATGCTTGGGCTCAGTCCCAAAGGTATTGCCTGACAAACTGTTTAGGGAATTCCGGTGTCCTGCAATTCAATCAAGACATGAGAAGAAAACTCGAGGCATCTAGTTATTGTCTGAAGTGCCTAAGAAAAAGGCTCAACAAAATAGAGTTCATTCCTATTTTAACGAAATACCTATATCTTCCTCATAGGTACTCGTTAAAGTTTAGCCGTCATGCCTTGATATCGTCGTAGGTGTTTAATGGGGGAGTTTGTCCAATTTGTATAAATATTCCGACCTTTACAAGATACCTATACCTTCCTCATATGTACTTATAAAGATTTGGCGTGCCTAGTTATCGTCATAGGCACGACACGGGGGAACTCTGGAAAGATTGGAAAATATTTCGACCTTTATGAGATACCTACACCTTCATCATAGGTACTAGTAAAGATTTAGCCACTGCACCTATACCTTCCTCATAGGTACAATGCGAAGGAACTTTCCAAGATTAAGAGAATATTCCGACCTTTACGAAATACCTGTACCTTCCTCATAGGTATTCGTAAAAATTTAGCCGCTCCGCCTATACCTTCCTCATAGGTACTTGTAAAGATTTGGCCGCTGTGCTTATACCTTCCTCGTAGGTACAATGCGGGGGAATCTTCTGAGATTGCATGAAAAATGTGTCTAACAAGACATCTAGTTATTATCTGAGATATTTGAAAGGACTTGATTGATAAATACCTGAATATCATCGCATGTACTTAACAATTTGGCAAACAAAGGGGGGTTAGCTCGAAAGTTCAAGAGTTCCTTGACAAAATACCTGGACATCATCAAAGGTACCTGAAAAGGCTTGATCAATAGATGCCTAGATATCATCAAAGATATCTAGAGATTGTAACAAAATGATCAAACATGAGGCCTAACGATTACTCGAATAGGTTTAAGGATACCTAGATAGTCATAGACATCCAAGGGATAGAGATATACTTACCTGGTGATATCTTTGAATCTTGAGGGCATGTCTCCTGCTGGACACGGTTTTAGGCAAGATGTAATATGCATTCGTGCACTATCAAGAACACATATACTCAGGCAATATGATTTCAATTGGTTTTCATGCATGACGATTTTGTCAAATCGGTACTACGAAACTTTACTGGGGAAAATCATGACAAGACAAACTGGATTCACAAGCAGGTGTCTTGAAAATGTCAAATGAGGGACTTCTGATCTGAAGGGGCTTTCACTTATTCTCATCAAAAAGGCTGATTTATGAGAATCACTCTATCTCGCCATCATCACATTGACACGGGTCTGAGTATTCTCGCAAGCGATACGACCTTACCAATCCAAGAGATCTTTGCTAGGAATATAACATGGGCTTGGTCAATGGCTTAGCAAAAGGAGACTCTTTGAGTCGAGGCTATTGAAAGAAAATATTTCGTGATCGTCTCCGGGTTTACAAGTCAAGAACCCTGTAAAATGAGATAGAAATGGACTTGCTTGCACTTCTTCCAGCTAAGCTTATAAACATCCGAATCCTAGTCAGTTCAAGTGCCCTAATCTGAAGAGACTTTGCAAGGGACGTAACGTGGGCTAGGCTCATGGGTTGAGAAATGAATGGATCATTAGGCTCAAAATGTACATAATTGGGGTGAATAAGTTGGTGATCATCTTGGCATTATCACCAGTCTTCTTTTTTGCTAGGGATTGTCTCCTCGATAGATGTTCTATTGGCTTCGAGAGTTCGTCACTTGATACTTTTTGAGATTTGTAGGACTACTGCTCCATTGGGGATTTTGACATGCCTTGACATTTTTCTAAAGGTCTCCCCTTTTTTTGACCTTTTTTAAGGGTATTGGCCCTACTTTTACTAGGCACACTGCTTTTTCTTACCCTTCCCCTTGTTTTTTGATTGATACATGCTGCTGACAATGTAAACACTGGCCAACTATGTCTGACTAAATGACCCGCCGTTTGAACTTTCAAGGCTTTTTGTCTTCGATCGACGCTCCGGAATACGCTGCTTGAACAATGATGACTTTTGCCTTGCCCCAGTATAGGGGATGATCACCAACTAGGTTTAAAAATCGAATTTGCAGGCTCAATTGGGCTTAGCAAAGGATAAAGTGTGTATAGGATAGAGAAAAACAATTGCTCTTCATCATCCTAAAGCACTTGAACTTTCGTATGAATTCATCTGAAAAAGCAACACTCGAAGATTGATGCAAGTGAGAGCAAGAAAATTTCTACTCATTTTTCACCTTATGATACTGACTTACCTCCAGTTTACCCCGATGTGAGGTGGTTCTTGACAGGGGTAATTTGAAAAGACTTCTCCAAACATTTAGGCTCAAAATGGCGAAACAATGGATAACTTATATGTTTAAGGTAGAGAAATGAAATGCCTCTTTGTCATTTTGGTCATCGTACCTTTTGCGAGATAACTCTTTACCTTGCAGACATGGAATTTTTTCAACTCAACTCACTAAGGATTAGTACATGGGACTTTGTATAGGATAAGGCATGCCTTCCATTACTCCGATGTACCTCATTTGACACATTCAATTCATTCAACATGAATTATCATATTGTCCAAATAGATTTCCTCTTTAAAGTCAATGATACAGATCGACAAAATAACCATGCAGAATTTAAAGCCAATGCAAATATCTTAACTTGAAATTGATTGAAACCATTTATTCATCAATGAAATGCTTGTAATTTAAAATTAAACACTTGAAAACTTTTGCTGAAAAATGTTAGACTTTATCAAGGGTAGTACATCTTCACAGCATCAGAATTAACAAGAGTAGAGAACTCACGACCATCCATTTCTGCGAGAATCAGGGCACCTCCGGGAAGCACCTTCTTAACTACATATGGACCGATGTAATTTGAGGCAAATTTACCTCTAGGAACAGGGAAGACTGGCAGCACCTTCCTTAGGACTAGATCATTTACCTCGAAGTGTCTTGGACGCACTTTTTGGTTGAAGGATCTAGCTACCCTCTGCTGATAGATTTGACTGTGGCAAATAGCTTTCAATCGCTTTTCATCAATTAAGTTCAACTGCTTATGCCTTTGTCACATCTATTCCGCTTCAGACAAGTCTACCTGAGATAAGACTCGCAGGAAAGGGATCTTTACTTCAATGGACAGGACTGCTTCCATGCCATACATCAAGGAAAAAGGGGTTGCCCCAACAGAGGTTCGGATCGAAGTCCAATACGCCATTAGTGCAAACGGCAATCTTTCATGCCAGTCACGATAGTTTTAAGCAGTTTTGGCCAGGATCTTCTTGATGTTCTTGTTAGCGGCTTCCACTGCCCCATTCATCTATGGACAATAGGGAGATGAATTTAGATGTTGGATCTTGAACTCGTTGAACAACAAGTCTATGAACTTGTTGTTCAAATTCGTCCCATTATCGATAATAATAGCTTCGAGGACACTATAATGAGCGACTATGTCTCGTCTGATGAATTTTACAACATTCATTGCAGTGACATTTACATAAGATGCCGCCTCAATCCACTTGGAGAAATAATCAATTGTGACTAAGATAAATCGGTGTCCATTCGATGCCTTAGGATTAATTTGGCCAATTACATCGATGCCCCACATTGAAAAAGGCCATGGCTCGGACATATGATGTAATTCCATCTGGGGAACATTTATCTTATCCCTGTAAACTTGACAGAGATGGCATCTTCGAACGTGTTGAATGCATTCACTTTCAAGACTGAGCCAATAATAACCCAACCTCATGATCTTCTTAGTTAATATGTGGCCATTCATGTGTAGACCACATACTCTCTCGTGTACTTCTTGCATGATTCTAGTAGCTTCAGCTGCTTCTACACACCTTAATAGAATCGAATTATAGGATCTTTTGTACAGCTTTTCACTACTGACAAAGAATTTTGAAGCCATTTTCATTATGTACTTCCTGTAGGCCGGAGTGCTTCCCTCATGAAATTCTTGTCTCTGGATGTAACTCATGATATCGTAATACCATAGCTTCTTGTCAGGTTCTCTAGTCACAACCATGCAGTAAGCCGGTTTTGTTAGAACTTCAATCTTCAAGGGTTCTACCTCTATTCCACCAGTCACTTGCAGCATGGATAATAACGTAGCTAGCGCATCAGCAAACTGGTTATGGGATCTCGACAAGTATTCAAAGGAGATGTCTTTGAATTCCTCTATGATTTCTTTGAGATATTCATGATACAATACTAATTTAGTGTCTCTCGTCTTTCATTCTCCTACAGTTTGGAGAATAATTAGAGCGGAATCACCGAACACTTTCAACTTGATTATCCCCATTTCCACTACGGCTTGGAGTCCGAAGATGCAAGTCTCGTACTCAGCTATGTTGTTGGTGCACGGGAATATCAATTTTGCTGATATTGGATAATATTGCCCATCTGGGGATATTAAAACTGCCCCAGTGCCGAAACCAGCTAAGTCTACAGCTCCATCAAAAAACATGATTCATGTGTCTTCCTTTATTATCAAAATGCGATCTTCTGGAGAATATCCATCATCATCCAAGGTTTCAGGCCACATCAACAATTACTCGCCCTTTAATTGACTTCTGTGGTATCATTTGGACATCAAACTCTGAAATTAAAATCTGCCATTTGGCCAGCTTTCCTACCAAAATCGGTTGATCAAGTAAATAATTGATGGGATCATTCTTAGTCACAAGAAAAGTCTGATGATGCAATGTATATTGCCGCAGCCTATGGAGCACCCACACTAGTGCAGCACAAGTCTTTTCGGCTTCTGGATATTTCAACTCCAAGACGGTAAACTTCTTACTTAAGTAATAAATGGCTCGCTCTTTTCCATCTTTAGGATTTTTCTAGGCTAGCATTACACCCAAAGACTCGCTATGAATCGTGAGATAGAGGATCAAAGGTTGGCCTGGCATTGGTAGGACCAGCACTGGGGGTTTCATCAAGTACTGCTTTCAGTTCATTAAATGCTTCCTAGCAATTATCGTCCCATTCCACTTGAGCATTCTTCCTCAAAAGTTTGAAGAATGGCTTAGTAGTTTCGGAGAGCTGGGAAATAAAGCGGGCTATGTAGTTCAATTTACCCAAGAAACTCCGCACTTCTTTCACGGTCGATCGGGGTTGCAGCTCACATATGGCCAGGAGTTAAACTTCAGTGCCCTTACTGCTTACCACGAACCCAAGTAACTTGCCAGGAGTTACTCCGAATATGCATTTCGCTGGATTGAGACGGAGTTTAAACTCACGGAGTCGATCGAACAACTTCTTTAGGGTATTAACATGACTCTCTCCGGGTCGAGACTTGGCAATCATGTCATCGGTATAGATCTCAATCTCCTTATGCATCATATCATGGAAAAGAGTCACCATTACTTGTTGATATATTGCCCCGGCATTTTTAAGGCCAAAAGGCATGACCTTATAGTGGAATGTTCCCCAAGGAGTGATGAACGATGTCTTCTCCTTGTCGCCGTCCTTCATTCTTATCTGATTATAGCCTGAGAAACCATCCATAAAGGAAAATAGCTCGAATCCAACAGTACTGTCTACCAGAATGTTTATGTGCGGTAATGTGAAGTCATCTTTAGGGCTAGTCTTGTTCAGGTCAATGTAATCGATGCAAACCCGGACTCGGCCGTCCTTCTTCATGACTGGCACAATATTGGCCACCCAGCTAGGGTATTGGATAATTTCGATGAATCCCACTTTCAAGAGATTCATGACCTCCTCTTTTATTTTCTTCGAAAGCTTAGGCTTGATTCTCTGTAGCCTCTGTTTATTGGACGGCATGCCAGGATTAGTAGGCTGGCCATGCTCAACAATAGAAGGGTTTAAACTCGGCATATTGGCATATGACCAGGCAAAGATGTCTTGATAATCCTTCAGCAATTTAACTAGGCATTTGGCTTCACCTTCGGGAAGGGTTGTTCCTATCTTCACTTCTTTGATTTCTCCAAAATCACGCAGGTTAACAATGACAGTATGGTCTGATGTGAGGACTTTGGGCTTTTCATTCCACTCTAAATCGCGTTGAATATCTGAGGAATAGTCGAGCTCGCCGGCATCATTGGGATCAAGCTCGGTTGTATATAATTCATCATGTTGGACCATTCCCATACCCTCATGTGTCACAAGATTACCCCTGAAACATAAACTAAGGGATTCAGAAGGACAAACAGGGCTAAACATTGCATTTTTTTTTGTGGAATTCTTTTCAAAAAAAGTTTTAACAAGAGGAAGCATGAAGAAGCCTCGGCCTTAGAATTCTCCTTAGACTATATTTTCTTTTATTGGTTGGATATCATCATTGGGCTGGTTTGATATACCTCAATATGCCCTTAAAAAACAAAAATAACTTGTAATTTCATTGATTATTTCAAAATGAATTACATTTATTGAATGAAAATTGCAACAATCAAGTCCTAGAAATGAAAAGTATTAGAAAGCAGCACCCAAGATGGGGCAAGTCCTAAAAAGTAGTAAAAATTCCCACGCAGGAGAGTGTGTGAAAAAGTAAAGGTATTACTCTTGTGGGCCAGTGCCCATTCCCTCCAATGGTCCTTTTTCAATAGCTCCAATGAAGCAATTATTGAATAGGGCAGTGATTCCATTCATTGCATCCTCAAATCTTCTGTCTTTAGAGGTATTGGATCATCCATACCTTCCCATACATCCAGAACAATGTCACGGGGGTTAACATAGAAGCTCGGGGGTGCTGAGTACTTCACGTAATAATCAAACTTGCTACTTGGTTGCCCCAAAATGTCGATCACCTCTTTCTCCTCACGCATCATTCTTGCAGGGCTTGGGAATATGGTGCGGATATATGGAGGCAACTGTCACGCCCCGACCTCCTCGGCACGCGACAACCCGCGCTCACGATGGTCGATATAGTACGACGTCCCAGGACATGCCGTCGTCGACCCAAATCCCAAACAATTCATAATACACATGCGGAAGCAAAATTTGAGAGAATCACCCAGACAATATATCTGAGAACACGGGAAGCAACACGGATAACACTGAGGTAACGTACACATCCATAATCCCAAAATTTGCCTGAAACATCCTTACATTAATTCAAAATAAAAACAACAACAACTGAGACGAGCACAATAAAAGAGTACTGCTGGTGGGTCAAGAGGCTAGTAACAAGGGGGGACCAACGGCTAAACAAAAAGGGTCCAAAATCCAAAAAGGTGTCTACCCTTGCAAAACCGACTAAGCCTAGCCTAGGGTTCCCAATCTGGATCTGAACCATCGGACTCGGACGGGCTGTCTGGTAACTCTGAATCCTCGCTAGGGGCCTCCTCCTCGGATTCCTCGGTGTCCATTGGTTCGGCCTCATCAACCTCCATAGGCTCCACTACCGGGTCCTCTACTGCTGGATCCTCCATCGGGAACTCATGATCTATACCACCCAACTCCTCATCCTCGGCAGGCTCGTACCAGGCGAAAGGACCTATAGTCTCATCCACACTCGTCTCGGAATCCACGACCTCACCGCTCGGGCATTGTGGGTCAAGCTGGCCTTCTATGGTGAATGGAACGTCCATCGTGCGGAGGGGTCCGAACTCGTCTCCCCAACGGTCTCGAAAACACCAGGCTACATACTCATGGACTTCGGGATGTGTCGTACCTACATCTACGGTAATCATGGTGTAATGCCTCATGTAAACTTCATTGTTCGCCACCGGGAATTCAACCATCGTATGCTCATATTCTATAGGGATCCCGAAGCGAATTGGAATGGGCGGTCGGTTCATGGGCGCTGGTCTGAAAGGTTGGGTTATGAAAACCGTGAGACACTTCTCAGTGAGTGAAAACTCCTAAACCTAAATTAGGCTAACATGCATCTCCTGACGGGAAAAATAATAGCACGCATATATAACAATGACTTAGGCCCGTAAGCCCAAATTGGCATATCAATGACCCTGCAGGTTAGATAATCCCATAATATTACAAATCACAAGCGGCATCCTCGACCAGGCGTACGTCACACGTATGCTCAAAACCTTTTTGTGACAATTCCAAATATGGTACACCGAGTCACACAATCCCGCACAATTTCTCATGCATTCAAATGCATGCAAATGCCACTAACTTGCCATGCCCACAATCCAAACTCCTATGGCATCTCGGCACAACTACCATTCGTGTTCAGATTATAGAATGAAATCTACTTAGACACGTCCCATACCATGCCCAGCGAATTCCATCACATAATCCAACACTATGCATCACACGTTATCCGTTTATTTCAATTATCTCGACCCGAAGGCCCGACCCGAAGGTCCCGGTCCAAAGACCAATCACAACACTCCGTGGCCAGCGTAAAGACGCCCCAGGCCCAGTGTCTCTAGCCCGCGTCCTTACGCATCAGGCACAACACCGATCTCCTTTACAAACCAGAGCCCGCGTAAACGCATCAGGATGGTTGTCTTCCGGGCGTACCGGGCATCGTCCTGCTCCAAAGTGCATGAGGACGGCACACCCCGCGTATTCCGCATCAGGGCGAAGGTGATCACACATTCACACAACCGGTTTTATCTTAACCCCGCGTAAACGCATCAGGGCATAATTAAGTGATCACATGTCCATGGCATACACGCATACTCGCATAATTTCCACAAGCCTCATACTCGGCATGCATAATGCGTGGCCATGCAACTCGCACACGAATGTTGGTGCAATGTGTCATGACATAATGTCCCGCACAATTCAATGTCAACATGTCATGATCAATGATCCACGTCATATGCTCAATCAACCTCATCAATTAATTCGGGGCATCACATGTGAAATTAGCACTCATGACGTATTCGGGCATCATTATGTACATTGGCAAACCACAATTCACATTCCACAATTGTCGGCCATAAGGACACACGGCATGGTAGACTCGATTACACCACAGTCGGCAACCCGACACATAACTCAATCATTCCGGCAATCCCGGCACTCAAGTCCATTCAAACCTCAATCTACCATCCAATTAGCCGATAAATTCAATGTGGACAGCAACTTAATTCAGTCATTCCGAGCTCAAATTTCTCTTCTAAACATGCTTCGTCACTTACTAACCATTTCCCGACACCTATCATTAACACCCAAATTTATACGAACTCTAATCAATACTAACCGACTAACCGACACCCTAAGCCCATCTAGAAACGCACAATTGTCCTAATCGGGGTTTAGAGGTTTCCACCCACCTCAATCCAAGCTCGACGACGGGGAATGGCGGCCGATCACCGGTGAACGGTGGAACCGGCGGCACAAATCCCAAGGGCGGCGGTCCGGCGAGCGGCGGCCGGCTGACCACAGCAGCCTCGGGTGGCGGCTCACGGTCAGCTGAGCTTCTGTTCACGGTGAGGGGAGGCCGGACGAGCTGCTGGTTGGTCCGACCAGCGGCTGGACACGGCGGCGCACGGCGGTCCGGCGACCTACAGCAACTCCGGCAGTGTCCCACCGTCGGCGCGGTTGCTGAACAGGGAGAGGGGACGGCGGACGAGCTGCTGAACGGCCCCCGGACGGCTGCTGCTCACGGCGGTGCACGGCGGTCGCGGTGAACAGCGAGCGGTCCGGCGACGGCGGTCTGCTCCGGTGAAGGGGACTGAACAGAACAGTGAGTGGCGGAGGAAAACAGAGAGGGACGGCGAAGGAAAGGGCAGTGGACGGCCACCACAGCGGCGGCGGACGGCGGCGTGCAGCGGCGAACGGCTTCGGCGGGGGTTTACCCCTGCATGCAGCCGCGGAGAGAGGAGCGGCGGTGTGGCTGTTCTGGCGGCCACTCTACTGCATGCAGCCGGAATAAGGAGAGAGAGACGGCGGAGGAAGAGCAGCGGCGGCGGCCACAGCGAGCGGCGGCCGGCGGTGCTCCTCGGCGGAAGGCAAGCGGTCAGCGTGCTCCTCCTTGGCTGACCGGCGCCATTCCTCGTTGCATGCAGGCCGGAATGGGAGGTGACGGAGGTGAGACGGAGGGGACGGCAAGGGAACGATGGTGGTGGACGGCGGCGGCCTTGGCGGAGCGGTGACTAGCTCGGCGGAGGCGTGGCCGAGCTGACCTCGGCGTGAGGCCTCGGACAGCCGCGGACAGCAGGGGAGGAAGGACAACAGGGGCGGCTGACTGGCGGTGCGGCGAGAGGGAGGGGTTCACGGAGGCAGCACCGGCGGACAGGTGGTTCCGGCTGGTGACAGGCGGCGGCGTGAGGCCGGAAGGGGGAGAACGCGCGGTGGAGAGGGAGAGTGTGGCCGGCTGAGTGTGAGGGAGAGTGGGCGTGAGAGAGGGAGTCCGGGTGAGAGAGAGAGAAGAGTGGGAAATGAGAAAGAGAAATGAGGTGATGGGTGATGATGGGTTCTCATGGGGAAGCTCAAGAGATTGAGTGAGGATTAGACTCAAATCATGACATGCAAAGATTTAGGGTGACAAGTGTCACACCTAGGGCTAAGTTTATGAATTCAAATTTTCGGAATTAGAGAGGGCATATGGAGAAAACCGACATTAATTTCCGGTACCGGGTCGAATCGCTAATTTTTCGACCGTACAAGTCCTATACATAAATGGCCCGCTTAATTTGACGTCGTCCTTATAAAAACTGTCCCGAGACTCGCGAAACATCGCTCCCGATGTCCGGATTAAATTTCACGATCGAATTGTCAGATTTCACATTTCTAAATCTCTCACTAACGAGGGGCCGTTTAGAATTTACGCGTATCGACCTTGGTTTGTCCGAGTCACGACGAGCTCGATTGTCAAGGGACGGGAGGAATTATCGCTAGTTCCGAGAACGCGATCATCCGGCTCGAGTTCCGAAGACCGGTCCATACTGGCCCAAAATATTTCCTCGTCATTCTTTTAAATCGGCTTAATTCGCGATCGGTCCTTGGTCCACGTATCTAATCCCAGTTGGCCATTCCCATTTGGTCAGTATCCCGAGAGTGATCAGCTCCGGGCGAGACTTACGAAAATGGAATATCGAATAAGACTCGTTTTATTCATTCCAGAAACTGAGTCGAATTTCGGGATGTTACAATTCTTCCCCCCTTACAAAAATTTCGTCCTCGAAATTTAAAACCCACATTAACCTACTCGAACAACTGGGGGTATTGACGTCGCATGGCCTCTTCACTTTCCCAAGTAGCGTCTTCCGTTCCATGATGCTGCCAAATCACTTTGACCATCGGAATAGTCTTATTCCTTAGCACTCGGTCCTTTCTGTCCTCGATTCTGACCGGCTTTTCCACGTACGTCACTCTGTCGTCTACGTCCACTTCCTCGTATCTTAAGACATGAGTCGGGTCCGGTTCATACTTCCTTAGCATCGATACGTGGAAAACATTGTGCACCTGGGATAGGTTGGGAGGCAAGGCTAGTCGGTATGCCATATCCCCAATCTTTTCTAGGATCTCAAATGGCCCGACATACCTTGGGCTAAGTTTTCCTTTCTTGCCGAATCGGGATAGTCCTTTCATTGGCGACACCTTGAGGAATACATGATCTCCTACTTGAAACTCCAAGGGTCGTCGTCTTCTGTCGGCGTAACTCTTCTGACGACTCTGGGCGGTCCTTAGTCTATCCCGAATAACCTCCACCACTTCTACCGTTTGTTGAACAAGCTCCGGACCGGTGATACTTCGTTCACCAACTTCGTCCCAGCATAGTGGCGTCCTACAGGCCCTTCCATACAAGGCTTCAAAAGGCGCCATCTGTATACTCTGCTGAAAGCTGTTGTTATAGGCAAACTCTACCAAATGCAATTGCTCTTCCCACTTGCCTTGGAAATCCAAAACGCAAGCTCTCAGCATATCCTCCAAGGTCTGAATCGTCCTTTCCGACTGACCGTCTGTTTGTGGATGGTAGGCAGTACTGTACTGCAACTTCGTTCCTAAGGCCGTTTGCAGACTTTTCCAAAAGTTGGCCGTAAACCTTGGATCACGATCCGAGGTGATCGTCACTGGCACTCCATGAAGACGCACTATTTGTCGCACATATAACTCCGCATACTTCTCTAATTCCAAATCCTTCCTTACCGCCAGGAAATGTGCAGACTTCGTCAAACGATCCACTATGACCCAAATCGAGTCATGTCCTCTTTGGCTTCGTGATAAACCCGTCACGAAGTCCATCGTAATATGCTCCCACTTCCACTCGGGAATTTCTAAAGGTCGTAACAATCCACCTGGCTTGCAGTGCTGTGCCTTCACTTGCTGGCACGTCAGACACTTGGCCACATGCTTAGCTACATCCTTCTTCAGGCCATTCCACCAATAATGTTGACGTAGATTCTGGTACATCTTTGTACTACCCGGATGGATACTATACTGACTCCGATGAGCTTCGCTCAAAATTTCCTCCTTAAGTCCTTCATCATCCGGCACGCAAAGTCGGCCACGATACTTTAAAATTCCATCCGCGGATACTTGGAAGTCGGGCTTCCTCTTTGCCGCATCCATTTCCATAATCTTCTGAATCTCAGGGTCCGAAGGTTGCAGTTCCTTGATCTTAACCTGAACCTCTGGTTCGATTCTTAATGTCGCGAACAAACTGGACACCCGGCTTACTTCGAACTTAAACTCTGAATCTCTCAGCTTTTCCAATAACGTCCACTCCTTAACTAATAAATGAGCCATACTCGACTTGCGGCTTAAAGCATCTGCCACCCGGTTCGCCTTACCCGGATGATACAGAATGTCGCAGTCATAGTCCTTCAATAATTCCATCCATCGACGCTGCCTCATATTCAACTCCTTCTGCGAGAACAGATATTTGAGGCTTTGGTGGTCCGTGAAAATCTGGAACTTCTCTCCGCACAGGTAGTGCCTCCAGATCTTAAGTGCGAAAACAATCGCTGCCAGTTCTAAATCATGCGTCGGGTAGTTCATCTCATGTGGCCTTAGTTGGCGTGACGCATACGCTACCACCTTTCCATGTTGCATGAGCACACATCCGAGTCCTCTTAGTGAAGCATCGCTGTATATCTCAAATCCTCCTGGTCCGGACGGAATGGTCAAAACTGGAGCGGTCGTCAACTTACGCTTCAACTCTTGGAAACTCCTTTCACACTTGTCATCCCAGACATACTTTGCTTCCTTCTTCAATAATTTAGTCAAGGGCATGGCTATCGAGGAAAAACCTTCTACAAACCGTCTGTAATAGCCAGCCAAACCAAGAAAACTTCTGATCTCCGTTACCGACGTTGGCCTGGGCCACTTCGTTACCGCTTCCACCTTAGTTGGATCTACAGAAATTCCATCTCCAGATATAATATGTCCAAGAAATCCTACTTGATTGAGCCAAAACTCGCACTTGCTGAACTTAGCATACAACGCGTGTTCCCTCATTATTTGGAATAGTTGACCCCTGGTACCCCAATCCAGAAGTGCGGAGCTTTTGATAGACTTTCATCGGTTGGCAGATACCTTGACCATTCCTGTCAAGGCCTTCACTCGAAATAAAGCCATGGGACACCATGGGAATAGTCGTTGCAAGATAAATCGGGTGCTCTTCTTCACCGTGGACTGTGACTAACTTTCTCTCCACTAGGAATTTCACCTTTTTATGTAAACTAGATGGCTCAGCTCCAACAGTATGAATCCATGGACGATCCAACAGGAAATTGAATGCAGTGGGAATATCCATAACTTGGAATAGGACGTTAAACATTGTTGGCCCTATCTGTATATCGAGGTGGATTTCTCCCATCATTTCTTTCTTCATTCCGTCAAAGGCTCGCACGGAGGTCTTCACAATATTTATCCCAGAAGGATCTATCTTAAGGCAGTGTAAAGTTGCCAAAGGACATATGTTCAAGGCTGAACCGTTGTCGATGAATACCCGAGCTACATGCAAGGCCTTGTATTTGATAGAAATGTAAAGAGCTTTGGTGTGTCCTTTGCCTTCTAGAGGGAACTCTTCATCCGAAAAGGCTATAAGGTCCTTGAGGAGTATGAAAACCATAAATTCCTCTAATTTGTCATGATCGATTGTCTCGAGCACATGGACTCACTCAACACCTTCATCAGGGCCTTTTGATGTTTCATAGATGTTTGAAGGAGTTCAAGCAGAGAGATTTGTGCAGACATCTTGCGTAGTTGCTCAACTACGTTGTATTCACTAGCCGTGATCACTGCCAGGAATTCCTTGCCAGTAACAGGTTTTGCAGATTGGGCATTTTCTTGGCTACAAGTACATCCTGATCTAGTAACTAAGTCAACATCAAGACTGTAGGACCAAGGGACCGCTTTATCATCACAGTACACGTACGGTTAAGGTATCTCAATCACTATTCGCTCATCGATTGTGGGAGTGCTTACTACGATCTCTTCATCATTGGTCGCGTCTTCGAGCGGAGGCATGTCTTCAGGCAAAGGATCGAGCTTGTCCTTCCCAGTGTTCAACGTAGCAAACTCTTCTTCCCATTTAATAACCACTTCAGAGATAGTAGAAACGATGCATGTGTGGTCAACATAAACGATCATCCCAACTTCCACCATTCTTGAGATTCTTTCTCTCATGATAGCCAGCGGAAGGATCTCATTACTCGGGTAATAACCGGTCTTCACTAACTCATTGTAGATATCGGTGGTGTATATCTTGACATTCTTGATTCGACTAGCATCGAAACTGAATATGACATTCACATTGCCTGCGTGATCAGGGAACGGGTTGCTCTGAACATTTAGCTTAACGGATTGAAAGGAAAATGCCCTTGTATCGAGCAAGTTCTGGATCCGTTGCTTAAGAGTAACACAGTTATCAGTTGAATGCCCCACTTTCCCCGTATGATAATCACATTTCTTAGACGGATCGTAGTTATAGAACTGGTCAGGGTTAGGCCACTTTGGCTCAGTGGTAAGCAAACCTTTTTCCCTAAGGACTTCCAACACTTGAGACAATGACTCGGGGAGGGGGGGTGAATTGCCTCTTATTGCTCTTCTTCTGGAAGGGTTAATGACCCGTACTTTGTTGCTGAGCTTCTGCTACTTGAATCGCTGGAGCAGTATTAACATTCCGATGGCCCAGTTGAGTATAAGTCACATTCACTTCAGCTACCGGTTCTTTCTCCTTCCTTGTATCAAATCTTTTGGTCGACGAAGACGACTCCACAAACCACCCGTCTTTAAGCCCTATCTCAATCTGCTCGCCTATGGGGATGAGTTGATTGAAGTTGTTAGCCGAAATGGCCACCATTCAATTACGGTACTCGAACATAAGAGTTTTAGCGAATATCTTCTTCAATTCACTGTCTATGGGTTCTGGGACAACTTGAGTAGCTATATTTCGCCATTTGATAGCATAATCCTTGAAGGACTCAGTTTTTTTCATATGAGCACACTCGAGGTCATCGTGGGTGGGAATGATGTCCATTATGAACCTGTATTGCTTCAGGAATGCCTCACTAGCTTCCTTCCAGGTTTTAAGGCCATTTATCTTCTTCATGAGATACCAGTTCAAAGCAGGACCTATCAAACTTACTTGAAACACATGGATCATCAGTAGTTCATTATCAACGTATGAAGTCATATGTACGTGGTATAGCTGCAGGTGGGCTTTTGGGTAGGTGGTGTCATTATACTTGTCAAAATCTGGCATCTTGAACTTCTTTGGGATTTTGATCTGTGAATACAGGGACAGATCGATCGAAGGTGAATCCTGTGAACTTTCAAGCTGCTTCACTCTCTCTTTAAGTTTGTTGATTCGTTCATCAAGCTTGTCTTTGTTGACGATGATCTGGACGGGGTCATCTTTCAAATCGGGAATATCGTCATCTTCCTCAACATCGATATTTTTTCCACCTTTATGCTTTGGAGCTGATATCTCGAGGGATGCTGGAATGGGGATAAACCGAAGGGCTTTGATCTCAACGGACATCTGTTGCATTGCGATGACAACTTGCTTCATCTGGTCCTCCATGCCAACAACACGATTTCGGAGGTCAGTTTGATTGGCCATTCTAGCTCTCAAACTCGTACGAATAGGCAATCGTGATCGGTCTGTAATTACCTAATTTAATGGATGAAACAGGCATACATAAAAGAAAAAATCAGACGCCGATCCATGACATTAGTCTAACCGCTTTGATTAGAAAAGATGTCTATATTGAAATGATGAAAAGTTTTACAATGGCTAATGACTTGAAATCACTTTGACAAAATGTAAAAGTAAATAACTCAATTCCTAACAAGTTTAAAGATAGAAACTAATCTATAGAAAAATGGGAGGCGACTTCCTTCTTCAACTGCTCATAAGCTCGAGCTGTCTTGGATGCTTTCTCTTGAGCTTCTTCTATCACGCCCCGACTTCCCAAGGATTGTGATCATCGCCCTCGGTCGCTCTTGATGCAACACTCCTAGAATGCATTGCCGACCCAAACCAATCAAAGAATAATACACATGCGGAAGACACGTGTATAAATAAATATATACACCCGTACAATAAAGACATCAACCATGGATAACCAACAAGGATCGAGCTCATTAAAACATATTCTTACATTATCATAAAAATATTTACAACTGATATACACATGTATACAACAAACTATGCCTTAAACACGCCACACTATTAAATAGCAAAAACCGATGCTTAATAGCGGTTACATCAAAAAGGGGCATTAGCTGGGAGAAGGTCGAGGGTTATAGGTTAGGTTAGGCTGCTAACAAAAAGGGTATCTACGCCAGAGGAGTTAGGACTGAGATCAAGGCTCCCAATTCGGATCAGAATCCGAAGAATCTCCCTGAGACTCGGATTCCTCTGAGGAACTCTCTTGGGGATCGGACTCCTCCGAGTCCGTGGCTAACGCTACAGCTCTCTCGTCCTCTGAGTCTAACTCTGGATCAAGATACCACCCAAGTTCCTCCTCGTCATCTAATCCTACAACTCCTTCATTCCCAGCTACATTTTCGTCCATGGCTTCTGGGATTTCGGCTTCGTCTACCATTTGATCCTGATTCTCTGCAAACATATGGGGTTCATCATCCATTGCTTCCTCATAAGCCTCTCCAACTGGCTCATCCTCAGGATTTATTATTTCGCCATCTGCAACTATCGGTGCCATCAAACCGTGCTCGTCTAAAGGGGAGTCAAAAGACCTAAGGGGTCTACCTATGTTCCCATCAACATCTCGAAGACACCAAGCTACGTACTCTTGTCTCTGATCAGCAAACTCGCCTATGTCCACAGAAACCGCCAAGCAATATCTGACATACGCTTCTCCATTGCCGGTAGGAAACACGCTCACGAACAGCTCTATTTGCGTCAGGATCCCAAAAAGTGTAGATAGTGGTGGCATTTTTAAGGGTGAGGATCTGAAAGTTTGGTTTAAAAACCAATGAGAACACTTCTCAGTGAGTAAGACCCCTAAACCTAGGCTAGGCTAACGTACGATCTCCTGACCAACAAAACAAGCATAATACAAACAATGACCTAGGCCTTTGGGCCCAGACCGATAATTGTACAGACCCTGCAGGTTAATGTAATATAAACATGGCACATACGTGATATATCTCATCACATGTACGCCACATGCATGTCCACTTTTCATCATGCTAATACTTCGAATTATACGCCAAATCTCATGCATTGATACAACAATTAGTACAATCGTATGTATAGAAATGCCATACAAGTGCCATAATATCAATTTGAATCACACGGCACACTGACTCGGCGTTCACTTTCATTTTCAAAATTCGACCCGAAGGCTTGACCCGAAGGCCAATTCTACACTTCACAGTCCACATATAGCGTAATTGGCCCAGTGTCTCTAGCCCGCGTCAAAACGCTCTAGGCACAACACCGATCTCCTCACGGACAATGTCGTCTTCCGGACGAACCGGGCACGACCCGAAGGCCACGATCCGAAGACCTTATTGTGATCACACGGCACACAGCCAATTTTTATCTGAACCCAGCGTAAATGCATTGGGCAATTACGGTGATCACATGCTCATGTCAGGCACGCATTCCCGCATAACATTAATACATGCCTCATTCTCGACATACGAAATGCGTGGCCAGGCAATGTCGTGCAGTACATCATGAGCATCAATTATGCATAAGCACTCAATCAATTCTAGATTATCACACAGTGCTCAATTGGCCAATTAATACCGTGTGGCCCAAAATTATATTTTATAATCAACAATCAATTCATCCATATTAGCACGTGGCACGGTAATATTGAAATTGACCCCAATCAAATGCCAATCAACACCAATTCAGTAACTTTGGGCAACCTCAACCACACGACCGACAATTCTCGCAGTCTAATTAATCCCGGTACCATTTCCAGTCCTATGAGTAATCGCCATTTTCTCAATTCGGACTCACTAAATATCCATAATAATCCTATTAAATTACTTAGGATTTATGCACACATACCAATCAGCATTTCAACTCAAAACCAGTACCGGTAATACCTAACCCAATCCTGAATGTACCAATAACACCTAAGCCGGTTTAGAAAAATGTACTACCAGTCCTAATCAGGGTTTAGGAATTATACTCACTTGATTCTAGACCCACGACAACGATGGAACGGCGGCCGATTACTGGTGAACAGTAAAATCGGCAACGGCGTTCCCGGCAAACCATACGGACGTACGTGTGATGAGATATGCCACGTATGTGCCGTGATTATATTTCATTAAATTGCCTAATCTGCAGGGTCTGTACAATTGTAGGTCTGGGCCTAAGGGCCTAGGCCATTGTTTGTATTATGTTGTTTGTTGGTCGGGAGATCGTACGTTAGCCTAGCCTAGATTTAGGGGTTTTACTCACTGAGATATGTTCTCATTGGTGTTTAAACCAAACCTTTCAGACCCCTGTCCTTGAGAATGCCGCAGCCGCCACCACTTTTTGGAATCCCGACACAAATAGAGAGGTTCGTGAGTGTTTTTCCCTCGGGAAATGGAGAAGCCTACATAAGATATCGATCCGTGGTTACCGTAGACGTTGGAGAGTTCGCCGATCTTAACCAAGAATATATCGCTTGGTGTATTGGGGATGATCAAGGGAACGTAGGTAGGCCTCTTAGATCATTCGATTCACCTGTAGACGAGAATGGCTTGATGGCGCCGATCGTTGCTGATGGCGAGGTGATTAACCCCCAGGATGAACCGATAGAGGAGGCCTATGATCCAATGGTGGATGATGAACCCCAGGTGGTAGCTGAAGACCAAGATCAGTGGGTGAACGACGATGATCTATCGGATGCCATGGACGTTGATGATGTTGAGAATGGAGAAGTTGCGGAAGTAGATAGTGACGAGGAGTTGGGACTTTACTTAGACCCCGAGTTAGAGCTAGATTCGGAGGATGAACGAGCTGCAGCGCTAGATATGGACTCGGAGGAGTCTCAGCCTCAGGAAAGTTCACAGGAGGAGTCTGAAACTCAGGAGAGTTCGGAGCACGATTCCTCGGGATCCGACCCCGACTGGATGCCATAGTCTCTGTCCTAACCCTCAAGCGTCAGTGGACACTTTTTGTTGGCGATCTCACCCTAGTTAGTAGCTAACCAAACCCTCTCCCAGCCAAAGCCCCTTTTTGTTGTAATGGCTGTTGTATGTCGGTTTTTGATGTTTGTAAGTGTGGCGTGTTTAAAGCATAGTTTCTTGCTCATATATGTATATAAGTTGTAAATATTTTTAAGGCAATGTAATATAAGCTTGTTTTTCGAGATTCGATGGTTTTGAGTTGTTCTATCTATGGTTGTTGTTTTATTAGTACGGGTGTATATATTTATTTATATACGTGGCTCCCGCATGTGCTTTATTCTATGATGGATTTGGGTCGGCAATGCATGTAACGGCCCGAATTTTGATGTAATTCTGATATCAATGAAGTTAACATTATTTCGCATTTCATTTTAGTAAATCTCGCCCAGAGCTGATCACTCTTGGGATACTGACCAATTGGGTATGGCATTAGGAAGTGGTACGTGGATCAAGGACCTAAATCACAAGTCGAATCTCGATCTCGAGAGGTAATGAGAAAATATTTTGAACCAATATGAACCGATCCTAGGAAAGGCAACGGATTGAATCTAACCAAGGCCAACGACGTACAATCGGATCACAGGTGATTCTGCAGGACCGAAAGTACACGTGGTTAGTCAATCCTAAGCCTGAACTGTATGATCGTGATTCTCAGGTCTAGCGATAGATTCTCATTCTCTCAAAAGACAGAATCGTCGTGATTCGGATAACCCTAGGTCGATACGTGTATATTCTAAATAGCCACCCGTTAGTGAGAGATCCTAAAATTGAAAACCGAGCGGATTTTGAACACATGATTTGGCCCGGAATTGAATATCAATTTTCAACGGCTTAAGAGATTCATTTAGGAATTTTGACGTCATACTACGCTGGCCACACACATTTGGAGTGTGTAGGGTTGAAAATTGGAATTTCGGTCCGGGAACGGAAAATGACAGTTTTGCCCTTGGGAGGCCGATTTGGGTTCGGGGCCCGGAAGTGGTTAATTCTCAAGACAGACGCCATTTTGGAGTGGCCACGCATACCAGGAGTCATTTTGGATCAAAATAGGAATTTCGACAAAAATTGGAAAATAATATTATTTTAATGTCGGAACTTCGCAGTCGATTTCCGGGGGCTTAGAAAATGAATTTCGAGATTCCGACGCCACCATGGATTGGCCACACATATATGGAACGCGTGGGTGCGAAAATTGGAATTTCGCCCCGGGGCCGGAAAAAGGACAGTTCCGCCCCTAGCCCGGTTCAGGTCCGAATTTCGGGGTGTACATTCGGGATATTTTCAGACATGTATCAGCTCAATTATTGGTGTTTTTGACCGAAATGCCCCTCAATTATTTAGGTTGAACGGTTTTGGATCGTCGGATCGAAGGGTAAAAAGGGAAAATGCGCGGATCGGCGACACGTGGCACCCCCGGGCTGACATGTTTGACTAGATAAGGCTCCATTCTCTCTCCTCTCCCCATTTCTGATCAGACTAGACCTCCTCTCTCCTTCCTCTCTCCCGTTTCTCTCTCTCTCCTCTTGGCTCTCTCTCGGCCAAGTTGGCCGGAGCTCCTCCGGCCACCACGAGCCACCACCGGCGACGCACCAGCTCCCCCATGCCACCACCAGACCCCAGCAGCCCCAACAGCAGCCCCGAGCCAGCCCAGCCCCGTTTCCCCTTCTCTTTCTACCCGTTTTCCCTCTCTCTTTCTCTCTCTAAGTTGCTGTTTTGGACGCCCGGGCCTTCGCCGGAGCTCCGCCGACCAAACCGTCGCCACAGTACCCCGCCACCGTACGACCCCAGCCCAGTCGTTCGTACAGTGTCCGTACGACTGTTCACGTCCGTACGGATCACTGTTCGCAGCGTACTGTTCACGCCGGGAATTGGTCGCCGGAAACACTGTTCACCAATGTCTAGCCGCCGTTCCTACGTCGTCGGGGACTTAGAAAATTGTGAGTATAATTCCTAAACCCTGATTAGGACTGTCGGTACATTTTTCTAGACCGGTTTAGGTATTTTTGGTGTATTCGGGACAGGGTTAGGCAATTCCGGTACTGGTTTTGAGTGAGAATGTTGATTGTTGTGATTGCATAAATCCTAAGAAAATTAGTAGGGTTTTTATGAATGATTATTGAGTCCGAATGGGTAAAATAATATTTATTCATGGGACTGGGGGTAGTACCGGGGTTAATTAGACCGCGAAAGTGGCTATTTGCATGGTTGAGATTGCCCAAAATGATTGACTTGATGTTGATTGACATTGTTTGGGGCCAATCTCAATGTTGCCGTGTCAAATGTGTCACGTGCGAATTAATTGAATTTATTATCGATTATAAAGTATAATTATGGGCCACATGGTATTAATTGGCCAGTTGAGCACATTGTCTGTGAATTAGGCACTATGTGATAATACCAATGCGAATGAGTGCCTGTATATGTTGAATGCTCATGGTACGCTGTTTGACATTGCATGGACAAGCATTCCGTGTGCGGGGAATGAAATGTATACTGATGTTATGTGGGAATGCGTGCCTGACATGAGCGTGTGATCACTATAATTGCCCGATGCGTTCACGCCGGGTTTAGATAAAATGGGCCGTGTGCCGTGTGATCACAATACGGTCTTCGGGTCGGGCCTTCGGGTCGTTCCCGGTTCGTCCGGAAGACGGCATTGACCGTGAGGAGATCGGTGTTGCGCCTAGAGCATTTCGACGCGGGCTAGAGACACTGGGCCAATAACGCTATATGCGGGCCGTGAAGTGTTGTTGGTCTTCGGATCGTGGCCTTCGGGTCGAGCCTTCGGGTCGTGGTCTTCGGATCGGGTTTTCGGATCGTGGCCTTCGGGTCGAATATAAAATTGGAAATGAATGCCGAGATAATGTGCCGTGTGATTTAAATTGAGACTTTGGCACGAGAATGGCATCTTCATGCATATGATTGCGTTAATTGTTACATTAATGCATATTATTCGGTGCGTGATTTGAAAATGAGCACGTTGAATCATGCCGCGTGTATGTAGTGACTATATGATATTAAATTGCCTAACCTGCAGGGTCCGTGTAATCGTAGGTCTGGGCCCGAGGGCCTAGGCCATTGTATGTGATATGTTGTTTGTGGTCAGGAGAATTGTACGTTAACCTAGCCTAGGTTTAGGGGTTGTATTCACTGAGATGTGTTCTCATTGGTGTTTAAACCAAACATTTCAGACCCCCGTCCTTAAGAATGCCGCAGCCGCCACCACTTTTTGGGATACCGACACAGTTAGAGTGGTTCACCAATGTTTTTCCTTTGGGAAATGGAGAGGTCTATATAAGATATCGATCCGTGGTGTCCGTAGATGTCGGAGAGCCCGTTGAACAGAAGCAAGAATATATCGCTTGGTGCCTTGGTGATGATCAGGGACACATAGGTCCACCTCTTAGATCCTTTGATGCGCCTCTAGATGAAAATGGTTTAATGACGCCGATCATAGCTGATGGAGAGGTGATTGACCCTTAGGACGAACCAATAGGTGAGGCCTATGATCCCGAGATAGATAATGAGCCCCAGGTGGTAGCTGAAGACCAGGATGAGTGGTTGAACGACGAGGATCTACCGGATGCCATGGATGTCAATGAAGCTGAAAATGGAGAAGTCGCGGAAGTAGATAGTGACGAGGAGCTTGGGTGGTATCTTGATCCAGAGATAGAATACGATTCTGAGGAGCTGAGAGCGCCAGTCTGGGATATGGACTCGGAGGAGTCTGAACCTCAGTCTAGCTCTCAGGAGGAATCAGAGCATACCAGGAGTTGAATCAAGTGACGATTAAGAATAAGTATCCACTGCCGATGATCGATGATTTGTTTGATCAGTTACAGGGAGCATCAGTGTTTTCCAAGATCGATTTGCGGACAGGATACCATCAGTTGAGAATCCGGAAGGAGGACATACCTAAGACCGCATTTAGGATGCGGTATGGGCACTATGAGTTCACAGTGATGCCCTTTGGATTAACAAATGCCCCTGCAGCTTTCATGGATCTAATGAACAGAGTGTTCAAGGAATTTCTGGACAGATTTGTCATAGTGTTTATTGATGACATCTTGGTGTATTCAAGGAGTTCAGAAGAACATGAAATGCATTTGGCTGAAGTATTACGGACTTTGAGAGAACATGCACTCTTTGCCAAGTTTAGTAAGTGTGAGTTTTGGTTAAGTAGAGTGGCGTTTCTTGGACACATAGTTTCGGGGGATGGAATTTCTGTAGACCCAGCGAAGATCGAAGCAGTAATGAAATGGCCAAGACCGACCTCGGTGATAGAAATCCGAAGTTTCTTGGGATTGGCTGGTTATTATCGACGTTTTGTAGAAAGATTCTCGTCGATAGCCATGCCGATGACGTGATTGCTTAAGAAGGAATCTAAGTTCATATGGGATGATAAGTGTGAGAAGAGTTTTCAGGAGTTGAAGCATAGGTTAACAACTGCCCCAGTGTTAACCATTCCATCCGAACCAGGAGGATTTGAGGTTTATAGCGATGCGTCATTAAGAGGACTTGGATGTGTATTGATGCAACATTGGAGAGTAGTTGCGTATGCGTCACGCCAGCTAAGATCGCATGAATTGAACTATCCGACGCACGATTTAGAATTGGCAGCGATCGTATTTGCCTTGAAGATTTGGAGGCACTACTTGTGCGGAGAAAAATTTCAGATTTATACGGACCATCAAAGCCTTAAGTATCTGTTTTCACAAAAGGAATTCAATATGAGGTAGCGCAGATGGATGGAGCTTTTAAAGGACTACGACTGTGATATCATGTATCACCCTGGTAAGGCAAACCGAGTCGCCGATGCACTAAGTCGTAAGTCAAGTGTGGCACATATGATGGTCAGAGAGTGGACCTTACTGGAAAAGCTCAGGGATTCAGAATTTAAATTTGAAGTGAGTCAAATGTCTAGCCTGATGGCCGCATTGAGGATTGAACCAGAAATTCAGGCAAGGATTAAGACACTTCAACTTACGGATCCAGAGACAAAAGATTGTCGGAATGGATGCTACCTTAAGAAGACTAGAATTTCAAGTAAGTGAAGATGGAGTTTTGAGATTTCAAGGACGACTGTGTGTGCCTGATGATTTGGAACTCAAGGAGGAAATTTTAAGAGAGGCATATCGAAGTAACTATAGTATCCATCCGGGCAGTACGAAGATGTATCAGAATTTAAGGCAACATTATTGGTGGAATGGACTGAAGAAGGATGTGGCCAAGCATGCGGCCAAGTGCTTAACCTGCCAACAAGTGAAAGCACAGCACTATAAACCTGGACGATTACTAAGACCGTTGGAAATTCCCGAATAGAAATGGGAACATGTTACAATGGATTTTGTAACGGGATTGCCACGTAGCCAGAGAGGGCATGATTCAATTTGGGTGATAGTTGATCGCTTGACTAAGTCAGCACATTTTCTGGCTATTCGAAAGGATTTTGAGCTAGAAAGGTATGTAGATTTGTATATGTGGCAAATAGTCAAACTTCATGGGGTACCAGTAACGATCACGTCAGATCACGATCCGAGGTTTATAGCGAACTTCTGGAAAAGCTTTCAAGGAGCCATGGGAACGAAGTTGCAGTTTAGCACAGCGTATCATCCACAAATAGATGGCCAGTTGGAAAGAACAATTCAGACCTTAGAGGATATGTTGAGAGCTTGTGTGTTAGACTTCCAAGGCAAGTGGGAAGAACAGCTTCATTTGGTGGAATTTGCCTATAACAACAGTTTTCAATAGAGCATCCAAATGGCACCGTTCGAAGCCCTTTATGGTAGAGTGTGCAGAACGCCGATTTGTTGGGATGAAGTTGGGGGACGGAGTATCATAGGGCCAGAGTTGGTACAGCAATCAGTGGTGGCCGTTGAGATTATCAGGGATAGACTGAGGACAGCTCAGAGTCGCCAAAAGAGTTATGCTGATCGGAGACGTTGACCGTTGGAGTTTCAAGTTGGAGATCACGTTTTTCTCAAGGTGTCACGCCCCGACCTACTCGGTTCGTAATCATCTCCCTTGGTCGCTCGATGTACAACGCTCCCAGGATTACATTGCCGACCCAACCATCAGAGAAACAAAACACATGCGGAAGACACGTATATATAAATGTCTATATATACACCCGTACAAATATAATGACAATCATGGATAGCACAAAACAAGATAAACGAACTTATTACATTACCATAAAAAAACATTTACATCCTTGAAAATATTTACAACTAGCATATATATACATACTTACAACAGGTTCAGCCTACAACACGCCACACCAAATTACATCAAAAGCCGACACACTGCAGCCATTACAACAAAAAAGGGGCTTTGACTGCGTCAGAGGGTTCGGTTAGTTACTAACTAAGGTAAGATGGCCTTCCAAAAAGAGTCAACTGGAGGTTAGGGGTTAGGACAGGAGCTAAGGCATCCAGTCAGGATCGGATCCCGAGGAATCGTGCTCTGAACTCTCCTGCGTCTCGGACTCCTCCTGAGAGCTAGCCTGAGGTTCGGACTCCTCCGAGTCCATATCAAAGGCTGGCGCTCTCTCCTCCTCAGAATCCAATTCTATCTCTGGATCAAGATACCACCCAAGCTCCTCGTCACTATCTATTTCCGCGACTTCTCCATTCTCTACATCGTCAACGTCCATGGCATCGGGTAGCTCGTCGTCATCCAACCAATCATCTTGATCTTCAGCTACCACCTGGGGTTCATTGTCTACCTCGTGATTGTAGGCTTCCCCTATCGGTTCGTCATCGGGGTTGATCACCTCGCCATCAGCAATGATAGGCGCCATCAAGCCATTCTCATCTAAGGGTGCATCGAAAGACCTAAGGGGCCTACCTATGTTCCCCTGATCATCCCCAATACACCAGGCGATATACTCTTGCTTTTGTTCAACGGGCTCTCCCACATCTACAGAAACCACGGACCGATACCTTATGAAGGCCTCTCCATTTCCCGAAGGAAAAACACTTGTGAACCTCTCTATCTGTGTCGGTATCCCAAAAAGTGGTGGCGGCTGTAGCATTTCTCAAGGACGGGGGTTTGAAATGTTTGGTTTAAACACCAATGAGAACACATCTCAGTTAATACAACCCCTAAACCTAGGCTAGGCTAACGTACAATTCTCCTGACCACAAACAACATATCACATACAATGGCCTAGGCCCTCGGGCCCAGACCTACGATTACACGGACGCTGCAGGTTAGACAATTTAATAACATATAGTCACGACAAACACGTGGCATATTTCATCACTCGAACGCCACATTCGTGCTCATAAATCAACGTGCTCAATTTCAAGTCATGCATCGAATAATATGCATCAATGTAACAATTAATGCAATCATATAATTGAAGATGCCATACACGTGCCAAATCTCAATTTAAATCACACGGCACATTAACTCGGCATTCATTTTCAATTTTATGTTCGACTCGAAGGCCCGACCCAAAGGCCACGATCCGAAGACCCGATTCGAAGACCACGACCCGAAGGCCATGATCCGAAGACCAATTCTACACTTCACAGCCCGCATATAGCATTCTTGGCCCAGTGTCTCTAGCCCGCGTCGAAACGCTCTAGGCGCAACACCGATCTCCTCACGGTCAATGCCGTCTTCCGGACGAACCGGGAACGACCCGAAGGCCACGATCTGAAGACCTTAATTGTGATCACACGGCACATGGCCAATTTTTATTTGAACCCAGCGTAATCGCATTGGGCAATTATGGTGATCAGATGCTCATGTCAGGCACGCATTTCCGTACAACATTAATCAAAGCCTCATTCTCAACATACGAATGCGTGGCTAGGCAATGTCAGGCAATATGTCATGAGCATCAATTATGTACAAGCACTTAACCCAATCTAGATTAACGCACAGTGCTTAATCGGCCAATTAATACCATGTGGCCCAATAATCACGTTTTATAATCCTCAATTAATTTGCACGTGACACATTTGACACGGCAACATCGAGATTGGCCCCAAACAATGTCAATCAACACCAAATCAATCAATTTGGGCAATCTCAACCATGCAATTGGCCATTATCGCGGTCTAATTAGCCCCGGTACGAAATCTAGTCCTAGGAAAATCGACATTTCCTTAACTCGGACTTAATAATCATTCCTATAAACCCCATTAAATCACTTAAGATTTATGGACACATACCATTCAGCATTTCAGTTCAAAACTAGTACCGGTAATGCCTAACCCTGTCCCGAATGCACCGAAAACACCTAAGCCGATCTAGAAAAATGTACAGATAGTCCTAATCAGGGTTTAGGAATTATACTCACGATTTTCTAGGCCCATGACGACGTAGGAACGGCGGCCAGACACTGGTGAACAGTGTTTCCGGCAACCGGTTCCCGGCGAGACCGTACGACGTGAACAGTGATTCCGTACGGACACTGTACGGGGACGGGGACGGCTGAGGTCGTACGGCGGCGTGGGACGGCCCTGTGGCGACGGATCGGCCGTTTGAGCTCCGGCGAAGCCCCGGGCGTCCAAAACCAGAACCGAAGAGAGAGAGAAAAGGGAAGAAACGGGCTGGAAGAGAGACAAAACGGGTTGCTGCTGGGGACTGGTGGTGGCAAGGGGGAGCTGCAGCGTCGCCGGAGGTAGTCCACGGCGGCCGGCGAAGCTCCGGCAGCTTTGGCCGAGAGAGGAGAGGGAGAAGAGAGAGAGATTCGGGAGAGAGAGGGAGGAGAGAGAGAGATCGGATGAGAATGAGGGAGGAGAGAGAGGGGCCGGTCTATATTGGTCAAAGATGGGGGCTGGTCGCGCCAAGTGTCGCCCATCCGCGCGTTTTCCCATTTTACCCTTCGATCCGACGATCCAAAACCATTCAACCTTAATAATTTAGGGGCAATTCAGTCAAATGGCCAATAATTGAGCTGATAGGCCTCTAAAAATATCCCAAATGTTCACCTCGAAATTCGGACTTGAACCGAGCTAGGGGCAAAACTGTCCTTTTTCTGGCCCCGGGGCGAAATTCCAATTTTCGCACCCACGCGTTCCATATATGCGTGGCCAACCTAATATGGCGTCGGAATCTCGAAATTCATTTTCTAAGCCCCCGAAAATCGACTGCGAAGTTCCGGGAATAAAATAATATTATTTTCCAATTTTTGTCGAAATTCCTGTTTTTGTCCAAAATGACTCTTGGTATGCGTGGCCACTCCAAAATGACATCCGTCCCAAGAAATAACCGTCATACGGCCCCCGAACCCAAATCGGCCTCCCGAGGGGCAAAACTGTCATTTTTCATTCCCGGACCGAAATTCCAGTTTTCAACCCTACACACTCCAAATGTGTGTGGCCAGTGAAATATGACGTCAGATTTCCAAAGTTAGTCTCTTAAGCCGTTGAAAATTGATATCCAATTCCGGGTCAAATCAAGTGTTTTAGAATTCGCTCGGTTTCCAATTTTAGGATCTCTCACTAACGGATGGCTATTTAGAATATACGCGTATCGACCTAGGGTTATCCGAATCACGACGATTCCATCTTTTGAGAGAATGAGAATCTATCGCTAGACCCGAGAATCACGATCATACAGTTCAGGCTTAGGATTGACTAACCACGCGTACTTTCGGTCTTGCAAAATCACCTGCGATCCGATTGCACGTCGTTGGCCTTGGTTAGATCCAATCCGTTGCCTTTCCTAAGATCGGTTCATATTGGTTCAAAATATTTTTCTCATTACCTCTCGAGATCGGTATTCGGCTCGTGACCGGGCCCTTGATCCACGTACCGCTTCCTAATTAGCCGTACCCTATTGGTCAGTATCCCAAGAGTGATCAGCTCTGGGCGAGATTTACTAAAATAAAATGCGAAATAATGTTAACTTCATTGATCCCAGAATTACATCAAAATTCGGGCTGTTACAATCCTTCCCCCCTTACAAAAATTTCGTCCTCGAAATTTACAATACATTCTTATCTATTCAAACAACTGGGGGTGCTGACGTCTCATGGCTTCTTCACTTTCCCAAGTCGCTCCTTCAGTCCCATGATGTTCCCAGACAACTTTGACCATCGGGATTGTCTTATTCCTTAGCACACGGTCCTTCCGATCCTCAATTCTGATTGGCCTTTCCACGTACGACACTCGGTCGTCCACGTCTATTTCCTCGTACCTTAGAACGTGGGTCGGATCTGGTTCGTATTTTCTTAACATTGACACGTGGAAAACATTGTGTACTTGGGACAAGTTTGGCGGCAAAGCAAGTCTGTACGCCATATCTCCTACTTTCTCCAAAATCTCAAACGGTCCAACATACCTCGGACTGAGCTTTCCTTTCTTGCCAAATCGGGACAATCCTTTCATAGGTGACACCTTGAGAAAGACATGATCTCCAACTTGAAACTCTAATGGTCGACGTCTCCGATCGGCATAACTCTTTTGACGACTCTGAGCTGTCCTCAGTCTGTCCCGAATAATCTCAACAGCCTCTACTGATTGCTGTACCAACTCTGGCCCCGTGATACTCCGTTCACCAACTTCGTCCCAACAAACCGGCGTTCTGCACGCTCTGCCATATAAGGCTTCAAACGGTGCCATCTGGATACTCTGCTGATAGCTGTTGTTATAGGCAAATTCCACCAAATGTAACTGTTCTTCCCATTTGCCTTGAAAGTCCAAAACACAAGCTCTCAGCATATCCTCTAATGTCTGTATCGTTCTTTCTGACTGGTCATCTGTTTGCGGATGATAAGCCGTACTGAATTGTTGTCACGCCCCGATCTCCTCGGCACGCGACAACCCGCGCTCACGATGGTCGATATAGTACGACGTCCCAGGACATGCCGTCGTCGACCCAAATCCCAAACAATTCATAATACACATGCGGAAGCAAAATTTGAGAGAAACACCCAGACAATATATATGAGAACACGGGAAAGCAACACGGAGAACACTGAGGTAACGTACACATCCATAATCCCAAAATTTGCCTGAAACATCCTTACATTAATTCAAAATAAAAACAACAACAACTGAGACAAGCACAATAAAAGAGTACTGCTGGTGGGTCAAGAGGCTAGTAACAAGGGGGACCAACGGCTAAACAAAAAGGGTCCAAAATCCAAAAAAGTGTCTACCCTTGCAAACCGACTAAGCCTAGCCTAGGGTTCCCAATCTGGATCTGAACCATCGGACTCGGACGGGCTGTCTGGTATCTCTGAATCCTCGCTAGGGGCCTCCTCCTCGGATTCCTTGGTGTCCATTGGTTCGGCCTCGTCAACCTCCATAGGCTCCACTACCGGGTCCTCTACTGCTGGATCCTCCATCGGGAACTCATGATCTATACCACCCAACTCCTCATCCTCGGCAGGCTCGTACCAGGCGAAAGGACCTATAGTCTCATCCACACTCATCTCGGAATCCACGACCTCACCGCTCGGGCATTGTGGATCAAGCTGGCCCTCTATGGTGAACGGTACATCCATCGTGCGGAGGGGTCCGAACTCGTCTCCCCAACGGTCTCGAAAACACCAGGCTACATACTCATGGACTTCGGGATGTGTCGCACCTACATCTACGGTAATCATGGTGTAATGCCTCAGGTATACCTCATTGTTCGCCACCGGGAATTCAACCATCGTATGCTCATACTCTAAAGGGATCCCGAAGCGAATCGGAATGGGCGGTCGGTTCATGGGCGCTGGTTTGAAAGGTTGGGTTATGAAAACCGTGAGACACTTCTCAGTGAGTGAAAACTCCTAAACCTAAATTAGGCTAACATGCATCTCCTGACGGGTAAAACCAATCACACAAACATAAGAATAACTTCGGCCAGTAGGCCCAACTCGACATTTCAATGACCCTGCAGGTTAGACAATTCATAGTATCACATTGCACAAGCGGCATTCTCAATCACGCGTTCGTCACACGCATGCTCAAAACCTTTTTGTGACAATTCCAAATATGGTACACCGAGTCACACAATTCCGCACAATTTCTCATGCATTCAAATGCATGCAAATGCCACTAACTTGCCATGCCCACAATCCAAAACTCCTATGGCATCTCGGCACACTATCATTCGTGTTCAGATTATAGAATGAAATCTACTTAGACACGTCCCATACCATGCCCAGCGAATTCCATCACATAATCCAACACTATGCATCACACGTTATCCGTTTATTTCATTATCTCGACCCGAAGGCCTGACCCGAAGGTCCGATCCGAAGATCCGGTCCGAAGACCAATCACAACACTCCGTGGCCAGCGTAGAGACGCCCCAGGCCCAGTGTCTCTAGCCCGCGTCCTTACGCATCAGGCGCAACACCGATCTCCTTTACAAACCAGAGCCCGCGTAAACGCATCAGGATGGTTGTCTTCCGGACGTACCGGGCATCGTCCTGCTCCAAAGTGCATGAGGACGGCACACCCCGCGTATTCCGCATCAGGGCGAAGGTGATCACACGTTCACACATCTCGTTTTATCTGAACCCCGCGTAAACGCATCAGGGCATAATTAGGTGATCACATGTCCATGGCATACACGCATTCTCGCACAATTTCTACAAGCCTCATACTCGGCATGCATAATGCGTGGCCATGCAATTCGCACACGAAT
Source organism: Syzygium aqueum (assembly GCA_031216185.1). Classification (NCBI taxonomy): domain Eukaryota; kingdom Viridiplantae; phylum Streptophyta; class Magnoliopsida; order Myrtales; family Myrtaceae; genus Syzygium; species Syzygium aqueum. The sequence goes on from CM062238.1 coordinate 21,362,375, forward strand.
GCTAGTGCGATGTATCATGCCATAATGTTCCACACGATACACTGTTCCATGGTTCTCGTCATATTGCACAATTGGCCCAATCCACACAACGGGGTATTTCATGCAAGATCAACACTTATGACGAACTCGGGCAACATTATGCACATTGATCAACCATAATTCACATTCCACAATCGTCGGCCATACGGACACACGGCATGGTAGACTCAATTTCACCACGGTCGACAAACTAACACATAATTCGATCATTCCGGCAATCCCGGCACCCAAGTCAATTCAAACTTTGAACTACCATGCAATTGGCCAACAATTTCAGTACGACCAGCAACTCAATTTAGCCGTTCCGAGCTCTAATTTCCCTTCTAAACATGCTTCGTCACTCACTAACCATTTCCCGACACCTATCAATGACACCTAAGTTTATATGAACACTAATCAATACTAACCGACTAACCGACACCCTATGTCACGCCCCGAACTCCCCGGCACGCAACATCCCGCTAGAGGGTCGATAAGAATATAACGCGACGTCCCAGGACGCATCGCCGTCGACCCATTTCCCAAACAGAGCATAAGACACAAGCGGAAGCAAAAGCATGAAAACATTTAAAACACCCTGACATAAAAATTATGAGAACCAGGGAAGCAGTATAAATAGAACCGAGGCAACGTACACATCCATAACTAAGAACAACCAAAATCATCCTTACATTGTTCCAAAAGAAACGATAATAGAAATACGGTGCAACCAGAGAGTACTGTTAAAGGTTCATAGGGTTAGGAACTAAGAGAATCAACAGCCAAAATATGAAGGGTCCGAATTCCAAAGGATGTCTATCCTAAGACAATGACTGAGCCTAGTCTAGGGCATCCAATCTGGATCGGAGTCGTCGGGCTCGGAAGAGCTCTCGGATATCTCGGAGTCTTCACTGGGGATCTCCTCTTCAGATTCGTCGGTGTCCATCGGTTCGGCCTCGTCTTCTTCCATTGGCTCCACTCCTGGGTCCTCTACTGCTGGATCCTCCATCGGGAACTCATGATCTATACCACCCAACACTTCATCCTCGGCAGGCTCGTACCAGGCGAAAGGACCTACAGTCTCGTCCACACTCATCTCGGAATCCACGACCTCACCGCTCGGGCACTGTGGATCAAGCTGGCCCTCTATGGTGAACGGGACATCCATGGTACGGAGGGGCCCATACTCCTCTCCCCAACGGTCCCGGAAGCACCAGGCTACATACTCATGAACTTCGGGATGTGTCGTGCCTACGTCTACGGTTATCATCGAATAATGCCTCATGTAAACTTCATTGTTCGCCACCGGGAATTCAACCATCGTATGCTCATACTCTAAAGGGATCCCGAAGCGAATTGGAATGGGCGGTCGATTCATGGGCGCTAGTCTGAAAGGTTGGGTTATATAAACCGTGAGACACTTCTCAGTGAGTGAAAACTCCTAAACCTAAATTAGGCTAACATGCATCTCCTGACGGGAAAAACAATAGCATGCATACATAACAAGGACTTAGGCCCGTAAGCCCAAATCGGCATATCAATGACCCTGCAGGTTAGATAATCCCATAATATTACCAATCACAAGCGGCATCCTCGACCAGGCGTACGTCACACGTATGCTCAAAACCTTTTTGTGACAATTCCAAATATGGTACACCGAGTCACACAATCCCGCACAATTTCTCATGCATTCAAATGCATGCAAATGCCACTAGCTTGCCATGCCCACAATCCAAACTCCTATGGCATCTCGGCACAACTACCATTCGTATTCAGATTATAGAATGAAATCTACTTAGACACGTCCCATACCATGCCCAGCGAATTCCATCACATAATCCAACACTATGCATCACACGTATCCGTTTACTTCAATTATCTCGACCCGAAGGCCCGACCCGAAGGTCCGATCCGAAGATCCGGTCCAAAGACCAATCACAACACTCCGTGGCCAGCGTAAAGACGCCCCAGGCCCAGTGTCTCTAGCCCGCGTCCTTACGCATCAGGCGCAACACCGATCTCCTTTACAAACCAGAGCCCGCGTAAACGCATCAGGATGGTTGTCTTCCGGACGTACCGGGCATCGTCCTGCTCCAAAGTGCATGAGGACGGCACACCCCGCGTATTCCGCATCAGGGCGAAAGTGATCACACATTCACACAACCAATTTTATCTGAACCCCGCGTAAACGCATCAGGGCATAATTAGGTGATCACATGTCCATGGCATACACGCATTTTCACACGATTTCCACAATGCCTCATACTCAGCAAGCGTAATGCGCAGCCATACAATTTCGCACACGAATGTCGATGCAATGTACCATGGCATAATGTTCCACATAATTCAATGTCACTAAATCGAATTCCATGATCCACGTCATATGTCCAATTAGCCTAATTCAGTACCACGGGGCGTCACATGTGAATTTGGTAATTAAGGCGCACCCGGACATTATGACATACATTGACAAGTCCCCAATCACATTCCACAATGGTCGGTACACACATGCAAGCGACATGTTAGACGCAATTCATCTCAATTTAACATTCGACGCACAATTCAATCATTCCGGCCATCCCGGCACTCCAATCAAGTTAATCCGTTACTACCATCAATTGGACCGTTAAATTCACCGGCATGGACAGCAACTAAACCACATAACATTAGCTTCTAATTCCCTCTTAATTCATGCTTGGTCGTTTATTAATCTTTTCCCGACACCCACCAATCACATACAATTCCATACAAAGTCAAATCGGCATTTACTCATCACTATACGCCCCTAGGCCCGCTAAGCAAGCATTATAGTCCTAATAAGGGTTTAGGGGTCGTCACCCACCAAAGTTCAAGTCCGGGCGACGGGGAAAGGCGGCTGATCACCGGTGAACGGTGGAACCAGCGGCACAAGACCCAAGGGAGCGACGGTGAGCGGCGGTCCTGCGTCCACAGCAACCACGGGCGGCGGTGTGAGGCCGGCGGAGCTGCTGTTCACGGCGAGGGAAGGCTGGACGGGCGGCTGGTTGGCACGACCAGCAGCTGGACACGGCGGTGCTCGGTGGACAGCGGCGGACGGCGACGGAGGGCGACGGCGTCCCGGCGTCCTTGGCACCGGCGTGAGGAGAACAGAACCGGCGAGAGGCGAGAGAGAGAGAACGGCTAGGGAGGCGACGGTGGACAGTCACGGCGGAGGCGACCGGCGACGGCGTGCAGCGGCGAACGGCTCCGGCGGTGACTCACCCGTGCGTACAGTCGCGGCGGAAAGGAGAGGAAACGGAGAGAACAACGGCGAGGGCTGGCTGGCGCACGGCGGAGGCCTTGGCGAGCGGTGACGCCCCGGCGGAGGCGCGGTGGTGCTGGCCTCGGCAAGCGGCGGACGAACAGCCAACTCCCCTTGGCTGACCGGCGTCCAATCCCGCCTGGATGCAACCGGAGAAGGGGGAAACGAAGAGGAAACGGGGAGAAGGCGACGGTGGCTTCACGGTGGTGGATGGCGGAGCGGCTGTTCCGGCGGCTGGTGGGCGGCGTGAGGCCAAGCGGAAGAAGGAGAGGTCGCCGGAGGGAGAGAGAGGGAGTGAGAGTCGAGAGAGAGAGTGAGGACGTGAGAGAGAGAATATGAGGGAAAGAGAGGGAGATTAATGAAAGGATGAATGAGAGGTTAATGAGAGAATGAATGAGGGGTTAATGAGAGAATGAATGAGAGGTTAATGAGAGAATAAATGAGAGGTTTAGTGGTCTTGTAACTCAAAAATTCGGAATATGGAGGGGCTTGAGGGTAAAAACGACATTAAGTTCCGGTACTGGGTTGATTCGTCAAATTTCGACCGTACTAGACCTACATATCCGTGGTCAACTTAATTTGACGTCGTTCTTATAAAAACTATCCCGAGATTCACGAAAATTCGTTCCCGACGTCCGGATTAAATTTCACGATCGAATTCGTTAATTTCCCATTTTCTAATTCTCTCACTAACGGGTGGCCGGTTAGGATTTTACGCGTATCGACCTCGGTTGTCCGAGTCGCGACGAGCTCGATTGTCAAAGGACGGGAGGAATTATCGCTAGTTCCGAGAACGCGATCATCCGGCTCGAGTTCCGAAGACCGGTCCATACTGGCCCAAAATATTTCCTCGTCATTCTTTTAAATCGGCTTAATTCGCGATCGGTCCTTGGTCCACATATCTAATCCCAGTTGGCCATTCCCATTTGGTCAGTATCCCGAGAGTGATCGGCTCCGGGCGAGACTTACGAAAATGGAATATCGAATAGGACTCATTTTATTCATTCCAGAGACTGAGTCGAATTACGTAACCGACACCCTAAGCCCATCTAGAAACGCACAATTGTCCTAATCGGGGTTTAGAGGTTTCCACCCACCTCGATCCAACGCTCGGGCGACGGAGAACGGCGGCCGATCACCGGTAAACGGTGGAACCGGCGGCACACTTCCCAAGGAGGCGGCGGCGAGCGGTGGCCGGCTGTCCACAGCAGCCTCGGGCGGCGGTGAGAGGCCGGCGGGACTGCTGGCTCACGGCGGCGGTGGCTGGACGGGCGGCCGAACAGCACGGAAGCTGCTGCTCACGGCGGCACACGGCGTATGGCGGTCTCGGCGGCGACGCGGCGGTGCTGGCCCCGGCAACGGCGGAGCTGGTCTCGGCCGCTCGGGAACAGCGGGAGAGAGATGGAGAGAAGGAGAGGGTCGGCCGGCGGACGGTGAGGCAAGAGGGGGCTCACGGCGGCAGCTCCGGCAGGCGGTGGTTCCGGCGGGTTGTGGACGGCGGCGTGAGGCCGGAAGGGGGAGAACGCGCGGTGGAGGGGGAGAGAGAGGTGGCCGGCGTGTGAGAGGAAGTGAGAGAGAGTGAGAGAGGAGTGAGAGTGAGAGGGAGAGAGAGAATATGAAGAGACATGGGGAAATCATGACTTGCATGGGGGAGATGAAGAGGTGGAGTGTGAGTGTGGGTGAGGTGATGCCATGCATGGGGAAGGGGGGTGTTGACAAGTGTCACACCCCTCAAGGATTTCAAAAATTCGGAACTCTTAGGGGCAAAAGGGTAAAAATGGCATCAAGTTCCGGTACCGGGTTGAAACGCTAAAATTTCGACTGTATATGTCCTATATACATATGGCCAGCTTAATTTGACGTCGTCCTCATAAAAACTATCCCGAGATTCACGAAAAATCGTTCTCGAAGTCCGGATTAAATTTCACGATCAAATCATCAAATTTCAACTTTCTAAATCTCTCACTAACGGGCGGCCGTTTAGGATTCAAACGTTTCAACCTCGGGTTGTCCGAATCGCGGCGAGCTCGAGAGAGGAAATGAGAGGAATTATCACTAGTTCCGATGACACAATCGTCCGGTTCGGACGATCGGTCCACTCTGGCCCAAAATACTTCCTCGTCATTATCCTAAGTCGGGTTTAACTCGCGACCGGGTCCTTAGTACACGTGCCTATTCCTAGTTGGCCATTCCCATCTGGTCAGTATCCCGTGAGTGATCAATTCCGGGCGAGACTTATGAAAATGAAATATCGAATAATACTCGTTTTATTCATTCCAGAGATCGAGTCGAATTTCGGGATGTTACAACCCGGATGATACAGGATGTCGCAGTCATAATCCTTCAGCAATTCCATCCATCGACGCTGCCTCATATTCAACTCCTTCTGTGAGAACAGATACTTGAGGCTTTGGTGGTCTGTGAAAATCTGGAACTTCTCTCCGCACAGGTAGTGCCTCCAGATCTTAAGTGCGAAAACAATCGCTGCCAGTTCTAAATCATGCGTCGGGTAGTTCATCTCATGTGGCCTTAGTTGGCGTGACGCATACGCTACCACCTTTCCATGTTGCATGAGCACACATCCGAGTCCTCTTAGTGAAGCATCACTGTATATCTCAAATCCTCCTGGTCCGGATGGAATGGTCAAAACCGGTGCGGTCGTCAGCTTACGCTTCAACTCCTGAAAACTCCTTTCACACTTGTCATCCCACACGTACTTCGCTTCCTTCTTCAGCAATCTGGTCAAGGGCATAGCTATCGACGAAAAACCTTCTACAAACCGTCTGTAATAGCCAGCCAAACCAAGAAAACTTCTGATCTCTGTTACCGACGTTGGCCTGGGCCACTTCGTTACCGCTTCCACCTTAGTTGGATCTACAGAAATTCCATCTCCAGATATAATATGCCCAAGAAATCCTACTTGATTGAGCCAAAACTCGCACTTGCTGAACTTGGCATACAACGCGTGTTCTCTTAAGGTCCGTAGCACTCTAGCCAAGTGTTCTTCATGCTCTTCGGGGCTCTTTGAATAAACTAGGATATCATCGATGAACACTATGACGAATTGATCCAAAAATTCCTTAAACACCCTGTTCATCAAATCCATGAAAGCGGCTGGGGCATTCGTCAATCCAAAAGGCATGACCGTGAACTCGTAATGCCCATACCTCGTCCTAAAGGCAGTCTTAGGAATGTCCTCCTTCCTAATTCTCAACTGATGGTACCCTGTCCTCAAGTCTATCTTGGAGAACACCGAGGCTCCTTGCAATTGATCGAACAAGTCGTCGATCCTTGGGAGAGGGTACTTATTCTTTATCGTCACTTGGTTCAGCTGTCGGTAGTCTATACATAACCTTAACGTCCCATCTTTCTTCTTCACAAACAGGACTGGCGCTCCCCATGGAGACGCACTAGGGCGAATGAAGCCCTTGTCCAATAATTCCTGCATCTGGACCTTCAACTCCTTTAGTTCGGATAGGGACATTCGATACGGGGCCTTCGATATCGGTTCAGTCCCAGGTGCTAACTCAATAACGAACTCCACTTCACGGTCGGGTGGTAAACCCGGCAATTCCTGAGGAAAGACCTCGGGAAAATCACACACAACCGGTATATCATCCAACTTAGGTTCCACCATGGTCGGGTCCACAATATCCACCAGATAACCTTCACACCCATCATCCAGCAATTTACTCGCTTCTAACGAAGATATCCATGGGGTCGAGGTTCCCCCTCGGTTCCCCTGGAATTCAAAGCTAGGACGTCCTTCGGGATTAAATCGGATTGTCCTATTACTACAATCCACTACAGCCTTCTGTCGGACTAACCAGTCCATTCCTATGATCACATCGAAATCGAACATGGCCAACACTACCAAGTCGATACTCTCATCCTTACCCCCAATATTTACCTCACAACCAGGGCATCCAAAGGAAACTAACACCCTATCATTCATCGGCGTTGTCACACAAAGTGAAATCTCTAACATCACTGGTACTAAGCCAATCAACTTAACAAATTGCTCCGAAATGAATGAATGGGTTGCCCCTGAATCAAACAGTGCATAAGCGGTATGGCCACATAAGGAAATCGTACCTGTGACCACGCCCGGCGCATTCTCCGCTTCTCCACGCGCCACAGCATAAACCCTTCCTTGAGCGGGCGGTCGTCCTTGATTTGCCGGTGGGGGATTCCCGGCTTGATTTCCTGGTCGGGGCTGGTACTGCTGTCGGGGCTGATACTGCTGAGGTGCCCGCTGCTGATCCTGGGGATGTGCCTGTGGACAGCTGCGGATCTGATGTTCCGTGCTCCCACACTTGAAGCATGGTCCAAATCTTCCTGGCGGGGCAGCTGGCTTCCCGATATTCCTTCTGATAGGGGGAACAAATCGCCGATTGCCTGTCATAGGCTTCTTTCCTAGGCGACGGTTATCCTTTCCTCGCACAAACCGCGATCCAGACGCGGCTAACCTTTCCTGCTGATCTCGTTCGATTATCTGGGCTCTCCTGAACATCTCTCCATACTCCTTGATGTCATGCGACAGAATCTGGCTCCGAAGATCCGGCTTCAGCCCATCCCGGAACCTTCGAGCCTTGTCCCTTGGATTCGCCACCATAGTCGGTGCGAACTTCGCCAGCCTTGCAAATTCAGCCTCATACTGGTCCACAGTCATTTGGCCTTGGCGCAACCTCATAAATTCCGTCAGCTTCTTTTCCTGGGCATTCTCCGAGAAATACTTCTCATAAAAGTTCTCCACAAATACAGTCCATGTTGGGGCCGTTCCTTCCGGGAACACTTCCCTTTCTGTAGCACTCCACCAATCATTGGCACCTTCCTGTAGCTGATATACTGCCAATGTCACCTTCTCCTCATCACTACACCCCAACACCTTAAAGGTCTTTTCTAGCTCTTCAACCCACCTTGGTGCAGCCTCAGGGTCACCACGACCATTAAACTTTGGCGGTTTCATCCTCAAGAATTGCTCTACCAACCGGGGCATCTGTCTAGCCCCAGCTGGGTGATCTTGCCCCTGTTGGGCATGATTTCCTCCATTCCCAGCGATCGCTGCAGCCTCGGCAGCCTGGGCATGGGCTGCGGCTCTTTCTTGCGCCTGCAGTCCGAAGATATGCCCTATCTCACGAAGGGTCTCCATGACCTCATCAAACCTAGGGTCCCTAGCCTCGCGGGCACCCTCACTAGACTGTCCTTGCGACTCCTTTCCTCTTCTCTTACTCATCCTGACGACTTGACAGCCCAACTACCTGCTATAATTCCGTCGAGGAATTAGAGACTTAAACCAATCTATCCCAGTCTAAGTCCTAGGCAGGTCTCAACAATCGACCAAACAATCAGCATGCGGCTTAACAGGAACTAATCAATACATCACCCAAGGGTTCGCATACTCACCTCAGGTCCTGCCGCACCTGCATAACACGGGTCATTATCAAAATATGTGCCAAGTCATCACACAATGTCAGGAGATGCACGCAGCACACGAAGTCATCCTAAGTGGCTACCCATGGTCTCATCGCTCCTTATCACTCCAAGACTCGACTTAGTCGGATCGAGCTGACCTTGCTCTGATACCAATTCAACGAGGGGGTTGTCACGCCCCGAACTCCCCGGCACGCAACATCCCGCTCAAGGGTCGATAAGAAGATAACACGACGTCCCAGGACGCATCGTCGTCGACCCATTTCCCATAGCAGAGTATAAAGCACAAGCGGAAGCAAGAATTTAAAACAAATACCCGTACAACATAAATGTGAGAACCAAGGGCAACAACATAAGAGAACCGAGGCAACGTACACATCCATAACTAAGAACAACCAAAATCATCCTTACATTGTTCCAAAAGAAACGACCCTAGAAATAAAGTGCAATCAAAAGAGAGACAACAGTCAACGGTAGAGGGTCCTAAATCTCAAAAAGTGCCTACCCTCATAAATAGATAACAAAACCTAGCCTAGGGTTCCCAATCTGGATCTGAACCATCGGACTCGGACGGGCTGTCTGGTATCTCTGAATCCTCGCTAGGGGCCTCCTCCTCGGACTCCTCGGTGTCCATTGGTTCGGCCTCGTCAACCTCCATAGGCTCCACCACCGGGTCCTCTACTGCTGGATCCTCCATCGGGAACTCATGATCTATACCACCCAACTCCTCATCCTCGGCAGGCTCGTACCAGGCGAAAGGACCTATAGTCTCATCCACACTCATCTCGGAATCCACGACCTCACCGCTCGGGCATTGTGGATCAAGCTGGCCCTCTATGGTGAACGGGACATCCATGGTACGGAGGGGTCCGAACTCGTCTCCCCAACGGTCTCGAAAACACCAGGCTACATACTCATGGACTTCGGGATGTGTCGCACCTACATCTACGGTAATCATGGTGTAATGCCTCAGGTATACCTCATTGTTCGCCACCGGGAATTCAACCATCGTATGCTCATACTCTAAAGGGATCCCGAAGCGAATCGGAATGGGCGGTCGGTTCATGGGCGCTGGTCTGAAAGGTTGGGTTATGAAAACCGTGAGACACTTCTCAGTGAGTGAAAACTCCTAAACCTAAATTAGGCTAACATGCATCTCCTGACGGGTAAAACCAATCACACAAACATAAGAATAACTTCGGCCAGTAGGCCCAACTCGACATTTCAATGACCCTGCAGGTTAGACAATTCATAGTATCACATTGCACAAGCGGCATTCTCAATCACGCGTTCGTCACACGCATGCTCAAAACCTTTTTGTGACAATTCCAAATATGGTACACCGAGTCACACAATTCCGCACAATTTCTCATGCATTCAAATGCATGCAAATGCCACTAACTTGCCATGCCCACAATCCAAAACTCCTATGGCATCTCGGCACACTATCATTCGTGTTCAGATTATAGAATGAAATCTACTTAGACACGTCCCATACCATGCCCAGCGAATTCCATCACATAATCCAACACTATGCATCACACGTTATCCGTTTATTTCATTATCTCGACCCGAAGGCCTGACCCGAAGGTCCGATCCGAAGATCCGGTCCGAAGACCAATCACAACACTCCGTGGCCAGCGTAGAGACGCCCCAGGCCCAGTGTCTCTAGCCCGCGTCCTTACGCATCAGGCGCAACACCGATCTCCTTTACAAACCAGAGCCCGCGTAAACGCATCAGGATGGTTGTCTTCCGGACGTACCGGGCATCGTCCTGCTCCAAAGTGCATGAGGACGGCACACCCCGCGTATTCCGCATCAGGGCGAAGGTGATCACACGTTCACACATCTCGTTTTATCTGAACCCCGCGTAAACGCATCAGGGCATAATTAGGTGATCACATGTCCATGGCATACACGCATTCTCGCACAATTTCCACAAGCCTCATACTCGGCATGCATAATGCGTGGCCATGCAATTCGCACACGAATGCTAGTGCGATGTATCATGCCATAATGTTCCACACGATACACTGTTCCATGGTTCTCGTCATATTGCACAATTGGCCCAATCCACACAACGGGGTATTTCATGCAAGATCAACACTTATGACGAACTCGGGCAACATTATGCACATTGATCAACCATAATTCACATTCCACAATCGTCGGCCATACGGACACACGGCATGGTAGACTCAATTTCACCACGGTCGACAAACTAACACATAATTCGATCATTCCGGCAATCCCGGCACCCAAGTCAATTCAAACTTTGAACTACCATGCAATTGGCCAACAATTTCAGTACGACCAGCAACTCAATTTAGCCGTTCCGAGCTCTAATTTCCCTTCTAAACATGCTTCGTCACTCACTAACCATTTCCCGACACCTATCAATGACACCTAAGTTTATATGAACACTAATCAATACTAACCGACTAACCGACACCCTAAGCCCATCTAGAAACGCACAATTGTCCTAATCGGGGTTTAGAGGTTTCCACCCACCTCGATCCAACGCTCGGGCGACGGGGAACGGCGGCCGATCACCGGTAAACGGTGGAACCGGCGGCACACTTCCCAAGGAGGCGGCGGCGAGCGGTGGCCGGCTGTCCACAGCAGCCTCGGGCGGCGGTGAGAGGCCGGCGGGACTGCTGGCTCACGGCGGCGGTGGCTGGACGGGCGGCCGAACAGCACGGAAGCTGCTGCTCACGGCGGCACACGGCGTACGGCGGTCTCGGCGGCGAGCGGCGGCGGCGAACTGTTCCGGCGAAGGGGAGCACGGAACAGTGAATGGCGGGGGAGAGGACGGCTCGGCTGAAGCGGCGACGGCGAGCAGCGAGCGGTCCAGCGGCGGCGTGCGGCGGCGACCGGCGGTCTGCTCCGGCGAAGGGCTGAACAGAACAGGAAGGGGCGGAGGAAAACAGAGAGGGACGGCGAGTGAGGTGGTGGTGGACGGCCACAGCGGCAGCGGCGAACGGCGGCGTGCAGCGGCGAGCAGCTCCGGCGGTGGCTCACCCCTGCATGCAGCCGCGGCGGAGAGGAGAGAGAGAGACGGTGGCGACGGCGGCGTGGCTGGTCCGACGCTCACTCAGCTGCATGCACCGGCGAGAGAGAGAGAGACGACGGAGGGGGAAGAGGGCAGCGTCGGCGGCCAGGCGGCGGCGGCCGGCGGTGCACAGCGGCGGTCAGCTCGGTCCTCCTTGGCTGACCGGCGCCGTTCTCCTTGCATGCAGCCGGAGAGGAGAGGACGGACGGAGGGGAACAGCGGCGCACGGCGAGCTGGCGGTGCAGCGGCGAGCTCGGCGGCGACGCGGCGGTGCTGGCCCCGGCAACGGCGGAGCTGGTCTCGGCCGCTCGGGAACAGCGGGAGAGAGATGGAGAGAAGGAGAGGGTCGGCCGGCGGACGGTGAGGCAAGAGGGGGCTCACGGCGGCAGCTCCGGCAGGCGGTGGTTCCGGCGGGTTGTGGACGGCGGCGTGAGGCCGGAAGGGGGAGAACGCGCGGTGGAGGGGGAGAGAGAGGTGGCCGGCGTGTGAGAGGAAGTGAGAGAGAGTGAGAGAGGAGTGAGAGTGAGAGGGAGAGAGAGAATATGAAGAGACATGGGGAAATCATGACTTGCATGGGGGAGATGAAGAGGTGGAGTGTGAGTGTGGGTGAGGTGATGCCATGCATGGGGAAGGGGGAGAGTGACAAGTGTCACATCCCCACAAAAAATCAAAATTCGGAACTCCTAGGGGCAAAAGGGTAAAAATGGCATCAAGTTCCGGTACCGGGTCGAATCACTAATTTTTCGACCGTACAAGTCCTATACACCTATGGCCAGCTTAATTTGACGTCGTCCTCATAAAAACTATCCCGAGACTCGCGAAACATCGCTCCCGATGTCCGGATTAAATTCCACGATCGAATTCATCAATTTCCCATTTTCCAATTCTCTCACTAACGGGTGGCCGTTTAGGTTTTACGCGTATCGACCTTGGTTTGTCCGACTCGTGACGTGCTCGATTGTCGAGAGAGCGAGAGGAGTATCACTAGTTCCGAGGACACGATCATCCGGCTCGAGTTCCGAAGATCGGCCCATACTGGCCCAAAATATTTCCCCGTCATTTCTCTAAGTCAAGCTTAGTTCACGACCGGGTCCATGGTCCACGTACCTATTCCTAGTTGGCCATTCCCATTTGGTCAGTATCCCGAGAGTGATCGGCTCCGGGCGAGACTTACGAAAAAGGAAATATCGAATAAGACTCGTTTTATTCATTCCAGAGACTGAGTCGAATTTCGGGATGTTACAATTGTAACTTAGTTCCCATGGCCATTTGCAGACTTTTCCAGAAATTCGCTGTAAATCTTGGATCACGATCCGACGTAATCGTCACTGGTACTCCATGGAGTCTGACTATCTGTCTCATATACAACTCTGCATATCTTTCCAGCTCAAAATCCTTTCGTACCGCCAGAAAATGCGCTGACTTAGTCAGGCGATCAACTATTACCCAAATTGAATCATGTCCTCTCTGGCTACGAGGCAATCCCGTCACAAAATCCATTGTGATATGTTCCCATTTCCATTCGGGAATTTCCAATGGTCTCAGCAATCCTCCCGGTTTACAGTGCTGTGCCTTCACTTGCTGGCAGGTTAGGCACTTGGCTACATGCTTGGCCACATCCTTCTTTAATCCGTTCCACCAATAATGTTGCCTTAAATTCTGATACATCTTCGTACTACCTGGGTGGATACTGTAACTACTGCGATGTGTCACGCCCCGACCTCCTCGGCACGCGACAACCCGCGCTCACGATGGTCGATATAGTACGACGTCCCAGGACATGCCGTCGTCGACCCAAATCCCAAACAATTCATAATACACATGCGGAAGCAAAATATGAGAGAAACACCCAGACAATATATATGAGAACATGGGAAGCAACACGGAGAACACTGAGGTAACGTACACATCCATAATCCCAAAATTTGCCTGAAACATCCTTACATTAATTCAAAATAAAAACGACATCAACTGAGACGAGCACAATAAAGAGTACTGCTGGTGGGTCAAGAGGCTAGTAACAAGGGGGACCAATCGGCTAAACAAAAAGGGTCCAAAATCCAAAAAGGTGTCTACCCTTGCAAACCGACTAAGTCTAGCCTAGGGTTCCCAATCTGGATCTGAACCATCGGACTCGGACGGGCTGTCTGGTAACTCTGAATCCTCGCTAGGGGCCTCCTCCTCGGATTCCTCGGTGTCCATTGGTTCGGCCTCGTCAACCTCCATAGGCTCCACTACCGGGTCCTCGACTGCTGGATCCTCCATCGGGAACTCATGATCTATACCACCCAACTCCTCATCCTCGGCAGGCTCGTACCAGGCGAAAGGACCTATAGTCTCATCCACACTCGTCTCGGAATCCACGACCTCACCGCTCGGGCATTGTGGATCAAGCTGGCCTTCTATGGTGAATGGAACGTCCATCGTGCGGAGGGGTCCGAACTCATCTCCCCAACGGTCTCGAAAACACCAGGCTACATACTCATGGACTTCGGGATGTGTCGTACCTACATCTACGGTAATCATGGTGTAATGCCTTATGTAAACTTCATTGTTCGCCACCGGGAACTCAACCACCGTATGCTCATATTCTATAGGGATCCCGAAGCGAATTGGAATGGGCGGTCGGTTCATGGGCGCTGGTCTGAAAGGTTGGGTTATGAAAACCGTGAGACACTTCTCAGTGAGTGAAAACTCCTAAACCTAAATTAGGCTAACATGCATCTCCTGACGGGAACAACAATAGCACGCATATATAACAATGACTTAGGCCCGGAAGCCCAAATTGGCATATCAATGACCCTGCAGGTTAAATAATCTCATAACATTACAAATCACAAGCGGCATCCTCGACCAGGCGTACGTCACACGTATGCTCAAAACCTTTTTGTGACAATTCCAAATATGGCACACCGAGTCACACAATCCCGCACAACTTCTCATGCATTCAAATGCATGCAAATGCCACTAACTCGCCATGCCCACAATCCAAACTCCTATGGCATCTCGGCACAACTACCATTCGTGTTCAGATTATAGAATGGAATCTACTTAGACACGTCCCATACCATGCCCAGCGAATTCCATCACATAATCCAACACTATGCATCACACGTTATCCGTTTATTTCAATTATCTCGACCCGAAGGCCCGACCCGAAGGTCCGATCCGAAGATCCGGTCCGAAGACCAATCACAACACTCCATGGCCAGCGTAAAGACGCCCCAGGCCCAGTGTCTCTAGCCCGCGTCCTTACGCATCAGGCGCAACACCGATCTCCTTTACAAACCAGAGCCCGCGTAAACGCATCAGGGTGGTTGTCTTCCGGACGTACCGGGCATCGTCCTGCTCCAAAGTGCATGAGGACGGCACACCCCGCGTATTCCGCATCAGGGCGAAGGTGATCACACATTCACACAACCGGTTTTATCTTAACCCCGCGTAAACGCATCAGGGCATGATTAGGTGATCACAATCCATGGCATACACGCATTCTCGCACAATTTCCATAATGCTTCATACTCAGCAAGCGTAATGCGTAGCCATGCAATTCCGCACACGAATGTTGGTGCAATGTACCACGGCAGAATGACCAAGCAATTCAATGCCAACATATCATGATCAAGGATCCACATCATATGCTCAGTCTGTCAAATCAATTACTTCGGGGCACCACATGTGAATACGGCACCTATGACGTACATTGATAATTCACCAATCACATTCCACACATGTCGATCACACGAACATGCGACATATTAGGCCCAAATGATCATAATTGCCAAACCAACATACGAGTCAATCATCCCGGCAATTCCGGCAATTCAAATCAATCCGATTCTCAAACTATCGTGGAATTGACCCTCGAAATTCAATATGGACAGCAGCTAGTTTTCTGTATTTCCACTTCTAATTCTCCTCCAAATTCTATTTTGTCAATCCATTACTAGTTTTCCCGACACCCACCGATATCATGCAAATCCTAATAGTGCTAATCGACTAACCGACACACCCTAGGCCCGTTTTAAAGCGCATTATCGTCCTAATTAGGGTTTAGAGGTTTTCACCCACCTCGAATCCAACGCTCGGGCGACGGGGAATGGCGGCCGATCACCGGTACACGGTGGAACCGGCGGCACAAGTCCCAAGGGCGGCGGCTAGCGGCGGTCCGGCGGTTCACAGCCACCACGGGCGGTGGTGCACGACCGGCGGGGCTGCTGTTCGCGGCGAGGGAGGACCGGACGAGTGGCTGAGTGGTCCCCGGACGGCTGCTGTCCACGGCGGTGCACGGCGGTGGCGCGTGAACAGCGGCGTTCCGGCGACGACGCGGTGGTGGCGGCTCGGTCTCGGCGACGGTGGCCTGCTCCGGCGAAGGGGAACAGAACCGGGAACGACGGGGGAGAGGACGGCTCGGCTGAGGCGGCGACGGCGAGCAGCGAGCGGTCCGGCGGCGGTGAACGGCGGCGACCGGCGGTCTGCTCCGGCGAATGGCCGAACAGAACAGGAAGGTAGACGGACGGGGAATGGAGAGGAACGGCGAGTGAGACGGCGGTGAACTGCCACAGCGGCGGCGGCGAACAGTGGCGTGCAGCGGCGGTCAGCCCCGGCGGCGGTTCACCCCTGCATGCAGCCGCGGCGGAGAGGAGGGAGAGAGACGGTGGCGACGGCGGCGTGGCTGGTCCGACGCTCACCCAGCTGCATGCACCGGCGAGAGAGAGAGAGACGACGGAGAGGAAGAGGGCAGCGTCGGCGGCCAGGCGGCGGCGGCCGGCGGTGCACAGCGGCGGTCAGTTCGGTCCTCTTTGGCTGACCGGCGCCGTTCTCCTTGCATGCAGCCGGAGAGGAGAGGACGGACGGAGGGGAACAGCGGCGCACGGCGAGCTGGCGGTGCAGCGGCGAGCTCGGCGGCGGCGCGGCGGTGCTGGCCTCGGCGACGGGCGGAGCTGGTCTCGGCCGGTTCTGGACAGTGAGGGAAAGAAGGAGAGGAAGAAGGGGATCGGTCGGCCGGCGGTGGTGAGGCAAGAGGGAGGGCGGTGTACGGCGGCAGCACCGGCTGGTGGCGTTTCCGGCGGCGGTAGGCGGTGGCGTGAGGCTGAACGGAGAGAGAGGGAGATCGCCGGAGAGGAGAGTGAGTGAGAGAGAGTGTGGCCGGGTGAGGGAGAGTGTGAGAGAGAGAGAGTGTGACAAGGGAGAGAGAGAAGGTGATGTGAGGTGAGGGGGAAATCATTTGCATGGGGGAGACAAAAGGGTGGTGTGTGGATTTGGTGCAAATCATTGCATGCATGGGGAAGGGGGGTGTTGACAAGTGTCACACCCCACAAGGATTTCAAAATTCGGAACTCCTAGGGGCATAAGGGTAAATATGACATCAAGTTCCGGTACCGGGTCGAAACGCTAATTTTTCGAATGTACATGCCCTTTATACATATGGCCAGCTTAATCTGACGTCGTCTTCATAAAAACTATCCCGAGACTCGCGAAACATCGCTCCCGATGTCCGGATTAAATTTCACGATCGAATTCGCTAATTTCCCATTTTCTAATTCTCTCACTAACGGGTGGCCGGTTAGGATTCTACGCGTATCGACCTCGGTTGTCCGAGTCGCGACGAGCTCGATTGTCAAGGGACGGAAGGAATTATCGCTAGTTCCGAGAACGCGATCATCCGGCTCGAGTTCCGAAGACCGGTCCATACTGGCCCAAAATATTTCCTCGTCATTCTTTTAAATCGGCTTAATTCGCGATCGGTCCTTGGTCCACGTATCTAATCCTAGTTGGCCATTCCCATTTGGTCAGTATCCCGAGAGTGATCGGCTCCGGGCGAGACTTACGAAAAAGGAAATATCGAATAAAACTCGTTTTATTCATTCCAGGGATCGAGTCGAATTTCGGGATGTTACAATTCTTCCCCCCTTACAAAAATTTCGTCCTCGAAATTTGAAACCCACATTAACCTACTCGAACAACTGGGGGTATTGACGTCGCATGGCCTCTTCACTTTCCCAAGTAGCGCCTTCCGTTCCATGATGCTGCCAAACCACTTTGACCATCGGAATCGTTTTATTCCTTAGCACTCGGTCCTTTCTGTCCTCGATTCTGACCGGTTTTTCCACGTACGTCACTCTGTCATCCACGTCCACTTCTTCATACCTTAAAACGTGGGTCGGGTCCGGCTCATATTTTCTCAACATCGACACGTGGAAAACATTATGCACCTGGGATAGGTTGGGAGGCAAGGCTAGTCGGTAAGCCATATCTCCAATCTTCTCTAGGATCTCAAATGGCCCGACATACCTTGGGCTAAGCTTTCCTTTCTTGCCGAATCGGGAAAGTCCTTTCATTGGCGACACCTTGAGAAACACATGATCTCCTACTTGAAACTCCAAGGGTCGTCGCCTTCTGTCGGCGTAACTCTTCTGGCGACTTTGGGCAGTCCTTAGTCTATCCCGGATAACCTCTACTACTTCCATCGTTTGCTGAACTAGCTCCGGTCCCGCGATACTTCGCTCACCCACTTCATCCCAGCACAGTGGCGTTCTACAGGCCCTACCATATAAGGCTTCGAAGGGCGCCATCTGAATACTCTGCTGATAGCTGTTGTTATAGGCAAACTCTACCAAATGCAGTTGCTCTTCCCACTTGCCTTGAAAATCCAAAACACACGCTCTCAACATATCCTCCAGGGTCTGAATTGTCCTTTCAGACTGACCGTCTGTCTGCGGGTGGTAGGCTGTACTGTACTGCAATCTTGTTCCTAAGGCCGTTTGTAGACTCTTCCAAAAGTTGGCCGTAAACCTTGGATCACGATCCGAGGTGATCGTCACTGGTACTCCATGAAGACGCACTATTTGTCGCACATACAATTCCGCATACTTTTCTAATTCCAAGTCCTTTCGTACTGCCAGGAAGTGTGCAGACTTAGTCAAGCGATCCACTATGACCCATATCGAGTCATGTCCTCTTTGGCTTCGCGGTAAACCCGTCACGAAGTCCATTGTAATATGCTCCCACTTCCACTCGGGAATCTCTAAAGGTCGTAACAATCCACCTGGCTTGCAGTGCTGTGCCTTCACTTGCTGGCACGTCAGACACTTGGCCACATGCTTAGCCACATCCTTCTTCAGGCCATTCCACCAATAATGTTGACGTAGATTCTGGTACATCTTTGTACTACCCGGGTGAATACTATACTGACTCCGATGAGCTTCGCTCAGGATTTCCTCTTTAAGTCCTTCATCATCCGGCACGCAAAGTCGGCCACGATACTTTAAAATCCCATCCGCGGATACTTGGAAATCGGGCTTCCTCTTTGCCGCATCCATTTCCATAATCTTCTGAATCTCGGGGTCCGAAAGTTGCAGTTCCTTGATCTTAACCTGAACCTCTGGTTCGATTCTTAATGTCGCGAACAAACTGGACACCCGGCTTACTTCGAACTTAAACTCTGAATCCCTCAGCTTTTCCAATAACGTCCACTCCTTAACTAATAAATGAGCCATACTCGACTTGCGGCTTAAAGCATCTGCCACCCGGTTCGCCTTACCCGGATGATACAGAATGTCGCAGTCATAGTCCTTCAATAATTCCATCCATCGACGCTGCCTCATATTCAACTCCTTCTGCGAGAACAGATATTTAAGGCTTTGGTGGTCCGTGAAAATCTGGAACTTCTCCCCGCACAAGTAGTGCCTCCAAATCTTAAGCGCGAAAACTATCGCTGCCAGTTCCAAATCATGCGTCGGGTAATTCATCTCATGAGGCCTCAGCTGGCGCGACGCATATGCCACCACCTTCCCATGTTGCATGAGCACACATCCGAGTCCTCTTAATGAAGCATCGCTGTAAATCTCAAATCCTCCTGGTCCGGATGGAATGGTCAAAACTGGAGCGGTCGTCAACTTACGCTTCAACTCTTGGAAACTCCTTTCACACTTGTCATCCCAGACATACTTTGCTTCCTTCTTCAATAATTTAGTCAAGGGCATGGCTATCGAGGAAAAACCTTCTACAAACCGTCTGTAATAGCCAGCCAAACCAAGAAAACTTCTGATCTCCGTTACCGACGTTGGCCTGGGCCACTTCGTTACCGCTTCCACCTTAGTTGGATCTACAGAAATTCCATCTCCAGATATAATATGCCCAAGAAATCCTACTTGATTGAGCCAAAACTCGCACTTGCTGAACTTGGCATACAACGCGTGTTCTCTTAAGGTCCGTAGCACTCTAGCCAAGTGTTCTTCATGCTCTTCGGGGCTCTTTGAATAAACTAGGATATCATCGATGAACACTATGACGAATTGATCCAAAAATTCCTTAAACACCCTGTTCATCAGATCCATGAAAGCGGCTGGGGCATTCGTCAATCCAAAAGGCATGACCGTGAACTCGTAATGCCCATACCTCGTCCTAAAGGCAGTCTTAGGAATGTCCTCCTTCCTAATTCTCAACTGATGGTACCCTGTCCTCAAGTCTATCTTGGAGAACACCGAGGCTCCTTGCAATTGATCGAACAAGTCATCGATCCTAGGGAGAGGGTACTTATTCTTCACTGTTACTTGGTTCAACTGCCGATAATCTATACATAGCCTTAAAGTTCCATCCTTCTTCTTCACAAACAGGACTGGCGCTCCCCATGGAGACGCACTAGGGCGGATGAAACCCTTGTCCAGCAATTCCTGCATTTGAACCTTCAACTCCTTTAGTTCGGACAGGGACATTCGATACGGGGCCTTCGATATCGGTTCAGTCCCGGGTGCTAACTCAATAACGAACTCCACTTCCCGGTCGGGCGGTAAACCCGGCAATTCCTGAGGAAAGACCTCGGGAAAATCACACACAACCGGTATATCATCCAACTTAGGTTCCACCATGGTCGGGTCCACAATATCCACCAGATAACCTTCACACCCATCATCCAGCAATTTACTCGCTTCTAACGAAGATATCCATGGGGTCGAGGTTCCTCCTCGGTTCCCCTGGAATTCAAAGCTAGGACGTCCTTCGGGATTAAATTGGATTGTCCTATTACTACAATCCACTACAGCCTTCTGTCGGACTAACCAGTCCATTCCTATGATCACATCGAAATCGAACATGGCCAACACTACCAAGTCGATACTCTCATCCTTACCCCCAATGTTTACCTCACAACCAGGGCATCCAAAGGAAACTAACACCCTATCATTCATCGGCGTTGTCACACAAAGTGAAATCTCTAACATCACTGGTACTAAGCCAATCAACTTAACAAATCGCTCCGAAATGAATGAATGGGTTGCCCCTGAATCAAACAGTGCATAAGCGGTATGGCCACATAAGGAAATCGTACCTGTGACCACGCCCGGCGCATTCTCCGCTTCTCCACGCGCCACAGCATAAACCCTTCCTTGAGCGGGCGGTCGTCCTTGATTTGCCGGTGGGGGATTCCCGGCTTGATTTCCCGGTCGGGGTTGGTATTGCTGTCGGGGCTGATACTGCTGAGGTGCTCGCTGCTGATCCTGGGGATGTGCCTGTGGACAGCTGCGGATCTGATGTTCCGTGCTCCCACACTTGAAGCATGGTCCAAATCTCCCTGGCGGGGCAGCTGGCTTCCCGACATTCCTTCTGATAGGGGGAACAAATCGCCGATTGCCTGTCATAGGCTTCTTTCCCAGGCGGCGGTTATCCTTTCCTCGCACAAACCGCGATCCAGACGCGGCTAACCTTTCCTGCTGATCTCGTTCGATTATCTGGGCTCTCCTGAACATCTCTCCATACTCCTTGATGTCATGCGACAGAATCTGGCTCCGAAGATCCGGCTTCAGTCCATCCCGGAACCTTCGATGTAACATCCCGAAATTCGACTCAGTCTCTGGAATGAATAAAACGAGTCTTATTCGATATTCCATTTTCGTAAGTCTCGCCCGGAGCTGATCACTCTCGGGATACTGACCAAATGGGAATGGCCAACTGGGATTAGATACGTGGACCAAGGACCGATCGCGAATTAAGCCGATTTAAAAAGAATGACGAGGAAATATTTTGGGCCAGTATGGACCGGTCTTCGGAACTCGAGCCGGATGATCGCGTTCTCGGAACTAGCGATAATTCCTCCCGTCCCTTGACAATCGAGCTCGTCGTGACTCGGACAACCGAGGTCGATACGCGTAAAACCTAAACGGCCACCCGTTAGTGAGAGAATTGGAAAATGGGAAATTGATGAATTCGATCGTGGAATTTAATCCGGACATCAAGAACGATTTTCGTGAATCTCGGGATAGTTTTTAGGTGGACGACGTCAAATTAAGCTGGCCATAGGTGTATAGGACTTGTACGGTCGAAAAATTAGCGATTCGACCCGGTACCGGAAATTAATGTCGGTTTTCTCCATATGCCATTTCTAATTCCGAAAATTTAAATCCTAAGACTAGCCCTAGGTGTGACACTTGTCACCCTAAACCTTTCCCATGCAAGACATGATTTGCACCAAGACTACACTCAACCTCTTCATCTCCCCCATGCAACTCATCATCACCCATCACCTCACAACTCCCTATTCTCTCTCTCACTCTCTCTCACGCCCTCTCTCTCTCCCTCACCCGGTCACTCTCCCTTTCCCTCTCATCTCCGGCGATCTCTCCCTCCCGCTCGGCCTCACGCCGCTCGTCGCCCGCCGGAACCACCGTCGCCAACCAGCACCGCCGCCGTGTGCCGACCTCTCCCTCTCGCCTCACCGCCAGCCGGCCGACCGTTCCTCTCTACTCCCTTGCTGTTCACGACCGGCTGAGGCCTCACGCCGAGGCCAGCGCGGCCGTGCCTCTGCCGAGCCGTCGCCGCTCCGCCAAGGCCGCCGCCGTGAGGCCACCGTCGCCCCTCACCGTTGTCTCCCTCCGTCCGACCTCTTCCTTTCAGCTGCATGCAGAGGAGTCCGGCGCCGGTCAGCGAAGGAAGGGGAAGCTGACTGTTCGCCTTCCTCCGCCGTGCACTGCCGGCCGCCGCCCGCCGTGCGCCACCGTCGCCCTCTCGGCTGTCTCTCTCCCTCTCGGTTGCATGCAGCAAGGTGGACCGCCGGACCAGCCGCGCCACCAGCTCGCCACCGTTCCCCTCTCTCTCTCTCTCTCCGCGGCTGCATGCAGAGGTAAACCCCCGCCGGAGCCGTTCGCCGCTGCACGCCGCCGTCCGCCGCCGCTGTGGTGGCCGTCCACTACCCTTTCCTTCGCCGTCCCTCTCTGTTTTCCTCCGCCACTCACTGTTCTGTTCAGTCCCCTTCACCGGAGCAGACCGCCGTCGCCGGACCGCTCGCTGTTCACCGCGACCGCCGTGCACCGCCGTGAGCAGCAGCCGTCCGGGGGCCGTTCAGCAGCTCGTCCGCCGTCCCCTCTCCCTGTTCAGCAACCGCGCCGACGGTGGGACACTGCCGGAGCTGCTGTAGGTCGCCGGACCGCCGTGCGCCGCCGTGTCCAGCCGCTGGTCGGACCAACCAGCAGCTCGTCCGGCCTCCCCTCACCGTGAACAGCAGCTCAGCCGACCGTGAGCCGCCGCCCGAGGCTGCTGTGGTCAGCCGGCCGCCGCTCGCCGCCGCTCCCTTGGGTCTTGCGCCGCCGGTTTCACCGTTTACCGGTGATCGGCCGCCATTCCCCGTCGCCCGAGCTTGGATTGAGGTGGGTGGAAACCTCTAAACCTCGATTAGGACAATTGTGCGTTTCTAGATGGGCTTAGGGTGTCGGTTAGTCGGTTAGTATTGACTAGAGTTCGTATAAATTTGGGTGTTAATGATAGGTGTCGGGAAATGGTTAGTAAGTGACGAAGCATGTTTAGAAGAGAAATTAGAGCTCGGAATGACTGAATTAAGTTGCTGTCCACATTGAATTTATCGGCTAATTGGATGGTAGATTGAGGTTTGAATGGACTTGAGTGCCGGGATTGCCGGAATGATTGAGTTATGTGTCGGGTTGCCGACTGTGGTGTAATCGAGTCTACCATGCCGTGTGTCCTTATGGCCGACAATTGTGGAATGTGAATTGTGGTTTGCCAATGTACATAATGATGCCCGAATACGTCATGAGTGCTAATTTCACATGTGATGCCCCGAATTAATTGATGAGGTTGATTGAGCATATGACGTGGATCATTGATCATGACATGTTGACATTGAATTGTGCGGGACATTATGTCATGACACATTGCACCAACATTCGTGTGCGAATTGCATGGCCACGCATTATGCATGCCGAGTATGAGGCTTGTGGAAATTATGCGAGTATGCGTGTATGCCATGGACATGTGATCACTTAATTATGCCCTGATGCGTTTACGCGGGGTTAAGATAAAACCGGTTGTGTGAATGTGTGATCACCTTTGCCCTGATGCGGAATACGCGGGGTGTGCCGTCCTCATGCACTTTGGAGCAGGACGATGCCCGGTACGCCCGGAAGACAACCATCCTGATGCGTTTACGCGGGCTCTGGTTTGTAAAGGAGATCGGTGTTGCGCCTGATGCGTAAGGACGCGGGCTAGAGACACTGGGCCTGGGGCGTCTTTACGCTGGCCACGGAGTGTTGTGATTGGTCTTTGGACCGGGACCTTCGGGTCGGGCCTTCGGGTCGAGATAATTGAAATAAACGGATAACGTGTGATGCATAGTGTTGGATTATGTGATGGAATTCGCTGGGCATGGTATGGGACGTGTCTAAGTAGATTCCATTCTATAATCTGAACACGAATGGTAGTCGTGCCGAGATGCCATAGGAGTTTGGATTGTGGGCATGGCAAGCTAGTGGCATTTGCATGCATTTGAATGCATGAGAAATTGTGCGGGATTGTGTGACTCGGTGTACCATAATTGGAATTGTCACAAAAAGGTTTTGAGCATACGTGTGACGTACGCCTGGTCGAGGATGTCGCTTGTGATTTGTAATATTATGGGATTATCTAACCTGCAGGGTCATTGATATACCGATTTGGGCTTACGGGCCTAAGTCCTTGTTATGTATGCATGCTATTGTTTTTCCCGTCAGGAGATGCATGTTAGCCTAATTTAGGTTTAGGAGTTTTCACTCACTGAGAAGTGTCTCACGGTTTTCATAACCCAACCTTTCAGACCAGCGCCCATGAACCGACCGCCCATTCCAATTCGCTTCGGGATCCCTATAGAATATGAGCATACGGTGGTTGAGTTCCCGGTGGCGAACAATGAAGTTTACATAAGGCATTACACCATGATTACCGTAGATGTAGGTACGACACATCCCGAAGTCCATGAGTATGTAGCCTGGTGTTTTCGAGACCGTTGGGGAGACGAGTTCGGACCCCTCCGCACGATGGACGTTCCATTCACCATAGAAGGCCAGCTTGATCCACAATGCCCGAGCGGCGAGGTCGTGGATTCCGAGACGAGTGTGGACGAGACTATAGGTCCTTTCGCCTGGTACGAGCCTGCCGAGGATGAGGAGTTGGGTGGTATAGATCATGAGTTCCCGATGGAGGATCCAGCAGTCGAGGACCCGGTAGTGGAGCCTATGGAGGTTGATGAGGCCGAACCAATGGACACCGAGGAATCCGAGGAGGAGGCCCCTAGCGAGGATTCAGAGTTACCAGACAGCCCGTCCGAGTCCGATGGTTCAGATCCAGATTGGGAACCCTAGGCTAGGCTTAGTCGGTTTGCAAGGGTAGACACCTTTTTGGATTTTGGACCCTTTTTGTTTAGCCGTTGGTCCCCCTTGTTACTAGCCTCTTGACCCACCAGCAGTACTCTTTTATCGTGCTTGTCTCAGTAGTTGTTGTTGTTGTTTTTATTTTGAATTATTGTAAGGATGTTTCAGGCAAATTTTGGGATTATGGATGTGTACGTTACCTCAGTGTTCTCCGTGTTGCTTCCCGTGTTCTCAGATATATTGTCTGGGTGATTCTCTCTAATTTTGCTTCCGCATGTGTATTATGAATTGTTTGGGATTTGGGTCGACGACGGCATGTCCTGGGACGTCGTATTATATCGACCATCGTGAGCGCGGGTTGTCGCGTGCTGAGGAGGTCGGGGCGTGAACCTTCGAGCCTTGTCCCTTGGATCCGCAACCATAGTCGGTGCGAACCTTGCCAGCCTTGCAAATTCAGCCTCATACTGGTCCACAGTCATCTGACCTTGGCGCAACCTCATAAACTCCGTCAGCTTCTTCTCCTGGGCATTCTCCGAGAAGTATTTCCCATAGAAGTTCTCCACAAAAACAGTCCAAGTTGGGGCAGTTCCCACTGGGAACACTCCTCCTTCTGAGGCACTCCACCAGTCATTAGCACCATCCTGGAGTTGGTACACTGCCAACGTTACCTTTTCCTCATCATTGCATCCCAACACTTTGAAGGTCTTCTCCAGCTCTTCCACCCATCGGGGAGCTGCCTCGGGGTCACCACGACCGTTAAACTTGGGCGGCTTCATCCTCAAGAATTGCTCTACCAACCGGGGCATCTGTCTAGCCCCAGCTGGGTGATCTTGCCCCTGCTGGGCATGATTTCCTCCATTCCCAGCGATCGCTGCAGCCTCGGCAGCCTGGGCATGGGCTGCGGCTCTTTCTTGCGCCTGCAGTCCGAAGATATGTCCTATCTCACGAAGGGTCTCCATGACCTCATCGAACCTAGGGTCCCTAGCCTCGCGGGCACCCTCACTAGACTGTCCTTGCGACTCCTTTCCTCTTCTCTTACTCATCCTGACGACTTGACCGCTCAACTACCTGCTATAATTCCATTAAGGAATTAGAGACTTAAACCAATCTATCCAGTCTAAGTCCTAGGCAGGTCTCAAGACAACAACCAGACAACCAGCATGCGGCTTAACAGGAACTAATCAATACATCACCCAAGGGTTCACATACTCACCTCAGGTCCTGCCGCACCTGCACATCACGGGTCATAATAGCAATATACGCCAAATCATCACGCATTGTCAGGAGATGCACGCAGCACACGAAGTCATCCTAGGTGGCTACCCATGGTCTCATCGCTCCTTATCACTCCAAGACTCGACCTAGTTGGATCGAGCTGACCTTGCTCTGATACCAATTCGAAAGAGGGGGTTGTCACGCCCCGACCTCCTCGGCACGCGACAACCCGCGCTCACGATGGTCGATATAGTACGACGTCCCAGGACATGCCGTCGTCGACCCAAATCCCAAACAATTCATAATACACATGCGGAAGCAAAATATGAGAGAAACACCCAGACAATATATATGAGAACATGGGAAGCAACACGAAGAACACTGAGGTAACGTACACATCCATAATCCCAAAATTTGCCTGAAACATCCTTACATTAATTCAAAATAAAAACGACATCAACTGAGACGAGCACAATAAAGAGTACTGCTGGTGGGTCAAGAGGCTAGTAACAAGGGGGACCAATCGGCTAAACAAAAAGGGTCCAAAATCCAAAAAGGTGTCTACCCTTGCAAACCGACTAAGTCTAGCCTAGGGTTCCCAATCTGGATCTGAACCATCGGACTCGGACGGGCTGTCTGGTAACTCTGAATCCTCGCTAGGGGCCTCCTCCTCGGATTCCTCGGTGTCCATTGGTTCGGCCTCGTCAACCTCCATAGGCTCCACTACCGGGTCCTCGACTGCTGGATCCTCCATCGGGAACTCATGATCTATACCACCCAACTCCTCATCCTCGGCAGGCTCGTACCAGGCGAAAGGACCTATAGTCTCGTCCACACTCGTCTCGGAATCCACGACCTCGCCGCTCGGGCATTGTGGATCAAGCTGGCCTTCTATGGTGAATGGAACGTCCATCGTGCGGAGGGGTCCGAACTCGTCTCCCCAACGGTCTCGAAAACACCAGGCTACATACTCATGGACTTCGGGATGTGTCGTACCTACATCTACGGTAATCATGGTGTAATGCCTTATGTAAACTTCATTGTTCGCCACCGGGAACTCAACCACCGTATGCTCATATTCTATAGGGATCCCGAAGCGAATTGGAATGGGCGGTCGGTTCATGGGCGCTGGTCTGAAAGGTTGGGTTATGAAAACCGTGAGACACTTCTCAGTGAGTGAAAACTCCTAAACCTAAATTAGGCTAACATGCATCTCCTGACGGGAACAACAATAGCACGCATATATAACAATGACTTAGGCCCGGAAGCCCAAATTGGCATATCAATGACCCTGCAGGTTAAATAATCTCATAACATTACAAATCACAAGCGGCATCCTCGACCAGGCGTACGTCACACGTATGCTCAAAACCTTTTTGTGACAATTCCAAATATGGCACACCGAGTCACACAATCCCGCACAACTTCTCATGCATTCAAATGCATGCAAATGCCACTAACTCGCCATGCCCACAATCCAAACTCCTATGGCATCTCGGCACAACTACCATTCGTGTTCAGATTATAGAATGGAATCTACTTAGACACGTCCCATACCATGCCCAGCGAATTCCATCACATAATCCAACACTATGCATCACACGTTATCCGTTTATTTCAATTATCTCGACCCGAAGGCCCGACCCGAAGGTCCGATCCGAAGATCCGGTCCGAAGACCAATCACAACACTCCATGGCCAGCGTAAAGACGCCCCAGGCCCAGTGTCTCTAGCCCGCGTCCTTACGCATCAGGCGCAACACCGATCTCCTTTACAAACCAGAGCCCGCGTAAATGCATCAGGATGGTTGTCTTCCGGACGTACCGGGCATCGTCCTGCTCCAAAGTGCATGAGGACGGCACACCCCGCGTATTCCGCATCAGGGCGAAGGTGATCACACATTCACACAACCGGTTTTATCTTAACCCCGCGTAAACGCATCAGGGCATGATTAGGTGATCACAATCCATGGCATACACGCATTCTCGCACAATTTCCATAATGCTTCATACTCAGCAAGCGTAATGCGTAGCCATGCAATTCCGCACACGAATGTTGGTGCAATGTACCACGGCAGAATGACCAAGCAATTCAATGCCAACATATCATGATCAAGGATCCACATCATATGCTCAGTCTGTCAAATCAATTACTTCGGGGCACCACATGTGAATACGGCACCTATGACGTACATTGATAATTCACCAATCACATTCCACACATGTCGATCACACGAACATGCGACATATTAGGCCCAAATGATCATAATTGCCAAACCAACATACGAGTCAATCATCCCGGCAATTCCGGCAATTCAAATCAATCCGATTCTCAAACTATCGTGGAATTGACCCTCAAAATTCAATATGGACAGCAGCTAGTTTTCTGTATTTCCACTTCTAATTCTCCTCCAAATTCTATTTTGTCAATCCATTACTAGTTTTCCCGACACCCACCGATATCATGCAAATCCTAATAGTGCTAATCGACTAACCGACACACCCTAGGCCCGTTTTAAAGCGCATTATCGTCCTAATTAGGGTTTAGAGGTTTTCACCCACCTCGAATCCAACGCTCGGGCGACGGGGAATGGCGGCCGATCACCGGTACACGGTGGAACCGGCGGCACAAGTCCCAAGGGCGGCGGCTAGCGGCGGTCCGGCGGTTCACAGCCACCACGGGCGGTGGTGCACGACCGGCGGGGCTGCTGTTCGCGGCGAGGGAGGACCGGACGAGTGGCTGAGTGGTCCCCGGACGGCTGCTGTCCACGGCGGTGCACGGCGGTGGCGCGTGAACAGCGGCGTTCCGGCGACGACGCGGTGGTGGCGGCTCGGTCTCGGCGACGGTGGCCTGCTCCGGCGAAGGGGAACAGAACCGGGAACGACGGGGGAGAGGACGGCTCGGCTGAGGCGGCGACGGCGAGCAGCGAGCGGTCCGGCGGCGGTGAACGGCGGCGACCGGCGGTCTGCTCCGGCGAATGGCCGAACAGAACAGGAAGGTAGACGGACGGGGAATGGAGAGGAACGGCGAGTGAGACGGCGGTGAACTGCCACAGCGGCGGCGGCGAACAGTGGCGTGCAGCGGCGGTCAGCCCCGGCGGCGGTTCACCCCTGCATGCAGCCGCGGCGGAGAGGAGGGAGAGAGACGGTGGCGACGGCGGCGTGGCTGGTCCGACGCTCACCCAGCTGCATGCACCGGCGAGAGAGAGAGAGACGACGGAGAGGAAGAGGGCAGCGTCGGCGGCCAGGCGGCGGCGGCCGGCGGTGCACAGCGGCGGTCAGTTCGGTCCTCTTTGGCTGACCGGCGCCGTTCTCCTTGCATGCAGCCGGAGAGGAGAGGACGGACGGAGGGGAACAGCGGCGCACGGCGAGCTGGCGGTGCAGCGGCGAGCTCGGCGGCGGCGCGGCGGTGCTGGCCTCGGCGGCGGGCGGAGCTGGTCTCGGCCGGTTCTGGACAGTGAGGGAAAGAAGGAGAGGAAGAAGGGGATCGGTCGGCCGGCGGTGGTGAGGCAAGAGGGAGGGCGGTGTACGGCGGCAGCACCGGCTGGTGGCGTTTCCGGCGGCGGTAGGCGGTGGCGTGAGGCTGAACGGAGAGAGAGGGAGATCGCCGGAGAGGAGAGTGAGTGAGAGAGAGTGTGGCCGGGTGAGGGAGAGTGTGAGAGAGAGAGAGTGTGACAAGGGAGAGAGAGAGAAGGTGATGTGAGGTGAGG
This sequence comes from Syzygium aqueum, assembly GCA_031216185.1. Taxonomy (NCBI): domain Eukaryota; kingdom Viridiplantae; phylum Streptophyta; class Magnoliopsida; order Myrtales; family Myrtaceae; genus Syzygium; species Syzygium aqueum. The sequence continues at coordinate 21,392,712 of CM062238.1, forward strand.
GGGAAATCATTTGCATGGGGGAGACAAAAGGGTGGTGTGTGGATTTGGTGCAAATCATTGCATGCATGGGGAAGGGGGGTGTTGACAAGTGTCACACCCCCACCAGAATTTCAAATTTCGGAATTAGAGGGGGCATAGGGGCAAATCCGACATTAATTTCCGGTACCGGGTTGAAATGCTAAAATTTCGACTGTATATGTCCTATATACATATGGCCAGCTTAATTTGACGTCGTCCTCATAAAAACTATCCCGAGACTCGCGAAACATCGCTCCCGATGTCCGGATTAAATTCCACGATCGAATTCATCAATTTCCCATTTTCTAATTCTCTCACTAACGGGTGGCCGGTTAGGATCTTACGCTTATCGACCTCGGTTGTCCGAGTCACGACGAGCTCGATTGTCAAGGGACGGGAGGAATTATCGCTAGTTCCGAGAACGCGATCGTCCGGCTCGAGTTCCGAAGACCGGTCCATACTGGCCCAAAATATTTCCTCGTCATTCTTTTAAATCGGCTTAATTCGCGATCGGTCCTTGGTCCACGTATCTAATCCTAGTTGGCCATTCCCATTTGGTCAGTATCCCGAGAGTGATCGGCTCCGGGCGAGATTTACGAAAAAGGAAATATCGAATAAAACTCGTTTTATTCATTCCAGGGATCGAGTCGAATTTCGGGATGTTACACGATGTGCCTCTCTTAAAATTTCTTCTTTAAGCTCCAAATCATCAGGCACACATAGTCGCCCTTGAAACCTTAGAACTCCATCTTCACTTACTTGAAATTCCGATTTTCTCATGGCGGCATCCATCTCAACAATCTTTTGAATCTCTGGGTCCGTAGGTTGAAGTGCCTTAATCCTTGCCTGAATCTCTGGCTCAATTCTCAACGCGGCCATCAGGCTAGACATCTGACTCATTTCAAATTTAAACTCTGAATCCCTGAGCTTTTCCAATAAGGTCCACTCTCTGACCATCATATACGCCATACTTGATTTGCGACTCAATGCATCTGCGACTCGATTCGCTTTCCTAGGGTGATACATGATATCGCAATCATAATCTTTCAAAAGCTCCATCCATCTACGCTGCCTCATATTCAATTCTTTTTGTGAAAACAGATACTTGAGGCTTTGATGGTCTGTATAAATCTGAAATTTTTCTCCGCACAAGTAGTGCCTCCAAATCTTCAAAGCAAACACGATCGCTGCCAACTCCAAATCGTGTGTCGGGTAGTTCAATTCATGCGGTCTTAGCTGGCGTGATGCATACGCAACTACTCTCCCGTGTTGCATTAAAACGCATCCAAGTCCTCTTAATGACGCATCGCTATAAACTTCAAATCCTCCTGGTCCGGATGGAATGGTTAATACTGGAGCAGTTGTTAACCTATGTTTCAACTCCTGAAAACTCTTCTCACACTTATCATCCCATTCGAACTTAGATTCCTTCTTGAGCAATCGCGTCATCGGCATGGCTATAGATGAGAACCCTTCTACAAAACGTCGATAATAGCCAGCCAATCCTAAGAAACTTCGGATTTCTGTTACCGAGGTCGGCCTTGGCCATTTCATCACTGCTTCAATCTTTGCTGGGTCTACCGAAATTCCGTCTCCTGATACTATGTGTCCAAGAAACGCCACTCTACTTAACCAAAATTCACACTTGCTAAACTTGGCAAAGAGTGCGTGTTCTCTCAAAGTCCGTAGTACTTCAGCCAAATGCATCTCATGTTCTTCTGGACTTTTTGAATACACCAAGATGTCATCAATAAACACTATGACAAATCTGTCTAGAAACTCCTTGAACACCCTGTTCATTAAATCCATGAAAGCTGCAGGGGCATTTGTTAATCCAAAGGGCATCACTGTAAACTCATAATGCCCATACCTCATCCTAAATGCGGTCTTAGGTATGTCCTCCTTCCGGATCCTCAGTTGATGATATCCTGTTCTCAAGTCAATCTTGGAAAACACCGATGCTCCTTGCAACTGATCAAACAAATCATCGATCCTCGACAGTGGATACTTATTCTTAATTGTTACCTGATTCAACTGCCGATAATCAATGCATAACCTTAGTGTCCCGTCCTTTTTCTTTACAAATAGGACCGGTGCTCCCCATGGAGACACACTAGGACAAATGAAACCTTTGTCCAGCAATTCCTGCATCTGGACTTTCAATTCTTTCAATTCTATCAATGACATTCGGTATGGCGCCTTCGAGATCGGTTCAGTTCCTGGTGCCAATTCTATCATAAATTCTACTTCTCGCTCTGGCGGTAAACCCGGTAATTCCTCAGGAAAAACTTCGGGGAAATCACACACTACCGGTATCTCTTCCAACTTAGGTTCCGCCATTGTTGGATCTACCACATTCACTAAATATCCTTCACATCCATTGTCACGCCCCGACCTCCACGGCACGCAACAACCCATTCGGTGGTCAACATAGTGGTACGACGTCCCAGGACTCGTCGTCGTCGACCCGTTACCCCAAAGCAGAACATAAGGCACATGCGGAAGCAAAAATTTAAAACACCCGGACAGAATAAATACGAGACCCAGGGAAAGCAACATAAGAAGAACTGTGGCGACGTACACATCCATAACCAAAAACTGTTAGAACCTCCTTACATCATTCCAAATAAAACAATAATAGAAACAGGGTGCAACAAGAAGAGTATGTCATAAGGGTCAAGAGAACTAAGGACTAAGAGAGTCACAGCCAAATAGGTAGAGGGTCCGAAATCCAAAATGTGTCTACCCTCACAACAAGACCAAGCCTAGCCTAGGGCGCCCAATCCGGATCTGAGCCGTCGGACTCTGACGAACTTTCGGGTATCTCTGAATCCTCGCTGGGAATCTCCTCCTCGGACTCTTCGGTATCCATCGGCTCGGCTTCGTCGACCTCCATTGGCTCCACCACTGGGTCCTCCACTACTGGCTCGTGATCTACACCTCCTAACTCTTCGTCCTCGGCAGGCTCGTACCAAGCGAAAGGACCTATAGTCTCCTCCTCATCCATCTCGGAATCCACGATCTCACCACTCGGGCACTGCGGGTCAAGCTGGCCCTCTATGGTGAACGGAACATCCATCGTACGAAGGGGTCCAAACTCGTCTCCAAAACGGTCCCGGAAACACCAGGCTACATACTCATGAACTTCAGGATGTGTCGTACCCACGTCTACACTAATCGCAGAGTAATGCCTCAAGTACACCTCCCCATTCCCCACCGGATGTGCAGTCATAATATGCTCGTAATCTAGGGGAATCCCAAAACGTACCGGGATAGGTGGCTTCGTCATGGACACGAGTCTGAAAGGTTGGGTTATAAAAACCATGAGACACATCTCAGTGAGTGCAAAACTCCTAAACCTAAATTAGGCTAACATTCATATCCTGACAGGAAAAACAAACCACACACATATTGTAACATCTCGAAATTCGACTCGATCTCTGGAAGGAATGAAACGAGTATTATTCGATATTTCATTTTCGTAAGTCTCGCCCGGAATTGATCACTCACGGGATACTGACCAGATGGGAATGGCCAACTAGGAATAGGCACGTGTACTAAGGACCCGGTCGCGAGTTAAACCCGACTTAGGATAATGACGAGGAAGTATTTTGGGCCAGTGTGAATCGATCATCCGAACCGGACGATTGTGTCATCGGAACTAGTGATAATTCCTCTCGTTTCCTCTCTCGAGCTCGCCGCGATTTGGACAACCCGAGGTTGAAACGTTTGAATCCTAAACGGCCGCCCGTTAGTGAGAGATTTAGAAAGTTGAAATTTGACGATTTGATCGTGAAATTTAATCCGGACATCGAGAACGATTTTCGTGAATCTCGGGATAGTTTTTATGAGGATGACGTCAAATTAAGCGGGCCATTTATGTATAGGGCTTGTGCGGTCGAAAAATTGACAATTCGACCCGGTACCGGAAATTTGAGTCGATTTTCCCTTTCTACCCATTAGAATTCCGAATTTGAATTCTGGTGGGGGTGTGACACTTGTCAACACCCCCCTTCCCCATGCAAGTCATGATGGAAATGAAACTCACACTCTACCTATTCCTCTCCCCCATGCAAACCATCATCACACTATCACTTCACCCTCTCACTCTCACTTCACTCTCTCTCTCTCTCTCTCTCTCACTCACTCTCCCTCATTCGGTCACTCCATCCTCTCCCTCTCCTCTCCGGCGACATTCCTCTCTCTCTCTCTCGTCCGCTCAGCCTCACGCCGCCGCCCTCAGCCGCCGGAAACCGCCACCAGCCAGCACCGCCGCCGTGAACCTCTCCCTCTCGCCTCACCACCAGCCGGCCGACCGTTCCTCTCTACTCCCTTGCTGTTCACGACCGGCTGAGGCCTCACGCCGAGGCCAGCGCGGCCGCGCCTCCGCCAAGGCCGCCGCTGTTCCCCTCGCCGCCGCCCCGTTGCATGCACGGTTGGACGCCGGGCCTCCCTCACCTCCGTCTTCCTCTCTCTCTCCTTCTCGGCTGCATGCAGGAGAGCATGGCGCCGGTCAGCCAAGGAGGGACAAGCTGACCGTCCGCCAAGGCCGCCGCTGAGCGCCGTCCACCGCCGCTCGCCGTAGCCACCACCGCTGGCCTTCCGCCGCCGTCTCTCCCTCCCTGTCTCGGTTGCATGCAGGAGGGTACCCGCCGGTTCAGCAACGCCGCCGCCTCTTCCTTTCCTTCTCGCCGTGGCTGCATGCACGGCTGAGCCACCGCCGGACCTGTTCACCGCCGCTGCCCCTTTGCCGCCGTTCCTCTCTTTCCGGCGCATGCACGGCTGAACGCCGGCCAGCCCTCACCGTCCCTCTCTGTTCTCCGTCCGTCTCTCCTTGTTCCGTCCCCCACCGCCGGAACAGACCGCCGTTCGCCGAGACAGAGCCAGCGCCGCCGCGCCGCCACCGGACTGCTCGCTGTTCGCCGCCACCGCCGTGCACCGCCGTGGGCAGCAGCCGCCCGGAGGTCGTTCAGCAGCTCGTCCGTCGTCCCCTCTCCCTGTTCAGCAACCGCGCCGGCGGTGGGACACCGCCGGAGTTGCTGTGGGCCGCCGGACCGCCGTGCGCCGCCGTGTCCAGCCGCTGGTCGGACCAACCAGCAGCTCGTCCGGCCTCCCCTCACCGTGAACAGCAGCTCAGCTGACCGTGAGCCGCCGCCCGAGGCTGTTGTGGTCAGCCGGCCGCCGCCGCTCCCTTGGGATTTGTGCCGCCGGTTCCACCGTTCACCGGTGATCGGCCGCCTTTCCCCGTCGCCCGAGCTCGGAGTTGGTGGGTGGAAACCTCTAAACCCTTATTAGGACTATTGTGCGTTAAAAACGGGCTTAGGGTGTGTCGGATAGTCGATTGATGCCAAATTAAGACGTGTACGAATTTGCATGCTATTGGTAGGTGTCGGGAAACTAGGAGTGGATGACAAAACAGAATTTGGACGAGAATTAGAGGTTGATATAACGAGGAATAGTTGCTGGTTGTGTCGGAAATTGGCGACCCAAATTAACGGTGGTTAGTGGATTGGCTTGATTTGAGTGCCGGGATGGCCGGAATGATTGAATTGTGTGTCGGATGTTCAATTGTGATGAATTGGGTCTAACATGTCGCCTGCATGTGTGTACCGACCATTGTGGAATGTGATTAGTGAATTATCAATGTACGTCATGAGTGCCGTAATCACATGTGGTGCCCGAATTGATTGATTGGGCTGACTGAGCATATGACGTGGATCTTTGATCATGATACGTTGGCATTGAATTGCTTGGACATTCTGCCGTGGTACATTGCACCAACATTCGTGTGCGGAATTGCATGGCTACGCATTATGCATGCCGAGTATGGGGCTTGTGGAAATTGTGCGAGAATGCGTGTATGCCATGGACATGTGATCACCTAATTATGCCCTGATGCGTTTACGCGGGGTTAAGATAAAACCGGTTGTGTGAATGTGTGATCACCTTCGCCCTGATGCGTTTACGCGGGGTGTGCCGTCCTCATGCACTTTGGAGCAGGACGATGCCCGGTACGTCCGGAAGACAACCATCCTGATGCGTTTACGCGGGCTCTGGTTTGTAAAGGAGATCGGTGTTGCGCCTGATGCGTAAGGACGTGGGCTAGAGACACTGGGCCTGGGGCGTCTTTACGCTGGCCACGGAGTGTTGTGATTGGTCTTCGGATCGGATCTTCGGATCGGACCTTCGGGTCGGGCCTACGGGTCGAATAATGAATAAATGATTAACGTGTGATGCATAGTGTCTGATTATGTGATGGAATCCGCTGGGCATGGTATGGGACGTGTCTAAGTAGATTCTATTTTATAATCGGAACACGAATGGAATTGTGAGCTGAAATGCCATGGAAGTTGATTTATGAGCATGGTGAATTAATGGCATTTGCACGCATATGAATGCATGAGTTAGTGTGCTGGATTGTGTGACTCGGTGAGCTATCCTTGGAATTGTCACTAAAGGTTTTGAGCACGCGTGTGACGTACGCGTGATCGAGAGTGCCGCTTGTGAAATGTGATATTATGGAATTGTCTAACCTGCAGGGTCACTGAAATGCCGATTTGGGCCTACGGGCCTAAGTCACTTTTATATATGCGTGTTGTTTGTTTTCCCGTCAGGAGATGCATGTTAGCCTAATTTAGGTTTAGGTGTTTGCACTCACTGAGATGTGTCTCACGGTTTTTATAACCCAAACTTTCAGACCCGCGCCCATGACGACTCCACCTATCCCGGTGCGCTTTGGGATTCCCCTAGATTACGAGCATATCATGACTACACATCCGGTGGGGAATGGAGAGATGTTTTTGAGGCATTATTCTGCAATTAGTGTAGACGTAGGTACAACACATCCTCAGGTTCACGAGTATGTAGCCTGGTGTTTCCGGGATCGTTTTGGAGACGAATTTGGACCCCTTCGCACGATGGATGTCCCGTTCACCGTAGAGGGCGAGCTTGACCCGCAGTGCCCGGACGGTGATATCGTGGATTTCGAGATGGATGAGGAGGAGACTATAGGTCCTTTTGCCTGGTACGAGCCTGCCGAAGACGAGGAATTAGGAGGTATAGATCACGAGCCAGTCGTGGAGGATCCAGTGGTGGAGCCTATGGAGGTTGACGAGGCCGAACCGATGGACACCGATGAGTCCGAGGAGGAGGTTCCTAGCGAGGATTCAGAGATACCAGACAGTCCGTCCGAGTCCGATGGCTCAGATCCAGATTGGGAGCCCTAGGCTAGGTTTTGTTATCTGTTTATGAGGGTAGGCACTTTTTGGGATTTAGGACCCTCTACCGTTGACTGTTCTCTCTCCTGGTTGCACCGTATTTCCATTGTCATTTTATTTTGGAACGTTGTAAGGATGATATTGGTTGTTTTCAGTTATGGATGTGTACGTTGCCTCAACTCCATTTATGCTGTTGCCCTTGGTTCTCATATTTATTTTGTACGGGTATTTGTTTTTAAATTCTTGCTTCCGCTTGTGCTTTATATTCTGCTATGGGAAATGGGTCGACGACGATGCATCCTGGGACGTCGTGTTATCTTCTTATCGACCCTCGAGCGGGATGTTGCGTGCCGGGGAGTTCGGGGCGTGACACATATAAGGATGACTTAGGCTCGTAGGCCAAAATCAGCATTTCAATGACCCTGCAGGTTAGACAATCCCATAATATCACACTTCACAAGCGGCACTCTCAATCATGCGTACGTCACACGCATGCTTAAAATCTTTAGTGACAGTTCCAAGCATAGGTCACCGAGTCACACAGTTCCGAACACTAACTCATGCACTCATATGCATGCAGATGCCACTAACTTTTTTTTTTTTGTAAGATAAGTCTCCGACGCAGATGCCACTAACTTGCCATGCTCACAATTCAACTCCTATGGCATTTCGGCACAAAATTCCATTCGTGTTCCGATTATAGAACAAAATCTACTTAGACATGTCCCATACCGTGCCCAGCTGATTTCATCACATAATCATGCACTATGCATCACACGTTAACCACTTATTTTTTTATTAACTCGACCCGAAGGCCCGATCCGAAGATCCGGTCCAAAGATCACGACCCAAAGGCCAATCACAATACTCCGTGGCCAGCGTAAAGACGCCCCAGGCCCAGTGTCTCTAGCCCGCGTCCTTACGCATCAGGCGCAATACCGATCTCCTTACGAACCAGAGCCGGCGTAAACGCATCAGGATGGTTATCTTCCGGACGTACCGGGCATCGTCCTGCTCCAAAGTGCATGAGGACGGCACACCCCGCGTAAACGCATCAGGGCGAAGGTGATCACACATTCACACTATCGATTTTATCTGAACCCCGCGTAAACGCATCAGGGCATAATTAGGTGATCACATGTTCATGGTATACACGTATTCTCACATAATTTCCACAGGCCTCATACTCGGCATGCATAATGCGTAGCCATGCAATTCGCACACGAATATTGGTGCAATGTGTCACAGCATAATGTCCCACACAATTCGATGCCATAATTTCATGTCCCATGATTCACGTCATATACTTAATTAGCCCAATCGACACCATAGGGCATCATATGCAAAATTGGCACTTATGACGTGTTCAACATTATGATGTACATCGACAACTCACCAATCACATTCCACAACGGTCGATCACACGAGCATGCGACATAGTAGACCCAAGCCATCACAATTGCCAAACTGACACACCAGTCAATCACCCCGGCAATCCCAGCAATCCAATCAATTCGATTCTCAAACTATCGTGGAATTGGCTCTCAAAATCCAATGTGGACAGCAGCTAATTCCTAACATTTCGACCTCTAATCCACTTCTAATTTTTCGAATTTCACGATTGAATTTGTCGAATTTCAAGTTTGCAAATCTCTCACTAACGGGCGGCCGTTTAGGATTCAAACGTATCGACCTCGGGTTGTCCGAATTGCGGCGAGCTCGAGAGAGGGAACGAGAGGAATTATCACTAGTTCCGATGACACGATCGTCCGGTTCGGAAGATCGGTTCACACTGGCCCAAAATACTTCCTCGTCATTCTCCTAAGTCAGGCTTGACTCGCGACTGGGTCCATGGTCCACGTATCTATTCCTAGTTGGCCATTCCCATTTGGTCAGTATCCCGTGAGTAATCAGCTCCGGGCGAGACTTACGAAAATGAAATATCGAATAATACTCGTTTTATTCATTCCAAAGATTGAGTCGAATTTCGGGATGTTACACAAAAGGACCTAAAGCTAGAGAAGTACACAGAATTATATATACGATAAATTGTACATCTTTGTGGAGTACCTGTGACGATCACCTCAGATCGTGATCCAAAGTTTACGGTCAACTTTTGGAAAAGTTTACAAGTAAGCATGGGAAGCAAGTTACAGTTCAGTACAACCTATCATCCGTAGACGGATAGCCAGTTTGAGAGGACAATCTAAACCCTAGAAGATATGTTGAGAGCCTGTGTATTCGATTTCCAAGGCAAATGGAAAGAGCAGCTATATTTGGTAGAGTTTGCCTATAATAATAGCTTTTAGCAAAGCATCCGGATGGCACCATTTGATTGTTTTGGTTTGATATTTCAAGAAAAATTATTTTTTCAAACATCTGCATTGATTTGCTCTATTGGAGATTTGAAAATAAAATGTTTGACCTCAAATTCATGGGTTAGGGATACTTACTTGAACGGTTTGTCGGAATCTCTGCAAAAGTTAAAGCACAATATCAAAATAGGTCCTTGTTTCATTTATTTCAATTTGAAACGATACAACCAACCTCTTGATTGTTCTAATTTGAATATCCATAAATGATTGTTTCTTTGATCTCTTGTTTTGATTTCTCCCACTTGGGGCGGTTGAATTTCTTTTTGTAAGAATGAACTTTTTAGGGTTCGAATTCATGAGTTAGGGATACTTACTTGATCATTTTGATGAGATCCCTGTAAAATTAAAAACCACTGTTAACATTAGTTCAAGCATTATCTTCTCCTTATACCTCTATTGAAACGATACAACCAACCTCTGTTGGGATTTAGCCGCAACTTATACCTTCTAAGTCTTTCGAATAATTTGTGAAGCACTTGAACATGATCTTCTCCTTGCTTGGATTTTGCGATCATGTCATCCATATATACTTCAATTTCTTTATGCATTATGTCATGGAACAAAGTCACCATTGCCCTTTGATATGTGGAACCAGCATTTTTCAAACCGAAAGGCCCATGGTGTTATGAAAGATGTTTTCGCCTTATCCTTTTTCTTCATGAGGATTTGATTATATCCTAAAAAACCATCCATGAATGAGAATGTTTCGAACCCAGCAGTGCTGTCCACTAATACATCAATATGCGAAAGCGGGAAATCATCCTTAGGGCTTGCTTTATGTCATGCCCTGACCTCCTCAGATTGCGATCATCCGCCTTTGGTCTTATTTAGTGCAATGCTCCTAGGATGCATTGCTGACCTAAAACACATAGAGAATAGTATACATGCGGAAGCTACATATATAAATAAATATATACACCCGTACAATAAAGATAACAACCATGGATAACCAACAAAGATTGAAATTATTTAAAACATAATTTTACATTGACATAAAAATATTTACAACCAACAAGTACTTTAATAAAACAAACTACACTCTAAACATGCCACACTATAATACAGCAAAAATCGACATTTAGCAGCCGTTACATCAAAAAGGGGCATTGGCTGGGAGAAAGTCGAGAGTCACAGGTTAGGTTAACGACAAAAAGGATATCTACACCAGAGGAGTCAGGGCTAAGATTAGGGTTCCCAATTAGGATCCGAGTCTGAGGAATCTCCCTGCGGCTCGGATTCCTCCGAAGAGCTCTCTTGGGGATCGGACTCCTCCGAGTCTGTAACTAACGCGGCATCTCTCTCATCCTCTGAATCCATCTCTAACTCGGGATCAAGGTATAACCCAAGCTCCTCATCATCATCTAATCCTGCAACTCCTTCGTTCCCAACTACATCTTCGTCCATGGCTTCCGGGATTTTGGCTTTGTCTACCATATGAACCTGATTCCCCGCAAATATGTGAGGTTCATCATCCATTGCTTCCTCATAAGCATCTCCAACTGGCTCATCCTCAGGATTTATTACTTCGCCATCCGCAACTATCGGTGCCATCAACCCGTGCTCGTCTAGAGGGGAGTCAAAAGACCTAAGTGGTCTACCTATGTTCCCATCAACATCTCGGAGACACCAAGCAATTCTATAATTTCAAGTGAAGAAATCCAAGGGATCGAGGTTCCTCCTCGGTTTCCCTGAAACTCAAATCTTGGACGTCTAATCGTATTAAATTGAATCGTCCTATTGTCGCAATCCATGACGGCCTTCTGGCTCACTAGCCAGTCCATTCCAATTATTACATCAAAATCGAACATAGCTAACACTGCCAAGTCGATACTTTCTTCTCTGTCCCCAATCACAATTTTACAGTTAGGACATCCAAAAGAGACTAACATCTTATCATTCATAGGCGTCAACTGTAACAGCCCGAATTTCAATGTAATTCCGGGATCAATGAAATTGACATTATTTCGCATTTCATTTTAGTAAATCTTGCCCAAAGCTAATCACTCTTGGGATACTATAGGGTATGGCTAATTAGGAAATGGTACGTGGATCAAGGACCCAATCACGAGTCGAACACCGATCTGGAGAAGTAATGAGAAAATATTTTGAACCGATGTAAAAATGATCATAGGAAAGGTGACAGATTGAGTTGGCCAAGGCCAACGATATGCAATCGGATCGCAGGTGATTCTGCAAAGCAGAAAGTACACGTGGCCAACCAGTCTTGAACTAGTACTGAACGATCGTGATTCTTGGGGCTAGTGATAACTTCTCATTCTCTCAAAGGACGGAATCGACGTGATTCGAATAACCCCAGGTCGATATGCGTATATTCTAAATAGCCACCCATTAGTGAGAGATCCTGAAATCAGAAACCGAGCGAATTTTGAACACAGAATTGGGCCCGGAATTGGATATCGATTTTCTACAGCTTGAGAGACTAAATTTGGAAATCTGACATCGTATTATGCTGGCCACACACATTTTGAGCGTGTAGGGTTGAAAACTAGAATTTCGGTCCGGGAATGAAAAATAACGGTTTTGCCCTTGAGGTGTCGGGTTAAGATTTCGAGGCCGGATGAGATAATTTTTCGAGGCCAGTGTCATTTTGGAGTGGCCACGCCTATTTGGAGTAGTTCCGGTAGAAAATTGGAAAATTTTGGCTCGGAAGTGAGAAATAATAATATTTTATTCTCGAAACTTCGCAGTCAATTTTCGAAGGCTTAAGGAGCTACTTTCACGATTCCGACGTCATATTATGTTGGCCACGCACATATGGAACGGGTACATGCGAAAATTGGAGTTTCGACCCGAGACGGAAAAATTACAATTTTGCCCCTGGACCTTGTACCGGGAATTCCGAATTTTGGACTGGACCTTGGATTATTTTATTGTTAATCAGCTCAATTATTGGGATTTTGACCAAATTGCCCCTAAATTATTTGGATAGGATCAACAGGGGCCGTCGGATGAAGGGTAAAATGGGAAATTGCGCGGATGGGCGACACTTGTCGCCACCAGCCCCCTCCTTTGACTACCTTGGACTGGCCCCTTCTCTCTCCTCACCCTCATTCAGCTCTCTCTCTCTCTCTCTCTCTCTCTCTCTCTCTCTCTCTCTCTCTCTCTCTCTCACCCGAATCTCTCTCTTTGTCATGCCCCGACCTCCGCGGCACGCGACACCCCGCTCGGTGGTCGGAGTAGTACAACGTCCCAGGACTTGTCGTCGTCGACCCACTTCCCATAACAAATCATAAGGCACATGCGGAAGCAAAAATTTGAAAACACCCGTACATGTAAACATGAGAACCAGGGAAGCATCACCAGGAATACTTAGGCAACGTACACATCCATAACAAAAACCGTCAGAAACATCCTTACATCATTCCCGAGAAAACAACAATAGAAAATAGAGTGCCACAAAGAGTACGGTCATGTGAGTCAAGAGGGCTAAGAGATAAGGGGGCCAACTGCTAAAAAGTAGAGGGTCTGAAATCCAAAAAAAATGTCTACTCTCACAAAAAGACTAAGCCTAGCCTAGGGCGCCCAATCCGGATCAGAGCCGTCGGACTCTGATGAACTCTCGGGTATCTATGAATCCTCGCTGGAAATCTCCTCCTCGGACCCTTCGGTATCCATCGGCTCGGCTTCATCGACCTCCATTGGCTCCACCACCAGGTCCTCCACTATTGGCTCGTGGTCTACACCTCCTAGCTCCTCGTCCTCGGCAGCCTCGTACCAACCGAAAGGACCTATAATCTCCTCCGAATCCATCTCAGAATCCACGATCTCACCACTCGGGCATTGCGGGTCATGTAACATCCCGAAATTCGACTCACTATCTGGAATAAATAAAACAAGTATTATTCGATATTTCATTTTCGTAAGTCTCGCCCGGAGCTGATCACTCACGGGATACTGACCAAATGGGAATGGCCAACTAGGAATAGATACGTGGACCATGGACCCAGTCGCGAGTCAAGCCTGACTTAGAAGAATGACGAGGAAGTATTTTGGGCCAGTGTGAACCGATCTTCCGAACCGGACGATCGTGTCATCGGAACTAGTGATAATTCCTCTCGTTCCCTCTCTCGAGCTCGCCGCGATTCAGACAACCCGAGGTCGATACGTTTGAATCCTAAACGGCCGCCCGTTAGTGAGAGATTTGGAAACTTGAAATTCGACAAATTCAATCGTGAAATTTAGCCCGGACTTTGAGGCCGATTTTCGAGGATTACGGGAATGATTTTTAGTAGGACGACGTCAAATTAAGTTGGCAATTTATATATAGGACTTGTAAGGTCGAAAAATTGGCGATTCGACCCGGTACCGGAACTTAATGTCAATTTTGCCCTTATGCCCTTTGGAATTCCGAATTTTGGAGTGTCTAGACCTAGCCCTAGGGTGTGACACTTGTCACTCTAACCCTTCCCCATGCAAGCCATCATTTTATCCAAAAATCCTTCCTAACTCTTGGTCTTCCCCATGAAGCACATCATCACCTTTCACTTCACCTCTCTCTCTCTCTCTCTCTCTCTCTCTCTCCCCATTCGGAACCGACCCCCTCCCTCTCCCTCTCTTCTCCCGTGAGCTCTCTCACCCTCACGGCCTCACGCCGCTCGCTGCCCGCCGGAACAGCCGCCACCAGCCAGTACCGCCGCTGTGCGCCATCCTCTCTCTCTCGTCTCGCCACCAACCAGCCGTCCCTGCCCTTCTTCCCTTGCTGTCCATGGCCGACCAAGGCCTCACGCCGAGGTCAGCTTGGCCGCGCCTCCGCCGAGCCCGACGCCGCCCCGCCAAGGCCGCCGTTGTGCACCGCCGTCGCCCCCTTGCCATGCCTCTCTGTCTCACCTTCGTCTCCTCTCATTTCCGCCTGCATGCAGTGAGGAATGGCGCCGGTCAGCCAAGGAGGGACAAGCTGATCGTCCGCCGCTCGCCGAGGAGCACCACCGTCCGCCGTGGCCGCCATTGCTGCTGCCCCCACTCTCGCCTCCCTCTCTCTCTCTCTCTCTCTCTCTCTCTCTCTCTCTCTCTCTCTCGGTTGCGTGCAGATGAGTGGTTGCCAGGTCAGCCACGCCGCCGTCTCTCCCTTTTCTCCCCGCCGCGGCTGCATGCAGGGGTGAACCACCGCCGGAGCTGCTCACCGCTGCACGCCGCCGTTCGCCGCCGCCTCTGTGGCTGTCCACCGCTGCCTCTCTCACCGTCCCTCTCTATTTTCCCTCCGTCTCTCCCTGATCTACCCCCTTCGCCGGAACATACCGCCGTTCGCCGTCCGCCTCCAAGACTGCTATGCGCCTTGCGCCGTCGTGAGCAGCAGCTGCCCGCGCTGCTCAGCTGCTCGCCGCCCGTCCTTACCGTGAGCTCACAGCTCAGCTGACCGGGAGTCGCCGCCTGAGGCTGCTGTGAACAGCCGATAACCGCTCGCCGTCGCTCCCTAGGGAAGTGTGCCGTCGGTTCCACTGTTCACCGGTGATCCGCCGTCATTCCCCGTCGCCCGAGCTTGGATTTAGGTGGGTGTAAACCTCTAATACTTTATATTCACCTGTCTTCATGACTGACAACAACTGGTTGACATCCTCTTCAGTTACTCCCTTCTTTTCAGGCAAAACAACACAAAACACAAATAATGACCTAGGCCCTTGGCCCAGATCGATAACCACATTGACCCTGCAGGTTAAACAGTTCAACATATAATAATCACGGTACATATAGGGCACACATAGTCACACGTACGCCATACGCATGCTCATAATCATCAGTGTTCGTATCGCATATCATTCACCGAGTCTCACACATTGGCATGAGAGTCCATGCATTCATATACATGCAAATGTCATCATCATGCCATGTTCTCATTCTAGCTCACACTGCACACTAGCTCAATGCTTAATTATCAATTAATATGACCCTCGTAAAACGAATCAAGTCTCTTTCTTAAACACAACACTTCGTGGCCCGTATAAAGCGTATCTAGCCCGTGTCAAAACGCATCAGGCACAACACCAATCTCCTCATGAACCAAAGCCTGCATAAAACGCATCAAGTTGGTCGTCATTTGGACAAACTGGGTATTGTCCCACGTAAAATGCATCAGGACGGCACACCCCGCGTAACACGCATCAGGACAAAATGTGATCACACGTACACACAGCCAGTTATTATCTGAACCCCGCGTAAAACACATTGGGGCGATTAGGTGATCACATGCTCATGTCAGGCATGCATTCTCACATAATTTCGTATCATACCTCATTCTTGGCATACAATGCGTGGCCATACAATGCAATATAATGCAACATGCGCAAAATATACCACACTTAGGTATTTAATCAATTCAATGCCACAATAATGTACTCAATTGGCCTATTTAATACTGTGCGGCCCAATGTGCGATTCAACAATCGAAGAATAGTTCAAGTTATCAATTGGCCAATCACATTTCGCATTAGTTGGCCACACGACATGGTATTATCCAATTTACCAAACTTGAGCACAAACAACCATTAATCAGTCAACCCGGGCATACCCGGCAATTTAGTCACATAAACCTCAACGTGCCCATTTTAACTCAAATAATCCACCAAATGGACAGCCGCTACTCGGCCTATCCTCGGCCACAATTTCTAATTCAATTCAGCCTATTGATATTCCAAATTCACTACGACATCATTTTCGAACCAACGGTACCAAATTCTCCCTAAGTCGCGCAATATTCACTAAACTGAGCCCGTCTAAATACGCACATTAACCTAGTCCGGATTTAGGAAGTCATACTCACTTAATCCAACTAAGACAACGAAGAACGGGCGGGCAATTGCCGATGAACGACGAAATTGGCTGCGGCATTCCAACAAATGGTGGCGCGGCTCATGGTAGCACGGACGGCAATCCTTGACGTGAGGGGCCGAAAGAAAAAGAGAGAAAGAGAGAGGGATAGATGATGGTGGTGGTGAGGTGAGACGGTGACGTTGGTGACGGCGGTGCAAGGCGGACAGCACGACGGCGCATGGCGCGACCTCCAGGCAGGCGGTGACGTACGACAACCGAAAGGGAAAACCGGCGGGAGGGAGAGAGAACGAACGGGATGGGGTTGGCTAATGGTGACTAGGTGAGGTGGAACGGTGGCTAGCGCGACAGCTCCGACGGCTGGCACGACGGCTCCGGCAGCTTCACTGTAACAGCCCGAATTTTGATGTAATTCTGGGATCAATGAAGTCGATAATATTTCGCATTTCATTTTAGTAAATCTCGCCCAGAGCTGATCACTCTTGGGATGCTAACCAATAGGGTATGGCTAATTGGGAATGGTACGTGGATCAGGGACCCGATCGCGAAACGAATGCCGATCTTGAGCAGTAATGAGAAAGTGTTTTGAACCGATATGAACCGATCTTAGGAAAGGCGATGGATTGAGTTGGCCAAGGCCAACGAGGTACAATCGGATCGCAGGTGATTCTGCAAAGCCGGAAGTACACGTGGCCAATCAATCCTGAACTTGAACTGAACGATCGAAGTTCTTGGAGCTAGTGACAATTTCTCATTCTCTCAAACGATGGAACCGTTGCGACTCGGATAACCCTAGGTCGATACGCGTACACTCTAAACAGCCACCTGTTAGTGAGAGGTTCTAAAATTGAAAATAGAGCGAATTTTGAACACAAAATTGAGCCCAGAATTGAATATCAAATTTCACCGGCTTAAGAGACAGATTTTGGAAATCCAACGTCGTATTTCGCTGGCCACACACATTTGGAGTGTGTAGGGTTGAAAATTTGAGTTTCGGTCCGGGAATGAAAAATGACCGTTTTGCCCTCGGGAGGTCAAGTTGGGTTCGGGACTCGAAAGTGATTATTTCTCGAGCTGGACGTCATTTTGGGATGGCCACGAGTACCAGAAGGCATTTTGGACCAAAACAGGAAATTCGACAAAAATTGGAAAATAATAATATTTTAATGCCGGAACTTCGCAGTCGATTTCCGGGGGCTTAGAAAATGAATTTCGAGATTCCGACGCCACCATGAGTTGGCCACGCCCATAAGGAACGCGTGGGTGTAAAAATTGGAATTTCGCCCCGGGGCTGGAAAAAGGACGGTTTCGCCCCGGGCCCGGTTCAGGTCCGAATTTCGAGGTGATCGTTTGGGATATTTTCAGATGCGGTTCAGCTCAATTATTGGTGCCATTGACCGAAATACCCCTAAATTATTTAGGTTGAATGGTTTTGGATCGTCAGATCGAAGGATAAAAAGGGAAAATGCATGGATCGGCGACACGTGGCACCCCCGGGATGATATTTTTGACCGGTTTGACTGCATAAGACCATCTTCTCTCTCCTACCTCAGCCCATTCTGATCAGACCCTCTCTCTCTCCTCCCTCTCTCCCGAATCTCTCTCTCTCTCTAGGTTCCTCTCGGCCAAAGCCTTGGCCGGAGCAAATCCGGCCACCACGGGCCACCGCCGGCGGCGCACCAGCACCCCCTCGCCTCCACCAGTTCCCAGCAGCAAGCTTGAGCCGGTTCAGCCCCTCTTTTCTCTCTCTTTCTACCCGTTTTTCTCTTTCTTTCTCTCTCTAAGCTACTGTTTTGGCCGCCCGGGCCTTCGCCGGAGCTCGTTTGGCCGAACCGTCACCACAGGGCTGCTCCCCGCCACCGTATGACCCCATCCAGCCGGTCCGTACGGTGTCCGTACAGTACTGTTCACGGTTACTGTTCACGCGTACGGATTTTACTGTTCACGCCGGGTCCGGTCGCCGGAATCACTGTTCACCAGTGTCTGGCCGCCGTTCCTACGTCGTCTCGGGCCTAGAAATTGGTGAGTATTATTCCTAAACCCTGATTAGGACTGTCGGTACATTTTTCTAGACCGGGTTAGGTATTTTCGGTATAACCGGGACAGGGTTAAGCATTACCGGTACTAGTTTTGAGGTGAAATGTGAATTTGTATGTGTCCATAAATCTTAGATGATTTAATGGGACTCCTTGATATGATTATTAAGTCCGGATTAAGGAAATGTAGATTTTCCTAGGACCAGATTTCGTACCGGGACTAATTAGACCGCGATAATGGCTAATTGCATGATTGAGATTGCCCAAATTGATTGATTTGGTGTTGATTGACATTGTTTGGGGCAAATCTCGATGTTGTTGTGTCAAATGTGTCACGTGCGAATTAAGTGAATTTATTGAGGAATATTTCGATGTGATTATTGGGCCACATGGTATTAATTGGCCGATCGAGCACTATGTATTAATCTAAATTGGGTTAAGTGCTTGTACATAATTGATGCTCGTGACATATTGCCTGACATTGCCTGGCCACGCATTCGTATGTCGAGAATGAGACGTGTGCTAAAGTTGTATGGAAATGCATGCCTGGCATGTGTGTATGTGATCACCATAATTGCCCGATGCGTTTACGCCGGGTTCAGATAAAATTGGGCTGTGTGCTGTGTGATCACAATATGATCTTCGGATCGTGGCCTTCGGGTCGTGCCGTCCTCATGCACTTTGGAGCAGGACGATGCCCGGTTCGTCCGGAAGACGACCAGCCTCTTGCACTTTGGAGCAGGCTTTGGTTCGTAAGGAGATCGGTGTTGCGCCTCATGCACTTTGGAGCAGGCTAGAGACACTGGGCCGGGGGCGTTTTTACGCTGGCCACGGAGTGTTGTGATTGACCATTGGGTCGGACCTTCGGGTCGAGCATAAAAAGAATAATGAAAATGAACGCCCAAGAATGTGCCGTGTGATTTAAATTGATATTATGGCACGTGTGTAGCATTTTTATGCATGAGAATTGGGCGTGCGATTTGAGGCATTAGCATGATTAAACGCAAGCATGTGCATGGTGCACGAAGAATGTGATATGCCCTTTGTCGCCTTGGTTGTACGTTATATAAATGTTTAACCTGCAGGGTCCGAATGATTGTCGGTTTAGGCCCGAGAGCCTAGACCATTGTATGTGTTATGCTAATTGTGTGGTCAGGAGATTTGTACGTTAGCCTAGCCTAGGTTTAGGGGTTATACTTACTGAGATGTAATCTCATTGGTTGTTAAACCAAACCTTTCAGACCCCCACCTTTGAGAATGCCGCAGTCGCCACCGCTTTTTGGGATCCCGACACACATTGACTGGTTCACAAATGTTTTTCCTTCGGGTAATGGAGAGGCGTACATAAGGTATCGGTCCGTGATATCCGTAGACATCGGAGAGCCTGAGCAACAGACCCAGGAATATATCGCTTGGTGCCATGGGGATGATGATGGTCACATAAGTCCACCTCTTAGGTCTTTTGATGCTTTTGGTGTATTTATAGTGTGGCGTGTTGTAGGCTTAGTCTATTGTAATTATGTATATAACAGTTGTAAATATTTTTATAAGGCAATGTAATAAATATGTTGAATTTCTGTATTCGTGGTTGTGTTCTATGCTATCCATGGTTATCATGTTTTTAGTACGGGTGTATATATAATATATACGTGTCTTCCGCATGTGATTGATCTCTGATGGTTGGGTCGGCAATGCAATCCTGGGAGCGTTGCACAACGAATGACCAAGGGTGATGGTTACAAACCGAGTAGGTCGGGGCGTGACATTCACAAACGGTGAAGGAGAAGGATCGGTGGAGGAGAGGTGATTGTGAAGGGAGAGTGGCCGGGTAAGGGAGAGAGAGAATTGAGGGAAAAATGAGGAGAGAGATGTCACAGCCCGAATTTCGATGTAATTCCGGTATCAATGAAATTGACATCATTTCGCATTTTATTTTAGTAAATCTCGCCCAGAGCTGATCACTCTCGGGATGCTAACCAATAGGGTATAGCTAATTAGGAAATGGTACGTGGATCAAGGAACCAAATCACGAGTCGAATCTCGATCTCGAGAGGTAATGAGAAAATATTTTGAACCAATATGAATCGATCTTAGGAAAGGCAATGGATTGAGTCTGACCAAGGCCAACGATGTACAATCGAATCGCAGGTGATTCTGCAAGACCGAAAGTACGCGTGGTTAGTCAGTCCTAAGCCTGAACCGAATGATCGTGATTCTTGGGACTAGTGATACTTTCTCATTCTCTCAAAAGACGGAACCGACATGATTCGGATAACCCTAGGTCGATACGCGTATATTCTAAACAGCCATCCGTTAGTGAGAGATCCTAAAATTGGAAATTGAGCGAATTCTGAAACACCTGATTTGACCCGGAATTGGATATCAATTTTCAACGGCTTAAGAGACTAACTTTGGAAATCTGACGTCGTATTTTGCTGGCCACGCATATTTGGAGTGTGTAGGATTGAAAACTGAAATTTCGGTCTGGGAATGAAAAATGATAGTTTTGCCCCTCGGGAGACAGATTTGGGTTCGGGGGCCGTAAGAGGTTATTTCTTGAGACGGACATCATTTTGGAGTGGCCACACATGCTAGAAGTCATTTTGGACCAAAACTGGAATTTCGACAAAAATCGAAAAATAATATTATTTTATTCCCGAAACTTCGCAGTCAATTTCCGAGGGCTTAGAAAATGAATTTCGCGGTTCCGATGCCACATTATGTTGGCCACGCGTGTAAGGAACATGTAGGTGCGAAAATTGGAATTTCGCCTCGGAGCCGGAAAAAGGACAGTTTTGCCCCTAGCTCGGTTCAGGTCCGAATTTCGAGGTGAACGTTCGGGATATTTTCTGAGGCCTATCAGCTCAATTATTGGCATATTTGACCACTTTGCCCCTAAATTATTAAGGTTGAATGGTTTTGGATCGTCGGATCGAAGGGTAAAATCGTCAAACGCGCGGATGGGCGACACTTGGCATGGCTAGCCCCCATATTTGACCACCTTGGACCCTTATCTTCTCTCTCCTCCCTCATTCTCATCTGTTCAGACCTCCCCTCTCCTCTCTCTCTCCCGAATCTCTCTCTTCTCTCTCGTTCCTCCTTGGCCAGAGCACCGCCGGCCACCATGAGTCACCGCCGACGACACTGCTGCTCCCCCACGCCTCCACTAGCCCTTAGCCTTGGTCCCAGCCTGACTCAGCCCCGCTTTTCCCCCTTTTTCGGCCCGTTTCTCCCCTTTTTTTCTTTCTCTTCAATTCTGGTTTTGGGCCGCTGGAGCTCGAACGGCCGATTCGTCGCCACAGGGCCGCCCAGAACCTCCGTACGACCTCAACCACTGGTCCGTATAGTGTCCTGTATGGAATTACTGTTCACATCGTCCGTACGTAACATTGTTCACCCTGTTCGTACGGTCTCGCCGGGAATCGGCCGCCGGAATCACTGTTCACCAGTGTTCGGCCGCTGTTCCTACGTCGTCGTGGGCCTAGAAAATTGTGAGTATAATTTCTAAACCCAGATTAGGACTGGCAGTACATTTTTCTAGACCGGCTTAGGTAAATTCGGTACATTTGGGACTGGGTTAGGCAATTCCGGTACTGGTTTTGAGTGAGGATGTTGAATGTTGTGTTTGTATAAATCCTAAGTAAATTAATAGGGTTTTTATGAATATTTATTGAGTCCGAATTGAGAAATTGACAATTACTTATAGGACTGGAGGTAGTACCGGGGGTTAATTAGACCGCGAAAATGGCTAATTGCATGGTTGAGATTGCCCAGAATGGCTAATTTGGTGTTGATTGATATTGTTTGGGGCCAATCTCAATATTGCCGTGTTAATCGTGTCACGTGCGAATATAAATGAATTTATTGATGATTATGAATATAATTTTGGGCCACATGGTATTAATTGGCCGATTGAGCACTGTATGATAATCTAAAATTGATTGAGTGCTTGTGTATAATTGATGCTCATGATGTATTACATGACATTTCCTGGCCATGCATTTCGTATGCCGAAAATGAGGCGTGTATTAATGTTATGCGGGAATGCGTGCCTGACATGAGCATGTGATCACCATAATTTCCCAATGCGATTACGCTGGGTTCATATAAAAATTGGTTGTGTGCCGTGCGATCACAATTAAGGTCTTCGGATCGTGGCCTTCGGGTCGTTTCCGGTTCGTCCGGAAGACGACATTGACCGTGAGGAGATCGGTGTTGTGCCTAGAGCGTTTCGACGCGGGCTAGAGACACTGGGCCAAATACGCTATATGCGGGCCGTGAAGTGTAGAATTAGTCTTCGGGTCGGGCCTTTGGATCGTGGTCTTCGGATCGTGGCCTTCGGGTCGAGTATTGAAATTGAAAATGATTGTCGAGTTAGTGTGCCGTGTGATTCAAATTGAGACTTTGGCACGTGAATGGCATCTTCATGCATATGATTGCGTTAATTGTCGCATTAATGCATGATATACGGTGTGCAACTTGAAACGTGAGCATGTTAAATTATGAGCACGTGTGTGGCGTACGTGTGATGAGATATGCCACGTATGTGCTGTGATTATATTTTATTAAATTGCCTAACCTGCAGGGTCTATACAATTGCCGGCTTGGGCCCGAGGGCCTAAGCCATTGTTTGTATTATGTTGTTTGTTGGTCGGGAGATTGTACGTTAGCCTAGCCTAGGTTCAGGGGTTGTATTCACTGAGAAGTGTTCTCATTGGTTTTTAAACCAAACATTTCAGACCCCTGTCCTTGAGAATGCCACAGCCGCCACCACTTTTTGGAATCTCGACACAAATAGAGAGGTTCGTGAGCATTTTCCCTTCTGGAAATGAAGAGGCCTACATAAGATATCGATCCGTGGTTTCCGTAGATGTCGGAGAGCCCGCTGAGCATACTCAAGAGTATATCGCCTGGTGTTTTGGGGATGATCAGGGAAACATAGGTAGACCTCTTAGGTCCTTTGACGCTCCCTTAGATGAGCATGGTTTGATGGCGTCGATCGTTGCTGATGGCGAGGTGATTAACCCCCAAGATGAACCGATAGAGGAGGCCTATGATCCAGTAGTGGATGATGAACCCCAGGTGGTAGCTGAAGATCAAGACCAGTGGGTGAACGACGATGATCTACCGGATGCCATGGACGTTGATGATGTTGAAAATGGAGAAGTCGCGGAAGTAGATAGTGACGAGGAGCTTGGGTGGTATCTTGATCCAGAAATAGAATTGGATTCTGAGGAAGAGAGAGCCGCAGCCTTGGATATGGACTCGGAGGAGTCCGAACTTCAGGCTAGCTCTTAGGAGAAGTCCGAGACACAGGAGAGTTCAGAGTACGATTCCTCGGGATCTGACCCCGACTGGATGCCCTAGCTTTCGTCCTACCCCCAACCGCCAGTTGACTCTTTTTTATGGCGATCTCACCTTAGATAGTGGCTAACCAAACCCTCTCTCAACCAAAGCCCCTTTTTGTTGTAATGGCTGTTGTATGTCGGTTTTTGATGTTTTCTTAATGTGGCGTGTTTAAGGCATAGCTTGTTGTAGTTATGTGTATGTAAATTGTAAATATTTTATGACAATGTAATAAGTTTGCTTTTCAGAATCAATCTTTTGAGTTGTTCTATCCATGGTTGTCATTGAAATAGTACGGGTGTATATATATTTCTTTATATATACGTGTCTTCTGCATGTGTATTATTCTCTGTGTATGTTGGGTCGGCAATGCAATCCTAGGAGCGTTGCACCATAATCTAGCCCACGTCAAAACGCATTAGGCGTAACACCGATCTTCTTATGAACCAGAGCCCGCGTAAAACGCATGAGGTTGGTCATCATCCGGACGAACCGTGTAACAGCCTGAATTTTGATGTAATTCCGGGATCAATAAAATTGACATTATTTCGCATTTCATTTTAGTAAGTCTCGCCCAGAGCTGATCACTCTTGGGATGCTAACCAATATGGTATGGCTAATTAGGAAACGGTACGTGGATTAGGGACCCGATCACAAATCGGACACCGATCACGAGAAGTAATGAGAAAATATTTTGAAACGATGTGAACCGATCTTAGGAAAGGCGATGAATTGAGTTTGGCTGAGGCCAACGATATGCAATCGGATCACAGGTGATTCTGCAATATCGAAAGTGCACGTGGCCAATTAGTCCTAAACTTGAACTGAACGATCGGGATTCTTGGGACTAGTGATAATTTGTCATTCTCTTAAAGAACGGGACTGCCGTGACTTGGATAACCCTAGGTTGATACGCGTATACTTTAAACAGCCGCCTATTAGTGAGAGACTCTAAAATTGGAAATCAAGCGAATTTTGATCACGAAATTGGGTCCGAAATTAGATGTCGATTTTTGACGGCTTAAGAGACTATTTTTGGAATCTGACGTCATATTATGCTGGTCATGCACATTTTGAATGAGTATGGTTGAAAATTGGAATTTCGATCTTAGGGTAAAATATTACGATTTTGCCCCTCGGGACACCGGCTTGGACTTTGAGGCAGTATGTCACGCCCCGACCCCACCGGGCTCGCGACACCCCTTCGATGGCCGTCTTGAAAATGCGACGTCCCAGGACTTGTCGCCGACCCATCTCCCAAACAAATCATAAGGCACATACGGAAGCATTAATTAAAACACCCGTACAAAAACAATACATGACCAGGGGTAGTAGAACACTTGAACAATTGAACCACATACTTCATTCAATGGTACGTACTTACAAAATCCAACCTTACATACAAAGGCCACAAGGGTTAAAACAACCATCATCAAAAGGGGCAAGTGGTCGGGTAGGTTAGCCTAGCTATACAAAAAGGGTCCACCAACTCCATGGGCTCCACTTCGGGATCTTGCTCCATCAGCTCTTCCTCGGGATCCTAGAACGCGGTGTCGGACCGCTCATGGTCGGAGTCGGGGGTCTGAAATGGTTATATAATAACCATGAGAACGAGTCTCAATAAGCAACACCCTAAGCCCTACCTAGGCCATTGCGTACCCAGACAAGTCATACCCAAACACATAATAGAACAACCACACGACTTAGGCCCTCGGGCCCAAATCAAACATATGTTAACCCTGCAGGTTAGGCACATAATAATATCACGTCACATATGCGGCATCGTCGATCACACGTACGTCACACGTATGCTCAAAACCTTTAGTGTCAGTTCAAAATGTAGATCACCGAGTCATACAAATTCACACACTGACCTATGCATTCATATGCATGCAAATGCCACTACCTTGCCATGCACGCGATTTAACTCATATGGCATTCCGGCATAAGATTCCATTCGTGTCCCGATTATAAAATAGAATCCGCTTGGGCACGTCCCATACCATACCCAGCAGATTCCATTATATAATCAGGCACTATGCATCACACGTAATCATTTATCCATTAATTCGACCCGAAGGCCTGACCCGAAGGCCCGATCCGAAGATCCGGTCCGAAGACCAATCACAACACTCCGTGGCCAGCGTAAAGACGCCCCAGGCCCAGTGTCTCTAGCCCGCGTTAATACGCATCAGGCGCAACACCGATCTCCTTACGAACCAGAGCCCACGTAAACGCATCAGGATGGTCGTCTTCCGGACGTACCGGGCATCGTCCTGCTCCAAAGTGCATGAGGACGGCACACACCGCGTAAACGTATCAGGGCGAAGAGTGATCACACATTCACACAACCGGTTTTATCTGAACCCCGCGTAAAAGCGTCAGGGCATAATTAGGTGATCACGTGTCCATGGCATACCCGCATTCTCGCACAATTTCCACAAGCCTCATACTCGGCATGTACAATGCGTGGCCATGCAATTCGCACACGAATGTTAGTGCAATGTACCACAGCATAATGCCCCACACAATTCCATGCCACAATTTCATGTTCAATGATTCACGTCATATGCTTAATTAGTCCAATCAACACCACGGGCCATCACATGCGTATTTGGC
This sequence comes from Syzygium aqueum, assembly GCA_031216185.1. Taxonomy (NCBI): domain Eukaryota; kingdom Viridiplantae; phylum Streptophyta; class Magnoliopsida; order Myrtales; family Myrtaceae; genus Syzygium; species Syzygium aqueum. The sequence goes on from CM062238.1 coordinate 21,419,106, forward strand.
ACTTATGACGTATTCGAGCATTACGATGTACATTGACAAATCACCAATCACATTCCACAACGGTCGGTTCACACGAGCACGCGACATGGTAGACTCAATTCATCACGGTTGACCAACCGACATACAATTCAACCATTCCGGCAATCTCGGCACTCCAATCAATTCAATCGTCAAACTACCGTGGAATTGGCCATCAAAACCCAAGGTGGACAGCAGCTAATCCTCATCATTTCAACCTCTAATCCACTTCTAATTTATGTTTTGTCACCTACCAATAGTTTTCCCGATGCCCACTAATAACATGCAAATCCATATAAGCTCTAATTAACACTATCCGACTAGTAATCACGCCTAAGCCCGTTAAAACGCATAATCGTCCTAATTAGGGTTTGGAGGTTTACACCCACATATTAGTCATACAAGGCCCAATTAAATCCGCAATGGATAGCCACTACTCAGTCCGAGAGAGGAAAACCGAGAATATACAAAATCGGGTCCAAACTGGGCAGTTACACAGTGATAGAAATCCATTTGAAATAAATAGCAAATCAATTCCAAAAATTATGAAATTTGGATATGTTATACAAAACATCTTGATAAAAATTTTCTATGAGAACTCGAAACCCAATTCCAACCGTAAGAACCTCGTTTTGACATTCAAAGCTGGACAGAACCTGGTCCGCTCGAACAGCCCCTCAGACCATAAAAAAATACAACTCATTCAGTACCCAAATCATTTTGGAAAGCCCTGAAATTTTTATATGTCATAGAAAAAAGTTCCTTTAACAATTTTTGTGAAGGAAGTTTGTTGAAATAAGGTCTGGAAAATTTTATAAAAATTCGGAAAGACAGAAAGGTCGGGTGAACAGTAAATCGGGCAGTTTTGTGACGGTCTGAAGACTAACCTCCGAATGGCCCCAAACAAACTCCAAAAATTCTGAATTTAAAGTATGTTATACTTAAAGATGTTGGGAACAAATTTCATGCGGAACACTTCCTCAGATTCGGCCTACAATGATCACCAAAAAAATAATAAGGCACGGGGGTACAGTAACAACTAGAAATCCGAGAATCATAAATCTTGCACCATTAAGCAAATCAAGCTTATCCAACCACAAACCAACCATGCACAGCTCCTAATCCATCCCTAGACATGCCATTAGTAACCCACTAGCCTAACCAAGGATTAGGAAGTCACTTACTAGGGAAAAACCTAAGCAAATCCAAGCAAGGAGAAGCAACAGCAACTCCGGCGATGAGCTGAGCTCACAGTGGCTGGATGGGTGAGCGGCGGCTGTGGCTCGGCCTGGGAAGAAGCTGGGGTGGCAGGGGTGTGATGGCAGGGAGGGACGGCGCTCGGCGTGGCTGATTTGACGAGAAATGGGGCTGGTCGTGGTGCTGGAATGGAGAAGCAAGAAGTAGAAGCAGTAAAGACAGAAGCAGAAGAAGCAGCAGCAGCGGTAAAGGGGGAGAGGCAGCAGCAACGTGATCAGCAGCAGCCCAGAAGAAAGAAGAAGAAAAAGATGAAGAAAGGGAAGAGAAGGAGAGAGAGAGAGGAGAGAAAGAGAGAGAAGGGTGATGATGACTTGCTTAGGGAAGATCAAGAGGTAGGGTGCAAGGTTGGACAACAATGATGGCAAGCATGGGGAAGGGTTTGGGTGACAAGTGTCACCACCCTAGGGTTTGCCAAAACCTACAAAAATCTAATAAACAAAACCCCAAAATTCGGAATGCTAAAGGGCTCAAGGGCAAACTCGTCATTTTCCTCCGATACCGGGTCGAATCGCCATTTTCCGACTGTATAAGTCCTATACATAAGTGGCCAACATAATTTGACGTCGTCCTTATAAAAACCATCCCGTAACCCATGAAAAATCGGTCTCGAAGTCCGGATTAAATTTCACGATCAAAATTGACAAATTTCTAATTTTCAAATCTCTCACTAACGGGCGGCTGTTTAGGAGTTATGTGTATCGACCTCAGGTTGTCCGAATCGCGACGATCTCGATTGTCGAGAGAGCGAGAGGGATTATTGCTAGTTCCGGAAACACGATCGTTTGGTTTAAGTTCGGGACTGGTTAGCCACGTGTATTCTCGGTCTTCCAGAATCACCTGCTATCTGACCATACATCGTTGGCCTCGGCCAAACCGAGTTCGTTACCTTCCAAAGATCGGTCCATACTGGCCCAGAATACTTCCCCGTCTTTTCTTGAAATCAAGCTTAATTCGTGGTCGGATCCCTAGTCCACGTACCTATTCCTAGTTAGCCATTCCAATTTGGTTAGTATCCCAAGAGTGATTGTCACGCCTCGGACCCTACCGGGCTCGCGACACCCCTTCGATGGCCATATTGAAAATGCGATATCCTAGGACTTGTCGCCGACCCATCTCCCACAACAAATCATAAGGCACATGCGGAAGCATTAATTAAAACACCCGTACAAAAACAATACATGACCAGGGGTAGAAGAACACTTGAACAATTGAACCACATACTTCATTCAACGGCACGTACTTACAAAATCCAACCTTACATGCAAAGGCCATAAGGGTTAAAACAACCATCATCAGAGGGGCAAGTGGTCGGGTAGGTTAGCCTAGCTATACAAAAAGGGTCCACCAACTCCATGGGCTCCACTTCGGGATCTTGCTCCATCGGCTCTTCCTCGGGATCCTAGAACGTGGTGTCGGACCGCTCATGGTCGGAGTCGGGGGTATGAAATGGTTATATAATAACCATGAGAACGAGTCTCAATAAGCAACGCCCTAAGCCCTACCTAGGCCAATGCGTACCCAGACAAGTCATACCCAAACACATAATAGAACAACCACACGACTTAGGCCCTCGGGCCTAAATCAAACATATGTTAACCCTGCAGGTTAGGCACTTAATAATATCACGTCACATACGCGGCATCCTCGATCACACGTATGTCACACGCATGCTCAAAACCCTTAGTGTCAGTTCAAAATATAGATCACCGAGTCATACAAATTCACACACTGACCCATGCATTTATATGCATGCAAATGCCACTACCTTGCCATGCACGTGATTTAACTCATATGGCATTCCGGCATAAGATTCCATTCGTGTCCCGATTATAAAATAGAATTCGCTTAGGCACGTCCCATACCATACCTAGCAAATTCCATTACATAATTAGGCACTATGCATCACACGTAATCATTTATCCATTAATTCGACCCGAAGGCCCGATCCGAAGGCCCGATCCGAAGACCAATCACAACACTCCGTGGCCAGCGTAAAGACGCCCCAGGCCCAGTGTCTCTAGCCCGCGTCCTTACGCATCAGGCGCAACACCGATCTCCTTTACAAACCAGAGCCCGCATAAACGCATCAGGATGGTTGTCTTCCGGACGTACCGGGCATCGTCCTGCTCCAAAGTGCATGAGGACGGCACACCCCGCGTAAACGCATCAGGGCGAAGAGTGATCACACATTCACACAACCGGTTTTATCTGAACCCCGCGTAAACGCATCAGGGCATAATTAGGTGATCACATGTCCATGGCATACACGCATTCTCGCACAATTTCCACAATTAACGAATTGCATGGTCGTCAACCTGAAACTCCAATGTCTGAATAGTCCTCTCAGATTGGCCATCTGTCTGAGGATGATAGGCCGTACTGAATTGCAACTTAGTTCCCATGGTCGATCATAGACTTTTCCAAAAATTCACGGTAAATTGGGGATCACGGTCCGAAGTGATTGACACTGGTACTCCATGAAGACGGACTATCTATCGCACATAAAGATCTACGTACCTTTCCAACTCAAAATCCTTTCGCACTGCCAGGAAGTGCGTTGACTTGGTCAGTCTGTCCACTATCACCCAAATAGAGTCGTGTCCCCTCTGGCTTCTTGGCAGTCCCGTTACAAATTCCATTGTAATATGCTCCCATTTCCACTCTAGGATTTCCAACGGCTGCAACATTCCTCCAGGTGTACAATGTTGCGCCTTCACTTGCTGGCACGTCAAACACTTGGCCATAAGCTTGGGCACATCCACTTTCATGTCATTCCACCAATAATGTTGTAGCAAGTCCTGATACTTTTTCGTGCTGCCCGGATGAATGCTATAATTGCTCTTATGAGTTTCTGACAAAATCTCTTCCTTAAGCTCCAAATCATCGGGCACGCACAAACATCCTCGAAACTTAAGAATTCCGTCCTTGGACACTTGGAAATCCGGTTTCCTCTTACTATTATCCATCTCCAAAATCTTCTGAATCTCAGGGTTCGTAGACTGCAACATCTTATTCTTGGCTTGCACTTTCGGTTCAATCCTCAATGTTGCCATCAGATTGGAGAGGTGTCTTACCTCGAACTTAAATTTTGAGTCTCGTGCTCCTTCCAACAAAATCCATTCTTTGACTATTAATTGCACGATGCTCGATTTCCTGCTCAAGGCATCCGCTACCCGGTTGGCCTTTCCGGGGTGATACAATATGTCATAATCGTAGTCCTTTAGCCGTTCCATCCAGCGCCTCTGCCTCATATTCAGTTCCTTCTGCGAAAATAGATACTTGAGGCTCTGGTGATCCGAGTAAATCTGAAACTTTTCCCCACATAAGTAGTGCCTTCAAATCTTAAGGACAAATATAATTGCGGCCAATTCCAAGTCATGCGTTGGATAGTTCAGCTCATGCGGTGTCAATTGTTGCGATGCGTATGCTACCACCTTTTCATGTTGCATTAGCACGCATCGTAGTCCCTTTAGCGACGCGTCACTGTAGATTTCATATCCTCATAAATCTGACGGGACCGTCAACACTGGCGTGGTCGTCACACTCTGTTTTAATTCCTGAAAACTCCTTTTTCACTTAGTCGTCCATTCAAACTTCAGTTCCTTCTTTAGCAAACGCGTCCGCGGTGTAGCTAACGCTAGAAACCTTTTCATGAAACGTCTGTAATAACCTGCTAGACCCAAGAAACTCCGAACCTTGATTACCGTTGTCATTCTTGGCCAATTCATGATGACCTCAATCTTTGTCGGGTCCACTGCAATTCCTTTCCCGGATATCACATGTCCTAAAAATGCCACTCAATGAAGCCAAAATTCTCACTTACTAAACTTAGCGTAAAGTGCATATTCCCTTAAAGTCCATAGAACTCTTTCCAAGTGTAACTCATGCTCGGTGGAACTCTTTGAATACACCAGGATATCGTCTATGAATACAATCACAAACTGATCCAGAAATTCCTTAAATATCCAATTCATTAAATCCATAAAGGCTGCAGGGGCGTTCGTCAGTCCAAACGGCATCAGTGTAACTCGTAGTGCCCATACTTCATCCTAAATGCCGACTTCGGCACGTCCTCCCTTTTGATCCTTAATTGATGGTAATCAATCCTCAAGTCGATCTTAGAAAACATCGATGCCCCTTGTAATTAGTCAAGTAGGTCATCTATCCTTGAAGACGGGTACTTATTCCTAATGATAACTTGATTCAACTGTCTGCAGTCAATGCACAACCTGAATGATCCGTCCTTCTTCCTCACGAATAAAATTGGCGCTCCCCATGGAGACACACTCGGACGAACGACGCCTTTATCTAATAACTCATGCATTGAACCTTCAATTCTTTCAATTCTGACAGTGACATCCAGAAGGGCGCTTTCGAGATCGGTTCCGCCCCTGGGGCTAATTCAACCACAAACTCTACTTCTTTTTCAGGTGGCAATCCTAGCAATTCCCGATGAAAGACATCTAGAAGATTACACACCTCGGCTATGTCCTTTAGCCTTGGTTCCTCGACCAACTAGTTAGTCACAAAATAATTATCTTTCTATACCTCAAAAACAAGGCTCAATCCATCCAATTTCAGTCCAACAGTCTCCCAAAAATAAATCACATCGATTCTTTACAAAATCTGAAATTTCTAAGCAACATTCATCCTTCCAAACCTGTCCAAGAGTATCATCAGTAATCCATAAATCCTTAAACCGATTGCGCCTATTCACCATCAAATTGATTATAAGTCTTACATGACCGCTCAAGCGATAACTTCAAAATCATCTCCTATTGTACCCAATATCATCCCATAACGCATCCAGACTTTCAAGGCACATCCTCAGCTTCCTTCTTAGCCACAACATACACTTTTCCTTACGTCTTTAGCCGATTCTAATTATTCTGCGGGGCAGCTCTCGCTTAATGTTCTACCTGCGGTCGCTACGATTACATCATTGGTCTAACCTGTCAATTTGGCAATTTCTCACTTGATGACCTTGTTGTCCACATCCACAACATGCTCCACTTCTACCTTGGCAATGGCTATTCCTATGCCTCTTTCCACAAGACCGACATGTAGAGCTGGAGTAGTGGTTCGGCTTTCCAAAGTTCTTACTTACTGGAGGGGCAAGTCTCCTATTCTCTACCACAGACTTTTTCCAAGTTCCTATTGTCCCTAACCGGCGCGTACCGCAATCCAAAAGCGGTAGCCCTTTCACTCAGATCCATTTCAACCATTGAGCTCTCTCATACAGCTCATTGTAATCCCTTAAGACTCAAGAGTACCAACTATTGCGGAGTTCCGATTTCAATCTATCCCGGAACCTCCTTGTCCTATCCACATGGTCCTTGACCATCCTTGGTGCACACTAGACAACCTTACAAACTTGATCTCGTACTGATTGACTGATAATCGAATTTAGCGAAGTCGAAGAAATCTTGTCTTTTTCTATTTTAGCGCACACTCCGAAAAGTACTTCCCATTGAAAGTCTCGACCCAAGCACCTTAATATCTCAAAGCCTTTTTCTAACTCTTATATCCAAAGTGATGTAGCCTCGGGGTCACTTTCCTCATCAAACTTCAGAGGTTTCAATTTCAAAAATTGCTCCACCAGTTATTGCATATGTCTGATTGCATTAACTTACTCTTAACCTTGGTTCCCATCATTCCTATTAAAATTTCAACTTCTTCGAATGCCCTCAAAATTCCATCCACTTTGGGATTCTCTGCAACTCCAACTTGCGGACCTTCACGACCTCGACCTCAACCTCAACCTCTTCCTCGGCTACTCATGCTCACAAAGTTCACACCACTCACCTACCTGCTATAATTCATCCCTGGAATTAAAGACCTAGGCCAACTATGACAGTCTAAAGCCCTAGGCAGTGAATCACACAACAATTAACTCAGTAGACAGCCAATCACAACATCACTCAATCACAACCAACAGGATTCGTGCACTTACCTCAAGTCCTGATGCACCTGCACCTCATACGTTATTGCATAACATCACTCAGCAATCACAATCAAATAGTCTGGGATACGCATGGCACACAAGTCTCCCTAACTAACTACCCCAAAGTTATCGCTCCTTATCACTCCAGGCTTTGACCAACTTGGATCGAGCTGACCATGCTCTGATACCAAATCAAACGGGGATGTCATGCCCCGGACCCCACTGGGCTCGCGACACCCCTTCGATGGCCATATTGAAAATGCGACATCCCAGGACTTGTCGCCGACCCATCTCCCACAACAAATCATAAGGCACATGCGGAAGCATTAATTAAATCACCCATACAAAAACAATACATGACCAGGGGTAGAAGAACACTTGAACAATTGAACCACATACTTCATTCAACGGCACGTACTTACAAAATCCAACCTTACATGCAAAGGCCATAAGGGTTAAAACAACCATCATCAGAGGGGCAAGTGGTCGGGTAGGTTAGCCTAGCTATACAAAAAGGGTCCACCAACTCCATGGGCTCCACTTCGGGATCTTGCTCCATCGGCTCTTCCTCGGGATCCTAGAACGTGGTGGCGGACCGCTCATGGTCGAAGTCGGGGGTCTGAAATGGTTATATAATAACCATGAGAACGAGTCTCAATAAGCAACGCCCTAAGCCCTACCTAGGCCAATGCGTACCCAGACAAGTCATACCCAAACACATAATAGAACAATCACACGACTTAGGCCCTCGGGCCTAAATCAAACATACGTTAACCCTGCAGGTTAGGCACTTAATAATATCACGTCACATACGCGGCATCCTCGATCACACGTACGTCACACGCATGCTCAAAACCCTTAGTGTCAGTTCAAAATGTAGATCACCGAGTCATACAAATTCACACACTGACCCATGCATTTATATGCATGCAAATGCCACTACCTTGCCATGCACGTGATTTAACTCATATGGCATTCCGGCATAAGATTCCATTCGTGTCCCGATTATAAAATAGAATTCGCTTAGGCACGTCCCATACCATACCTAGCAAATTCCATTACATAATTAGGCACTATGCATCACACGTAATCATTTATCCATTAAATCGACCCGAAGGCCCGACCCGAAGGCCTGATCCGAAGATCCGGTCCGAAGACCAATCACAACACTCCAAGGCCAGCGTAAAGACGCCCCAGGCCCAGTGTCTCTAGCCCGCGTCCTTACGCATCAGGCGCAACACCGATCTCCTTTACAAACCAGAGCCCGCGTAAACGCATCAGGATGGTTGTCTTCCGGACGTATCGGGCATCGTCCTGCTCCAAAGTGCATGAGGACGGCACACCCCGCGTAAACGCATCAGGGCGAAGAGTGATCACACATTCACACAACCGGTTTTATCTGAACCCCGCGTAAACGCATCAGGGCATAATTAGGTGATCACATGTCCATGGCATACACGCATTCTCGCACAATTTCCACAAGCCTCATACTCGGCATGCACAATGCGTGGCCATGCAATTCGCACACGAATGTTGGTGCAATGTACCACAGCATAATGCCCCACACAATTCCATGCCACAATTTCATGTTCAATGATTCACGTCATATGCTTAATTAGCCCAATCAACACCACGGGCCATCACATGCGTATTTGGCACTTATGACGTATTCGGGCATTACGATGTACATTGACCAATCACCAATCACATTCCACAACGGTTGGTTCACACGAGCACGCGACATGGTAGACTCAATTCATCACGGTTGACCAACCGACATACAATTCAACCATTCCGGCAATCCCGGCACTCCAATCAATTCAATCCTCAAACTACCGTGGAGTTGGCCATCAAAACCCAAGGTGGACAGCAGCTAATCCTCATCATTTCGACCTCTAATCCACTTCTAATTTCTGCTTTGTCACCTACCATTAGTTTCCCGATGTCCACTAATAACATGCAAATTCATATAAGCTCTAATTAACACTATCCGACTAGTAATCACGCCCTAAGCCCGTTAAAATGCATAATCGTCCTAATTAGGGTTTGGAGGTTTACACCCACATATTAGTCATACAAGGCCCAATTAAATCCGCAATGGACAGCCACTACTCAGTCCGAGAGAGGAAAACCGAGAATATACAAAATCGGGTCCAAACTGGGCAGTTACACAGTGATAGAAATCCATTTGAAATAAATAGCAAATCAATTCCAAAAATTATGAAATTTGGATATGTTATACAAAATATCTTGATAAACATTTTCCGTGAAGAACTCGAAACCCAATTCCAACCGTAAGCACCTCGTTTTGACACTCAAAGCCGGACAGAGCCCGGTCCGCTCAAACAGCCCCTTAGACCATAAAAAATACAACTCATTCAGTACCCAAATCACTTTGGAAAGCCCTGAAATTTTTATATGTCATAGAAACAAGTGTCTTTAACAATTTTTGTGAAGGAAGTTTGTTGAAATAATGTCTGGAAAATTTTATAAAAATTCGGAAAGACAGAAAGGTCGGGTGAACAGTAAATCGGGCAGTTTTGTGACGGTCTGAAAACTGACCTCCGAATGGCCCCAAACAAACTCCAAAAATTCTGAATTTAAATTATGTTATACTTAAAGATGTTGGGAACAAATTTCATGAAGAACACTTCCTCAGATTCGGCCCACAATGATCACCAAAAAAATAATAAGGCACGGGGGTACAGTAACAACCAGAAATCCAAGAATCACAAATCTTGCACCATTAAGCAAATCCAGCTTATCCAACCACAAACCAACCATGCACAGCCCCTAATCCATCCCTAGACATGCCATTAGTAACCCACTAGCCTAACCAAGGATTAGGAAGTCACTTACTCTTAGCCTAAGCAAGAAAACCGAGCAAGAGGGCAAACGAGAGCCTTGGCACAGCAACGGCTACTCCGGCGAAGCAACGGCGAGGGTGGACAGCGGATGGTAGCTCAGGTGGTCGGCTGATCCGGCACTTTCCCTACTGCATGCAGCCGAGAGGGAGAGGAAACGGAGAGGAACGGCGACTCACGGCGGCGGCGCCGGTGGCGGTGGCTCCGGCGGGCAGCGAACGGTGGCGTGAGGCCGAGAGGAAGAAGCTCACGGAGAGGGGAGAGAGGTGGTGGCTGGCTGAGTTGAGAGGAAATGAAGAGGGGAGAGAGAGAGAAGAGGAAGAGAGAAAGAAGTGAGAGGGAAAAGAGAGAGAGAGAAAGGTGATGATGACTTGCTTAGGGAAGAGCAAGAGGTAGGAAGGAAGAGTGGACAACCATGATGACATGCATGGGGAAGGACTTAGGTGACAAGTGTCACATCCTAGGGCTAGGTCTAAAAATCTCAAAATTCGGAATACTAGAGAGCTCAAGGGCAAACTCGTCATTTCCTTCGATACCAGGTCGAATCGCCATTTTCCGACCGTATAAGTCCTATACATAAGTGGCCAACATAATTTGACGTCGTCCTTATAAAAACCATCCCGTAACCCACGAAAAATCGGTCTCAAAGTCCGGATTAAATTTCACGATCAAAATTGCCAAATTTCCAATTGTCAAATCTCTCACTAACGGGCGGCCATTTAGGAGTTACGCGTATCGACCTTGGGTTGTCCGAATTGCGACTATCTCGATTGTCGAGAGAACGAGAGGAATTATCGCTAGTTCCGGAGACACGATCGTTTGGTTTAAGTTCGGAACTGGTTGGCCACGTGTATTCTCGGTCTTGTAGAATCACCTGCTATCCGACTATACATCGTTGGCCTCGGCCAAACCGAGTCCGTTACCTTCCGAAGATCGGTCCATACTAGCCTAGAATACTTCCTCGTCTTTTCTCGAAATCAAGCTTAATTCGCGATTTGGTCCCTGGTCCACGTACCTATTCCTAGTTAGCCATTCCCACTTGGTCAGTATCCCAGGAGTGATCAGCTCCGAGCGAGACTTACGAAATTGAAATATTGAATAAGACTTGTTCTATTCATTCCGGAGATTGAGTCGAATTTCGGGATGTTACAGTGATCAGCTCCGGGAGAGACTTACGAAAATGAATTATTGAATAAGACTCGTTCTATTTATTCCGGAGATTGAGTCGAATTTCGGGATGTTACACTGTATGAGGTTATTTTTTTTAGGCCAGTGTCATTTTGGAGTGGCCATGTACATATTCCATATATGCCTTTAATCGTCACCATTCGACCACTGATAATACTATCCTAAACCCACTAAAATGCATTATCGTTCTAATAGAGTTTAGAGGTTCACATCCACCTAATCCAAGCTCGAGACGACGAGGAACGGCGGCCGATCACCAGTGAATGATAAAATCGGCGGTAACAATTCCCAAGGGGCAATGGTGAGCGGCGGCTGGCGATCCACAGCACCCACAGGCGGCTCACGGTTGGCATGGTTGTCGGCTCACGACAAGGGAGGCGGATGAACGGCGGAGTGGCAGTGGACAGTAGCCACTCACAGCGGCACTCGGCGATTGGCGTGGACGGCGCGACTCCGAAGGGCGGTGGCATCCCGGTGTCCTCAGCACCGAATAAAGAGAGAGTGAGGGGAAAGTCGATGAAGGCGGTAGTGTGGATAGCAAGCGGCTCTGGCGGTGGCGTACGGTGGCGAGCAGCTCCGGCGGTGGCGTACGGCGGCGAGTGGCTCCTGCGCCGGTGGCTTACCCGGTTGAGAGAGGGAAAGAGAGAGAGAGAAACGAGAGGTGGAGAGAGAGAAGAGTGAGTTGCTGGTGATGGTGGTGGCGAGCGGAACAGCAGCGGCGGCCACGGCAAGCGACAACGGCGGCACACCGTTGTAGGAAGATGAACGGTCGGCCTCCTCCTCGGTGGTCCGGCGGTCACCGCTACATGCAGCTAAGATGGAGAGGAGACAGAGAAGGAAGGGTGAGATGGATGGAAGAGGGAGAGAGAGAGACGGCGGTGAGCAGTGGCGATCTCGACAACGAGCTGGTGGCGCAGCCGAGCTTGGCGGAAGGGTGTACGGTCACGGTGAGGCTTGGCCAGTGTGGGCGGGAGAGAGAGAGAGAGGAGAGAAAGAAAGAGTGAAAGAGAGAGAGATGAGAAGGAAAAGGGTTGCATGGGGAAGTCCAAGAGGTGAGAAAGAAAAATGGACAAGCAATGATGGGCACACATGGGGAAGAGGGATGATGACAAGTGTCATCACTCTAGGGCTTGTCACATCCCCACAAAAACTAATAAACAAATCCCCTAAAAACCTCCAAAATTCGGAATACCAAAAGGCTCAAGGGCAAATCCGTCATTTTCTTCCGATACCAGGTCAAATTGCCATTTTTCGACAATATTAACCATATATATAATTGGTCAACATAATTCGACGTCGCCTCATAAAAACCATCCCGTAATCCACAAAAATCGACCTCGAAGTCCGGATTAAATTCCACGATCAAATTTGCCAGATTTCACATTTTTAATTCTCTCACTGACGAGCGACCGTTTAAGAGTTACGTGTATCGACCTTGGGTTGTCTGAATCGCGATGATCTTGATTGTCAAGAGAACTAGAGGAATTATCGCTAGTTCCGAAGACTCAATTGTCCGGTTTAAGTTCGGGACTGGTTGGCCATGTGTATTCTCGGTCTTGCAGAATCACCTGCAATCCGATCATACATCGTTGGCCTCGGCCAAACCAAATCCGTTGTCCTCCTAAAGATCGGTCCACACTAACCCAAAATACTTCCTTGCCTTTCCTCAAAATTGGGCTTAATTCGCGATTGAATCCTTGGTCCGCGTACCTATTCCTAATTAACTATTTCCATTTAGTCAGTGTCCCAAGAGTGATCAGCTCTGGGCGAGACTTACGAAAATGAAATATTGAATAAGACTCGTTTTATTCATTCTGGAGGTTGAGTCGAATTTCGAGATGTTACAGATTAGGCCAATTTGCATTCTAGACGGGTTAATTTAGGGTGTATTAGTGCTAGTTTAGTGAGAATTGGGTACCGATAATTTGTGGCGGACATTGACGTGAAAATTGTGGATTTATAGACTGAATTGAAGGTGAAATTGAGGCCAAGGAAAGGCTGAATCATGGCTGTCCGCATTAGTAGATTATTGGACTAGTGTCAGTGATTTGGGGATTAATTGGCTGGATTGCCGGGATTGCCAGATTGATTGATCATTGGTTGTTTGGTGCTCGATTGTGATAATTTGTAATTGCCGTGTCGTGTGGCCGACCAATGCGGAGTGTGATTGGCCAATTGATGGCTTGATTATTCCCTGACTTATGAATTGGGCATTAAGGTTGCACGGTATTAAATAGGCTGAATGAGCACGGTATTGTGGCATTGATTGACTAAGTACCTGAATTGTGTTGATGCTCATGTTACATTGCATCATTGCCAGAGTGCAGGGTTTGCATGGTCACGCATTCTATATGCCAAAATATGAGCCATGAGATGAGAATTGTGTGAGAATGCGTGCCTGACATGAGCATATGATCACCTAAAATGCCATGATGCGTTTTATGCGGGGTTCAGATAAAACTGGCTATATGAATGTGTGATCACAAAGCACCCTGATGCGTTTTACACAGGGCTGAACCTATCCTAATGCGTCTTACGCGGGATGTTGCTTGGTTTGTTCAGAAGATGGCCAGCCTAATGCGTTTTACGCCGGTTTTGGTTCGTAAGGAGATCGATATTATGCCTATTGCGTTTTGATGGGGGCAAGAGATACTGAGTTTGATGCGTTTTACGTGGGTCACGGAGTGTTGTGATTGATTATAAACCTGATGCGTTTTACGCGGGTTGGACTTGATGCGTTTTATGCTGGTCGGACCTAATGCGTTTTACGTGGGTCAAGCTCTAATTGGGAAATGAGCATTGTGCCAGTGTGTAGTGTGAGCTAGAGTGAGAGCATGGCATAGTAATGGCATTTTTGTGCATAAGAATGCATGAGCCAGCGTGCGAGTATGTGAGACTCGATGAATCATATGCGAGACAGGTACTAATGAATATGAGCATACGTGTGGCATACGTATGACAAAGTGTGCCGTGTATGTGCCGTGGTTATTGTATTGAATGCCTAACCTGTAAGGTCAGTGATGCAAGCGATATGGGCCAAGGGCCTAGGTCAATTGTTGTGATTTGATTGTTGTGCGTTTTATCCCCTGTCAGGAGGTGCACGTTAGCTTAGCCTAAGTTTAGGGTTTTTACTCACTAAGCCGCGTTCTCATGCTTGTATAAACCCAAACTTTTCAGACCCCCAACCTTGAGGATGCCGAGTTTGCCATCTCTTTTGGGATTTCGCAGCTGATTCAGCGAACGACTAGTGTGCTCCCCTCAGGGAACAAGGAGGCATATGTGAGATATAATTTGATAGTATTTGTAAATGTGGGTGAGATATTTTACCAGACCCAGGAGTATGTAGCCTAGTGTTTTAGGGATGCCAATGGGGAGACGGGACCACCTCTCAGGACCTTTGATATTCCACTTAATGGGGATGATGTGATGATATCATAGATCGCGGATGGTGAGATTTTAGATCCCTCTCCCACACTTGATTGGAGTATTTCCGACGAGATGGTAGATGGACCCGCTTCTATGGACGAGGAGTTAAAGGAGCCAAAGGTGTTATTCGCGAATCCAGAGTCGATGGACGATGAGGATGAGCCCGAGGCCATGGACCAGGATCTAGACTAGAATGGAGAGATCATATAGCTGGGCTCGGATGAGGAGCTAGACCCGAACGAGGACCTTCTAGGACTTTACCTTGACCTTGAGTTAGAGCCAAATTCCGAGGACGAGCAGGTCGAGGCCGAGGACGAGCAAGTCGAGGCCGAGGACATGGATTCAAAGGAGTCTGCGCCTCCTGAGAGTTCTTCAGAGGAGTCGCCAGGATCAAATCCGGATAGGGAGCCCTAGAATAGGTTTGAGTCCTTAGCAGTGGAGGTCGTTTCTTTTTGGCTGTAGCTCTCCCCTTAGCCACTTACCTTTTTGACCTTAGTGGCTGTTGACTGCTTTTGTTGTTTTGTTCTTGTTGTATAAGTGGATTTTGTAAAAAGGCTTTTCTTTAGTAATATAAAAATGTCTATTTGTAATTATATTCTTGTATTGTTGTACTATCTTTGGTCTCGTGTATGTATATTATACAGGTGTTTATTTATTGCTTCCACTTGTGCCTTATCTCTGTGTGGGCGTTGGGTCAATAATGGGTCCTGGGACATCGCACCATATCGATTGACTTGGGGATGCTCGCGCGTCGTGGGGTTCAGGGCGTGATATATTGTACTTGCTATAATGAGCTTCACTCAATATTTCCTCCTTGAGCTCTTCGTCATCGGGCATACATAGTCTCGTGCGAAATTTCAAAATCCCATCTTCGACACATGGAAGTCTGACTTCCTCTTAGCGGCATCCATTTCAATAATCCTTTGGATCTCCTGGTCCGTGAATTGTAGTGCCTTAATCCTGGTATGGATTTCTGGTTCAATTCTCAGGGCAGCCAACAAGTTTGATATATGGCTCACTTCGAACTTAAACTCTGAGTCTCGTAGTTTTTCCAATAAGGTCCACTCCTTGATCATTAGGTGCGCCATACTCGACTTGCGACTTAAGGCATCTGTGATTCGATTCACCTTTCCAGGATGATACAAGATGTTGCAATCATAATCCTTCAGAAGTTGCATCTAACGGCGCTGCCTCATGTTCAACTCCTTCTGCGAGAACAAGTACTTGAGGCTTTAATGATCCATATAAATCTAGAGCTTCTCTTCACACAAATAATGTCTCCAGCTTTTAAGTGTGATGACTATCGCGGCCAGTTCCAAATCGTGCGCCGGATAGTTCATCTCGTGCGGCCTCAGTTGGCATGACGCATACGCAACTACTTTTCCATGCTACATCAATACACAGCCCATTCCTCTTAGTGAAGCATCACTATAAATCTCGAATCCTCCGGGTCCATACGGAATGGTTAACATCGAAGCAGTTGTCAGTCTATGATTTAGATCTTAAAAACTCCTTTCGCACTTGCCATCCCATTCAAACTTAGCTTTCTTCTTCAGTAGCCGTGTCAGCGGCATGGCTATCAATGGAAATCCTTCCACAAACCTTCTATAATAGCCAGCCAATCCTAGGAAACTTCGAATCTCTGTCATTAATGCCAGTCTTGGCCACTTAGTCACTGCCTCTAGTGGTGGCCACGGTTCGGAACCGGCCGGTTCCAGTTCGTGGCCACATGTGAACCGGAATAGCCCCTAGTAGTTCCAGTTCCGGTTCGGCTGGTTCCGATTCGTAATTTAAAAATTTTAAAATAAATTATAAAATAAATAATAAATAATTATAAAAATATGAAATAATGAATTATTCAATATAAATTATAATCAAAATGAAAATTGTAGGGGTGATCGGTTCCCGATCGGAACCAGGAATCGAACCGGCAAACCATAGAACTGAGAACTGGACCATTGGTCCAGTCCGATTCTAGGCGGTCTAATAAAATCCTTTGTTCTTAATTAGCAAAGGATCGTAGCCACAAAAGGCATACAACTTCACAATCTCATGGCTTGGCTTGGATTTTATAAACAATCCCTTTGATGGTCTCTTCATTCCCATTTGATGTGGGACTCTTGGCATTTGCATGAAGATAAAGCCGAAAGTCTCATATTGAAGGTGTTCAAGGCAAACCGAAAGTCCCACATCGAATGGGAATGAAGAGACCATCAAATGGGTTGTTTATAAAACTCAAGCCAAGTCTTATAATTATAGTTCAATACACCCAAGCCAAGCATTGCAATTGAAGATTAATGCACTTACAATGCATGGCAATTAGAGTTCAATTTGTTTTATAAAAAAAATTGAATAATGAAAATTTTTTTAATTGCATTTTTAAAATTTTTCATTTATTTTTTATTTATTTATTTTTTGCAGAACTGGCCTGTCACGCCCCGACCTCCACGGCACGCGACAACCCGTTCGATGGTCGATATGGTAGTACGACGTCCCAGGACGCGTCACCATCGACCCGTATCCCAAAGCAGAACATAAGGCACAAGCGGAAGTAAAAATTTAAAACACCCGTACAGAATAAATACGAGACCCAGGGAAACGTACACATCCATTGAAAAGTCAACGACAAACTTACAACATCCCCTTACAAAAAATACAATAAGAGAAAACACAGTAAGTAAAGGAAGAGTGCAACCAAGAGAGTACTGACATATGAGTCAAGTGGGCTAAGAACCAAGAGAGCCAACTGCCAAAAAGTAGAGGGTCCTAAATCTAAAAAGTGTCTACCCTCACAAAAAGACCAAGCCTAGCCTAGGGCGCCCAATCCGGGTATGAGCCATCGGACTCTGACGAACTTTCGGATATCTCTGAATTCTCGCTGGGAATCTCCTCCTCGGACTCTTTGGTATCCATCAACTCGGCTTCGTCGACCTCCATTGGCTCCACCACTGGGTCCTCCATTATTGGCTCGTGATCCACACCCCCTAACTCCTCGCCCTCGGCAGGCTCGTACCAAGCGAAAGGACCTATAGTCTCCTCCTCATCCATCTCGGAATCCACAATCTCACCATTCGGGCACTGCGGGTCAAGCTGGCCCTCTATGGTGAACGGAACATCCATCGTACGAAGGGGTCCAAACTCGTCTCCAAAACGGTCTCGGAAAGACCAGGCTACATACTTATGAACTTCAGGATGTGTTGTACCCACGTCTACACTAATCGCAGAGTAATGTCTCAAGTACACCTCCCCATTCCCCACCGGATGTGCAGTCATAATATGCTCGTAATCTAGGGGAATCCCAAAACGTATCGGGACAGGTCGCTCCGTCATGGACGCGGGTCTGAAAGGTTGGGTTGTAAAACCGTGAGACACATCTTAGTGAGTGCAAAACTCCTAAACCTAAATTAGGCTAACATGCATCTCGTGACGGGAAAAACAAATCACGCACATACAAGGATGACTTAGGCCCGTAGGCCCAAATCGGCATTTCAATGACCCTGCAGGTTAGACAATCCCATAATATCACATTTCACAAGCGGCACTCTCAATCATGCGTACGTCACACGCATGCTCAAAATCTTTAGTGACAGTTCCGAGTAGAGATCACCGAGTCACACAATTCCGCATACTAACTCATGCATTCATATGCATGCAAATGCCACTAACTCGCTATGCCCACAATCAAACTCCTATGGAATCCTGGCACAAATTTCCATTCGTGTTCCGATTATAGAATAGAATCTACTTGGACACGTCCCATACCATGTCCAGCGGGTTCCATCACATAATCAGACACTATGCATCACACGTTAACAATTTATTTCATTAACTCGACCCGAAGGTGTCACGCCTCGAACCCCACCGGGCTCGCGACACCCCTTCGATGGCCGTATTGAAAATGCGACATCCCAGGACTTGTCGCCGACCCATCACCCATAACAAATCATAAGGCACATGTGGAAGCATTAATTAAAACACCCGTACAAAAACAATACATGACCAAGGGTAGTAGAACACTTGAACAATTGAACCACATATTTCATTCAACGGCACGTACTTACAAAATCCAGCCTTACATACAAAGGCCACGAGGGTTAAAACAACCATCATCAAAAGGGGCAAGTGGTTGGGTAGGTTAGCCTAGCTATACAAAAAGTGTCCACCAACTCCATGGTCTCCTCTTCGGGATCTTGCTCCATCGGCTCTTCTTCGGGATCCTAGGACGCGGTGGCGGACCGCTCATGGTCGGAGTCGGGGGTCTGAAATGGTTATATAATAACCATGAGAACGAGTCTCGATAAGCAACACCCTAAGCCCTACCTAGGCCATTGCGTACCCAGACAAGTCATACCCAAACACATAATAGAACAACCACACGACTTAGGCCCTCGGGCCCAAATCAAACATATGTTAACCCTGCAGGTTAGGCACATAATAATATCACGTCACATATGCGGCATCGTCGATCACACGTACGTCACACGTATGCTCAAAACCTTTAGTGTCAGTTCAAAATGTAGATCACCGAGTCATACAAATTCACACACTGACCCATGCATTCATATGCATGCAAATGCCACTACCTTGCCATGCACGCGATTTAACTCATATGGCATTCCGGCATAAGATTCCATTCAAGTCCTGATTATAAAATAGAATCCGCTTAGGCACGTCCCATACCATACCTAGTAGATTCCATTACATAATTAGGCACTATGCATCACACATAATAATTTGCGCGTGTTCCGATTATAGAATAGAATTCACTTAGATACGTCCTATACCATACCCAGCAGATTCCATCGTATAATCAGGCACTATGCATCACAAATAATCATTTATCCATTAATCTGACCCGAAGGCCCGACCCAAAGGCCCGATCCGAAGACCACGATCCGAAGGCCCGACCCGAAGACCAATCACAACACTTCGTGGCCAGAGTAAAGACGCCCCAGGCCCAGTGTCTCTAGCCCGCGTAAACCCATCAGGCGCAACACCGATCACCTTACGAACCAGAGCCCACATAAATGCATCGGGATGGTCGTCTTCCGGACGTACCGGGCATCGTCCTGCTCCAAAGTGCATGAGGACGGCACGACCCGAAGGCCTCAAGTGATCACACGGCACACTGCTAATTTTTATCTGAACCCCGCGTAAATGCGTCAGGGCACAATTAGGTGATCACACGTCCATGGCATACACTCATTCTCGCACAATTTCCACAAGCCTCATACTCGGCATGCACAATGCGTGGCCATGCAATTCGCACACGAATGTTGGTGCGATGTACCACAGCATAATGTCCCACACAATTCCATGCCACAATTTCATGTTCAATGATTCACGTCATATGCTTAATGAGCCCAATCAACACCACGGGGCATCACATGCAAAGTTGGCACTTATGACGTATTCGACATTATGATGTACATTAACAAATCACCAATCACATTCCACAACGGTCGGTCACACGAGCATGCGACATGGTAGACCCAAGCCATCACGATTGCCAAACCGACACACAACTCAATCACCTCGACAATCCCGGCACTCCAATCAATTCAATCCTCAAACTACCGTGGAATTGGCCATCAAAACCCAAGGTGGACAGCAGCTAATCCTTATCATTTCGAACTCTAATCCACTTCTAATTTCTGTTTTGTCACCTACCATTAGTTTCCCGATGCCCACTAATAACATGCAAATCCATATAAGCTCTAATTAACACTATCCGACTAGTAATCACGCCCTAAGCCCGTTAAAACGCATAATCGTCCTAATTAGGGTTTACAGGTTTACACCCACATATTAGTCATACAAGGCCCAATTAAATCCGCAATGGACAGCCACTAATCAGTCCGAGAGAGGAAAACCGAGAATATACAAAATCGGGTCCAAACTGGGCAGTTACACAGTGATAGAAATCCATTTGAAATAAATAGCAAATCAATTCCAAAAATTATGAAATTTGGATATGTTATACAACACATCTTGATAAACATTTTCTGTGAAGAACTTGAAACCCAATTCCAACCATAAGCACCTCGTTTTGACACTCAAAGCCGGATAGAGCCCGGTTCGCTCAAACAGCCCCTTAGACCATCAAAAATACAACTCATTCAGTACCTAAATCATTTTAGAAAGCCCTGAAATTTTTATATGTCATAGAAACAAGTGTCTTTAACAATTTTTGTGAAGGAAGTTTGTTGAAATAAGGTCTGAAAAATTTTATAAAAATTCGAAAAGACGGCATTATGACGTACATCGATAATTCACCAATCAATAACTCTGGGCATCACATGTGAATACGGCATTATGACGTACATCGATAATTCACCAATCACATTCCACATTGGTCGATCACACGAACATGCGACATGGTAGCCTCAATTCCTCACGATTGTCACTCCAGCACACAATTCAACCATCCCAGCCATCCCGGTACTCCAATCAAATGAATCCGCTACCTACCGTTAGTTTGGTCGCCGAATCCTGACACGAACAACAACTAATCTTCTTTACTTCAACCTCTAATTCTCTTCCAAATTCTGTTTTGTCATCCATTACTAGTTTCCTGACACCCACCAATAGCATGCAAATCCATACAAGTCCTAATTGGCGTTAATTGACTAACCGACACACCCTAAGCCCGTTTAAAACGCATAATCGTCCTAATTAGGGTTTAGAGGTTTTCACCCATCAATTCTAAGCTCGGGCGACGGGGAATGGCGACCGATCACCGGTGAACGGTAGAACCGGCGGCACAAGTCCCAAGGGCGACGGCGAGCGGTGGCCGGCGGTCCGGCGATCCACAGCAACTACGGCGGCGTCCCACGGTCGGCGCAGCTGCTGTTCACGGTGAGGGGGGGATCGAACGAGTGGCTGAGTGGCCCCAGGCGGTTGCTGCTCACGGCGTGCATGGTGGTCGGCGGTCTTGGCGGCGGGCAGCGGACAGCGAATAGTCCAGTGGCGGAGAGAGACGGCCGGCTCGGTCTCGGTGGGACGGACAGGAAGGAGAGAGAAAGGGAGAGGGAGAGACGTCGGCGAGGGCTGGTGGCGTGGCTGGCCGGCGTTCAACTGTGCATGCACCGGGAAGGAAGGGACGACGTCGAGGGAACAGCAGCGGCGGTCACGGTGCCACGGCGGCGGACGATCAGCTTGTCCCTCCTTGGCTGACCGGCGCCGATCCTTGCTGCATGCAGGCAGAAATGTGAGGAGACGGAGGGAGGAACGGCGGCAAGGGGGCGACAGCGGCCAACAGCGACGGCCTTGGCGGGACAGCGACGGGCTGAGCTGATCTCGGCCGGTCGGGACAACGAGAGAGGGAAGGAGAGAAAGAGAGGGATGGCCGGTTGGAGGTGGTGAGGCGAGGGAGAGAGGTGGTGCACGGTGGTGGTGCTGGTTGGTGGCGGCTGTTCCGGCGGGCGGTGAATGGCGTGAGGCCGAGCGGACGGGAGAGAGAGAGGTCGCCGGAGAGGAAAGAGGGAGAGAGAGACCGGCTGGGTTTGAGAGAGAGGGCGTGGGAGAGAAAAGGGATGAAGTGATGTGTGTGATGATGGGTTTCATGGGGGAGCTCAAGAGGTTGAGTGAGGATTAGGCTCAAATCATGACATGCATGGGGAAGACTTAGAGTGACAAGTGTCACACCTAGGGCTAGTTCTAGGAATTCAAATTTTCGGAATTAGAAAGGGCATGAGGGCAAAACTGACATAAAGTTCCGGTACCGGGTCGAATCGCCAATTTTTCGATCGTACAAGCCTCATATATAAATGGCCAGCTTAATTTGACGTCGTCCTATTAAAATCATTGCCGTAATTCCCGAAAATCAGCCTCGAAGTCCGAGCTAAATTTCACAATTGAATTTGTCGGATTTCAAGTTCCAAATTTCTTACTAACGGGTGGCCGTTTAGGATTCAAACGTATCGACCTCGGGTTGTCCGAATCGCGGTGAGCTCGAGAGAGGGAGCGAGAGGAATTATCACTAGTTCCGATGACATAATCGTCCGTTTCGGGAGATCGGTTCACACTGGCCCAAAATACTTCCTCAGCACTCTCCTAAGTCAGGCTTAATTCGCGACCGGGTCCATGGTCCACGTATCTATTCCTAGTTGGCCATTCCCATTTGGTCAATATCCCGTGAGTGATCAGCTCCGGGCGAGACTTACGAAAATGAAATATCGAATAATACTCGTTTCATTCATTATAGAGATTGAGTCGAATTTCGGGATGTTACATGGCCCGGATCCGAACCGGCTTGGAACCGGCGGTTCCGGGCCGGTTCAAGACCACGGGCTAGTTTCGGTTCCAAACCACGGGCCCAGGTTTGACCGGGCCAAAACCGGCCCGTGGCCACCTCTAACTGCCTCGATCTTTGTTAGGTCCATAGAAATTCCATCTCCCGAAACGATGTGTCCTGGAAACGCCACTCGACTAAGCCAAAACTCGCACTTACTAAACTTGGCGTAAAATGCATGCTCACTTATCGTTCATAGCACCTCAGTCAAGTGTACTTCATGTTCCTCAGGGCTTTTTGAGTACACTAGTATGTCATCAATGAAGATAATCACGAATTAGTCCAAGAATTCCTTAAATACCCTATTCATCAAATCCATGGAGGTGGTTAGGACATTCATTAGTCCAAAGGGCATCACAGTGAATTCATAGTGCTAATACCTCGTCCTGAAGACAATCTTAGGAATATCCTCCTGCTAATCCTCAGTTGATGATATCTGGTTTGTAGATCGATCTTAGAAAATACTGAGGCTCCTTGTAGCTGATCGAACAGATCATTGATCCTCGGCAGTGGATACTTGTTCTTTATTGTCACCTGGTTCAGCTGCCGGTAGTCTATGCATAGCCTTAATGTTATGTCCTTTTTCCTCACAAACAGGACTAGCGCTCCCCATGGAGACGTACTAGGGCGGATGAAAACCTTGTCCAGTAGTTCCTGCATCTGGACCTTCAATTCCTTTAGTTCTGATAAGGACATCCGAGATGGTGCCTTCGAAATTGGCTCGATTCCTAGTGCCAATTCAATGACAAATTTCACTTCTCGTTTTGGTGTCAAACCCGGCAATTCATGAGGCAAAACCTCGAAAAAATTGCATACTATGGGTATCTCTTCCAAATGAGGTTTAGCCACTGTTTGATCTACGACATTCACCAGGTATGTCACATCCCGATTTTTGCGCCTAGGAAGCCGTAGGTAAATTGTAATATCCTCAATTTCAATCTCTGGGAAATGACTATGGTATAAGTTTGGTGGTTTACTAATCGGAACTAATTTGTTTTCTCTTGTTTTGGAAAACCCAGTTTTGGATCCTATGTACCCCTTCGTTTTGTTATTTTTGGGGAGAATTTTGTGATACGAATTTTTGAACACTTCCTTCTTGAAATTCGTTCCAAACATCTTGAAGTTTTACATACTTTAATTTCATCATTTTTTGAGTTGATATGAGTGGTACGATGACTTGATTTTTGAACCGTGTGAAACTGCCCAGAATGGGTATTTCTGTGATGTTCACACCGTCTTTATTTTCTACAAGCTTTTCTAGGCCGATTTTGGAAAATTTCCCTTCACAAAAGTTGTTGAGAACTTCTGTTTCTATAACGTGTATAAATTTGGGAATTTTTCAAGATCATTTGGATTCTGGACAGAGCTTAATTTGAGAAACCAGAGTCCTATTTCAACGAACTATTTTTAGTCTGTATTTGAGCTACTAAAACTGGTGTTTACAGAAAAATTACGAATTTATGTTCTTCACAAGAAATGTTTGTTAAGGTATTTTTTATGACATATTCAAATTTGAGAATTTTCGGAATCCATTTACTATATTTTCAAGTCCAATTTCATGAATAGTGCAAAACTGTTCGGTTTTGTCAGATTTCAAAGATTTAGCATTTTCTATATGAGAACATTGGAATTTGGACTTGATGTCTTCTGATGATTTAAATTACACATTATGATCTTTCAATTGAGATATGTTATGCTTTGATTGGAGGTCGGCTTAGGGGGAAACCGAAAGAGAGAAAGCTTATAATTTGGATGATTCTAAAAAAGTCAAAACTTGAAGCCCAAGTTGAAAATAAATGGCCAAGAATGAAGCTTGTTCAAGAAGCCTAATTAATGGCTTGGACTTTGGTGGCCTTCATGATGTCTTACAATTAATGGACGAAGACTTTAGAGGCACGGTCATCATGACCTAATGAGGTCATCGCTTACCTCACGCACCTGATGACACATGCGTTTACCTCATGCAAACTTTGGCCCCAAGTTTTGCCTCTCTATAAATAGAAAAAAGGCCATTCGGCCAAGGGGAGAGAGAAAGAGAGAAAAAGCTTATCAATTAGCCCGTGTCTCGCTTGTGGTTTGATCGAGCGAGGAATCCGTGTCCAAGGCCCAAGTGTTCGTGAATCGCCCGAGAGTCGTTGAGACTCGCGTGTCCTTAACACGCCTCGTTTTCTCTAGTTCTTATTTAATTGTTGTGTAAGTGAATTCCTTAATATCGGGAAAGGATGTTGAGATGCGTTGTAACGTGGTTTGCTTGGACCGTTTCTCGGTCTTTTGGTTGGTCGTAGTTAGTTCATTTCCTTGATTTGATCGTGTTTCATGTTTGATGTTGTTTTAAGATAGAACTGAGATTGGTAAAGTGTACATAAGATAGAACCGAGCCTTGATTGATAAAGTGTACAAGAGATAGAACCGAGCCTTGGTTGATAACCGAGAGTTGGCTGGTAAAGTGCACATGTTATAGCCGTGCGTGATGTTCTCTTGTTTGAACTTTGCTATTGATCTGCCATCGATGAGGGTACGGTAAGGACCAACTTATGTTAACGGCGATCGATATATCCTCGTTTGATATTAGTGTTTTCACTTGCTGAGTCTCCCCGACTTATCCCCCGTTTTTCTCTCTCAGGTCCATAGGATGGTCGAACGGACGGCTCCTGACAAGGGGAGTTGGAGCCATGTTGGAGCTCGGGGAAAGCTGGGAGCCGTGAATCCATAGTAGTGGGCTTAGGACACCTAAGCCGCTTGTTATTGTTGTGTAAATGGCTAAAATTGGCTAAGTTAGCTTGTAAAATATGTTTACGTGTCCTGTAACTACAAGGTTTACTCATGATGCTGTTTGTCTTAATCCCTCTGTTGTTTTTCATGTGATTGTCCCGAGATATGCTTCCACTTGTATTTAAAGAAAGATAATAATGAATAGGATGTCACGTTTATGACCCCAAGGTTGGGGGCATTATAGTCTAATTTTGTATCAGAGCATGTTTTGCCTTTAGTAGGTGTAGTTCGAGGAAGCTTGTGATTAGCCAGTCCGACGAGGTTAAGGAGTAGGCGCCAGGGCCATACGACTTGATCATTGAGCGGCTTCTGACAGAGGTGGTGCCGGGGCAAGAGGCCTTATCATTGAGTGGCCTCTGGGCAGAAGTAGCGCCTGGGTGAATAGCCTGATCGTATAGCGGCTCCTAACAGACTTCTAGGATGGCTAAGGGCAAGAATGATTGAACTGTGCACTAAATTGGGAAAACGATTCTGAAATCAAAGCGGGAACAAAGACCTAGAGTGATAAGGTGCGCTGAAGTTGGGGTAGTTAGCTAGGAAACACCCTTATGCATGTGAATGATTGATTGTGTTTGAATAGGTTAAGTGCTCCTGTTTGTTTGTGATCACTGACTTATTCTTGTATTGTAGAAAGTCTTGTTAGACTATTGATAGCAAAATAAGTGCTTGGGACCAAGCTGCGACCGTTGAGGAAAAGGAAAGTTCTATCAGGACGCCACAACCTCGAAAGAGAAGTCCAAGTAGGTTCCTCTCTAATAAGTCGTAGTTCGGTGTTGAGCCAAGAGAAGGCTGTTAAATTTTGACATAACCCGATCCGATGAGGGCGGGGAGTGATTGCTAGGGCAGAACCTGATCAAGGAGCGGCTCTTGGCTAGGAAGTGGACGCTAGAGCAAGAAGCTTGATCAAGGTGCGGCTTCTAGCAAGAGTGTCGCCGGGGTTGAAAACCTGAACAAGGTGCGGCTCCCGGCAGGCTTTTAGGATGGTGGGTAAAGAAAGGAATAAACCGAACTAGGTATTGAATTGAAAGTAAGACAAGAACTGTTACTTGAACTGATAAGTGTGATCTTCATGATTGTTATAAGTAAGTAAACTATGTTTGAGGAAGATTTTATCAGAGTAACACAGCGGAAGCGTGGTCAAGCTTGCTACACTCTAGTATGTTAGATCAAGGTCGGGGAAAGAAAGGTCGTTAGTTTGGAGCTAGTCTGCAATACAGTGGATGCTGTAAAAGTTACTGTGGACACCTAAATTTTACCGACCATTTAGTGTAATTTGCATAGAAAATTAGGGATTAAATGTTAACCCCTAAACAAAAATATTTTAAATTGCATAACATATAGTATAGGTTCATTTTAGTTTAATTGCATTTTTTTGCATCGGATTGGCGATGGCAAACGAGCCTAAAATTTATTGAATGGGACTCGGCTTGCTCGGAATGCAAGGGCCGGGAATTACAAGTCGAACGGGCTCGCTCGTTTTAACTTGAGCTTAATTCAACCCATTATGCTTAATTAATTAAAAGCCCAAGTTAATTCAGCCTATTTTAATTAAATTAAAGTCTAAGCCCATTAGGATTAATAAGCCCATCTATTTGACCTAGGTTAGTATTATATAAACATGTTTAGGTCAGATTTTGGAGGGGACGACAGAATTTCAGTTCTGATTTTTGAGAGCTCAAGTGCGAGAGTAAGAAAAAGAGATAGAAGAGAGGTCGGCAACACCACCACCCATGATTGCGCCTCCCATTATGTGCCACCGCTGCATCGGAGGACCGCCGACACCGTCCCGGTCAGCCACCATCGCCCCTTCCCTGTCCGCAAGTCATAGTCATTGAAGGACCATCGTCGCTGCTTTGCCTCGCCGAACAGCCCGTCCCGAGAGGCTGTCGCTACTTATCCATGCACCAACCACGTCTTCTCCAGTCAACTAAGGAGCTTGTCAACGCCTCTTCTCCATCCTGTTGGTCCACGAAGCAGCAGCTACTGCTTTGAAGATTCCCCCCATGCAGCGCATGAAGACGTCCTCGTTCAGTCGCTTTCCCTTGCCAAGCTGAAGACCCATCCTCGACCTCGAAGTCTGGA
Source organism: Syzygium aqueum (assembly GCA_031216185.1). Lineage (NCBI taxonomy): Eukaryota > Viridiplantae > Streptophyta > Magnoliopsida > Myrtales > Myrtaceae > Syzygium > Syzygium aqueum. Next base: position 21,446,950 of record CM062238.1, read on the forward strand.
CTAATTTTCACGATTGAATTTATCAATTTTCCATTTTTAAAAATCTCACTAACGGGCGGCCGTTTAGGACTTACGCATATCGACCTAGGGTTGTCCGAATCGCGGCGAGCTCGATTGTTGAGAGAATGGGAGGAATTATCACTAGTTCCGATGACACGATCGTCCGGTTCGGAAGATCGGTTCGCACTGGCCCAAAATACTTCCTCGTCATTCTTCTAAATCAGGCTTAACTCGCGACCGGGCCCATGGTCCACGTATCTATTCCTAGTTGGCCATTCCCATTTGGTTAGTATCACGAGAGTGATCAGCTCTGGGCGAGACTTACGAAAAAGGAAATATCGAATAAAACTCGTTTTATTTATTTCAGAAATCGAGTCGAATTTCGGGATGTTACAAAAGAAGAGCTCAAGGGAGAGTAAAAGTCCTATTTCGTGACGATCAAGTACATTCAACGGCACAAAGTCCCACAGGAGTTACTCCCGAAGATACCCAAGGTGCCTCTCAAGACCGCCACTCGCTCAGAGAACAACCGTCTCAAAAGGAAGGCCGAAGAAGCTCAAGAAAAAGCGTCCAAGATAGCTCGAGCTTATGAGCAGTTGAAGAAGGAAGTCACCTCCTATATGTCTATAGATCAAGCTTAATAGAAAAGCTTGAATTTATTTTCTCATTTCAATTTCGGTCTTCAAACTTGTTAGGAATTGAGTCATTTCCTTTCATATTTCGTTAAAGTGATTTTAAGTCATTAGTCATTGTAAAAATTTTCGTCATTTCAATAAAGAGGTCTTTTCTAATCAAAGCGGTTAGACCAATGTCATGGATCGGTGCGTGATTTTCTTGACACTTATGTATGCCTGTTTCATCCGTGAAATTAGGTAATTACGGACCGATCACGATCGCCTATTCGTACGCGTTCAAGAGCTAGAATGATCGATCAAACCGACCTCCGAGATCGTGTCGTTGGCATAGAGGGCCAGATGAAGCAAGTCGTCATCGCAATTCAACAGATGTCCGCTGAGGTTAAAGCCCTTCGGTCGATCCCTATTCCAGCATCCCTCGAGGCATCAGCCCCAAAGCATAAAGGTGGAAAAAATGTCGATGTTGAGGAAGATGACGATATTCCCAATTTGGAAGATGATCATCGTAAACAAAGACAAGCCTAATGAACGAGTCAACAAACTTGAAGAGAGAGTGAAACAGCTAGAAGGTTCACAGGATTCACCTTCGATCGATCCATCCCTGTATTCACAGATCAAAATCCCAAAGAAGTTCAAGATGTCAGATTTTGACAAGTACAATGGCACCTCCTACCTAAAAGCCTACCTGCAATTATATCACGTACAGATGACTTCGTATGTTGATAATGAACTACTAATGATCCATGTGTTTCAAGCAAGTTTGACGAGTCCTGCTTTGAACTGGTATCTCATGAAGAAGATAAATGGCCTCAAAACCTATAAGGAAGTTAGCGAGGCATTCCTAAAGCAATACAGGTTCATAACGGACATCATTCCCACCCGTGATAACCTTGAGCGTGCTTAGATGAAAAAGACTTAGTCCTTCAAGGATTATGCTATCAGATAGAGAAACATAGCTGCTCAGGTTGTCCCGGAACCCATAGACAATGAATTAAAGAGAATGTTCATTAAAACTCTCCCATTCGAATACCGTAATCGGATGGTGGCCATACCGGCTGACAACTTCAATCAACTCATCCCCATAAGCGAACAAATTGAGATAGGGCTAAAAGACGGGTAGTTTGTAGAGCCGTCTTCGTTGACCAAAAGATTTGGTATAAGGAAGGAAAAGAAACAGGCACCTGAAGTGAATGTGACTTATACCCAACCGGGCCGGCAGAATGTTAATCGTGTCGCAGCAATCCAAGTAGCAGAAGCTTAACAACAAAGCACGAATCATCAACCCTTTCAGAAGAAGAGTAGTAAGAGGCAATTCACCCTCCTCCCCGAGTCGTTGTCTCAAGTGCTAGAGGTCCTCCGAAAGAAGGGTTTGCTTACCACTGAGCCAAAACGGCCCAATCCCGAACAGTTCTATAATTACGATCCATCCAAGAAATGTGATTATCACATGGGTAAGGTGGGGCATTCAATTGATAATTGTGTCACTCTCAAGCATCGAATCCAGAACTTACTCGATACAAGGGCATTTTCCTTTCAACCCGCTCAGCCAAATGTTCAAAGCAACCCACTCCCTGATCACGCGAGCAATGTGAATGCCATATTCAGTTTCGATGCTGGTCGAATCAAGAACGTCAAAGTATACACCATCGATGTCTACGATGAGTTAGTGAAGGCCGGTTATTACCTGAGTAATGAGATCCTTCCTCTAGCTATTATGAGATAAAGAATCTCAAGAATGGTGGAAGCTGGGATGATCATTTATGTTGACCATACTAGTATCGTTTTTACTATCTCTGAAGTGGTTATTAATTGGAAAGAAGAGTTTGCTACGTTGAACACCGGGAAGGACAAGCTCGATCCTTTGCCTGAAGACATGTCTCCGCTCGAAGACGCTACCGATGATGAACAGATTGTCGCAAGCACGCCCACAGTCGAGGAAGGGATAGTGATTGAGATACCTCAATCGTACGTGTACTGTGATGATAAAGCAGTCCATTGATCCTATAGTCTTGATGTTGACTTGGTTACCAGATCTGGACGTGCGTATGGTCAAGCAAATGCCCAATCTACAAGACCCGTTACTGATGAAGAAGTCAAGGAGTTTCTGGCCGTGATCAAAGCCAGTGAATACAAAATAGTTGAGCAATTGCACAAGATGCTACACAAATCTCTTTGCTTGAACTCCTCCAAACGTCTGTCAAACATCAAAAAGCCCTGATGAAGGTGTTGAGTGAAGTCCATGTGCCCGAGACAATCGATCATGACAAATTAGAGGAATTTATGGGTTCCATATTCCTCAAGGACCTTATAGCCTTTTCGGATGAGGAATTTCCTCTAGAAGGCAGAGGACATACCAAAGCTCTTTATATTTCTGTCGAACGCATGTAGCCCGGGTACTTATCGACAACGGTTCAGCCTTGAACATCTATCCTATGGCGACTTTACACCGCCTTAAGATAGATCCATCTAGGATAAATGCTGTGAAGACCTTCGTGCAAGCCTTTGACAAAACGAAGAAAGAAGTGATGGAAGAAATCCACCTCGATATATAGATAGGGCTAATAATGTTTAATGTCCTATTCCAAGTTATGGATATTCTCACTGCATTCAATTTCCTGTTGGGTCGTCCATGGATTCATACTGCCGGAGTTGTGCCTTCCAGTCTACATTAGAACGTGAAGTTCATTGTGGAGAGAAAGTTAATCACAGTCCACGGTGAAGAAGAGCACCTGATTTATCGTGCAACGATTATCCCCTATGTCGAGCTGAATCGCAAAATAGAATCGAGTTCTCAGTCGCTTGAACTCATATCGACCATACATACGGCTAGAGGATCATCACCGCCCGTTCCTGAGGTGTCAAATACTGCTGGCATGGTCAGAAGAGTAATGGTATCTCATGGCTTTATTCCGGATGAAGGCCTTGGCAGGAATGGTCAAGGTATCTGCAAACCGGTAGAAGTCTCTCAAAGGCTCCGCACTTCTAGATTGGGGTACCAGGGGTCAACTTTCCCAAATAATGAGAGGCGTGGACATGGACATGGTCGAGATCGAGATCAAGGAAACGAGCAGAATAGGCAGCAATCTGAAGAAGAGCTAAATGGTGAAGAACGTAGCTATGGAACTACCCAAAATAATGGAGAACTCAGGCGTGGTAGGCTGCTTCCACATATCTGCACGACATTCCCAAGCCCTACGAGAATGATACATGAGGAGAAAGAGGTGATCGACACTCTAGGGCAACCAAGTGGCAAGTTCGACTATTACGTGAAGTACTTAGTGCCCCCGAGCTTCTATGCTGACCCCTGTGACATTGTCCTGGATGGATGGGGAGGTATGGATGATCCAATACCTCTAAAGACAAAAGATTCTGAGGATGCAATGGATGGAATCACTACCCTGTTCGATGATTGCTTCATTGGAGCTATCGAAGAAGGACCGTTGGAGGGAATGGGCACTGGCCCACAAGAGTAAAACCTTTACTTTTTCGTACACTCCCCTGTGTAACATCCCGAAATTCGACTCAATCTCCGGAATGAATAGAACGAGTCTTATTCAATATTTCATTTTCGTAAGTCTCGTCCGGAGCTGATCACTCTTGGGATACTGACCAAGTGGGAATGGCTAACTAGGAATAGGTACGTGGACCAGGGACTCGATCGCAAATTAAGCCTGATTTCGAGAAAAGACGAGAAAGTATTTTGGGCCAGTATAGACCGATCTTCGGAAGGTAACGGACTCGATTTGGCTGAGGCCAACGATGTATGGTCGGATAGCAGGTGATTCTGCAAGACCGAGAATACACGTGGCCAACCAATCCCGATCTTAAACCAAACGATCGTGTCTCTAGAACTAGCGATAATTCCTCTCGTTCTCTCGATAATCGAGATCGTCGCAATTCGGACAACCCGAGGTCGATATGCGTAACTCCTAAACAGCCGCTCGTTAGTGAGAGATTTGAAAATTGGAAATTTGGCAATTTTGATCGTGAAATTTAATTCGGACTTCGAGACCGATTTTTCGTGGGTTACGGGATGGTTTTTATAAGGACGACATCAAATTATGTTGGCCACTTATGTATAGGACTTATACGGTCGGAAAATGGCGATTCGACCCGATATCGGAGGAAAATGACAAGTTTGCCCTTGAGCCCTTTAGCATTCCGAATTTTGGTGGTTTTTGAGGATTTGTTTATTAGATTTTTTTGGGGTTTTAGACCTAGCCCTAGGGTGTGACACTTGTCACCCAAGCCCTTCCCCATGCATGTCATCATGGTTGTCCAATCTTCCTTCCTACCTCTTGATCTTCCCTAAGCAAGTCATCATCACCCTTCTCTCTCTTTCTCTCCTCTCTCTCTCTCCCCTCTTCATTTCCTCTTAACTCAGCCGGCCACCACTTCTCTCCCCTCTCTCTCCCGTGAGCTTCCCTTTGCCGACCTCACGCCGCCGTTCGCCGCCCGCCGGAGCCACCACCCGCCGGTGCCGCCGCCGTGAGCCGCCGTCCCTCCTCGTCTCACCACTACCCACGGTCACCCTCGCACCATCATCGGCCACCTGAGCTGCCATCTGCTAACCACCCTCGCCGTTGCTTCGTCGGAGTAGCCGTTGCCGTGCCAAGGCTCTCGTTTGCCCTCTTGCTAGGTTGTCTTGCTTAGGCTCTCTTGTAAGTGACTTCCTAATCCTTGGTTAGGCTAGTGGGTTACTAATGGCATGTCTAGGGATGGATTAGGGGCTGTGCATGGTTGGTTTGTGGTTGGATAAGCTTGATTTTCTTAATGGTGCAAGATTTATGATTCTCGGATTTCTGGTTGTTACTGTACCCCCGTGCCTTATTATTTTTTTGGTGATCATTGTGGGCCGAATCTAAGGAAGTGTTCCTCATGAACTTTGTTCCCAACATCTTTAAGTATAACATACTTTAAATTCAGAATTTTTGGAATTTTTTTGGGGCCATTCGGAGGTCGGTTTTCAGACCGTCACAAAACTGCTCGATTTACTGTTCACCCGACCTTTTTGTCTTTCCGAATTTTTATAAAATTTTCCAGACCTTATTTCAATAAACTTCCTTCACAAATATTGTTAAAGACACTTGTTTCTATGACATATAAAAATTTCAGGGCTTTCCAAAGTGATTTGGGTACTGAATGAGTTGTATTTTTGATGGTCTGAGGGGCTGTTCGAGCGAACTGGGTTCTGTTCGGCTTTGAGTGTCAAAACGAGGTTCTTACGGTTGGAACTGGGTTTCAAGTTCTCACAGAAAATGTTTATCAAAATGTTTTGTACAACATATCCAAATTTCATAATTTTTGGAATTTATTTGCTATTTATTTCAAATGGATTTCTGTCACTGTGCAACTGCCCAGTTTGGACTCGATTTTGATATTCTCGGTTTTTCTCTCTCGGACTGATTAGTGGCTATCCATTGAGGATTTAATTGGGCCTTGTACGACTAATATGTGGGTGTAAACCTCTAAACCCTAATTAGGATGATAATGCATTTTAATGGGCTTAGGGTGTGTTTAATAATCGATTAGTGTCGATTAGGACTTGTATGAATTTATATGTTATTAGTGGGTGTCGGAAAACTATTGGTAGGTGACAAAGCATAAATTAGAAGTGGATTAGAGGTCGAAATGATGAAGATCAGCTGCTGTTCACATCGGGAACTAACGGCCAATTTAACGGTAGTTTGAAGATTGAAATGATTTGGAGTGCCGGGATTGCCGGAGTGGTTGAATTGTGTGTCGGTTTGCCAATCGTGATGAATTGGGTCTACCATGTCGCATGCTCGTGTGACCGACCGTTGTGGAATGTGATTGGTGACTTGTCAATGTACATCATAATGCCGAATACGTCATAAGTGCCAATTTCGCATGTGATGCTCGTGGTGTTGATTGGGCTAATAAGCATATGACGTGGATCGTTGAACAGGAATTTGTGGCATTGAATTGTGTTATACATTGTGGGACATTATGTTTGTGGTACATTGCACCAACATCCGTGTGCGAAATTGCATGGCCACGCATTATGCATGCCGAGTATGAAGCTTGTGGAAACTGTGCAAGAGTGCGTGTATGCCATGGACTTGTGATCACCTAATTGCCTGATGCGTTCACGCCGGGTTCAGATAAAAATTGACAGTGTGCCGTGTGATCACTTAAGGCCTTCGGGTCATGGCCTTCGGGTCGTGCCATCCTCATGCACTTTGGAGCAGGACGATGCCCGGTATGTCCGGAAGACGACCATCCTGATGCGTTTATACGGGCTCTGGTTCGTAAGGAGATCGGTGTTGCGCCTGATGCGTTTACGCGGGCTAGAGACACTGGGCCTGGGGCGTCTTTACGCTGGCCACGAAGTGTTGTGATTGACTTTCGGGTCGTGGCCTTCGGTTCGTGGTCTTCGAATCGTGGTATTCGGATCGGGCCTTCGGGTCGGGCCTTCGGGTCGAATTAATGGATAAATGATTACATGTGATGCATAGTGCCTGATTATACGATGAAATCTGCTGGGTATGGTATGGGACGTATCTAAGTGAATTCTATTCTATAATCGGAACACGCGCGAATTATTACGTGTGATGCATAGTGCCTAATTATGTAATGGAATCTGCTGGGTATAGTATGGGACGTGCCTAATCGGATTCTATTTTATAATCAGGACACGAATGGAATCTTATGCCGGAATGCCATATGAGTTAAATCGCGTGCATGGCAAGGTAGTGGCATTTGCATGCATATGAATACATGGGTCAGTGTGTGAATTTGTATGACTCGGTGATCTATATTTTGAATTGACACTAAAGGTTTTGAGCATGCGTGTGACGTACGTGTGATCGAGGATGCCGCGTATGTGACGTGATATTATTATGTGCCTAACCTGCAGGGTTAACATATGTTTGATTTGGGCCCGAGGGCCTAAGTCGTGTAGTTGTTCTATTATGTGTTTGGGTATGACTTGTCTGGGTACGCATTGGCCTAGGTAGGGCTTAAGGTGTTGCTTATTGAGACTCGTTCTCATAGTTATTATATAACCATTTCAGATCCCCGACTCCGACCATGAGCGGTCCGCCACCGCATTCTAGGATCCCGAGGAAGAGCCAATGGAGCAAGATCCCGAAGAGGAGCCCATGGAGTTGGTGGACCCTTTTTGTATAGTTAGGCTAACCTACCCGACCACTTGCCCCTTTTGATGATGGTTGTTTTAACCCTCGTGGCCTTTGTATGTAAGGTTGGATTTTGTAAGTACGTGCCGTTGAATGAAGTATGTGGTTCAATTGTTCAAGTGTTCTACTACCCTTGGTCATGTATTGTTTTTGTACGGGTGTTTTAATTAATGCTTCCGCATGTGCCTTATGCTATGAAATTGGGAGATAGGTCGACGACAAGTCCTGGGATGTCGCATTTTCAATAAGGCCATCGAAGGGGTGTCGCGAGCCCGGTGGGGTCCGGGGCGTGACATCCCCTGCGTGGGAATTTTTAATGTTTTCTAGGATTTGCCCCGTTTCGGGTGCTGGTTTCCAAGATTTTTCATTTCTAGGACTTGATTGTCGCAATTTTCATTCAATAAATGTAATTCATTTTGAAATAATCAATGAAATTACAAGTTATTTTCGTTTTTGAGGGCATGTTGAGGTACATCAAACCAGCTCGGTGATGATATCTAACCGATAAAAGAGAATATAGTCCAAGGAAAATTCTAAGGCCTGGGCTTCTTCATGTTTCCTCATGTTAAAACTTTTTTAAAAAGAATTTCAAAACAAAAAAAAAACAAACAAATTTACAAAAAAATACAATGTTTAACCCCGTTTGTCCTTCTGAATCCATTACTTTATGTTTTAGGGGTAATCTTGTGATACATGAGGATATGGAAATGGTCCAATATGATGAATTATATGCAACCGAGCTTGATCCCAATGAAGCTGGCGAGCTTAAAGATTCCTCAGATATTCAGCTCGATCTAGAGTGGCATGAAAAGCCCAAAGTCCTCACATCAGATCAAACTGTCATTGTTAACCTGAGTGATTCCAGAGAAACCAAAGAGGTGAAGATAGGGGCAACCCTTCCCGAAGGTGAAGCCAAACATCTAGTCCAATTATTGAAGGATTATCAGGACATCTTTGCCTGGTCGTATGCCGATATACCGGGTTTAGACCCTTCTATTGTGGAGTATGGCCTACCTACTAATCCGGGCATGCCGTGTCACGCCCCGACCTCCTCAGCACGCGACAACCCGCGCTCACCATGGTCGATATAGTACGACGTCCCATGACATGCCGTCGTCGACCCAAATCCCAAACAATTCATAATACACATGCGGAAGCAAAATATGAGAGAAACACCCAGACAATATATATATATGAGAACATGGGAAGCAACACGGAGAACACTGAGGTAACGTACACATCCATAATCCCAAAATTTGCCTGAAACATCCTTACATTAATTCAAAATAAAAACAACATCAACTGAGACGAGCACAATAAAAGAGTACTGCTGGTGGGTCAAGAGGCTAGTAACAAGGGGGACCAATCGGCTAAACAAAAAGGGTCCAAAATCCAAAAAGGTGTCTACCCTTGCAAACCGACTAAGTCTAGCCTAGGGTTCCCAATCTGGATCTGAACCATCGGACTCGGACGGGCTGTCTGGTAACTCTGAATCCTCGCTAGGGGCCTCCTCCTCGGATTCCTCGGTGTCCATTGGTTCGGCCTCATCAACCTCCATAGGCTCCACTACCGGGTCCTCGACTGCTGGATCCTCCATCGGGAACTCATGATCTATACCACCCAACTCCTCATCCTCGGCAGGCTCATACCAGGCGAAAGGACCTATAGTCTCATCCACACTCGTCTCGGAATCCACGACCTCACCGCTCGGGCATTGTGGATCAAGCTGGCCTTCTATGGTGAATGGAACGTCCATCGTGCGGAGGGGTCCGAACTCGTCTCCCCAACGGTCTCGAAAACACCAGGCTACATACTCATGGACTTCGGGATGTGTCGTACCTACATCTACGGTAATCATGGTATAATGCCTTATGTAAACTTCATTGTTCGCCACCGGGAATTCAACCACCGTATGCTCATATTCTATAGGGATCCCGAAGCGAATTGGAATGGGCGGTCGGTTCATGGGCGCTGGTCTGAAAGGTTGGGTTATGAAAACCGTGAGATACTTCTCAGTGAGTGAAAACTCCTAAACCTAAATTAGGCTAACATGCATCTCCTGACGGGAAAAACAATAGCACGCATATATAACAATGACTTAGGCCCGTAAGCTCAAATTGGCATATCAATGACCCTGCAGGTTAGATAATCCCATAACATTACAAATCACAAGCGGCATCCTCGACCAGGCGTACATCACACGTATGCTCAAAACCTTTTTGTGACAATTCCAAATATGGTACACCGAGTCACACAATCCCGCACAATTTCTCATGCATTCAAATGCATGCAAATGCCACTAACTCGCCATGCCCACAATCCAAACTCCTATGGCATCTCGGCACAACTACCATTCGTGTTCAGATTATAGAATGGAATCTACTTAGACACATCCCATACCATGCCCAGCGAATTCCATCACATAATCCAACACTATGCATCACACGTTATCCATTTATTTCAATTATCTCGACCCGAAGGCCCGACCCGAAGGTCCGATCCGAAGATCCGGTCCGAAGACCAATCACAACACTCCGTGGCCAGCGTAAAGACGCCCCAGGCCCAATGTCTCTAGCCCGCGTCCTTACGCATCAGGCGCAACACCGATCTCCTTTACAAACCAGAGCCCGCGTAAACGCATCAGGATGGTTGTCTTCCGGGCGTACCGGGCATCGTCCTGCTCCAAAGTGCATGAGGACGGCACACCCCGCGTATTCCGCATCAGGGCGAAGGTGATCACACATTCACACAACCGGTTTTATCTTAACCCCGCGTAAACGCATCAGGGCATAATTAAGTGATCACATGTCCATGGCATACACGCATACTCGCATAATTTCCACAAGCCTCATACTCAGCATGCATAATGCGTGGCCATGCAATTCGCACACGAATGTTGGTGCAATGTGTCATGACATAATGTCCCGCACAATTCAATGTCAACATATCATGATCAATGATCCACGTCATTTGCTCAATCGACCTCATCAATTAATTCGGGGCATCACATGTGAAATTAGCACTCATGACGTACTCGGGCATCATTATGTACATTGGCAAACCACAATTCACATTCCACAATTGTCGGCCATAAGGACACACGGCATGGTAGACTCGATTACACCACAGTCGGCAACCCGACACATAACTCAATCATTCCGGCAATCCCGGCACTCAAGTCCATTCAAACCTCAATCTACCATCCAATTAGCCGATAAATTCAATGTGGACAGCAACTTAATTCAGTCATTCCGAGCTCTAATTTCTCTTCTAAACATGCTTCGTCACTTACTAACCATTTCCCGACACCTATCATTAACACCCAAATTTATACAAACTCTAGTCAATACTAACCGACACCCTAAGCCCATCTAGAAACGCACAATTGTCCTAATCGAGGTTTAGAGGTTTCCACCCACCTTGATCCAACGCTCGGGCGACGGGGAACGGCGGCCGATCACCGGTACACGGTGGAACCGGCGGCAACAATTCCCAAGGGCGACGGCGGCCGGCGGTCCGGCGATCCACAGCAACTCCGGCGGTGTCCCACAGCCGGCGCAGCTGCTGTTCACGGCGAGGGGGAACTGAACGAGTGGCTGAGTGGCCCCGGGCGGCTGCTGCTCACGGCGGTGTGGTGGCGGCGAACAGCGAGCAGTCCGGCGGCAGCACGGCGCACGGCGTGGACGGTGCTGCTGTTCCGGCGAGAGGATGAACAGAACAGGGAATGGCGAGGGAGAGGACGGCTCGGCTGAGTGGTCCCCGGACGGCTGCTGTCCACGGCGGTGCACGGCGGTGGCGTGCGAGCAGCGAGCGGTCCGGCGACGGAGCGGCGGTGGTGGCTCGGTCTCGGCGACGGCGGTCTGCTCCGGCGAAGGGGGCGGAACAGGGAGCGTCGGAGGGAAAGTAGAGGGAGACGGCTAGGGAGGCGACGGAGGACAGCCACCACGGCGGCGGCGAACGGCGACGGACAGTCCCGGCGGCGGTTCACCCCTGCATGCAGCCGCGGCGGGGAGGAAAAAGGGAGAGACGGCGGCGACGGCGGCGTGGCTGGTCCGACGCCAACCTAGCTGCATGCACCGGCGAGAGAGAGGGAGAGACGACGGAGGGGGAAGGGGGCAGCGACGGCGGCCAGGCGGCGGCGGCCGGCGGTGCACAGCGGCGGTCAGCTCGGTCCTCCTTGGCTGACCGGTGCTGTTCTCCCTTGCATGCAGCCGGAGTGGAAAGAAAACGAGGGTGAGGCGGAGAGGAACGGCAAGGGGAGCGGCGGTGTACAGCGGCGTGCAGCGGCTGGCGGCGGCTCCGGCGGGGCGGCGATGGGCTGAGCTGATCTCGGCCGGTCAGGACAATGAGAGAGGAAGACGGGGATGGTCAGCTGGTGGTGGTGAGGCGAGAGGGAGAAGCGGTGCACGGCGGCAGCACCGGCTGGCGGCGGCTCCGGCGGCGGTTGGCGGTGGCGTGAGGCTGAGCGGGAGGGAGAGAGAGATCGCCGGAGGGGGGAGAGTGAGTGAGGAGGAGAGTGGCCGGGTGAGGTGAGAGAGGGGGAGTGTGATGTGAGAGAGAGAGAGAAATGATGATGAGTATGGGGAATGCCAAGAGGTAGGATGAAATTTTGGATAAAATGATGGGCTTCATGGGAAAGAGAAAGGTTGACAAGTGTCACACTCCTCAAACAATTCAAATTCGGAATATGAGAGGGCATAGGGGTAAAACCGACATAAATTTCCGGTACCGGGTTGGAACGCTAATTTTCCGACCGTATATGCCCTATATACATATGGCCAGCTTAATTTGACGTCGTCCTCATAGAAACTATCCCGAGATTCACGAAAAATCGTTCCCGACGTCCGGATTAAATTTCACGATCGGATTCGCTAATTTCCCATTTTCTAATTCTCTCACTAACGGGTGGCCGGTTAGGATTTACGCGTATCGACCTTGGTTTGTCCGATTCGTGGCGTGCTCGATTGTCGAGAGAACGAGAGGAATATCACTAGTTCCGAGGACACGATCATCCGGCTCGAGTTCCGAAGATCGGCCCATACTGTCCCAAAATATTTCCCCGTCATTTCTCTAGGTCAAGCTTACTTCTCGACCGGGTCCATGGTCCACGTACCTATTCCTAGTTGGCCATTCCCATTTGGTCAGTATCCCGAGAGTGATCGGCTCCGGGCGAGACTTACGAAAAAGGAAATATCGAATAAAACTCGTTTTATTCATTCCAGGGATCGAGTCGAATTTCGGGATGTTACATGCCGCCCAAGAAACAAAGGCTACGAAGAACCAAGCCTGAGCTTTCGAAGAAAATAGAAGAAGAGGTCATGAAGTTCTTGAAAGTGGGATTCATCGAAATCACCCAATACCCTAATTAGGTGGCCAACATCATGCCGGTCATGAAGAAGGATGGTCGGGTTTGAGTTTGCATCGATTATCGCGACCTGAACAAGGCTAGCCCTAAAGATGACTTCCCATTACCGAACATAAATGTTCTTGTAGACAGTACTACTGGATTCGAGCTATTTTCCTTCATGGATGGTTTCTCAGGCTATAATCAGATAAGAACAAAAGACGGCGATAAGGAAAAAACAGCGTTCATCACTCCTTGGGAAACATTCCATTATAAGATCATGCCTTTTGGCCTTAAAAATGCCGGGGCAACATATCAACGGGCAATGGTGACTCTTTTCTATGACACGATGCATAAGGAGATCGAGATCTATATCAATGACATGATTGCCAAGTCTCGACCCGGAGAGAGTCATGTTAATACCCTGAAGAAGTTGTTCGACAGACTCCGTGAGTTTAAACTCCGTCTCAACCGAGCAAAGTGCATATCCGGAGCAATGTCGAGCAAATTACTTGGGTTCATAATAAGCAGCAAGGGCATTGAAGTCCATCCCTCCAAGGTAAAGGCCATATGTGAGCTGCAACCCCCATTGACCGTGAAAGAAGTACGGAGTCTCCTGAGTAGGTTGAACTACATAGCTCGTTTTATTTCCCAGCTCTCCGAGACTGCTAAACCATTCTTCAAACTGCTAAGGAAGAATGTTCAAGTGGAATGGGACGATGATTGTCGGAAAGTGTTTAACGAGCTAAAGCAGTACTTGATGTGACCCCCAGTGATAGTCTCGCCAATACCAGGCCAGCCTTTGATCCTTTATCTCACAATTTATAGCGAGTCTCTGGGTGCGATGCTAACCCAGAAAAATCTTGAAGATGAAAAAGAGCGATCCATTTATTACTTGAGTAAGAAGTTTATCGTTGTCGCGACCTAAAAAATTTTCACATTTTTCGAGCTAATGGATTATTTAGACTAATCTTAACTTGGGCCCCCCCAAACCTTACCAATCTGCACTTTAGGGTTTAAGTTTTTAACATGCAAATGTTTTCATGCTTGGAGTCGCCACTAATCTATTTATGGTAAATCGATTAGAAACCTAAATAAAACATAGGGAGATATATTTTATTTCTACGAACCAGAAATTCTAAGCCCAAGGACTTGATTACACTAGATCTAGACTAACGCCCTTTCGGTACCTTTTCTTTTCAAAAAAACATTTTGATAGGCAATTTGGATCCATTTTAACTTAATTACTAACATGTGAGGTGTTCATGCAGATGCGCAAATCACCAATTTAACACCCAGGAAAGCATTAAATAAATTACAAGTTTCGAAGAATTACTTATCTGGAAGTAACGCAAACATCTGCATTATTAGCTAGAAAATCACATCAACAATCCTAATATGATTTCTAATAAACAATCAGTTCACTCAATTTCTCTTTTGATTTTCACTTATTTAAATGAAAGCTAGTCTACATGCAATGACGTGCAAAAATGACATGTGATTAATGCAACCTAACATGCAAACTATATGTCATGCGATGAGGTGACCTATTTCTAATAACGAGCAAATGATTTATTTTTTGGTATTTTTTATCAATGAAATTCGGAATAAAAATATGCCTAAATAACATGCAACCTACGATGACTTAATCTATCATAACATGACTTATTTTTGGGATTCTTGTTAAAATTCGGAATAAAAAATTACTTGAATTAAGAATGCAATCTATCCTAATTTAATCTATCCTAAGATGACTTTTTTTTGGGTTTTTTATGGAAATTCGAAATTATTAAATAACATGAATAATCCATTGAGATTAAAACAATCCTTAATTTAAACTAGGAAACATGTCACCTTAAGTCCCAATTTAAACCAGATAACTATCTCATTCTCTATGATATATTCAAAATTCCTAGACATGCAAAATTTCTAATTAAATAACAAAACAATTTTTTTTTAAAATTTTCTTTATTTAAAAGGGAAAGTAATCAAACAAATAAGGATAGCAACCGCATTCAAATCAACTTTTCTTTATTTAAAAGGGAAAGTAATCAAACAAATAAGGATAGCAACCGCATTCAAATCAACCACGCGATCCGCCAAATTCGTTTCAAATTTAAATTAGGCACAGAAATCGAACTATTGGTCATATCTATAGGGTTATATATCGATGGAAAGCCGATTATTCAAATTTGGAAAACAAATAAAAATCATTATCGTATCTAAGTGATTATGGATAGGATAATAATTTCTCGTATCGCCGCGTATCGTACCTTAGGGATAAGGTCGGATAGTCGTCTAGATACGTTACTAAATTAGGAAATTTTCTTAATTTTAAATATTTCAAACAATACGGATATATCAAACATTATCCCAAGATATCTAATTATCCACATGATATTCACGAAATATTCAAAACAATCAAATTAGGAAATTAAATATTCTGAAAATTTAACGGATAATACCATTACCTAATTTGCAGATAATCTCCAAATTTGAATCAACTCGGGATCGGGCTTGCGGATCGGGATCGCGACGACCGGTGACAACGGAGAGGCACGGCAGCACCGGTGGGGCTACTCCGGCGGCTCGGGTACTATTTCGGCACGGTGGCGGCGATGATGGACTGCAGCTCCGGTCAGCAACAACGGTGTCCA
Source organism: Syzygium aqueum (assembly GCA_031216185.1). Lineage (NCBI taxonomy): Eukaryota > Viridiplantae > Streptophyta > Magnoliopsida > Myrtales > Myrtaceae > Syzygium > Syzygium aqueum. Next base: position 21,462,746 of record CM062238.1, read on the forward strand.
GTGCGGCGGTTGCTCGATAAAGCCTCACCGGTGGTTGGTTGCGCCGGCAAGAATAGCGGCTGTGTTGGGGTGCTGTTTGGCGAGATCATCCCTATGATGGTGCTGCTCTGGCGAAGCGCGGTAGAAGGCAGAGGCGGCAGTGGGCGACGGTGGCAGGGACGTCGGAAAAGAGGCTCAGCTTTGGGCAGCAGCGGCGAGGTGGCTGCTTTGGGCGGACGTGCGGCAGGAGGCGAACAGAGGCAGCTGTTCCGGGCAGAGGCGGGATCAACAGCGGCAATGTGGCTGGGATGCAAGCGACGCAACAGAGACGGGGAGCTACGGCGATATAGCAACGTCGGTGAGAGAGGGAGCAGCGCCGGCGTCCTCCAGGCGGCATGCTCGGCGGGAGGCGGCGGTCAGTGAAGCTCCGGCTGCAGCAGGCGGGAGGCGACGGCGTGCGCGAAGGGGGGCACGGTGGTGGCGCGGTTCGGCTGATTTCTCTCCCACTCTCTCACGTGTTTCACTCGTATCTCTAAATTTCTAATCTGAATTCTATGTCCCTCCCTCAAAATTCTGATCTAAACATGTTTATATAATGCTAACCTAGGTCAATTATACAGACTCTACAGTCATAATAGACTTAAGCTTAGGCTTAGGCTCTAATTTAATTTAAATGGGCTGATTTAACTTGGGTTTTTAATTTAATTGAACATAATGGGCTGAATTAAGCTCAAATTAAAACGACCAAACCTATTTGACTCGTGATTTCCGGCCTTCGCCTTCCGAGCGAGCCGAGCCTTGTTCGATGAATTTTAAGCTTGTTCGCCATCGCTGGTCCGATGCAATAATGCAATTAAATCTAAATGAACCTAAACTATATGTTATGCAATTTAAATATTTTTATTTAGGGGTTAAAATTTAATTCCTAATTTTCTATGCAAATTACACTAAATGATCGATAAAATTTAGGTGTCAACGGCTGCCCCTCTTTGAAGGTGAGCTCGCAGAGGTTGCATTCAAAGACTAAATGATACCTAAATTTCAACTATGCAAATACAATGAATGTTATTTTTGTCGGGATTATGAGTCCCATTTTTTAAATGCATTAAGAAATGATGCATGCCAACATGAATAGAAAACATACTTGGAATTACTTATCTGACATGAACGATAGCGCAATTCGAGGCACGACTTTGACTTGTATGTTGTTTTGGCAAATGTCTGGGTTAAGTCCCATAGGTTTTGCCTGATACACTGTTGATGAACTTCAGTGATATGTAATTAAGTCAAAACACATGAAGAACGCTCGACGTATCCAATCATCATCTGGATTTGTGAGAACAGTTCCGACCTTTACAAACTACCTATACATCTCCATAGGTGTTTGCAAAGATTTGGCCGCTTCACTTATACCTGTTCATAAGTGAACTACGAGGAACTTTTGAAGTCAAGAGGATATTCCGACATTTACATATACCTGCTCATATGCAAAGATTTGGCCGCCTCACTTATACCTACTCATAAGTGAACTGCGGGGGAACACCTGGGGTTGAGAGAATATTCTGACCTTTACATATACCTGCTCATATGCAAAGATTTGGCCGCTTCACCTATACCTGCTCATAGGTGAGTAGCGAGAGAATACCTGAGATTGGGGAGAATATTCCGACATTTACATATACTTGCTCAAATGCAAAGATTTGGCCGCTTCGCCTATACCTGCTCATAGGTGAGTAACGGGAGAATACCCGAGATTGGGGAGAATATTCCGACCTTTACATATACCTGCTCATATGCAAAGATTTGGCCGCTTCACCTATACCTGTTCATAGGTGAATAGCGAGGGAATACCCGAGATTAGGAGAATATTCCAACCTTTACATATACCTGCTCATATGCAAAGATTTGACCGCCATGCTTATACCTGCTCATAGGCATGTAATGAGGGAATCTTCTTGAGATTGTATGAAAATCTATGATTTGGTGAACAAAGGGGCTAGCCCAAGTGTTCAAGGGTTTCTTGACAAAGTACCTAGATATCGTCAGAGGTACCTGAAAAGGTTTGATCAATAGACACCTAAACATCATCAAAGGTATTTAGAGATCGCAAAAAAATTGATCAAATATAGGACCTGACGATTGCTCGAACAGGTTAGGGATACTTAGATAGTTATAGACATCCAAGGGATAGAGATATACTTACCTAGCGATATCTCCAACTCTGAAGGTGTGTCTCCTGCTAGATACAGTTTTAGGCAACATGTAATATGCATTCGCGCACTATCAAGAACATATATACACATGCACTATGAATTCAACTGATTTTTATGCACGATGGTTTTGTCAAATCGGCATTACAAACTCTGTTGAGGAAAAATCATAACAAGACAATCCTAACTCACAAATAGGTGCCTTGAAAATGTCGAACGAGGGACTTCCGGTCCAAAAGGGCTTTTCTCTCATTCTCACCGAAAATGCTGATTTATAGAGAATCACTCCATCTCACCATCATCATGTTGACAAGGGCCTGAGTATTCTCGCAAGCGGTACGACCTTACCAATCTAAGAGGTCTTTGCTAGGACTGTAACGTGGGCTTGGTCAATGGCTTAGCAAAGGGGACTCTCTGAGTCGAGGCTATTGAAAGAAAATAATCCGCAATTGTCTCCGGGTTTACAAGTCAAGAACCTTGCAAAATGAGATAGAAATGGACTTGCTCGCACTTCTTCGAGCTAAGCTTATAAACATCTGAAACTCTACGTTAATTCAAGTGCCATAATCTGAAGAGACTTTGCAAGGGACGTAACGTAGGCTAGGCTCATGGGTTGAGAAATGAATGGATCATTAGGCTCAAAATGTGTATAATTGGGGTGAATAAGTTGGTGATCATCTTGGCATTGTCACCGCTCTTCTTCTTCACCAGGGATTGTCTCCTCGGTAGATGTTCTATTGGCTTCAAGAGTCCATCACTTGATTCCTTTGAGACTTGTAGGACTACTGTTCTACTGGGGATGATTTTGATATATCTTGTCATTTTTCATTGGGCATTGACCTTGCTTTTACTAGGCACACTGCTTTTTCCTGCCCCCTCTTTTTTTTTACAATGTAAACACTGGTCAGCTAATTTGACTGATTGACTCGCTGCTTGAACTCAGAAGCTCCTCGTCTTTTGTCTTCTATCGACACTTCGGATATGTTGTTTAGACAATGACGACTTTTGCCTTGCCCCAGTGTGGGGGATGATCACCAACTGGGTTTAAGAAACGAATTTGCAAGCTCAATTGGGCTTATCAAAGGATAAAATGTGTATATGATAGAGAAAGAAATGCTCTTCGTCATCCTAAGGCACTTGAACTTCGCGTGAATTCATCTGGAAAAGCAACACTCGAAGATTGATGTAAGTGAGAGCAAGAAGATTTCTAGTCATTTTTCACCTTATGATACTGATTTACCTTCGGTTTGCCCCGATATGGGGTGGTTCTTGACATGGGTAATTTGAAAATTTTCTCTAAGTGTTTAAGCTCAAAGTGGCGGAACAATGGATAATTTGTAGTATTTAAGGTAGAGAAATGAAATGCCTCTTGTCAGTTCGGTCGTCGTACCTTTTGCGAGAAAACTCTTTACCTTGTAGACATGGAATTTTTTTCCAACTCAACTCACTAAAGATTAGTGCATAGGACTGTGTGTAGGATAGGGCTTGCCTTTCATCATCCTGATGTACCTCATTCGACATACTCAATTCATTCTACATGAGTTATCAAATTGTCTAAATAGACTTCCCCTTTGAAATCAATGATACTGATCGACAAAATAACCATGTAGAAATTAAAGCCAATGCAAACATCTTAACTTGAAATTGAAATCATTTATTCATCAGTAAAATGTTTGCAATTTAGAACATAAAACCAGACACGTGAAAACTTTTGCTGTCAGATTTTATTAGGGATAATATATCTTCACAGCATCAGAATTAACAAGAGTGGAGAACTCACGACCATCCATTTCTGCAAAAATCAGGGCACCTCCTAGAAGCACCTTTCTAATCACATATGGACCGATGTAGTTTAGAGCAAATTTACCTTCAGGAATAGGAAAAATTGGCAGCGCCTTCCTTAGGACTAGATCATTTACCTCGAAGTGTCTTGGACACACCTTTTGGTTGAAGGATCTAGCTATCCTTTGCTGATAGGTTTGACCGTGGCAAATGGCTCTTAACCGCTTTTCATTAATCAGGTTTAACTGCTCGTGTTTTTGTCGCATCCATTCTGCTTCAGACAACTTCACTTGGGATAAAACTTGCAAGGAAGGGATTTCTACTTCGACAGGCAGGACTGCTTCCATGCCATACACCAAAGAAAAAGAGGTTGCACCGACAGAGGTTCGGATGGAAGTTCGATACGCCATTAGTGCAAATGGCAATCTTTCATGCTGGTCACGATAATTTTCAGCTGTTTTAGCCAGGATCTTCTTGATGTTCTTGTTAGCGGCTTCAACTGCTCCATTCATTTGTGGACGATAGGGAGATAAATTCAAATGCCAGATCTTGAACTCATTGAACAACTGATCCATGAACTTGTTATTCAAATTCGTCCCATTATCAGTGACAATAGCCTCGGGGACACCATAATGAGCGATTATGTCTCGTCTGATGAATCTAACAACATTCTTCGCAGTAACATTTGCATAAGATGCCGCCTCAATTCACTTGGAGAAATAATCAATTGCGACTAAGATGAATCGGTGTCCATTCGATGCCTTGGGATTAATTGGGCCTATCACATCGATGCCCCACATTGAAAAGGGCCATGGCTCGGACATCTGATGTAACTTCGTAGGGGAAACATTTATTTTATCCCCGTGAACTTGACAGCGATGGCATCTTCGAACATATTGGATGCAGTCACTTTCAAGACTGAGCCAATAATAACCCAACCTCATGATCTTCTTGGCTAACATGTGGCCATTCATGTGTGGACCACATATCCCCTCGTGCACTTCTTGCATGACTCTAGTAGCTTCAGCTGCGTCTACACACCTTAGCAGAATCAAATCATAGGATCTCTTGTACAGCTTTTCACCACTGACGAAGAATTTTGAAGCCATTTTCATTATGTACTTCCTGTCGGCCGGAGTGCTTCCTTCAGGAAACTCTTGTCTCTGGATGTAACTCATGATGTCGTAATACCATGGCTTTTCATCAAGTTCTCCGGTCACAACCATACAGTAGGCCGGTTTTGTTAGGACTTCGATCTTCAAGGGTTCTACCTCTACTCCACCGGTCACTTACAGCATGGAAGATAACGTAGCTAGCGCATCAGCGAACTAATTATGGGATCTCGACAAGTACTCGAAGGAAATGTCTTCGAATTCTTTTATGATTTCTTCGAGGTATTCATGATACGGCACTAGTTTGGTGTCTCTCGTCTTCCATTCTCCTACAGTTTGGAGAATAATTAGAGCGGAATCACTAAACACTTTCAACTTGAATATCCCCATTTCTACTGTGGCTTGGAGTCCGAAGATGCAAGCTTTGTACTCGGCTATGTTGTTGGTACACGGGAACACTAACTTTGCTGCTACTGGATAATGTTGCCCATCTGGGGATATTAAGACTACCCCAGTGCCGGAACCAGTCAAGTTCACGGCTCCATCGAAGAACATAGTCCACGCGTCTTCCTTTATTAACAAAATACGATCTTTTGGAGAATATATATCATCATCCGAGGTTCCAGGATTCTCGACTAACACATTAGCAATTACTCAGCCTTTAACTGACTTTTGTGGCATCATTTGGACATTAAATTCTGAAATCAAAATTTGCTATTTGGCCAGCTTCCCTACCAAGGTCGGTTGATCAAGTAAATACTTGATGGGATCATTCTCAGTCATCAGCAAAGTCTGATGATGCAATGTATACTGTCTCAGCCTATGAAGCACCCATACTAGTGCAGCGCAAGTCTTCTCGGCTTCAGGATAGTTCAACTCTGAGACGGTGAACTTCTTACTCAAGTAATAAATGGCTCGCTCTTTTCCATCTTCAGGATTTTTCTGGGCTAGCATCGCACCCAAAGACTCGCTATGAATCGTGAGGTAAAGGATCAAAGGCTGGCCCGGCATTAGAGGGACTAGCATTGGTGGTTTCATCAGGTACTGCTTCAGTTCACTAAACGCTTCCTGGCAATTATCGTCCTACTCCACTTGAGCATTCTTCTTTAGAAGTTTGAAGAACGGTTTAGCAGTTTCAGAAAGCTGGGAAATGAAATGGGCTATGTAGTTCAATCTGCCCAGGAGGCTCCATACTTCTTTCACGGTCGATGGGGGTTGTAGCTCACATATGGCCTTTACCTTGGAGGGATCGATTTCAATGCCCTTACTGCTCACTACAAACCCGAGTAGTTTGCCCGACGTTGTCCCGAATATGCACTTCGCTGGATTGAGACGGAGTTTAAACTCACGAAGTCGGTCGAACAACTTCTTCAGGGTATCAACATGACTCTCTCCGGGTCGAGACTTGGCAATCATGTCATCGACATAGATCTCAATCTTCTTATGCATCATGTCATGGAAAAGAGTCACCATTGCCCGTTGATATGTTGCCCCGGCATTTTTAAGACCGAAGGGCATGACCTTATAGTGGAATGTACCCCAAGGAGTGATGAACATTGTTTTCTCCTTATCGCTGTCCTTCATTCTTATCTTATTATAGCCCAAGAAATCATCCATGAAGGAAAACACCTTAAATCTAGCAGTACTGTCTACCAGAACGTCTATGTGCGGTAATAGGAAGTCATCTTTAGGGCTAGCCTTGTTCAAGTCGCGATAGTCGATGCAAACCCGAACTCGGCCATCCTTCTTCATGACTGGCACGATGTTGGCCACCCAGGTAGGATATTGGGTGACTTCGATGAATCCCACTTTCAAGAGCTTCATAACTTCCTCCTCTATTTTCTTTGAAAGCTCAGGTTTGGTTCTCCGTAGCCTCTATTTCTTGGGCGGCATGCCGAGATTAATAGGCAAGCCATGCTCCACAATAGAAGGGTCTAAACCTGGCATATCGGCGTACGACCAGGCAAAGATATCTTGATAATCCTTTAGCAATTGGACCAGGCGTTTGGCTTCACCTTTGGGGAGAGTTGTCCCAATCTTCACCTCATTGGGTTCTCCGGAATCACCCAAGTTAATGATGACAGTCTGGTCTGATGTGAGGACTTTGTGCTTCTCATGATGCTCTAAATCGCGCTGAATATTTAAGGAATCGGCTAGTTCGTTGGTATCATCAAGATCAGGCTCGGCGACGCATAATTCATCGAATTGGACCGTTCCCGTACCCTCACGTGTCAGAAGATTGCCCCTGAAATATAAAGTAATGGATTCAAAAGGACAAACAGGGGTAAACATTGCATTTTTATAAATTTTTGGTTTTCTACACCTTTTTTTTGTTTTTAATTTTTTTTGTGTTTTTATTTTTTTGAAATTTATTTCGAAAAGGTTTTAAGACGAGGAAGCATGAAGAAGCCCAGGCCTTAGAATTCTCCTTGGACTGTTTTCTTTTATCGGTTGGATATCATCACCGGGCTGGTTTGATATACTTCAACATGCCCTCAAAAAATGAAAATATCTTGTAATTTCATTGATGATTTCAAAATGAATTACATTTATTGAAGGAAAATTGCAACAATTAAATCCTAGAAAAGAAAGCGGAAAGCAGCACCCGAGACGGGGCAAGTCCTAAAAAAGCAGTAAAAATTCCCATGCAGGGGAGTGTGCGAAAAAGTAAAAGTTTTACTCTTGTGGGCTTGTGCCCATTCCCTCTAATGGTCCTCCTTCGATAGCTCCAATGATGAAATCGTCAAACAGGGCAGTAATTCCATCCATAGCATCATCAGAATCCTCTGAAGTTTGAGATGTTGGATCATCCATACCCCCAACCATCAGGGACAGTATCATGGGGATCAACATAGAAGCTTGGGGACGTTGAGTACTTCACATAATAGTCGAATTTGCCGCTTGGTTGCCCCAAAGTGTCGATCACTTCCTTCTCTTCGTGCATCATCCTCGTAGGGCCTGGGAATGTGGTGCGGATGTGTGGAGGCAGCCTACCACACCCAAGCTCTTCATTGTTCGACCCTTCATTGGATTGCTGTCTATTCTGCTCAACTCCTTGACCTCGACCTCGACCATATCCACGTCTCTCATTGTTCGGCGCAATTGACCCCTGATACCCCAATCCAGAAGTGCGGGGTCTTTAAGAGACTTCGATCGGTCGACAGATACCTTAACCATCCCTGCCAAGTCCTTCGCCCGGAATGAAGCCCTAAGATACCATTACTCTCCCAACCATTACTGCAGCATTTGACACCTCGAAAACGGACGGTGATGATCCTCTAGCCGCATGTATGGTTGATATGAGTTTGAGCGACTAATAACTCGACTCTATTTTGCAATCCGGCTCGACATAGGGATAGTCATTGCATGATAAATCGGGTGTTCTTCTTCACCGTGTGTCACGCCCCGACCTCATCGGCACGCGACAACCCGCTCCGACCTCATCGGCACACGACAACCCGCTCGATGGTCGATATAGTACGACGTCCCAGGACGCGTCGTCGTCGACCCATTTCTCATAACAAAACATAAGGCACATGCGGAAACGATAATTAAAACACCCGTACAAAACAAATACGAGAACCAGGGAAGCAACATAAGGAGAACTAAGGCAACATACACATCCATAACAAAAACTGTCAGAAACATCCTTACGAAAATTTCCCAAAACATCAACGGAAATATGGTGTAACAAAGAGAGTACTGTCATGCGGGTCGAGAGGGCTAAGAAACAAGGGCCAACTGTCACAGAAGAGAGGGTCTAAAAATCCCAAAAGAAAAGGGTCTATCCTCACAAAAAGGACTAAACCTAGCCTAGGGCGCCCAATCCGGATCAGATTCGTCGGACTCTGATGAACTCTCGAGTATCTCAGAATCTTCACTGGGAATCTCCTCTTCGGACTCTTCGGTGTCCATCAGCTCGGCTTCGTCGACCTCCATTGGCTCCTCCACCGGGTCCTCTACCACTGGCTCATGGTCTACGCCTCCTAGCTCCTCGTCCTCGGCAGGTTCATACCAAGCAAAAGGTCCTATAGTTTCCTCCGAATCCATCTCAGAATCTACGATCTCACCACTCGGGCACTGCGGGTCAAGCTGGCCCTCCATGGTGAACGGAACGTCCATCGTACGGAGGGGTCCATACTCCTCTCCAAAACGGTCACGGAAGATCCAAGCTACGTACTCGTGGGTCTCTGGATGTGTCGTGCCTACATCTACGCTAATCAGGGAATAATGCCTCAGGTACACCTCCCCGTTCCCAACAGGATGTGCGGTCATAGTATGCTCATACTCTACGGGGATCCCAAAGCGTACCGGGACAGGTGGTCTCGTCATGGACGCGGGTCTGAAAGGTTGGGTTATATAAACCGTGAGACACTTCTCAGTAAGTGAAAACCTCTAAACCTAAACTAGGCTAACATGCATCTCCTGACGGGAAAACAAATGTAACATCTCGAAATTCGACTCAATCTCCGGAATGAATAGAACGAGTCTTATTCAATATTTCATTTTCGTAAGTCTCGCCCGGAGCTGATCACTCTTGGGATACTGACCAAATGGGAATGGCTAACTAGGAATAGATACGTGGACCAGGGACCCGATCACGAATTAAGCCTGATTTCGAGAAAAGACGAGGAAGTATTTTGGGCTAGTATGGACCAATCTTCGGAAGGTAACGGACTCGGTTTGGCCGAGGCCAACGATGTATGGTCGGATAGCAGGTGATTCTGTAAGACCGAGAATACACGTGGCCAACCAGTCCCGAACTTAAACCAATCGATCGTGTCTCCAGAACTAGCGATAATTCCTCTCGTTCTCTCGACAATCGAGATCGTCGCGATTCGGACAACCCGAAGTCGATACGCGTGACTCCTAAACAGCCACCCGTTAGTGAGAGATTTGAAAATTGGAAATTTGGCAATTTTGATCGTGAAATTTAATCCGGACTTTGAGACCGATTTTTCGTGGGTTACGGGATGGTTTTTATAAGGACAACGTCAAATTATGTTGGCCACTTATGTATAGGGCTTATACGGTCGGAAAATGGCGATTCGACCCGGTATCGGAGGAAAATGACAAGTTTACCCTTGGGCCCTCTAGTATTCCGAATTTTGGGGTTTTAGGGGTTTTGTTTATTAGATTTTTTGTAGGTTTTGGCAAACCCTAGGGTGGTGACACTTGTCACCTAAACCCTTCCCCATGCATGCCATCATTTGAGCCAAACCTTCACTCCACCCCTTGGCCCTTCCCCATGCACATCATCATCACCTTTCACTTCATTTTCCCTCTTCTCTCTCTCTTGTCTTTCTCTCTCACGCCCTCCCTCTCTCCCTCAATCAGCCGGCCACCTTCCTCTCTCCTCTCTCCACCGTGAGCTTCCCTCTCGGCCTCACGCCGCCGTTCGCCGCCCGCCGGAGCCACCACCCGCCGGTGTCGCCGCCATGAGCCACCATCCTCCCTTGTCTCACCACCAGCCAGCCGTCTCTCTCTCCCTCTCTCCCTTCCACGCCGGCCAAGCCTCACCGTGAGCGTCCGCCTCCCGCCTAGCTCGGCCGCGCCACCAGCTCGCCGCCGAGGCCGCCGCCGTTCACCACCATCACCTCCCTTGCTGTCCCTGTAACATTCCCGAAATTTGACTCGATCTCTGGAATGAATAAAATGAGTATTATTCGATATTTCATTTTCGCAAGTCTCACCTGGAGCTGATCACTCTCGGGATACTGACCAAATGAGAATGGCCAACCAGGAATAGGTACGTGGACCACGGACCCGAGTCGCGAGTTAAGCTTGATTTAGAAGAATGACGAGGAACTATTTTGGGCCGGTGTGAGCCGATCTTCCGAACCGGATGGTCGTGTTCTCGGAACTAGTGATAATTCCTCTCGTTCTCTCGACGATCGAGCTCGCTACGACTCGGACAAACCAAGGTCGATACGCGTAAATTCTAAACGGCCCCTCGTTAGTAAGAGATTTAGAAATGTGAAATTTGACAATTTGATCGTGAATTTTAATCCGGACATCGAGAGCGATTTTCGTGAATCTCGGGATAGTTTTTACGAGGACGACGTCAAATTAAGCTGGCCACATGTATATAGGACATATACAGTCGAAATTTTAGCGTTTCAACCCGGTACCGGAGCTTGATGTCATTTTTACCCTTTTGCCCTTCTCAATTCCGAAAATTTGAATTTCCTAGACCTAGCTCTAGGTGTGACACTTGTCACTTTGATCCCTTCCATGCATGTCATGATTTTTACCAAACCCACACACCACCTCTTGGCCTCCCCCATGCAAATGATCACATCACATCTCTCTCTCTCTCTCCCCCTTGTCACACTCACACTCTCTCACTCTCACACTCTCTCCCTCACCGGCCACTCTCTCCCTCTCCCCCTCCGGCGCTCTCCCTCTCTCGGCCTCACGCCGCCGCCCACCGACCGCCGGAGCCGCCGCCACCAGCCGGTGCTGCCGCCGTGCACCGCCTCTCCCTCTCGCCTCACCACCGCCAGCCGACCATCCCCTTCTTCCTCTCCTTCTTTCCCTCGCTGTTCCGACCGGCCGAGACCAGCTCCGCCCGTCGCCAAGGCCAGCTCCACCGCGTCGCCGCCGGGCTCGCCACCGCACCGTCGGGCTCGCCGTGCGCCGCCGTCCCCCTCAGCCTTTTTCTCTCCTCTCCGACTGCATGCAAGGAGAACGGCGCCGGTCAGCCAAGGAGGACCGAGCTGACCGCCGCTGTGCACCGCCGGCCGCCGCCGCCTGGCCGCCGACGCTGCCCTCTTCCCCCTCCGTCGTCTCTCTCTCTCTCGCCGGTGCATGCAGCTGAGTTGGCGTCGGACCAGCCACGCCGCCGTCGCCACCGTCTCTCCCTCTCCTCTCCGCCGCGGCTGCATGCAGGGGTGAACCGCCGCCGGGCTGACCGCCGCTGCACACCACTGTTCGCCGCCGCCGCTGTGGCCGTTCACCGCCGTCTCACTCGCCGTTCCTCTCCATTCCCCGTCCGTCTACCTTCCTGTTCGGTTCGGCCATTCGCCGGAGCAGACCGCCGGTCGCCGCCGTTCACCGCCGCCGGACCGTCTGCTGCTCACCGTCGCCACCACTCAGCCGAGCCGTTCTCTCCCTCGCCATTCCCTGTTCTGTTCAGCCTCTCGCCGGAACAGTCGAGACCGAGCCACCACCGCCGCGCCATCGCCGGACTGCCCGCTGTTCACGCGCCACCACCGTGCACCGCCGTGGACAGCAGCCATTAGGGGACCGTCCAGCCGCTCGTCCAACCTCCCGTCGCCGTGAACAGTAGCTCCGCCGGCCTCTCACCGCCGCCCAAGGCTGCTGTGGACAGCCGGCCACCGCTCGCCGCCGCCTCCTTGGGAAGTGTGCCGCCGGTTCCACCGTTTACCGGTGATCGGCCGCCGTTCCCCGTCGCCCGAGCGTTGGATCGAGGTGGGTGGAAACCTCTAAACCTCGATTAGGACAATTGTGCGCTTGAAAACGGGCCTAGGGTGTGTCGGTTAGTTGATTAGTACTAGTTAGGACTTGTATGGGATTGCATGTTATTGGTGGGTGTCGGGATCTAGTAATGGATTGACAAAATAGAATTTGGAGGAGAATTAGAAGTGGAAATAGAGAGAACTAGCTGCTGTCCACATTGAATTTTGAGGGCCAATTCCACGATAGTTTGAGAATCGGATTGATTTGAATTGCCGGAATTGCCGGGATGATTGACTCGTATGTTGGTTTGGCAATTATGATCATTTGGGCCTAATATGTCGCATGTTCGTGTGATCGACATGTGTGGAATGTGATTGGTGAATTATCAATGTACGTCATAGGTGCCGTATTCACATGTGGTGCCCCGAATTAATTGATTGGGCAGACTGAGCATATGACGTGGATCATTGATCATGACATGTTGGCATTGAATTGCGTGGACATTCTGTCATGGAACATTGCACCAACATTCGTGTGCGGAATTGCATGGCTACGCATTATGCATGCCGAGTATGAGGCTTGTGGAAAATTGTGCGAGAATGCGTGTATGCCATGGACATGTGATCACCTAACTATGCCCTGATGCGTTTACGCGGGGTTAAGATAAAACGAGATGTGTGAATGTGTGATCACCTTCGCCCTGATGCGGAATACGCGGGGTGTGCCGTCCTCATGCACTTTGGAGCAGGACGATGCCCGGTACGCCCGGAAGACAACCATCCTGATGCGTTTACGCGGGCTCTGGTTTGTAAAGGAGATCGGTGTTGCGCCTGATGCGTAAGGACGCGGGCTAGAGACACTGGGCCTGGGGCGTCTTTACGCTGGCCACGGAGTGTTGTGATTGGTCTTCGGACCGGATCTTCGGATCGGACCTTCGGGTCGGGCCTTCGGGTCGAGATAATTGAAATAAACGGATAACGTGTGATGCATAGTGTTGGATTATGTGATGGAATTCGCTGGGCATGGTATGGGACGTGTCTAAGTAGATTCCATTCTATAATCTGAACACGAATGGTAGTTGTGCCGAGATGCCATAGGAGTTTGGATTGTGGGCATGGCGAGTTAGTGGCATTTGCATGCATTTGAATGCATGAGAAATTGTGCGGGATTGTGTGACTCGGTGTACCATATTTGGAATTGTCACAAAAAGGTTTTGAGCATACGTGTGACGTACGCCTGGTCGAGGATGCCGCTTGTGATTTGTAATGTTATGGAATTATCTAACCTGCAGGGTCATTGATATGCCAATTTGGGCTTACGGGCCTAAGTCATTGTTATATATGCGTGCTATTGTTTTTCCCGTCAGGAGATGCATGTTAGCCTAATTTAGGTTTAGGAGTTTTCACTCACTGAGAAGTGTCTCACGGTTTTCATAACCCAACCTTTCAGACCAGCGCCCATGAACCGACCGCCCATTCCAATTCGCTTCGGGATCCCTATAGAATATGAGCATACGGTGGTTGAATTCCCGGTGGCGAACAATGAAGTTTACATAAGGCATTACACCATGATTACCGTAGATGTAGGTACGACACATCCCGAAGTCCATGAGTATGTAGCCTGGTGTTTTCGAGACCGTTGGGGAGACGAGTTCGGACCCCTCCGCACGATGGACGTTCCATTCACCATAGAAGGCCAGCTTGATCCACAATGCCCGAGCGGTGAGGTCGTGGATTCCGAGACGAGTGTGGATGAGACTATAGGTCCTTTCGCCTGGTACGAGCCTGCCGAGGATGAGGAGTTGGGTGGTATAGATCATGAGTTCCCGATGGAGGATCCAGCAGTCGAGGACCCGGTAGTGGAGCCTATGGAGGTTGATGAGGCCGAACCAATGGACACCGAGGAATCCGAGGAGGAGGCCCCTAGCGAGGATTCAGAGTTACCAGACAGCCCGTCCGAGTCCGATGGTTCAGATCCAGATTGGGAACCCTAGGCTAGACTTAGTCGGTTTGCAAGGGTAGACACCTTTTTGGATTTTGGACCCTTTTTGTTTAGCCGATTGGTCCCCCTTGTTACTAGCCTCTTGACCCACCAGCAGTACTCTTTATTGTGCTCGTCTCAGTTGTTGTTGTTGTTTTTATTTTGAATTATTGTAAGGATGTTTCAGGCAAATTTTGGGATTATGGATGTGTACGTTACCTCAGTGTTCTCCGTGTTGCTTCCCGTGTTCTCAGATATATTGTCTGGGTGATTCTCTCTAATTTTGCTTCCGCATGTGTATTATGAATTGTTTGGGATTTGGGTCGACGACGGCATGTCCTGGGACGTCGTATTATATCGACCATCGTGAGCGCGGGTTGTCGCGTGCCGAGGAGGTCGGGGCGTGACAACCCCCTCTATCGAATTGGTATCAGAGCAAGGTCAGCTCGATCCAACTAGGTCGAGTCTTGGAGTGATAAGGAGCGATGAGACCATGGGTAGCCACTTAGGATGACTTCGTGTGCTGCGTGCATCTCCTGACAATGCGTGATGATTTGGCGTATATTGCTATTATGACCCATAATGTGCAGGTGCGGCAGGACCCGAGGTGAGTACGTAAATCCCTTGGGTGATGTGTTGAATAGCTCAAATTAAGCCGCATGCTGGTTGTCTGGTTGTTGTCTTGAGACCTGCCTAGGACTTAGACTGGATAGATTGGTTTAAGTCTCTAATTCCTTAATGGAATTATAGCAGGTAGTTGAGCGGTCAAGTCGTCAGGATGAGTAAGAGAAGAGGAAAGGAGTCGCAAGGACAGTCTAGTGAGGGTGCCCGTGAAGCTAGGGACCCTAGGTTCGATGAGGTCATGGAGACCCTTCGTGAGATAGGACACATCTTCGGGCTGCAGGCGCAGGAGAGAGCCGCAGCCCATGCCCAGGCTGCCGAGGCTGCAGCGATCGCTGGGAATGGAGGAAATCATGCCCAGCAGGGGCAAGATCACCCCGCTGGGGCTAGACAGATGCCCCGGTTGGTAGAGCAATTCTTGAGGATGAAGCCGCCCAAGTTTAACGGTCGTGGTGACCCCGAGGCAGCTCCCCGATGGGTGGAAGAGCTGGAGAAGACCTTCAAAGTGTTGGGATGCAATGATGAGGAAAAGGTAACGTTGGCAGTGTACCAACTCCAGGATGGTGCTAATGACTGGTGGAGTGCCTCAGAAGGAGGAGTGTTCCCAGTGGGAACGGCCCCAACTTGGACTGTTTTTGTGGAGAACTTCTATGGGAAGTACTTCTCGGAGAATGCCCAGGAGAAGAAGCTGACGGAGTTTATGAGGTTGCGCCAAGGTCAGATGACTGTGGACCAGTATGAGGCTGAATTTGCAAGGCTGGCAAGGTTCGCACCGACTATGGTTGCGGATCCAAGGGACAAGGCTCGAAGGTTCCGGGATGGGCTGAAGCCGGATCTTCGGAGCCAGATTCTGTCGCATGACATCAAGGAGTATGGAGAGATGTTCAGGAGAGCCCAGATAATCGAACGAGATCAGCAGGAAAGGTTAGCCGCGTCTGGATCGCGGTTTGTGCGAGGAAAGGATAACCGCCGCCTGGGAAAGAAGCCTATGACAGGCAATCGGCGATTTGTTCCCCCTATCAGAAGGAATGTCGGGAAGCCAGCTGCCCCGCCAGGGAGATTTGGACCATGCTTCAAGTGTGGGAGCACGGAACATCAGATCCGCAGCTGTCCACAGGCACATCCCCAGGATCAGCAGCGGGCACCTCAGCAGTATCAGCCCCGACAGCAGTACCAACCCCGACCGGGAAATCAAGCCGGGAATCCCCCACCGGCAAATCAAGGACGACCGCCCGCTCAAGGAAGGGTTTATGCTGTGGCGCGTGGAGAAGCAGAGAACGCGCCGGGCGTGGTCACAGGTACGATTTCCTTATGTGGCCATACCGCTTATGCACTGTTTGATTCAGGGGCAACCCATTCATTCATTTCGGAGCGATTTGTTAAGTTGATTGGCTTAGTACCAGTGATGTTAGAGATTTCACTTTGTGTGACAACGCCGATGAATGATAGGGTGTTAGTTTCCTTTGGATGCCCTGGTTGTGAGATAAACATTGGGGGTAAGGATGAGAGTATCGACTTGGTAGTGTTGGCCATGTTCGATTTCGATGTGATCATAGGAATGGACTGGTTAGTCCGACAGAAGGCTGTAGTGGATTGTAGTAATAGGACGATCCGGTTTAATCCTGATGGACGTCCTAGCTTCGAATTCCAGGGGAACCGAGGAGGAACCTCGACCCCATGGATATCTTCGTTAGAAGCAAGTAAATTGCTGGATGGTGGGTGTGAAGGTTATCTGGTGGATATTGTGGACCCGACCATGGTGGAACCTAAGTTGGATGATATACCGGTTGTGTGTGATTTTCCCGAGGTCTTTCCTCAGGAATTGCCGGGTTTACCGCCCGACCGGGAAGTGGAGTTCGTTATTGAGTTAGCACCTGGGACTGAACCGATATCGAAGGCCCCGTATCGAATGTCCCTGTCCGAACTAAAGGAGTTGAAGGTTCAAATGCAGGAATTGCTGGACAAGGGTTTCATCCGCCCTAGTGCGTCTCCATGGGGAGCGCCAGTCCTGTTTGTGAAGAAGAAAGATGGGACGTTAAGGTTATGTATAGACTATCGGCAGCTGAACCAAGTGACGATAAAGAATAAGTACCCTCTCCCAAGGATCGACGACTTGTTCGATCAGCTGCAAGGAGCCTCAGTGTTCTCCAAAATAGACTTGAGGACAGGGTACCATCAGTTGAGAATTAGGAAGGAGGACATTCCCAAGACTGCCTTTAGGACGAGGTACGGGCATTATGAGTTCACCGTGATGCCTTTTGGGTTAACGAATGCCCCCGCCGCTTTCATGGATTTGATGAACAGGGTGTTTAAGGAATTTTTGGATCAATTCGTCATAGTGTTCATCGATGATATCCTAGTTTATTCAAAGAGCCCCGAAGAGCATGAAGAACACTTGGCTAGAGTGCTACGGACCTTAAGAGAACACGCGTTGTATGCCAAGTTCAGCAAGTGCGAGTTTTGGCTCAATCAAGTAGGATTTCTTGGACATATTATATCTGGAGATGGAATTTCTGTAGATCCAACTAAGGTGGAAGCGGTAACGAAGTGGCCCAGGCCAACGTCGGTGACAGAAATAAGGAGTTTCCTCGGTCTGGCTGGCTATTACAGACGATTCGTGGAGGGATTTTCGTCGATAGCTATGCCCTTGACCAGATTGCTGAAGAAGGAAGCGAAGTACGTGTGGGATGACAAGTGTGAAAGGAGTTTTCAGGAGTTGAAGCGTAAGCTGACGACCGCACCGGTTTTGACCATTCCGTCCGGACCAGGAGGATTTGAGATTTACAGCGATGCTTCGTTAAGAGGACTCGGATGTGTGCTCATGCAACATGGGAAGGTGGTGGCGTATGCGTCACGCCAGCTGAGGCCTCATGAGATGAATTACCCGACGCATGATTTGGAACTGGCAGCGATAGTTTTCGCGCTTAAGATTTGGAGGCACTACTTGTGCGGGGAGAAGTTCCAGATTTTCACGGACCACCAAAGCCTCAAATATCTATTCTCGCAGAAGGAGTTGAATATGAGGCAGCGTCGATGGATGGAATTATTGAAGGACTATGACTGCGACATTCTGTATCATCCGGGTAAGGCGAACCGGGTGGCAGATGCTTTAAGCCGCAAGTCGAGTATGGCTCATTTATTAGTTAAGGAGTGGACGTTATTGGAAAAGCTGAGGGATTCAGAGTTTAAGTTCGAAGTAAGCCGGGTGTCCAGTTTGTTCGCGACATTAAGAATCGAACCAGAGGTTCAGGTTAAGATCAAGGAACTGCAACCTTCGGACCCCGAGATTCAGAAGATTATGGAAATGGATGCGGCAAAGAGGAAGCCCGACTTCCAAGTATCCGCGGATGGAATTTTAAAGTATCGTGGCCGACTTTGCGTGCCGGATGATGAAGGACTTAAAGAGGAAATCCTGAGCGAAGCTCATCGGAGTCAGTATAGTATCCATCCGGGTAGTACAAAGATGTACCAGAATCTACGTCAACATTATTGGTGGAATGGCCTGAAGAAGGATGTGGCTAAGCATGTGGCCAAGTGTCTGACGTGCCAGCAAGTGAAGGCACAGCACTGCAAGCCAGGTGGATTGTTACGACCTTTAGAGATTCCCGAGTGGAAGTGGGAGCATATTACAATGGACTTCGTGACGGGTTTACCACGAAGCCAAAGAGGACATGACTCGATTTGGGTCATAGTGGATCGTTTGACGAAGTCTGCACATTTCCTGGCGGTACGGAAGGATTTGGAATTAGAGAAGTATGCGGAATTGTATGTGCGACAAATAGTGCGTCTTCATGGAGTACCAGTGACGATCACCTCGGATCGTGATCCAAGGTTTACGGCCAACTTTTGGAAGAGTCTACAAATGGCCTTAGGAACAAGATTACAGTATAGTACGGCCTACCATCCGCAAACAGACGGTCAGTCGGAAAGGACTATTCAGACCTTGGAGGATATGCTGAGAGCTTGTGTTCTGGATTTCCAAGGCAAGTGGGAAGAGCAATTGCATTTGGTAGAGTTTGCCTATAATAACAGCTTTCAGCAAAGTATTCAGATGGCGCCTTTTGAAGCTTTGTATGGTAGAGCCTGTAGGACGCCACTGTGCTGGGATGAAGTGGGTGAGCGAAGTATCGCGGGACCGGAGCTAGTTCAGCAAACGATGGAAGTAGTAGAGGTTATCAGGGATAGGCTGAGGACCGCTCAGAGTCGCCAGAAAAGTTACGCCGACAGGAGACGACGACCCTTGGAGTTTCAAGTAGGGGATCATGTGTTTCTCAAGGTGTCGCCAATGAAAGGACTATCCCGATTCGGCAAGAAAGGAAAACTTAGCCCAAGGTATGTCGGGCCATTTGAGATCCTAGAAAAGATTGGAGATATGGCATACCGACTAGCCTTGCCTCCCAACCTATCCCAGGTGCACAATGTTTTCCACGTATCGATGCTAAGGAAGTATGAACCGGACCCGACTCATGTTTTAAGATACGAGGAAGTGGACGTGGACGACAGAGTGACGTACGTGGAAAAGCCGGTCAGAATCGAGGACAGAAAGGACCGAGTGCTAAGGAATAAGACGATTCCGATGGTCAAAGTGGTTTGGCAACATCATGGAACGGAAGGCGCTACTTGGGAAAGTGAAGAGGCCATGCGACGTCAATACCCCCAGTTGTTCGAGTAGGTTAATGTGGGTTTTAAATTTCGAGGACGAAATTTTTGTAAGGGGGGAAGAATTGTAACATCCCGAAATTCGACTCGATCTCTGGAATGAATAAAACGAGTATTATTCGATATTTCATTTTCGCAAGTCTCACCTGGAGCTGATCACTCTCGGGATACTGACCAAATGAGAATGGCCAACCAGGAATAGGTACGTGGACCACGGACCCGAGTCGCGAGTTAAGCTTGATTTAGAAGAATGACGAGGAACTATTTTGGGCCGGTGTGAGCCGATCTTCCGAACCGGATGGTCGTGTTCTCGGAACTAGTGATAATTCCTCTCGTTCTCTCGACGATCGAGCTCGCTACGACTCGGACAAACCAAGGTCGATACGCGTAAATTCTAAACGGCCCCTCGTTAGTAAGAGATTTAGAAATGTGAAATTTGACAATTTGATCGTGAATTTTAATCCGGACATCGAGAGCGATTTTCGTGAATCTCGGGATAGTTTTTACGAGGACGACGTCAAATTAAGCTGGCCACATGTATATAGGACATATACAGTCGAAATTTTAGCGTTTCAACCCGGTACCGGAGCTTGATGTCATTTTTACCCTTTTGCCCTTCTCAATTCCGAAAATTTGAATTTCCTAGACCTAGCTCTAGGTGTGACACTTGTCACTTTGATCCCTTCCATGCATGTCATGATTTTTACCAAACCCACACACCACCTCTTGGCCTCCCCCATGCAAATGATCACATCACATCTCTCTCTCTCTCTCCCCCTTGTCACACTCACACTCTCTCACTCTCACACTCTCTCCCTCACCGGCCACTCTCTCCCTCTCCCCCTCCGGCGCTCTCCCTCTCTCGGCCTCACGCCGCCGCCCACCGACCGCCGGAGCCGCCGCCACCAGCCGGTGCTGCCGCCGTGCACCGCCTCTCCCTCTCGCCTCACCACCGCCAGCCGACCATCCCCTTCTTCCTCTCCTTCTTTCCCTCGCTGTTCCGACCGGCCGAGACCAGCTCCGCCCGTCGCCAAGGCCAGCTCCACCGCGTCGCCGCCGGGCTCGCCACCGCACCGTCGGGCTCGCCGTGCGCCGCCGTCCCCCTCAGCCTTTTTCTCTCCTCTCCGACTGCATGCAAGGAGAACGGCGCCGGTCAGCCAAGGAGGACCGAGCTGACCGCCGCTGTGCACCGCCGGCCGCCGCCGCCTGGCCGCCGACGCTGCCCTCTTCCCCCTCCGTCGTCTCTCTCTCTCTCGCCGGTGCATGCAGCTGAGTTGGCGTCGGACCAGCCACGCCGCCGTCGCCACCGTCTCTCCCTCTCCTCTCCGCCGCGGCTGCATGCAGGGGTGAACCGCCGCCGGGCTGACCGCCGCTGCACACCACTGTTCGCCGCCGCCGCTGTGGCCGTTCACCGCCGTCTCACTCGCCGTTCCTCTCCATTCCCCGTCCGTCTACCTTCCTGTTCTGTTCGGCCATTCGCCGGAGCAGACCGCCGGTCGCCGCCGTTCACCGCCGCCGGACCGTCTGCTGCTCACCGTCGCCACCACTCAGCCGAGCCGTTCTCTCCCTCGCCATTCCCTGTTCTGTTCAGCCTCTCGCCGGAACAGTCGAGACCGAGCCACCACCGCCGCGCCATCGCCGGACTGCCCGCTGTTCACGCGCCACCACCGTGCACCGCCGTGGACAGCAGCCATTAGGGGACCGTCCAGCCGCTCGTCCAACCTCCCGTCGCCGTGAACAGTAGCTCCGCCGGCCTCTCACCGCCGCCCAAGGCTGCTGTGGACAGCCGGCCACCGCTCGCCGCCGCCTCCTTGGGAAGTGTGCCGCCGGTTCCACCGTTTACCGGTGATCGGCCGCCGTTCCCCGTCGCCCGAGCGTTGGATCGAGGTGGGTGGAAACCTCTAAACCTCGATTAGGACAATTGTGCGCTTGAAAACGGGCCTAGGGTGTGTCGGTTAGTTGATTAGTACTAGTTAGGACTTGTATGGGATTGCATGTTATTGGTGGGTGTCGGGATCTAGTAATGGATTGACAAAATAGAATTTGGAGGAGAATTAGAAGTGGAAATAGAGAGAACTAGCTGCTGTCCACATTGAATTTTGAGGGCCAATTCCACGATAGTTTGAGAATCGGATTGATTTGAATTGCCGGAATTGCCGGGATGATTGACTCGTATGTTGGTTTGGCAATTATGATCATTTGGGCCTAATATGTCGCATGTTCGTGTGATCGACATGTGTGGAATGTGATTGGTGAATTATCAATGTACGTCATAGGTGCCGTATTCACATGTGGTGCCCCGAATTAATTGATTGGGCAGACTGAGCATATGACGTGGATCATTGATCATGACATGTTGGCATTGAATTGCGTGGACATTCTGTCATGGAACATTGCACCAACATTCGTGTGCGGAATTGCATGGCTACGCATTATGCATGCCGAGTATGAGGCTTGTGGAAAATTGTGCGAGAATGCGTGTATGCCATGGACATGTGATCACCTAACTATGCCCTGATGCGTTTACGCGGGGTTAAGATAAAACGAGATGTGTGAATGTGTGATCACCTTCGCCCTGATGCGGAATACGCGGGGTGTGCCGTCCTCATGCACTTTGGAGCAGGACGATGCCCGGTACGCCCGGAAGACAACCATCCTGATGCGTTTACGCGGGCTCTGGTTTGTAAAGGAGATCGGTGTTGCGCCTGATGCGTAAGGACGCGGGCTAGAGACACTGGGCCTGGGGCGTCTTTACGCTGGCCACGGAGTGTTGTGATTGGTCTTCGGACCGGATCTTCGGATCGGACCTTCGGGTCGGGCCTTCGGGTCGAGATAATTGAAATAAACGGATAACGTGTGATGCATAGTGTTGGATTATGTGATGGAATTCGCTGGGCATGGTATGGGACGTGTCTAAGTAGATTCCATTCTATAATCTGAACACGAATGGTAGTTGTGCCGAGATGCCATAGGAGTTTGGATTGTGGGCATGGCGAGTTAGTGGCATTTGCATGCATTTGAATGCATGAGAAATTGTGCGGGATTGTGTGACTCGGTGTACCATATTTGGAATTGTCACAAAAAGGTTTTGAGCATACGTGTGACGTACGCCTGGTCGAGGATGCCGCTTGTGATTTGTAATGTTATGGAATTATCTAACCTGCAGGGTCATTGATATGCCAATTTGGGCTTACGGGCCTAAGTCATTGTTATATATGCGTGCTATTGTTTTTCCCGTCAGGAGATGCATGTTAGCCTAATTTAGGTTTAGGAGTTTTCACTCACTGAGAAGTGTCTCACGGTTTTCATAACCCAACCTTTCAGACCAGCGCCCATGAACCGACCGCCCATTCCAATTCGCTTCGGGATCCCTATAGAATATGAGCATACGGTGGTTGAATTCCCGGTGGCGAACAATGAAGTTTACATAAGGCATTACACCATGATTACCGTAGATGTAGGTACGACACATCCCGAAGTCCATGAGTATGTAGCCTGGTGTTTTCGAGACCGTTGGGGAGACGAGTTCGGACCCCTCCGCACGATGGACGTTCCATTCACCATAGAAGGCCAGCTTGATCCACAATGCCCGAGCGGTGAGGTCGTGGATTCCGAGACGAGTGTGGATGAGACTATAGGTCCTTTCGCCTGGTACGAGCCTGCCGAGGATGAGGAGTTGGGTGGTATAGATCATGAGTTCCCGATGGAGGATCCAGCAGTCGAGGACCCGGTAGTGGAGCCTATGGAGGTTGATGAGGCCGAACCAATGGACACCGAGGAATCCGAGGAGGAGGCCCCTAGCGAGGATTCAGAGTTACCAGACAGCCCGTCCGAGTCCGATGGTTCAGATCCAGATTGGGAACCCTAGGCTAGACTTAGTCGGTTTGCAAGGGTAGACACCTTTTTGGATTTTGGACCCTTTTTGTTTAGCCGATTGGTCCCCCTTGTTACTAGCCTCTTGACCCACCAGCAGTACTCTTTATTGTGCTCGTCTCAGTTGTTGTTGTTGTTTTTATTTTGAATTATTGTAAGGATGTTTCAGGCAAATTTTGGGATTATGGATGTGTACGTTACCTCAGTGTTCTCCGTGTTGCTTCCCGTGTTCTCAGATATATTGTCTGGGTGATTCTCTCTAATTTTGCTTCCGCATGTGTATTATGAATTGTTTGGGATTTGGGTCGACGACGGCATGTCCTGGGACGTCGTATTATATCGACCATCGTGAGCGCGGGTTGTCGCGTGCCGATGAGGTCGGGGCGTGACTGTCCCTCTCCGTTTCCCTCCATTTCCTCTCCCTCTCGGCTGCATGCAGTAGGGAAAATGCCGGACCAGCCGACCACTTGAGCTGCCATCCGCTGTCCACCCTCGCCGTTGCTTCGCCGGAGTAGCCGTTGCCGTTCCAAGGCTCTCGTTTGCCCTCTTGCTCGGTTTTCTTGCTTAGGCTAAGAGTAAGTGACATCCTAATCCTTGGTTAGGCTAGTGGGTTACTAATGGCATGTCTAGGGATGGATTAGGGGCTGTGCATGGTTGGTTTGTGGTTGGATAAGCTTGATTTGCTTAATGGTGCAAGATTTATGATTCTCGGATTTCTGGTTGTTACTGTACCTCTGTGCTTTGTTATTTTTTTTAGTGATCATTGTGGGCCGAATCTGAAGAAGTGTTCTGCATGAAATTTGTTCCCAACATCTTTAAGTATAACATACTTTAAATTCAGAATTTTTGGAGTTTGTTTAGGGCCATTCGGAGGTCAGTCTTCAGACCGTCACAAAACTGTCCGATTTACTGTTCACCCGACCTTTCTGTCTTTCCGAATTTTTATAAAATTTTCCAGACCTTATTTCAACAAACTTCCTTCACAAAAATTGTTAAAGACACGTTTTTCTATGACATATAAAAATTTCAGGGCTTTCCAAAATAATTTGGATACTGAATGAGTTGTATTTTTGACGGTCTGAGGGGCTGTTTGAGCGAACCGGGTTCTGTCCGGCTTTGAGTGTCAAAACGAGGTGCTTATGGTTGGAATTGGATTTCGAGTTCTTCACAGAAAATTTTTATCAAGATGTTTTGTACAAC
The DNA here is from genome assembly GCA_031216185.1 of Syzygium aqueum. Taxonomy (NCBI): domain Eukaryota; kingdom Viridiplantae; phylum Streptophyta; class Magnoliopsida; order Myrtales; family Myrtaceae; genus Syzygium; species Syzygium aqueum. The sequence continues at coordinate 21,487,584 of CM062238.1, forward strand.
ATATCAAAATTTCATAATTTTTGGAATTGATTTGCTATTTATTTCAAATGGATTTCTATCACTGTGTAACTGCCCAGTTTAGACCCGATTTTGTATATTCTTGGTTTTTCTCTCTTGGACTGATTAGTGGCTGTCCATTGCGAATTTCATTGGGCCTTGTACGACTAATATGTGGGTGTAAACCTCTAAACCCTAATTAGGACGATTATGCATTTTAAACGGGCCTAGGGTGTGTCGATTAGTGTCGATTAGGACTCATATGAATTTGTATGTTACTAGTGGGTATCGGGAAACTATTGGTATGTGACAAAACAGAAATTTGAAGGGAATTAGAGGTCGAAATGATGAGGATTAGCTGCTGTCCACCTTGGGTTTTTTATGGCCAATTCCACGGTAGTTTGATGATTGAATTGATTGGAGTGCCGGGATTGCCGGGTGATTGAATTGTGGGTGTCGGTTTGGCAATCGTGATGGCTTGGGTCTACCATGCCGTGTGCTCGTGTGACCGACCATTGTGGAGTGCGATTGATGATTTGTTAATGTACATCATAATGCCCGAATACGTCATAAGTGCCAAATACGCATGTGATGCCCCATGGTGTTGGTTGGGCTAGTCAAGTATGTGACGTGGGTTGTTGAGCATGAATTCGTGGCATTGAATCGTGTTGTACATTGTGGAACATTATGCCGTGGTACATTGCACCAACATTCGTGTGCGGAATTGCATGGCTACGCATTATGCATGCCGAGTATGAGGCTTGTGGAAATTGTGCGAGAATGCGGGTATGCCATGGACATGTGATCACCTAATTATGCCCTGACGCGTTTACGCGGGGTTCAGATAAAAATTGGCAGTGTGCCGTGTGATCACTTAAGGCCTTCGGGTCGTGCCGTCCTCATGCACTTTGGAGCAGGACGATGCCCGGTGCGTCCGGAAGACGACCATCCTAAAGCAGGCTTTGGTTCGTGAGGAGATCGGTGTTGCGCCTGATGCGTTTACGCGGGCTAGAGACACTGGGCTTGAGAGCGTCTTTACGCTGGCCACGGAGTGTTGTGATTGATCTTCGGATCGGACCTTCGGGTCGGGCCTTCGGGTCGTGGTCTTCGGATCGGATCTTCGGATCGGGCCTTCGGGTCGAATTGACAAGATAATCAACTACGTGTGTTGCATAGTGCCTGATTATGCAATGGAATTTGTGGGGCATGGTATGGGACGTGTCCAGGCGAATTCCATTTTATAATCGGAACACGCGCGAAATCCTGTGCTGTTATGTGTAATGCATAGTGCCTGATTATGCGATAGAAATCGGCTGGGTATGGTATGGGACGTATCTAAGCGGATTCTATTTTATAATCGGGACACGAATGGAATCTTATGCCGGAATGCCATATGAGTTAAATCGCATGCATGGCGAGGTAGTGGCATTTGCATGCATATGAATGCATGGGTCAGTGTGTGAATTTGTACGACTCGGTGATCTACATTTTGAATTGACACTAAAGGTTTTGAGCATGTGTGTGACGTACGTGTGATCGAGGATGCCGCGTATGTGACGTGATATTATTATGTGCCTAACCTGCAGGGTTAATATATGTTTGATTTGGGCCAAGGGCCTAAGTCGTGTGGTTGTTCTATTATGTGTTTAGGTATGACTTGTCTGGGTACGCATTGGCCTAGGTAGGGCTTAGGGTGTTGCTTATTGAGACTCGTTCTCATGGTTATTATATAACCATTTCAGACCCCCGACTCCGACCATGAGCGGTCCGCCACCGCGTTCTAGGATCTCGAGGAAGAGCCGATGGAGCAAGATCCCGAAGAGGAGCCCATGGAGTTGGTGAACCCTTTTTGTATAGCTAGGCTAACCTACCTGACCACTTGCCCCTTTTGATGATGGTTGTTTTAACCCCCGTGACCTTTGTATGTAAGGTTGGATTTTGTAAGTACGTGCCGTTGAATGAAGTATATGGTTCAATTGTTCTACTACCCTTGGTCATGTATTGTTTTTGTACGGGTGTTTTAATTAATGCTTCCGCATGTGCCTTATGATTTGTTATGGGAGATGGGTCGGCGACAAGTCCTGGGATGTCGCATTTTAAATACGGCCATCGAAGGGGTGTCGCGAGCCCGGTGGGGTCCGGGGCGTGACATCCCCGCTTGATTTGGTATCAGAGCATGGTCAGCTCGATCCAAGTTGGTCGAAGCCTGGAGTGATAAGGAGCGATGACTTTGGGGTAGTTAGTTAGGGAGACTTATGTGCCATGCGTATCCCAGACTGTTTGATTGTGATTGCTGAGTGATGTTATGCAATAACGTATGAAGTGCAGGTGCGTCAGGACTTGAGGTAAGTGCACGAATCCCGTTGGTTGTGATTGAGTGACATTGTGATTGGCTGCCTGCTGAGTGAATTGTCGTGTGATTCACTGCCTAGGGCTTTAGACTGTCATAGTTGGCCTAGGTCTTTAATTCCAGAGGGGAATTATAGCAGGTAGGTGAGTGGTGTGAACTCTGTGAGCATGAGTAGCTGAGGAAGAGGTTGAGGTTGAGGTCGAGGTCGAGGTCGTGAAGGTCCGCAAGTTAGAGTTGCAGAGGATCCCAGAGTGGATGGAATTTTGAGGGCATTCGTAGAAGTTGAAATTTTAATGGGAATGATGAGAACCAAGGTTAAGGGTAAGTTAATGCAGTCAGACAGATGCAATAACTGGTGGAGCAATTTTTGAAATTGAAACCTCTGAAGTTTGATGAGGAAAGTGACCCCGAGGCTACATCACTTTGGATATAAGAGTTAGAAGAAGGCTTTGAGATATTAGGGTGCTTGGGTCGAGACTTTCAATGGGAAAATACTTTTCGGAGTGTGCGCGAAAACGGAAAAAGACAAAGTTTCTTCGGCCTTGCCAAAATCGGATATCAGTCAATCAGTATGAGGTCAAGTTTGTAAGGTTGTCTAAGTGTGCACCAAGGATGGATAAGGACCATATGGATAGGACAAGAAGGTTTCGGGATGGATTGAAATCGGAACTCCTCAGTAGTTAGTACTCTTGAGTCTTAAGGGATTACAATGAGCTGTATGAGAGGGCTCAATGGTTGAAATGGATCTGAGTGAAAGGGCTGTCGCTTCTGGATTGCGGTACGCGCCGGTTAGGGACAATAGGAACTTGGAAAAAGTCTATGGCAGAGAATAGGAGACTTGTCCCTCCAGTAAGTAAGAACTTTGGAAAGCCGAACCACCGCTCCAGCTCTGCATGTCGGTCTTGTAGAAAGAGGCGTAGGAATGGCCATTGCCAAGGTACAAGTGGAGCATGTTGTGGATGTGGACAACAAGGTCATCAAGTGAGAAACTGCCAGATCGACAGGTTAGACCACTGATGTAATCGTAGCGACCACAAGTAGGACATTAAGTGAGAGTTGCTCTGCAGAATAATTATAATCGGCTAAAGACGTAAGGAAAAGTGTATGTTGTGGCTGAGAAGGAAGCTGAGGATGTACCTTGAAAGTCTAGATGCGTTATGAGATGATATTGGGTACAATAGGAGATGATTTTGAAGTTATCACTTGAGCGGTCATGTAAGACTTATAATCAATTTGATGGTGAATAGGCGCAATCGGTTTAAGGATTTATGGATTACTGATGATACTCTTGGATGGGTTTGGAAGGATGAATGTTGCTTAGAAATTTCAGATTTTGTAAAGAACCGATGTGATTTATTTTTGGGAGACTGTTGGACTGAAATTAGATGGATTGAGCCTTGTTTTTGAGGTATAGAAAGATAATTATTTTGTGACTAACTAGTTGGTCGAGGAACCAAGGCTAAAGGACATAGACGAGGTGTGTAATCTTCCAGATGCCTTTCCTCGGGAATTGCCGGGATTGCCACCTGAAAAAGAAGTGGAGTTTGTGGTTGAATTAGCCCCAGGGACGGAACCGATCTCGAAAGCGCCCTTCTGGATGTCACTGTCAGAATTGAAAGAATTGAAGGTTCAATGCATGAGTTATTGGATAAAGGCGTCGTTCGTCCGAGTGTGTCTCCATGGGGAGCGCCAATTTTATTCGTGAGGAAGAAGGACGGATCGTTCAGGTTGTGCATTGACTGCAGACAATTGAATCAAGTTGCCATTAGGAATAAGTACCCGTCTCCAAGGATAGATGACCTACTTGACTAATTACAAGGGGCATCGATGTTTTCTAAGATCGACTTGAGGATTGGTTACCATCAATTAAGGATCAAAAAGGAGGACGTGCCGAAGTCGGCATTTAGGACGAGGTATGGGCACTACAAGTTTACAGTGATGCCGTTTGGACTGACGAACGCCCCTGCAGCCTTTATGGATTTAATGAATTGGATATTTAAGGAATTTCTGGATCAGTTTGTGATCGTATTCATAGACGATATCCTGGTGTATTCAAAGAGTTCCACTGAGCATGAGTTACACTTGGAAAGAGTTCTATGGACTTTAAGGGAATATGCACTCTACGCTAAGTTTAGTAAGTGCGAATTTTGGCTTCGTCGAGTGGCATTTTTAGGACATGTGATATTCGAGGAAGGAATTACAGTGGACCCGACAAAGATCGAGGTCGTCATGAGTTGGCCAAGAACGACAATGGTAATCAAGGTTCGGAGTTTCTTGGGTCTGACACGTTATTACAAACGTTTCGTGAAAAGGTTTCTAGCGTTAGCTACACCGTGGACGCGTTTGCTAAAAGAGGAAATGAAGTTTGAGCGGACAACTAAGTGAAAAAGGAGTTTTCAGGAATTGAAGCAGAGATTGACGACGGCACCAATGTTGATGATTCCTTTAGGACTGGGCGGGTATGAGATTTATAGTGATGCTTCGCTCAAAGGATTAGGACGGGTGCTAAGGCAACATGGAAGGGTGGTTGCTTATGCATCACGACAGCTAAGGCCTCATGAGATGAATTACCCGACCCACGACTTGGAACTGACCGCAATTATATTTGTGCTTAAGATTTGAAGGCACTACTTGTGTAGGGAAAAGTTTTAGATTTACTCGGATCACCAGAGCCTCAAGTATCTATTTTCGTAGAAGGGACTGAATATGAGGTAGAGGCGCTAGATGGGACTGCTGAAAGACTACGATTGTGACATATTGCGTCACCCTGGAAAGGCCAACCGGGTAGCGGATGTCTTGAGCAGGAAATCGAGCATCGCGCAATTAATAGTCAAAGAATGGATTTTGTTGGAAGGAGCACGAGACTCGAAATTTAAGTTTGAGGTAGGACACCTCTCCAGTTTGATGGCAACGTTGAGGATTAAACCAGAAGTGCAAGCCAAGATTAAGATGTTACAGTCTACGGACCCTGAGATTCAGAAGATGGATAATAGTAAGAGGAAACCGGACTTCCAAGTGTCCAAGGACGGAATTCTTAAGTTCGAGGACGTTTGTGCGTGCCCGATGATTTGGAGCTTAAGGAAGAGATTTTGTCGGAAGCTCATAGGAGTAATTATAACATTCATCCGGGCAGCACAAAGATGTATTAGGACTTGCTACAACATTATTGGTGGATCAACATGAAAGTGGATGTGCCCAAGCATGTGGCCAAGTGTTTGATGTGCCAGCAAGTGAAGGCGCAACATTGTAAGCCTGGAGGATTGCTGCAGCCATTGGAAATTCCAGAGTAGAAATGGAAACGCATTACAATAGATTTTGTAACGGGATTGCGAAGAAGCCAGAGGGGACATGACTCTATTTGAGTGATAATAAACAGACTAACCAAGTCAACGCACTTCCTGGCAGTGCGAAAGGATTTCGAGTTGGAAAGATACATAGATCTTTATGTGCGATAGATAGTTCGTCTTCATAGGGTACTAGTGTCAATCACGTCGGACCGTGATCCCCGATTTACGGTGAATTTTTGGAAAAGTCTACGATCGGCCATGGGAACTAAGTTGCAATTCAGTACGGCCTATCATCCTTAGACAGATGGCCAATCTGAGAGGACTATTCAGACATTGGAGTTTCAGGTTGGCGACCATGTATTCCTTAAGGTCTCACCGATGAGAGGACTGTCTCGGTTTGGCAAGAAAGGAAAGCTGAGTCCAAGATATATAGGCCCGTTTGAGATTTTGGAAAGGATTGGAACGTTGGCATATCGTCTCACCTTGCCGCCAAATTTGTCACAAAGTTCACAATGTCTTCCATGTGTCGATGTTAAGAAAATATGAACCAGACCCGACTCATGTTTTAAGATACGAGGAAGTAGACGTGGACGACAAAGTGTCGTACGTGGAAAGTCGGTCAGAATCGAGGATAGAAAGGACCGCGTGCTAAGAAATAAGACGATCCTGATTGTCAAGGTGGTTTGGGAGCACCACAGAACGAAAGGTGCCACTTGGGAAAGTGAAGGGGGCCATGCGACGTCAATACCCCCAACTATTCGAGTAGATTAGTATGGGTTACAAATTTCGAGGACGAAATTTTTATAAGGGGGGAAGAATTGTAACATCCCGAAATTCGACTTAATCTCCGGAATGAATAGAACGAGTCTTATTCAATATTTCATTTTCGTAAGTCTCGCCCGGAGCTGATCACTCTTGGGATACTGACCAAATGGGAATGGCTAACTAGGAATAGATACGTGGACCAGGGACCCGATCACGAATTAAGCCTGATTTCGAGAAAAGACGAGGAAGTATTTTGGGCTAGTATGGACCGATCTTCGGAAGGTAACGGACTCGGTTTGGCCGAGGCCAACGATGTATGGTCGGATAGCAGGTGATTCTGTAAGACCGAGAATACACGTGGCCAACCAGTCCCGAACTTAAACCAACCGATCGTGTCTCCGGAACTAGCGATAATTCCTCTCGTTCTCTCGACAATCGAGATCGTCGCGATTCGGACAACCCGAAGTCGATACGCGTGACTCCTAAACAGCCACCCGTTAGTGAGAGATTTGAAAATTGGAAATTTGGCAATTTTGATCGTGAAATTTAATCCGGACTTTGAGACCGATTTTTCGTGGGTTACGGGATGGTTTTTATAAGGACAACGTCAAATTATGTTGGCCACTTATGTATAGGGCTTATACGGTCGGAAAATGGCGATTCGACCCGGTATCGGAGGAAAATGACAAGTTTACCCTTGGGCCCTCTAGTATTCCGAATTTTGGGGTTTTAGGGGTTTTGTTTATTAGATTTTTTGTAGGTTTTGGCAAACCCTAGGGTGGTGACACTTGTCACCTAAACCCTTCCCCATGCATGCCATCATTTGAGCCAAACCTTCACTCCACCCCTTGGCCCTTCCCCATGCACATCATCATCACCTTTCACTTCATTTTCCCTCTTCTCTCTCTCTTGTCTTTCTCTCTCACGCCCTCCCTCTCTCCCTCAATCAGCCGGCCACCTTCCTCTCTCCTCTCTCCACCGTGAGCTTCCCTCTCGGCCTCACGCCGCCGTTCGCCGCCCGCCGGAGCCACCACCCGCCGGTGTCGCCGCCATGAGCCACCATCCTCCCTTGTCTCACCACCAGCCAGCCGTCTCTCTCTCCCTCTCTCCCTTCCACGCCGGCCAAGCCTCACCGTGAGCGTCCGCCTCCCGCCTAGCTCGGCCGCGCCACCAGCTCGCCGCCGAGGCCGCCGCCGTTCACCACCATCACCTCCCTTGCTGTCCCTCTCCGTTTCCCTCCATTTCCTCTCCCTCTCGGCTGCATGCAGTAGGGAAAATGCCGGACCAGCCGACCACTTGAGCTGCCATCCGCTGTCCACCCTCGCCGTTGCTTCGCCGGAGTAGCCGTTGCCGTTCCAAGGCTCTCGTTTGCCCTCTTGCTCGGTTTTCTTGCTTAGGCTAAGAGTAAGTGACATCCTAATCCTTGGTTAGGCTAGTGGGTTACTAATGGCATGTCTAGGGATGGATTAGGGGCTGTGCATGGTTGGTTTGTGGTTGGATAAGCTTGATTTGCTTAATGGTGCAAGATTTATGATTCTCGGATTTCTGGTTGTTACTGTACCTCTGTGCTTTGTTATTTTTTTTAGTGATCATTGTGGGCCGAATCTGAAGAAGTGTTCTTCATAAAATTTGTTCCCAACATCTTTAAGTATAACATACTTTAAATTCAGAATTTTTGGAGTTTGTTTAGGGCCATTCGGAGGTCAGTCTTCAGACCGTCACAAAACTGTCCGATTTACTGTTCACCCGACCTTTCTGTCTTTCCGAATTTTTATAAAATTTTCCAGACCTTATTTCAACAAACTTCCTTCACAAAAATTGTTAAAGACACGTTTTTATATGACATATAAAAATTTCAGGGCTTTCCAAAATGATTTGGATACTGAATGAGTTGTATTTTTGACGGTCTGAGGGGCTGTTTGAGCGAACCGGGTTCTGTCCGGCTTTGAGTGTCAAAACGAGGTGCTTATGGTTGGAATTGGATTTCGAGTTCTTCATAGAAAATGTTTATCAAGATGTTTTGTACAACATATCCAAATTTCATAATTTTTGGAATTGATTTGCTATTTATTTCAAATGGATTTCTATCACTGTGTAACTACCCAGTTTGGACCCGATTTTGTATATTCTTGGTTTTTCTCTCTTGGACTGATTAGTGGCTGTCCATTGCGAATTTCATTGGGCCTTGTACGACTAATATGTGGGTGTAAACCTCTAAACCCTAATTAGGACGATTATGCATTTTAAACGGGCCTAGGGTGTGTCGATTAGTGTCGATTAGGACTCATATGAATTTGTATGTTACTAGTGGGTATCGGGAAACTATTGGTATGTGACAAAACATAAATTTGAAGGGAATTAGAGGTCGAAATGATGAGGATTAGCTGCTGTCCACCTTGGGTTTTTTATGGCCAATTCCACGGTAGTTTGATGATTGAATTGATTGGAGTGCCGGGATTGCCGGGTGATTGAATTGTGGGTGTCGGTTTGGCAATCGTGATGGCTTGGGTCTACCATGCCGTGTGCTCGTGTGACCGACCATTGTGGAGTGCGATTGATGATTTGTTAATGTACATCATAATGCCCGAATACGTCATAAGTGCCAAATACGCATGTGATGCCCCATGGTGTTGGTTGGGCTAGTCAAGTATGTGACGTGGGTTGTTGAGCATGAATTCGTGGCATTGAATCGTGTTGTACATTGTGGAACATTATGCCGTGGTACATTGCACCAACATTCGTGTGCGAAATTGCATGGCTACGCATTATGCATGCCGAGTATGAGGCTTGTGGAAATTGTGCGAGAATGCGGGTATGCCATGGACATGTGATCACCTAATTATGCCTTGACGCGTTTACGCGGGGTTCAGATAAAAATTGGCAGTGTGCCGTGTGATCACTTAAGGCCTTCGGGTCGTGCCGTCCTCATGCACTTTGGAGCAGGACGATGCCCGGTGCGTCCGGAAGACGACCATCCTAAAGCAGGCTTTGGTTCGTGAGGAGATCGGTGTTGCGCCTGATGCGTTTACGCGGGCTAGAGACACTGGGCTTGAGAGCGTCTTTACGCTGGCCACGGAGTGTTGTGATTGATCTTCGGATCGGACCTTCGGGTCGGGCCTTCGGGTCGTGGTCTTCGGATCGGATCTTCGGATCGGGCCTTCGGGTCGGGCCTTCGGGTCGAATTGACAAGATAATCAACTACGTGTGTTGCATAGTGCCTGATTATGCAATGGAATTTGTGGGGCATGGTATGGGACGTGTCCAGGCGAATTCCATTTTATAATCGGAACACGCGCGAAATCCTGTGCTGTTATGTGTAATGCATAGTGCCTGATTATGCGATAGAAATCGGCTGGGTATGGTATGGGACGTATCTAAGCGGATTCTATTTTATAATCGGGACACGAATGGAATCTTATGCCGGAATGCCATATGAGTTAAATCGCATGCATGGCGAGGTAGTGGCATTTGCATGCATATGAATGCATGAGTCAGTGTGTGAATTTGTACGACTCGGTGATCTACATTTTGAATTGACACTAAAGGTTTTGAGCATGTGTGTGACGTACGTGTGATCGAGGATGCCGCGTATGTGACGTGATATTATTATGTGCCTAACCTGCAGGGTTAATATATGTTTGATTTGGGCCAAGGGCCTAAGTCGTGTGGTTGTTCTATTATGTGTTTAGGTATGACTTGTCTGGGTACGCATTGGCCTAGGTAGGGCTTAGGGTGTTGCTTATTGAGACTCGTTCTCATGGTTATTATATAACCATTTCAGACCCCCGACTCCGACCATGAGCGGTCCGCCACCGCGTTCTAGGATCTCGAGGAAGAGCCGATGGAGCAAGATCCCGAAGAGGAGCCCATGGAGTTGGTGAACCCTTTTTGTATAGCTAGGCTAACCTACCTGACCACTTGCCCCTTTTGATGATGGTTGTTTTAACCCCCGTGACCTTTGTATGTAAGGTTGGATTTTGTAAGTACGTGCCGTTGAATGAAGTATATGGTTCAATTGTTCTACTACCCTTGGTCATGTATTGTTTTTGTACGGGTGTTTTAATTAATGCTTCCGCATGTGCCTTATGATTTGTTATGGGAGATGGGTCGGCGACAAGTCCTGGGATGTCGCATTTTAAATACGGCCATCGAAGGGGTGTCGCGAGCCCGATGCGATCTCGTGACGGGAAAACAAACTACACATACGCACTAATGACTTAGGCCCGTAGGCCCAAATCGGTATTTCAATGACCCTGCAGGTTAGATAATCCTATGATATCACATCACACGAGCGGCACTTTCAATCACGCGTACGTCACACACATGCTCAAAATCCTTAGTGACAATTTCCAGGGAAAGATCACCGAATTGCACAATCTCGCACACTGACTCATGCATTTATATGCATGCAAATGCTATTAACTTGCCGCACCCACAATATGATTCATATGGCATTCTGGCATAAAATTCCGTTCGTGTTCCGATTATAGGATAGAATCCTCATAGACACGTCCCATACCATGCCCAGTGGATTCTACTATATAATCAGACACTATGCATCACACATTAGCCATTTATTCAGTTAACTCGACCCGAAGGCCTGATCCGAAGATCCATTCGTGTTCCGATTATAGAATAGAATCTATGTAGACACGTCCCATACCATGCCCAGCGGATTCCATTACATAATCAGGCACTATACATCACACGTTAACCATTTATTTCGTTAACTCGACCCGAAGGCCACGACCCGAAGGCCCGATCCGAAGATCCGGTCCGAAGACCAATCACAACACTCCGTGGCCAGCGTAGAGACGCCCCAGGCCCAGTGTCTCTAGCCCGCGTCCTTACGCATCAGGCGCAACACCGATCTCCTTACGAACCAGAGCCCGCGTAAACGCATCAGGATGGTCGTCTTCCGGACGAACCGGGCATCGTCCTGCTCCAAAGTGCATGAGGACGGCACACCCCGCGTAAACGCATCAGGGCGAAGAGTGATCACACATTCACACAACCGGTTTTATCTGAACCCTGCGTAAATGCATCAGGGTATGATTAGGTGATCACATGTCCATGGCAAACACGCACTCCCGAACAATTTCCACAAGCCTCATACTCGGCATACATAATGCGTGGCCATGCAATTTCGCACACGAATGTTGGTGCAATGTACCACGAGCATAATGTCCCACAATGTGCAACACAATTCAATGCCACGAATTCATGCTCAACGATCCACGTCATATGCTTAAATAATCCAACCAACACCATGGGGCATCACATGCGTATTTGGCACTTATGACATATTCGGGCATTATGATGAACATTAACAAATCATCAATCGCACTCCACAACAGTCGGCCACACAAGCTTGCAACATGGCATTGCATAATCAAGTATAATTCACACCCAAATCAGCCACTACACGGCCCAACCAATCACACATGGTAGTTCACGAATAAACCATATATTAGCCATATAAGGCCCAATTAAATCCGCAATGGACAGCCACTAATCAGTCCGAGAGAGAAAAACCGAGAATATACAAAATCGGGTTCAAACTGGGAAGTTACACAGCGACGGAAATCTATTTGAAATAAATAGTAAATCAATTCCAAAAATTATGAAATTTGGATATGTTGTACAAAACATCTTGATAAACATTTTCTATGAGAACTCAAAACCCAGTTCCAACCATAAACACCTCGTTTTGACACTCAAAGCTGGACAGAATCCAGTTCGCTCAAACAGCCCCTTAGACCATCAAAATACAACTCATTCAGTACCCAAATCACTTTGGAAAGTCCTGAAATTTTTATATGTCATAGATACAAGTGTTTTTAACAATTTTTGTGAAGAACGTTTGTTGAAATAAGGTCTGAAAAATTTTATAAAAATTCGGAAAGGCAAAAAGGTTGGGGTGAATAGTAAATCCGCAGTTTTGTGACGGTCTGAAAACTGACCTCCGAATGACCCCAAACAAATTCCAAAAATTATTAATTTAAAGTATGTTATACTTAAAGATGTTGGGAACAATTTCCATGAAGAACACTTTCTCAGATTCGGCCCACAATGATCACAAAAAAATTAATAAAGCACAAAGGTACAGTAACAACTAGAAATCCGAGAATCATAATTCTAATTTCCTTTAGCTTATTCACTACTAACACCCTAATCCCCATCTAGAGCGCATAATCGTCCTAATTAGGGCTTAGAGGAATACACTCACTTAATCCGAGCTCGGGATGACGAGGAACGGCGGCCGATCACCGGTAAACGGTTTAACCGGCGGCACGATTCCAAAGGGCGGCGGTGAGCGGCGACCGGCGGTGCGGCTCCGGCGGCGGTCGGCGGAGGCGTCACGGTGGCGTGGCGGGATCGGCTGTGGATAGCGTTTCTCGGCTCTCACTTGGCCGAGAATGAGAGGGAGAGTCGGAGATAGGGAGAGAGAGAGAGAGTGAGTGAGGGAAAGAGTGAATGAGAGAAGATGAAGTGAAAGGTGATGATGAGGGTTATGGGGAAGATGAAGGGTCTAGGGAAGGTCAAGAGGTGGAGTAACATAATAGATCAATTGATGGCTTGCATGGGAGAGAGTTAGAGGTCTTGAAACTCCAAAATTCGGAATATGAAGGGGCTCGAGGGTAAAAACGACATTAAGTTCCAGTACCGGGTCGATTCGCCAAATTTCGACCATATAAGTTCTATACCTAAGTGGCCAGCATATTTTTGATGTCGTCCTCACAAAAATCATCCCGTAGTCCTCGAAAGTCGGCCTCGAACTCCGGACTAAATTTCACGATTGAATTCGTCAAATTCAAATTCCCAAATCTCTCACTAACGAGCGGCCGTTTAGGGATTACGCGTATCGACCTCGGGTTGTCCGATTCGCGACGAGCTCGACTGTCGAGAGAGAGCGAGAGGAATTATCACTAGTTCCGAGGACACGATCGTCCGACTCAAGTTCCGAAGATCGGCCCATACTGGTCCAAAATACTTCCTCGTCGTCCTTCTAAATCGGGCTTAATTCGCGACCGGGTCCACGGTCCACGTACCTATTCCTAGTTGGCCATTCCCATTTGGTCAGTATCCCGAGAGTGATCAGCTCCGGGCGAGACGTATGAAATTGAAATATCGAATAAGACTCGTTTTATTCATTCTAGAGATTGAGTCGGGTTTTGGGATGTTACACCGTGGACTGTGACCAACTTTCTTTCCACAACGAACTTGACCTTCTAATGTAGACTAGATGGCACCTTCAACAGTATGAATCCATGGACGACCCAACAAGAAATTGAATGCAGTGGGAATGTCCATAACTTGAAATAGGATGTTGAACACTGTTGGTCCTATCTGTATGTCAAGGTGGATTTCTCCCATTACTTCTTTCTTCATTCCATCAAAGGCTCGCACGGAGGTCTTCACAGAATTTATTCTCGAAGGATCTATCTTAAGGCGGTGTAAAGTCGCCAGAGGACAGATGTTTAAGGCTGAACCGTTATCAATTAGCACCCGGGCTACGTGCGAGGCCTTATATTTGACAGAAATATACAGTGCTTTAGTATGTCCTCTGCCTTCTAGAGGGAACTCCTCATCCGAGAAGGCTATGAGGTGTTTGAGGAGTATGGAACCCACGAATTCCTCTAATTTATCGTGGTCGATCGTCTCGGGCACATGGACTTCACTCAAAACCTTCATCAGGGCCTTTTGATGTTTGACAGACGTTTGAAGGAGTTCAAGAAGAGAGATTTGCACAGGCATCTTGCGTAGTTGCTCGACGATTTTGTATTCACTAGCCTTGATCATGGCCAGGAACTCTTTAGCTTCTTCATCAGTGACAGGTTTTTGCCGGTTGAGCATTAGCTTGGTCATAGGTACGTCCAGATCCGGTAACTAAGTCAACATCGAGACTATAGGACCAAGGGACTATCTTATCATCAGAGTATTCGTATGGTTGAGGTATCTTGATCACTATCCCTTCATCGACTGCGAGTGTGCTTACTATAATGTGCTCATCATCGGTTGCGTCTTCGAGCGGGGGCATGTCTTCAGGCAAGGGATCGAGCTTATCCTTCCCGGTGTCCAACGTGGCGAACTCCTCGTCCCAATTAATAATCACTTCGAAGATAGTGGAAACGATGCCCGTGTGGTTAGCATAAACAATCATCTCTGCTTCTATCATTGCTGAGATTCTTTGTCTCATGATAGCCAGGGGAAGGACTTCATTACTCGGGTAATACCCGGCTTTCACCAACTCACCATAGACATCGGCGGTGTATACCCTGACATTCTTGATTCGACAAGCATTGAAACTAAAAACGGCATTTACATTGCCTGCATGAACAGGGAACGGGTTATTCTGAACATTCGACTTAGCGGGTTGAAATGAGAACGCCTTCGTATCGAGGAGGTTCTGGATTCGGTGTTTGAGGGCGTAGCAATCGTCGGTTGAGTGCCCCAGCTCACCCATGTGATAATCACATTTCTTTGACGGGTCGAAGTTATAGAACTGCTCAGGATTGGGCCGCTTTGGCTCGGAAGTCAACAAGCCTTTCTTTCGGAGCACAGCCAATACTTGAGATAACGATCCAGGGAGGGGGGTGAATTGCCTCTTATTGTTCCTTCTCTGAAAAGGTTGACGACCCATGTTTTGTTGCTGAGCTTCTACTACTTGGATTGCTGAGGCAGAGTTGGTATTCCGCCGGCCCGGCTGGTTATAAGTCACATTCACTTCGGGTGCCGGCTCTTTCTCCTTCCTTGCACCAAATCTCTTGGTTGACGAAGACGGCTCCACAAACCACCCATCCTTCAGCCCTATCTCGATCTGTTCGCCTATGGGGATGAGTTGGTTGAAGTTGTCAGCCGGAATGGCCACCATTCGATTACGGTACTCGAACGGGAGAGTCTTGATGAACATCCTCTTCAGCTCACTGTCTATGGGTTCCGGGACGACCTGAGCGGCTAAATTTCGCCATCTGATGGCGTAATCCTTGAAGGACTCAGTCTTTTTCATCTGAGCGCGCTCGAGGTCATCGCGGGTGGGAGTGATGTCCGTTATAAACCTGTATTGCTTCAGGAATGCCTCACTAGCTTCCTTTCAGGTTTTGAGGCCATTTATCTTCTTCATGAGGTACCAGTTCAGAGCAGGGCCGGTCAAGCTCGCTTGGAATGCATGGATCATCAGGAGTTCATTATCAACGTACGAGGTCATCTGTACGTGATATAACTGCAAGTGGGCTTTTGGGCATGTGGTGCCATTGTACTTGTCAAAGTCCGACATCTTGAACTTCTTTAAGATTTTGATCTGCGAGTACAAGGACAGATCGATTGAAGGCGAATCCTGCGAACCTTCCAGCTGTTTAACTCTCTCTTCAAGTTTGTTGACACGTTCATCAGGCTTGTGATTGTTGACGAGGATCTGGATGGGGTCATCTTCCAAATCGGGAATATCATCATCTTCATCAACACCAACATTCTTTCCACTTTTATGCTTTGGGGCTGATGCTTCAGGGGGTGCTGGAACAGGGATCGACCGAAGGGCCTTGATCTCAGCGGTCATTTGTTGCATTGCGACGGCAAGTTGCTTCATCTGGTCTTCTATACCGACAATACGCTCTTGCAAGTCGGTTTGATCGGCCATTCTGGCTCTCGACCGTGTGCGAATAGGCAATCGTGATCGGTTCGTAGTTACCTAATTTTGCATGAAATAGGCATACATAAGTGTCAAGCAAAATCACACGCCGATCCATGATATTGGTCTAACCTCTTTGAATTGAAAAGATCTCTTTATTGAAATGAGGAAAAATTTTTACAACGATTGATGACTTGAAATGACTTTAAACTGAATGAAAGAGCAAATGACTCGATTCCTAAACAAATTTTTAAAAGACTGAAATTGAAACGAAAATGAAAAAACAACTTCAAGCTTTTTATTTAGCTTGATCTATAGACATATAGGAGGCGACGTCCTTCTTCAGTTGCTCATAAGCTCAAGCTATCTTGGACGCCTTTTCTTGAGCTTTTTCGACCTTTCTCTCAAGACGGTTGTTCTCTGAGCGAGTAGCGGTCTTGAGAGGCACTTTGGGTATCCTCGGGAGTAACTTCTGTGGGATCTTGTGCCGTCGAATATACCTGGTCGTTGCGAAATAGGATTTCTGCTCCCCCTTTAATTCTCCTTCGGGCCGAGCTATCTTTAGAAGACGACACTTCTTCCACATCTTATTAAGCTGAGCTACGGTTCCTTCGTGGTCTTCACCCTTGTCAGAGAAATCAACACGAAGGAGCTCTGGTTGCAACGCCGGAGGGAGCCCCTGGAGAATCTGGTACTGTCGAGACACTCTGACAGGGTAGTATTCGATTGTGCTAGTGAAACCTTGGGGTCTAGCGTTTTTCATAAAAATAATCCATTCGGAGTAATGATAATCGGGCGCATTCCCTTGTTTTTCTTTATAACTTAAAACGGGATGGCTGGAATCACTAAGTTCGGATATTTTGAGTAAATCGCCACATCCTTTTATGTGAGACAAAAACCAAATTTGCAATAGTTCAAGGGGTGCATGGAATGTTTTGCCAACATTTTGCTTGAATTTAGTGAAAGAAATGAAAGTCTCGGCTAAGATGGTGTTGACAAAATTCTTTTCGAGACAGACTTATTGGACCAACCATGCAATTGACAGATTACATGCATTCTTGCAATGAGGAAAAATCACGAATCCGAAGAATGCTAACAAGAAGATTCTACCCTTTTGAAAAGGTGTGGCTTTTTCAAAACATTGACTTAGAAATGAAAAAGGACATGATCCACGGTTTGCTTTCAAAACTTTTCCTAACTCATCTTTTCTGTCATTCAAAAATTCTGACAATATTAATGTGGAATCGATTCCTAAAAGTGGTGTAACTAACTCTGACTCCAAAGATTTTCCATTGAGCACACTATACTCTTCCAAAGTTGGGGTAAGTTCATGCTTACCGAATATAAAAGTGAATGACTCGGGGCATCAGAAGTGGGCTAATGCTCGAACGAAGCCAGTACGGACTTTGACTTCTAGTAGGGGGAGCAGCCTTCCGATGTGGCTCTCAACTAGCTTGCGGTTGGTCGGACTAAGCAGGTTCCACCAGGTGCGGAGCTCGTCCTTAGGAGCATCAAGAATCCGGATGCCTGCCCCTCTCATAGTGTATAGCCTAAGACTCACGACCGACCTATTATCATGAACCGACCAAAGAAAAAGACGAAACATAAATAAATTGCAAGATAGGGGTTGAAGAAAACTTACTTCACCGGGTAGGGAAATGACAATCACATAGACATGCGCATGAAATGTGAGGATTTCTACCTAGACTCTGGCTTGCAAAGTGGAGATGAGAGGATTACCAAGCTAAACCAGTCATGGTGATGGTTAGGCTGGGATTCCCCTGACTCCGGCTTAGTTAAAGAGCTGACCCGAGTTGCAAGGGGCACAACCGTGGTGGGTATTCAATGACACCATGAAAAACATTTCGGGACCGAGGAGGGTGACCCGTACCACGTGATTTTGGTCGGGGTATCCACTATCTCAGTACCATCCCAAACCTATGCCACCCAGGTTCGGCAGCGGATAGTGTGTGCAGTGTAGTATAAATGTAAGGCATGCACGGCAGGTTATATCAAACAGCGCTTCATGCAAAAATTAAACTATACATCCGAACACCTCCCTACAAAATAAGGGTTAACACTCACGCCTCCCCTTATACCTCCCATACTGCAAGAACATTTAACACCTTAAAATGTTAGGGACGTACTTGGGATCCTCACTGCCAAATAAAAAATATTTTTTGAAAAATAAAAAATTTTCACATTTTTCGGGCTAATGGATTATTAAGACTAATCTTAACTCAGGCCCTCCCAAGCCCTACCAATTCGCAACTTAGGGTTTAAGTTCTTAACTTGCAAATGTTTTCATGCATAGAGTCGTCACTAATCTATTTATGGTAGGTCGATTAGAAACCTAAATAAAACATAGGGAGATATGTTTTATTTCTACGAACCATAGATTCTAAGCCCGGGTACTTGATTACGCTAGATCTAGTCTAATGCCCTTTCGGTACCTTTTCTTTTAAAAAAAAAATTTGGCAGGCAGTTTGGATCTATTTTAACTTAATTACTAACATGTGAGGTGTTCATGCGGGTGCGCAAACCACCAATTTAACACCCAGGAAAGCATTAAATAAATTGCAAGTTTCGAAGAATTACTTACCTAGAAGCAACGCAAACATCTGCATTGTTAGCTAGAAAATCACATCAACAATCCTAATATGATTTCTAATTAATAAGCAGTTCACTCAATTTCTCTTTTGATTTTCACTTATTTAAATGAAAGCTAATCTACATGCAATGACGTGCAAAAATGACATGCGATTAATGCAATCTAACATGCAAACTATATGTCGTGCGACGAGGTGACCTATTTCTAATGACGAGCAAATGATTTATTTTTTGGTATTTTTTATCAATGAAATTCAGAATAAAAATATGCCTAAATAACATGCAATCTACGATGACTTAATCTATCCTAACATGACCTATTTTTGGGATTTTTGTTAAAATTCGGAATAAAAAATTACTTGAATTAAGAATGCAATCTATCCTAATTTAATCTATCCTAAGATGAATTTTTTTTTTGGGTTTTTTATGGAAATTCGAAATTATTAAATAACATGAATAATCCATTGAGATTAAAACAATCCTTAATTTAAACTAGGAAACATGTCACCTTAAGTCCCAATTTAAACTAGATAACTATCTCATTCTCTAGGATATATTCAAAATTCCTAGACATGCAAAATTTCTAATTAAATAACAAAACAGATTTTTTTTAATTTTCTTTATTTAAAAGGGAAAGCAATCAAACAAATAAGGATAGCAACCACATTCAAATCAACCACGCGATCCGCCAAATTCATTTCAAATTCAAATTAGGCACAGAAATCGAACTATCGGTCATATCTATAGGGTTATAGATATCGACGGAAAACCGATTACTCAAATTTGGAAAACAAATAAAAATCATTATCGTATCCAAGTGATTATGGATAGGATAATAATTTCCCGTGTCGCCACGTATCGTACCTTAGGGATAAGGTCGGATAGTCGTCTAGATACGTTGCTAAATTAGGAAATTTTCCTAATTTTGAATATTTCAAACATTGCAGATATATCGAACATTATCCCAAGATATCTAATTATCCACATGATATTCACGAAATATTCAAAACATTCAAATTAGGAAATTAAATATTTTGAAAATTTAACGGATAATACCATTACCTAATTTGCAGATAATCTCCAAATTTGAATCAACTCGGGATCGGGCTTGCGGATCGGGATCGCGACGACCGGTGACAACGGAGAGGCACGGCAGCATCGGTGGGGCTGCTCCGGTGGCTCGGGTACTGTTCTGGCACAGCGGCGGCGATGATAGACTGCAGCTCCGGTCAGCGATAGTGGGAGCAACAGCGGCGTCCGGCGCGGCGACTGCTCGGTGAGGCCTAACCAGTGGTTGGTTGCACCGGCAAGAACAGCGGCTGTGTTGGGGTGCTGTTCGGTGAGATCGTCCCTATGATGGTGCTGCTACAGCGAGGCGCAACAGAAGGTATAGGCGACAGTGGGCGGTGGTGGCAGGGACATCGGAAAGGGGGCTCAGCTCCAGGCAGCAGTGGCCAGGCGGCTGCTTCTGGCAGACGTGCGGCAGGAGGCGGACAAAGGCAGCTGTTCCGGGCAGAGGTGGGATCAACAGCGGCGCTGTGGCTGGGACACGAGCGGCGCGACGAAGACGGGGAGCTACGGCAGTGCAACAATGTCAACGAGAGAGGGAGCAACGCCGGCATCCTCCAGGCGGCGTGCTCGGCGGGAGGCAGCCGTCGGTAAAGCTCCGGTTGCAGCAGGCGGGAGGCGAGGGCGCGCGCGAAGGGGGGCATGATGGTAGCGCGGTTCTGCCGATTTGTAACATCCGGAAATTCGACTTGATCTCTGGAAGGAATGAAACGAGTATTATTCGATATTTCATTTTCGTAAGTCTCACCCGGAATTGATCACTCATGGGATACTGACCAAATGGGAAGGGCCAACTAGGAATAGGCACGTGGACTAAGGACCCGGTCGCGAGTTAAACCCGACTTAGGACAATGACGAGGAAGTATTTTGGGCCAGTGTGAACCGATCATCCGAAACAGACGATTGTGTCATCGGAACTAGCGATAATTCCTCTCATTCCCTCTCTCGAGCTCGCTGCGGTTCGGACAACCCGAGGTCGGTACGTTTGAGTCCTAAACGGCCGCTCGTCAGTAAGAGATTTAGAAATTGGAAATTCGGCAATTCGATCGTGAAATTTAATCCGGACTTCGAGAACGATTTTCGTGAATCTCGAGATAGTTTTTATAAGGACGACGTCAAATTAAGCGGGCCATTTATGTATAGGGCTTGTGCGGTCGAAAAATTGACAATTCGACCCGGTACCGGAAAGTTGAGTCGGTTTTCCCTTTCTACCCATTAGAATTCCGAATTTGAATTCTGGTGGGGGTGTGACACTTGTCAACACCCCCCTTCCCCATGCAAGACATGATTAGCACCAAGATCACACTCTAACTCTTCCTCTCCCCCATGCAAGACCATCATCACCTTTTCACATCACTTCACCTCTCTTTTCTTTCTCTCACTCCCACTCTCTCACTCTCTCTCTCACGCCGACCACTCCTCCTCCCTCTCCCGTGCGCGCGCCCTCTCCCTCTCGGCCTCACGCCGCCGCCCACAACCGCCGGAGTCACCGCCCGCCGGAGCTGCCACCGTGAAGCCGCCGAGCCCTCCCTCTCTCTCTCGGCCTCACCACCACCAACCGACCGCTTCCTCTCCCTCTCTTCCTCTCCTTCCACGACTGGCCGAGGCCAGCTCCGCCCGTCGCCAAGGCCAGCTCGGCCGCGCCTCCACCAAACCCGTCGCCGCTCCGCCAAGGCCGCCACCGTGCGCCGCCGTCGCCCCCTCACCGTTTTCCCTTCATTTTCCCCTCTTCTCCGGTTGCATGCAAGCGGGTTGGACGCCGGTCAGCCAAGGGAAGTAGGCTGTTCGTCCGCCGCTCGCCGGGGAGCACCGCCGGTCGCCGTCCGCCGTGGCCGCCGTGGCCACCGCCGCTGCCCTTCCTCCGCCGTCTCTCTCTCCCTTTCTCGGTTGCATGCAGGAGAGTAGCCGCCGGTTTAGCCTCGCCGCCGTCTCTCCCTTCTCTCCCCGCCGCGGCTGCATGTCGAGGTGAACCACCGCCGTCGCCACTCGCCGCTGCACGCCGCCATTCGCCGGCCAGCCGCGCCACCAGCCCTCGTCGTCTCTCTCTCTTTTCCCTTCCGCCTCTCCCTGTTCCGTTCCCCCCTTCGCCGTAGCAGACCGCCGTTCGCCGAGACCGAGCCAGCACCGCAGCGCCGCCACCGGACTGCTCGCTGTTCGCCACCGCCGCCGTGCACCGCCGTGAGCAGCAACCGTCCGGAGGCCGTTCAGCAGCTCGTCAGCCTCCCCCTCACCGTGATCAGCAACCGCGCCGGCTGTGGGACACCGCCGGAGTTGCTGTGAACCGCCGGACCGCCGCTCGCCGTCGCCCTTAGGACTTGTGCCGCCGGTTCCACCGTTTACCGGTGATCGGCCGCCATTCCCCGTCGCCCGAGCTTGGATTTGGTGGGTGAAAACCTCTAAACCCTTATTAGGACTATTATGCATTTTAAACGGGCTTAGGGTGTGTCGGTTAGTTGATTAGCGCCAATTAGGAATTATATGGATTTGCATGCTATTGGTAGGTGTCGGGAAACTAATAATGGATGCCAGAACAGAATTTGGAAGAGAATTAGAAGTTGAATTAACAAGGATTAGTGGCTGTTCGTGTCGGTATTTAGCGACCCCAAATAACGGTAGTTAGTGGATTAGCTTGATTGGAGTGCCGGGATGGCCGGAATGATTGAGCTGTATGTCGGTTCATCAATAACGAAGTATCGAGTCTACCATGTCGTGTGCTCTTTTGACCGACTATTGTGAACTGTGATTGGTGATTAGTCGATGTATCTCATGATGCCCGGATTCGCCATATATGCTAATTTTCGCATGTGATGCCCCGGGAAGTTAATTGGGCTGAGTAAGCTTAATGTGTGAATTGTTGAACATGAGATTGTGACGTTGAATTGTGTGGGACATCATGCTGAGGTACATTGCACCAACATTCGTGTGCGAATTGCATGGCCACGCATTATGCATGCCGGGTATGAAGCTTGTGGAAATTGTGCGAGAATGCGTGTGTGCCATGGACATGTGATCACCTAAATGCCTGATGCGTTCTACGCCAGGTTCAGATAAAAATGGGCAGTGTGCCGTGTGATCACTTAAGGCCTTCGGGTCGTGGCCTTCGGGTCGTGCCGTCCTCATGCACTTTGGAGCAGGACGATGCCCGGTGCGTCCGGAAGACGACCATCCTATAGCAGGCTTTGGTTCGTGAGGAGATCGGTGTTGCGCCTGATGCGTTTACGCGGGCTAGAGACACTGGGCCTGAGAGCGTCTTTACGCTGGCCACGAAGTGTTGCGAATGGATCTTCGGATCGGACCTTCGGGTCGGGCCTTCGGGCCGGGCCTTCGGGTCGAATTGACAAGATAATCAACTACGTGTGTTGCATAGTGCCTGGTTATGCAATGGAATTTGTGGGGCATGGTATGGGACGTGTCCAGGCGAATTCCATTCTATAATCGGATCACGCGCGAAATCCTGTGCTGTTACGAATAATGCATAGTGCCTGATTATGCGATAGAAATCGGCTGGGTATGGTATGGGACGTATCTAAGCGGATTCTATTTTATAATCAGATCACGAATGGAATGTCATGCCGGGAGTGCCATATGAGTTGAGTTGTGAGCATTTGCATGCATATGAATGCATGAGTTAGTATGCTGTTTTGTGTGACTCGGTGAACTATACTTGGAATTGTCACTAAAGGTTTTGAGCATGCGTGTGACGTACGCATGACCGAGAGTGCCGCTTGTGAAATGTAATATTATGAAATTGTCTAACCTGCAAGGTCATTGAAATGTCGATTTGGGCCTACGGGCCTAAGTCACCTTTGTATGCGCATGATTTGTTTTACCCGTCAGGAGATGCATGTTAGCCTAATTTAGGTTTAGGAGTTTACACTCACTGAGATGTGTCTCACGGTTTTTATAACCCAAACTTTCAGACCCGCGTCCATGACGAATCCACCTGTCCCGGTACGTTTTGGGATTCCCCTAGATTACGAGCATATCATGACTACACATCCGGTGGGGAACGGAGAGATGTATTTGAGGCATTACTCTGCGATTAGTGTAGACGTGGGTACGACACATCCTCAGGTTCACGAGTATGTAGCTTGGTGTTTTCGGGACCGTTTTGGAGATGAGTTTGGTCCCCTTCGCACGATGGATGTCCCGTTCACCGTAGAGGGCGAGCTTGACCCGCAGTACCCGAATGGTGAGATTGTGGATTCCGAGATGGATGAGGAGGAGACCATAGGTCCTTTTGCCTGGTACGAGCCCGCCGAAGACGAGGAATTAGGAGGTATAGATCACGAGCCAGTCGTGGAGGACCCAGTGGTGGAGCCAATGGAGGTCGACGAGGCCGAGCCGATGGATACCGAGGAGTCCGAGGAGGAGATTTCCAGCGAGGATTCAGAGATACCCGACAGTTCGTCCGAGTCCGATGGCTCAGATCCGGATTGGATGCCCTAGACTAGGCTTGATTTTCTTTCTACGAGGGTAGACACTTTTTGGACTTAGGACCCTCTGCTGTTGGTTGTTGGCTCTCTCTTGATTGCACCTTATTTCTAATGTCGCTTTCTTGGAACAATGTAAGAATGTTTCTGGTAGTTTTGGTATGGATGTGTACGTTGCCTCAGTTCTCTTTGTGTTACTTCCCTGGTTCTCATAATTATTATGTCAGGGTGTTTTAAATGATTTTATGCTTTTGCTTCCACATGTGCCTTATGTTCTGCTTTGGGTAACGGGTCGATTATGACGTGTCCTGGGACGTCGTACCACTATATCGACCACCGATCGGGGTGTCGCGTGCCGCGGAGGTCGGGGCGTGACACGATTTCTCTCACACTCTCTCACGTGTTTCACTCGTGTCTCTAAATTTCTAATCTGAATTCTGTGTCCCTCCCTCAAAATTCTGACCTAAACATATTTATATAATGCTAACCTATGTCAATTAGATAGGCTCTATAGTCCTAATTGGCTTAGGCTTAGGCTTAGGCTCTAATTTAATTTAAATGGGCTGATTTAAATTTAATTGAACATAGTGGGCTGAATTAAGCTCAAATTAAAACGACCAAGCCTATTTGACTCGTGATTTCCGGCCTTCGTGTCACGCCCCGGTCTCCCCGGCACGCAACAACCCGTTCGATGGTCGACATGGTGATACGACGTCCCAGGACGCGTCGTCCTCGACCCTTATCCCAATACATAACATAAGGCACATGCGGAAGCAGAAGCATAAAATCATTTAAAACACCCTGACATAAAAATTATGAGAACCAGGGAAGCAGCACAAATAGAACTGAGGCAACGTACACATCCATATCAAAGCTACTAGAAACATTCTTACATTGTTCCAAGAAAACGACCTTAGAAATAAAGTGCAATCGAAAGAGAGACAACAGCCAACGGTAGAGGGTCCTAAATCTCAAAAAGTGCCTACCCTCATAAACAGATAACCGAGCCTAGTCTAGGGTACCCAATCGGGATCTGAGCCATCGGACTCGGACGAACTGTCTGGTATCTCTGAATCCTCGCTAGGAACCTCCGGACTGTCGGGTATCTCTGAATCCTCGCTAGGAACCTCCTCCTCGGACTCCTCGGTGTCCATCGGTTCGGCCTCGTCAACCTCTATAGGCTCCACCACTGGATCCTCCACGACTGGCTCGTGATCTATACCTCCTAATTCCTCGTCTTCGGCAGGCTCGTACCAGGCAAAAGGACCTATAGTCTCTTCCTCATCCCCATCCATCTCGAAATCCACGATATCACCGTCCGGGCACTGTGGGTCAAGCTCGCCCTCTACGGTGAACGGGACATCCATCGTGCGAAGGAGTCCAAATTCATCTCCAAAACGGTCACGGAAACACCAAGCTACATACTCGTGAACCTGAGGATGTGCCGTACCTACGTCTACACTAATTGCAGAATAATGCCTCAAAAACATCTCTCCGTTCCCCACCGGATGTGTAGTCATGATGTGCTCGTAATCTAGGGGAATCCCAAAACGCACCGGGATAGGTGGATTCGTCATGGGCGCGGGTCTGAAAGTTTGGGTTATAAAAACCGTGAGACACATCTCAGTGAGTGCAAACTCCTAAACCTAAATTAGGCTAACATGCATTTCCTGACGGGAAAAACAAACAGCACGCATATATAACAGTGACTTAGGCCCGTAGGCCCAAATCGGCATATCAATGACCCTGCAGGTTAGATAATCCCATAATATTACAAATCACAAGCGGCATCCTCGACCAAGCGTACGTCACACGTATGCTCAAAACCTTTCGTGACAATTCCAAGTATGGATCACCGAGTCACACAATTCAGCACGCTAACTCATGCATTCATATGCATGCAAATGCCACTAACATGCCATGCCCACAATCCAATTCCTATGGCATCCCGGCACAAACTTCCATTCGTGTTCCGATTATAGAGTGAAATCTACTTAGACACGTCCCATACCATGTCCAGCGGATTCCAATACATAATCAGACACTATGCATCACACGTTAACCATTTATTCCATTACTCGACCCGAAGGCCCGACCCGAAGGTCCGATCCAAAGATCCGGTCCGAAGACCAATCACAACACTCCGTGGCCAGCGTGAAGACGCCCCAGGCCCAGTGTCTCTAGCCCGCGTCCTTACGCATCAGGCGCAACACCGATCTCCTTTACAAACCAGAGCCCGCGTAAACGCATCAGGATGGTTGTCTTCCGGACGTACCGGGCATCGTCCTGCTCCAAAGTGCATGAGGACGGCACACCCCGCGTAAACGCATCAGGGCGAAGGTGATCACACATTCACACAACCGGTTTTATCTTAACCCCGCGTAAATGCATCAGAGCATAATTAGGTGATCACATGTCCATGGCATACACGCATTCTCGCACAATTTCCACAAGCCCCATACTCGGCATGCATAATGCGTAGCCATGCAATTCCGCACACGAATGTTGGTGCAATGTACCACGGCAGAATGTCCAAGCAATTCAATGCCAACATATCATGATCAAGGATCCACGTCATATGCTTAGTCAGCCCAATCAATTAATTCGGGCACCACATGTGATTACGGCACTTATGACGTACATTGATAATTCACCAATCACATTCCACATTATCGCTCACACGAACATGCGACATGGTATTCTCAATTTATCATGATTTTCAAACCGACGTGCAATCCAATCATTCCGGCCATCCCGGCACTCCAATCAAGTTGATCCACTAATTTCCGTTAATTGGACCGTTAAATTCTCGGCATGGACAGCAACTAATTCATGTCATATCAGCCCCTAATTCTCTTCAAACTCATGCGTTGTCACCTTCCAATTGTTTCCCGACACCCGCTAATGGCACACAAATTCACCCGAGTCCTAATTAACGCTAATCGACTAACTAGCACACCCTAGGCCCGTTTTAAAGCGCATTATCGTCCTAATTAGGGTTTAGAGGTTTTCACCCACCTAAATCCAAGCTCGGGCGACGGGGAACGGCGGCCGATCACCGGTACACGGTGGAACCGGCGGCACACTTCCCAAGGGAGCGACGGCAAGCGGTGGCCGGCGGTCCACAGCAACTCCGGCGGTGTTCCACAGCCGGCGCGGTTGCTGATCACGGCGAAGGGACGACGGACAAGCTGCTGGACGACCTCCGGGCGGCTGCTGTCCACGGCGGTGCACGGCGGTAGCGGCGAACAGCGAGCAGTCCGGTGGCGGCGCGGCGGCGCTGGCTCTGTCTCGGCGAACGGCGGTCTGTTCCGGCGGTGAGGGACGGAACAGGGAGAGACGGACGGAGAACAGAGAGGGACGGTGAGGGCTGGCCGGCGTTCAGCCGTGCATGCGCCGGAAAGAGAGGAACGGCGGCAAAGGGGCAGCGGCGGTGAACAGGTCCGGCGGTGGCTCAGCCGTGCATGCAGCCACGGCGAGAAGGAAAGGAAGAGGCGGCGGCGTTGCTGAACCGGCGGGTACCCTCCTGCATGCAACCGAGACAGGGAGGGAGAGACGGCGGCGGAAGGCCAGCGGTGGTGGCTACGGCGAGCGGCGGTGGACGGCGCTCAGCGGCGGCCTTGGCGGACGGTCAGCTTGTCCCTCCTTGGCTGACCGGCGTCCAACCCGCCTGCATGCAACCGGAGGTGTAACGCCCCCGACCTCGGGGCCATAAACGTGACGTCCCGTTTATTATTATCTTTCTTTAAACACAAGCGGAAGCATTTCTCGGGACAATCACATAAACAAACAACAGCAGAAAATAAGACAAGAAGCATCATGAGCAAACCATATATTTATAGGACATGCAAACATGTTTTAACAAGCCCTTCGGGCCAACACATATTTCATCGCCGACTATAAATAACAAATTTTGACTTGGGTTAACCTATACCCACTACGGCTTCTCGCTCCTCGCTTCTTCACCTCCACTCCGATCCCGTCAGCCTGGCCATCTCGCATCCCACCCGTGGCTTTATCCCAGAGCCGGCCCGCCCGCACCGCCAAAGCACCGTTGAACCTATGCACGGATGAGACACCAAGTCCGTTAGGCCCTCATCGGATCGTGCAAGCATCGTGATTCGGTGGTGGGCCCGGCCTTCTCCGACATAGTTCACGGTAAGCACTTCGACTTTCTGCTCCACGGGATTGCCAATGCGGGCTGGGGGAGAGGCCATCCTACGGACCTGAAAAAGGGTAAAAACAACGGGGGATGAGTCGGGAAGACTCAGCAAGTAAACCTACTAATACCAAGCGAGGACGAGGGGATCGCCGTTAGCACAAGTCGGCCCTTACCGCACCCGCATCGATGGCAGATCAATTGCAAAGTTCATACAAGAGAACATCAAGCATGGCTATAACATGTGCACCTTGCCACTCAAGTCTCGATTCTATTTCCAAAACAAACGTCAAACACGAAACATGATTAAATTGAGAAATGAACCAACCACAATCAACCAAATGACCGAGAAACGGTCCAAGCAAACCGTGTCACAACGTATCACAACTTCCTTTCCCGATATTAGGAAGTTTACTTACCCAATAATCAAACAAGAACTAGAGAAAACGAGGCGTGTGAAGGACACGCAAGTCTCGGCAACTCTCGGCCGATTCACGAACACTCGGGCCTTGAACGTGGATTCCTCGCTCGATCAAACCACAAGAGAGACACGGGCTAATCAGTAAGCTCTCTCTCTCTCTCTCTCTCTCTCTCGCTCTCTCTCTCTCTCTCTCTCTCTCGCTCTCTCTCTCTCTCTCTCTCTCTCTTGGCTTCACTTTCTCTCTCTATTTCTCTCTTCCTTTGGCCAAATGGCCTTTCTCTATTTATAGAGAGGCAAAACTTGGGGCCAAAGCTTGGATGACCTAAGCGCACGTGTCATCGGGGCGATGAGGTAAGCGCGCGTGTCACCCGCCCATTAATGGCCTAAGTCCAAAGTCAAGAATAATGATGAAGGTGGCCCTAAAGTCTTGATTCATTAATGCATGACATCATGACGGGCCACCAAAGTCCAACTTCATAAATACAAGCCATAATGAAGCTTCTTGAACAAGCTTGGACTTAGTCTAGTCAAAACTTGCTCCCCAAGTTTGACTTTCTCTATTTCTCTTTTTCGTTTTCCCCATGAGCCGACCTCCAATCAGTGCATAAAATATCTCATTTGAAAGCTCGGAGCGTGTATTTTAAATCACCAGAAGACATCAAGTCCAAATTCCAACGTTCTCATATAGAAAATGCTAAATCTTTGAAATCTGGCAAAACCGGACAGTTTTGCACTGTTCACGAAATCAGACTTGAAAATATAGTAAATGGACTCCGAAAATTCTCAAATTTGAATATGTCTTAAACAAGACCTTAACAAACATTTTTTATGAAGAACATAAATTCGGAATCTTTCCATAAACACCATTTTTAGTAGCTCAAAAACAGACTAAAAACAGTTCGCTGAAACAGGATTCTGGTTTCTCAAATTAACCTCTGTCCAGAATCCAAATCATCTCAGAAAATTCCCAAATTTATACACGTTATAGAAAAGGACGTTCTCAACAACTTTTGTGAAGAAACCTTTTCTAAAATCTGCCCAGAAAAAAAACTCGTAGAAAATAAAGACGGTGTAAACATCACCGAAATACCCCTCTGGACAGTTTCACACGGTCCGAAAATCAGGCCATCGCACCACTCATATCAACTCCAAAAATTCTGACATTAAATCATGTAAAACGTCAAGATGTTTGGAACAACTTTCAAGAAGAAAGTTCTTGAAAATTCGGACCACAAAGTTCTCCCAAAAAATAACAAAATGAAGGGGTACAAAGGATCCAAAACTGGGTTTTCCAAAACAAAAGAAAACAATTCCGTTCCAATTGGAAAACCTCCAAACTTAACCCATAATCATGTCCCAGGGATTGAAATTGAGGATATCATAATTTACCTGCCGCTTCCCAGGTCCCAAAAATCGGGATGTGACAGGAGGAGAGGGGAAAAGAAGGGAAACGGTGAGGGGGACAGCAGCGGCGCACGGTGGCGGCCTTGGCGGAGCGGCGACGGCTCGGCGGAGGCGAGGCGGTGCTGGCCTCGGCAACGGCGGAGCTGGTCCTGGCCGGTCGTGGAACAGCAAGGGAGAGAGAGAAAAAGAGGGAGAGACAGTCGGCTGGTGGCGGTGAGGCGAGAGGGAGAGGGTGGCGTT
Organism: Syzygium aqueum; assembly: GCA_031216185.1. Classification (NCBI taxonomy): domain Eukaryota; kingdom Viridiplantae; phylum Streptophyta; class Magnoliopsida; order Myrtales; family Myrtaceae; genus Syzygium; species Syzygium aqueum. The sequence goes on from CM062238.1 coordinate 21,517,946, forward strand.
CGGTGGCGGTGCTGGCTGGCGGTGGTTTCCGGCGGCTGAGGGCGGTGGCGTGAGGCTGTGAGGGAGAGAGGGGGATTCGCCGGAGAGGAGAGGGAGAGGAAGAGTGGCCGGGTGAGGGAGAGAGAGTGAGAGAGAGAGAGAGAGAGAGAGAAAGGGAGAGAATGGTGAGGTGAGAGGTGATGATGATCTTGCATGGGGGAGAGGAAGAGTTAGAGTGTGGTCTTGGTGCTAATCATGTCTTGCATGGGGAAGGGGGGTGTTGACAAGTGTCACACCCCCACCAGAATTCAAATTCGGAATTCTAATGGGTAGAAAGGGAAAGTCGACTCAAATTTCCGGTACCGGGTCGAATTGTCAATTTTTCGACCGCACAAGCCCTATACTTAAATGGCCCGCTTAATTTGACGTCGTTCTTATAAAAACTATCCCGAGATTCACGAAAAATCGTTCTCGATGTCCGGATTAAATTTCACGATCAAATCATCAAATTTCAACTTTCTAAATCTCTCACTAACGGGCGGCCGTTTAGGATTCAAACGTTTCAACCTCGGGTTATCCGAATCGCGGCGAGCTCGAGAGAGGAAACGAGAGGAATTATCACTAGTTCCGATGACACAATCGTCCGGTTCGGATGATCGGTTCACACTGGCCCAAAATACTTCCTCGTCATTATCCTAAGTCGGGTTTAACTCGCGACCGGGTCCTTAGTACACGTGCCTATTCCTAGTTGGCCATTCCCATCTGGTCAGTATCCCGTGAGTGATCAATTCCAGGCGAGACTTACGAAAATGAAATATCGAATAATACTCGTTTTATTCATTCCAGAGATCGAGTCGAATTTCGGGATGTTACAATCTTCCCCCCTTACAAAAATTTCGTCCTCGAAATTTGAAACCCATAATAACCTACTCGAACAGCTGGGGGTATTGACGTCGCATAGCCTCTTCACTTTCCCAAGTAGCACCTTCTGTTCCATGATGCTCCCAAACTACCTTGACCATCGGGATCGTCTTGTTCCTTAGTACTCGGTCCTTTCTGTCCTCGATTCTAACCGGCTTCTCCACGTATGTCACTCTGTCGTCCACGTCCACTTCCTCGTATCTTAAAACATGAGTCGGGTCCGGTTCGTACTTCCTTAGCATCGACACGTGGAAAACGTTGTGCACCTGGGATAGGTTGGGAGGCAAGGCTAGTCGGTACGCCATATCTCCAATCTTCTCTAGGATCTCAAATGGCCCGACATACCTTGGGCTAAGCTTTCCTTTCTTGCCGAATCGGGATAGTCCTTTCATCGGCGACACCTTAAGAAATACATGATCTCCTACTTGAAACTCCAAGGGTCGTCGCCTTCTATCGGCGTAACTCTTCTGGCGACTTTGAGCAGTCCTTAGTCTATCCCGGATAACCTCCACTACTTCTACCGTTTGCTGAATAAGCTCCGGACCAGTGATACTGCGCTCACCAACTTCATCCCAGCACAGTGGCGTCCTACATGCCCTACCATACAAAGCTTCAAAAGGCGCCATCTGAATACTTTGCTGAAAGCTGTTATTATAGGCAAACTCTACCAAATGCAATTGCTCTTCCCACTTGCCTTGGAAATCCAGAACGCAAGCTCTCAGCATATCTTCCAAGGTCTGAATTGTCCTTTCCGACTGACCGTCTGTTTGGGGATGGTAGGCAGTACTGTACTGCAATTTCGTTCCTAAGGCCGTTTGTAGACTTTTCCAAAAGTTGGCCGTAAACCTTGGATCACGATCCGAGGTGATTGTCACTGGCACTCCATGAAGACGCACTATTTGTCGCACATATAACTCCGCATACTTCTCTAATTCCAAATCCTTCCGTACTGCCAGGAAATGTGCAGACTTCGTCAAATGATCCACTATGACCCAAATCGAGTCATGTCCTCTTTGGCTTCATGGTAAACCCGTCACGAAGTCCATTGTAATATGCTCCCACTTCCACTCGGGAATTTCTAAAGGTCGTAACAATCCACCTAGCTTGCAGTGCTGTGCCTTCACTTGCTGGCATGTCAGACACTTGGCCACATACTTAGCTACATCCTTCTTCAGGCCATTCCACCAATAATGTTGACGTAGATTTTGGTACATCTTTGTACTACCCGGATGGATACTATACTGACTCCTATGAGCTTCGCTCAAAATTTCCTCCTTAAGTCCATCATCCGGCACGCAAAGTCGGCCACGATACTTTAAAATTCCATCCGCGGATACTTGGAAGTCGGGCTTCCTCTTTGCCGCATCCATTTCCATAATCTTCTGAATCTCGGGGTCCGAAGGTTGCAGTTCCTTGATCTTAACCTGCACCTCTGGTTCGATCCTTAATGTTGCGAACAAGCTGGACACTCGGCTTACTTCGAACTTAAACTCTGAATCTCTCAGCTTTTCCAATAACGTCCACTCCTTAACCAGTAAATGAGCCATACTCGACTTGCGACTTAAGGCGTCTGCTACCCGGATGATACAGGATGTCGCAGTCATAGTCCTTCAACAATTCCATCCATCGACGCTGCCTCATATTTAACTCCTTCTGCGAAAACAGATACTTGAGACTTTGGTGATCCGTGAAAATTTGGAACTTTTCCCCGCACAGATAATGTCTCCAAATCTTAAGTGCGAAAACAATCGCTGCTAGTTCCAAATCATGCGTCGGGTAATTCATCTCATGAGGTCTCAACTGGCGTGACGCATACGCTACTACTTTTCCATGTTGCATGAGCACACATCCGAGTCCTCTTAGGGAAGCATCACTGTAAATTTCAAATCCTCCTGGTCCGGACGGAATGGTCAAAACTGGAGCGGTCGTCAACTTACGCTTCAGCTCTTGGAAACTCCTTTCACACTTGTCATCCCAGACATACTTCGCCTCCTTCTTCAGCAACCTAGTCAAGGGCATGGCTATCGATGAAAATCCTTCCACAAATCGTCTGTAATAGCCAGCCAAACCAAGAAAACTCCTTATTTCTGTTACTGACGTTGGCCTGGGCCACTTCGTCACTGCTTCTATCTTGGTCGGGTCCACAGAAATCCCATCTCCAGAGATAATATGTCCAAGAAATCCTACTTGGCTGAGCCAGAACTCGCATTTGCTGAACTTGGCGTACAATGCGTGTTCTCTTAGGGTCCGTAGTACCTTCGTCAAGTGTTCCTCATGCTCTTGGGGACTCTTCGAATAAACTAAGATATCATCGATGAACACTATGACAAACTGATCCAAAAACTCTCTAAACACTCTGTTCATCAAATCCATGAAAGCAGCTGGGGCGTTTGTCAAACCAAAAGGCATCACTGTGAACTCATAATGTCCATACCTCGTCCTAAAGGCAGTCTTAGGAATATCCTCCTTTCTGATCCTCAACTGATGGTAACCTGTCCTCAAGTCTATTTTGGAGAACACCGAGGCTCCTTGCAATTGATCGAACAAGTCATCGATCCTAGGGAGAGGGTACTTATTCTTCACTGTTACTTGGTTCAACTGCCGATAATCTATACATAGCCTTAAAGTTCCATCCTTCTTTTTCACAAATAGGACTGGCGCTCCCCATGGAGACGCACTAGGGCGGATGAAACCTTTGTCCAACAATTCCTGCATTTGAACCTTCAACTCCTTTAGTTCGGACAGGGACATTCGATACGGGGCCTTCGATATCGGTTCAGTCCCGGGTGCCAATTCAACAACGAACTCCACTTCGCGGTCGGGTGGTAAACCCGGCAATTCCTGAGGAAAGACTTCGGGGAAATTACACACCACTGGTATATCATCCAACTTAGGTTCCACCATGGTCGGGTCTACAATATTCACCAGATAGCCTTCGCACCCATCATCCAGCAATTTACTCACTTCTAACGAAGATATCCATGGGGTCAAGGTTCCTCCTCGGTTCCCCTGGAATTCAAAGCTAGGACGCCCATCAGGATTAAACCGGATCGTCCTATTACTACAATCCAATACAGCCTTCTGTCGGACTAACCAGTCCATCCCTATAATCACATCGAAATCGAACATGGCCAGCACTGCCAAGTCGATACTCTCATCCTTACCCCCAATATTTATCTCACAACTAGGGCATCCAAAGGAAACTAGCACCCTATCATTCATTGGCGTCGTCACACAAAGTGCAATCTCTAACATCACTGGTACTAAGCCAATCAACTTGACAAATTGCTCCGAAATGAATGAATGGGTTGCCCCTGAATCAAATAGTGCATAGGCAGCATGACCACATAAGGAAATCGTACCTGTGACCACGCCCGGCGCGTTCTCTGCTTCTCCACGCGCGACAGCATACACCCTTCCTTGAGCGGGCGGTCGTCTTTGATTTGCCGGTGGGGGATTCCCGGCCTGATTTCCTGCTCGGGGCTGATACTGCTGAGGTGCCCGTTGCTGTTCTTGGGGACGCGCCTGAGGACAGCTGCGAATCTGGTGCTCCGTACTCCCACACTTGAAGCATGCTCCAAACCTTCCTGGCGGGGCAGCTGGCTTCCCTATATTCCGTCTGACAGGGGGAACAAATCGCCGATTGCCTGTCATAGGCTTCTTCCCCAGGCGACGGTTATCCTTTCCCCGAACAAACCGCGATCCAGATGCGACCATCCTTTCTTGCTGATCCCGCTCAATTATCTGAGCTCTCCTGAACATCTCTCCATACTCCTTGATGTCGTGCGACAGAATCTGGCTTCGAAGATCCGGCTTCAGCCCATCCCGAAACCTTCGAGCCTTGTCCCTTGGATTCGCCACCATGGTCGGTGCGAACTTCGCCAGTCTTGCAAATTCAGCCTCATACTGGTCCACGGTCATCTGGCCTTGGCGCAACCTCATGAACTCCGTCAACTTCTTTTCCTGGGCATTCTCCGAGAAGTATTTCTCATAGAAGTTCTCTACAAATACAGTCCATGTTGGGGCCGTTCCTTCTGGGAACACTTCACCTTCCATGGCGCTCCACCAGTCGTTGGCACCATCCTGGAGTTGGTACACAGCCAATGTCACCTTCTCCTCATCATTGCATCCCAACACTTTAAAGGTCTTTTCCAGCTCTTCAACCCATCTTGGTGTAGCCTCGGGGTCACCACGACCATTGAACTTTGGCGGTTTCATCCTCAAGAATTGCTCTACCAACCGGGGCATCTGTCTAGCCCCAGCTGGGTGATCCTGCCCCTGCTGGGCATGATTTCCTCCATTCCCAGCGATCGCTGCAGCCTCGGCAGCCTGGGCATGGGCTGCGGCTCTCTCCTGCGCCTGTAACCCAAAGATATGTCCTATCTCGCGCAGGGTTTCCATGACCTCATCAAACCTAGGGTCCCTAGCCTCGCGGGTACCCTCACTAGACTGTCCTTGCGACTCCTTTCCTCTTCTCTTACTCATCCTGACGACTTGACCGCCCAACTACCTGCTATAATTCCATTAAGGAATTAAAGACTTAAACCAATCTATCCCAGTCTAAGTCCTAGGCAGGTCTCAACAATCAACCAAACAACCAGCATGCGGCTTAACAGGAACTAATCAACACATCACCCAAGGGTTCACATACTCACCTCAGGTCCTGCCGCACCTGCACATCATGGGTCATTATAATAATATATGCCAAGTCATCACACAATGTCAGGAGATACATGTAGCACACGCGGTCATCCTAACTGGCTACCCATGGTCTCATCGCTCCTTATCACTCCAGGCTTCGACCTAATCGAATCGAGCTGACCTTGCTCTGATACCAATTCAACGAGGGGGTTGTCACGCCCCGGTCTCCCCGGCACACAACAACCCGTTCGATGGTCGACATGGTGATACGACGTCCCAGGACGCGTCGTCCTCGACCCTTATCCCAATACATAACATAAGGCACATGCGGAAGCAGAAGCATAAAATCATTTAAAACACCCTGACATAAAAATTATGAGAACCAGGGAAGCAGCACAAATAGAACTGAGGCAACGTACACATCCATATCAAAGCTACTAGAAACATTCTTACATTGTTCCAAGAAAACGACCTTAGAAATAAAGTGCAATCGAAAGAGAGACAACAGCCAACGGTAGAGGGTCCTAAATCTCAAAAAGTGCCTACCCTCATAAACAGATAACCGAGCCTAGTCTAGGGTACCCAATCGGTAAAACGTCAAGATGTTTGGAACAACTTTCAAGAAGAAAGTTCTTGAAAATTCGGACCACAAAGTTCTCCCAAAAAATAACAAAATGAAGGGGTACAAAGGATCCAAAACTGGGTTTTCCAAAACAAAAGAAAACAATTCCGTTCCAATTGGAAAACCTCCAAACTTAACCCATAATCATGTCCCAGGGATTGAAATTGAGGATATCATAATTTACCTGCCGCTTCCCAGGTCCCAAAAATCGAGATGTGACAGGAGGAGAGGGGAAAAGAAGGGAAACGGTGAGGGGGACAGCAGCGGCGCACGGTGGCGGCCTTGGCGGAGCGGCGACGGCTCGGCGGAGGCGAGGCGGTGCTGGCCTCGGCAACGGCGGAGCTGGTCCTGGCCGGTCGTGGAACAGCAAGGGAGAGAGAGAAAAAGAGGGAGAGACAGTCGGCTGGTGGCGGTGAGGCGAGAGGGAGAGGGTGGCGTTCGGTGGCGGTGCTGGCTGGCGGTGGTTTCCGGCGGCTGAGGGCGGTGGCGTGAGGCTGTGAGGGAGAGAGGGGGATTTGCCGGAGAGGAGAGGGAGAGGAAGAGTGGCCGGGTGAGGGAGAGAGAGTGAGAGAGAGAGAGAGAGAGAGAGAAAGGGAGAGAATGGTGAGGTGAGAGGTGATGATGATCTTGCATGGGGGAGAGGAAGAGTTAGAGTGTGGTCTTGGTGCTAATCATGTCTTGCATGGGGAAGGGGGGTGTTGACAAGTGTCACACCCCCACCAGAATTCAAATTCGGAATTCTAATGGGTAGAAAGGGAAAGTCGACTCAAATTTCCGGTACCGGGTCGAATTGTCAATTTTTCGACCGCACAAGCCCTATACTTAAATGGCCCGCTTAATTTGACGTCGTTCTTATAAAAACTATCCCGAGATTCACGAAAAATCGTTCTCGATGTCCGGATTAAATTTCACGATCAAATCATCAAATTTCAACTTTCTAAATCTCTCACTAACGGGCGGCCGTTTAGGATTCAAACGTTTCAACCTCGGGTTATCCGAATCGCGGCGAGCTCGAGAGAGGAAATGAGAGGAATTATCACTAGTTCCGATGACACAATCGTCCGGTTCGGATGATCGGTTCACACTGGCCCAAAATACTTCCTCGTCATTATCCTAAGTCGGGTTTAACTCGCGACCGGGTCCTTAGTACACGTGCCTATTCCTAGTTGGCCATTCCCATCTGGTCAGTATCCCGTGAGTGATCAATTCCGGGCGAGACTTACGAAAATGAAATATCAAATAATACTCGTTTTATTCATTCCAGAGATCGAGTCGAATTTCGGGATGTTACACTTCGCCTTCCGAGCAAGCTGAGCCTTGTTCGATGAATTTTAAGCTCATTCGCCATCGCCGGTCCGATGCAATAATGCAATTAAATCTAAATGAACCTAAACTATATGCTATACAATTTAAATATTTTTCTTTAGGGGTTAAAATTTAATCCCTAATTTTCTATGCAAATTACACTAAATAGTCGGTAAAATTTAGGTGTCAACAACCGTCTCTGAGTTGAATTATCCTAAAGCCGAGAAGACTTGTGCTGCACTAGTATGGGTGCTCCATAGGCTATGACAGTATATATTGCATCACCAGACTTTGCTCGTGACTGAGAATAATCCCATCAAGTATTTTCTTGATCAACCAGCCTTAGTAGGGAAGCTAGCCAAGTGGCAAATTTTAATTTCGGAATTTGATGTCCAAATGATGCCACAAAAGTCGGTTAAAGGCTGTGTAATTGCTGATATGTTAGCCGAAAATCCTGGAATCTCGGATGATGATAGATATTCTCCAGAAGATCGCATTCTGGTAATAAAGGAAGTCACATGGACCATGTTCTTTGATGAAGCCGTGAACTTGACTGGTTCCAGTACCGGGACAGTTTTAATAGCTCAAGATGGGCAACATTATCCAGTAGTAGTAAAGTTGGTGTTCCCGTATACCAACAACATAACTGAGTATGAGGCGTGCATCCTCGGACTCCAAGCTGTAGTGGAAATGGGGATAACCAAGTTGAAAGTGTTTGGTGATCCCGCTCTGATTATTCTTCAAACTATAAGAGAATGGAAGACGAGGGACACCAAATTAGTGCCGTATCATGAATACCTTGAAGAAATCATAGAAGAATTCAAAGACATTTCCTTTGAATACTTGTCGAGATCCCATAATCAGTTTGCTGATACGCTAGTTACGTTATCATCCATGCTGCAAGTGACTGGTGGAATGGAGGCAGAACCCTTGAAGATCAAAGTCCTAACAAAACCAACTTACTGCATGGTTGTGACCGGAGAACCTGACAAAAAGCCATGGTATTACGATATCATGAGTTACATCCAGAGATAAGAATTTCCTGAGGGAAGCACTCCGGCCGACAGGAAGTACATAATGAAAATGGCTCCGAAATTCTTTATCAGTGATGAAAAGATGTACAAAAGATCCTATAATTCGGTCCTATTAAGGTGTGTAGAAGCAGTTGAAGCTACTAGAATCATGCAAGAAATACACGAGGATATATGTGGTCCATACATGAATGGCCACATGTTAGCTAAGAAGATCATGAGGTTGGGTTATTATTAGCTCAGTCTTGAAAGTGACTGTATCTAACATGTTCGAATATGTCATCGTTGTCAAGTTCACGGGGACAAGATAAATGTTCCTCCGACGGAATTACATCAGTTGTCCGAGCCATGGCCCTTTTCAATGTGGGGCATCGATGTAATTGGCCAAATTAATCCCAAGACATCGAATGGACACCGATTTATCTTAGTTACGATTGATTATTTCTCCAAGTGGATTGAGGCGGCATCTTATGCAAACGTCACTGCAAGGAATATTGTAAAATTCATCAGACGAGACATAGTCGCTCGTTATGGTGTCCCCGAAGCTCTTATCGCCAATAATGAGACAAATTTGAACAACAAGTTCATGGATCAGTTGTTCAATGAGTTCGAGATTCAGCATATGAATTCATCTCTCTATCGTCCACATATGAATGGAGCAGTTGAAGCCGCTAATAAGAACATCAAGAAGATTCTGGCCAAAACGGCTGAAAACTATCATGACTGGCATGAAAGATTGCTGTTCGCACTAATGGCATATCAGACTTCGATCCGAACCTCTGTTGGAGCAACCCATTTTTCCTTAGTATATGGCATGGAAGCAGTCCTGCCCATCAAAGTAGAGATCTCTTCCCTGCGAGTCTTATCTCAAGTAGAGTTGTCTGAGGCGGAATAGATGCAACAAAGGCACGAGTAGTTGAACCTAATTGATGAAAAGCGATTGAAAGCCATTTGCCATGGTTAAACCTATCAGCAGAGGATAGCTAGATTCTTCAATCGAAAAGTGCGTCCAAGACACTTCGAGGTAAATGATCTAGTCCTAAGGAAGGTGCTGCCAGTCTTTCTTATTCCTAGAGATAAATTTACCCCAAACTACATCGGTCCATATGTGGTTAAAAAGGTACTTCCCGGAGATACCCTAATTCTAGCAGAAATGGATGGTCATGAGTTCTCCACTCCTGTCAATTCTAATGCTGTGAAGATATATTATCCCAGATAAAATCTAACATTTTGCAGCAAAAGTTTTCAAGTGTTTGGTTTTGTACTTTGAATTGCAAACATTTCACTGATGAATAAATGGTTTCAATCAATTTCAAGTTAAGATGTTTGCATTAGTTTTAAATTCTGCTTGATTATTTTGTCGATATATATCATTGACTTTAAAGGGGAAATCTATTTGGACAATCTCATAACTCATGTAAAGTGAATTGAATGTGTTGAATGAGATACATCGGGATGATGGAAGGCAAGCCCTATCCTATACACAGTCCCATGTACTAATCCCCAGTGAGTTGAGTGGAAAAATTTCATGTCTGCAAGGTAAAGGGTTATCTCGCAAAAGGTACGGCAACCGAGATGACAAAAGACATTTCATTTCTCTACCTCAAATACTACAAGTTATCCATTGTTTTACCACTTTAAGCCTAAACATTTGGAGAAATCCTTTTAAATTATCCCTGTCGAGAACCACCCCACATTGGGGCAAACTGGAGGTAAGTCAGCATGATAAGGTGAAAATTGAGTAGAAATTTTCTTGCTCTCACTTGTATCAATCTTCGAGTGTTGCTTTTTCAGATGAATTCATACGAAAGTTCAAGTGCCTTAGGATGACGAAGAGCATTTCTTTCTCTATCCTATACACAGTTTATCCTTTGCTAAGCCCAATTGAGCCTGCAAATTTATTTGTTAAACCCAGTTGGTGATCATCCCTACACAGGGGCAAGGCAAAAGTCATCATTGTCTAAGCAGCATATCCGGAGCGTTGATAGAAGACAAAAATCCTTGAGAGTTCAAACGGCAGGTCATTCAGTCAGATATAGTTGGCCAGTGTTTACATTGTCAGCAACATGTCTCAGTCAAAAAAAAAAAAGAGAGAAGAAGGGGGAGATCTTTGAACAAATGTCAAGTTATGTCAAAATCCCCAATAGAGCAGTAGTTCTACAAGTCTCAAAAAGAAACAAGTGACGAATTCTCGAAGCCAATGAAACATTTACTGAGGAGATAATCTCTGGCGAAAAAGAAGACCGGTGATAATGCCAAAATGATCACCAACTTATTCTCCCCAATTATGCGCATTTTGAGCCTAATGATCTATTCATTTCTCAACCCATGAGCCTAGCCTACGTTACGTCATTTACAAAGTCTCTTCAGATTAGGGCACTTGAACTGACTATGATTTAGATGTTTATAAGCTTAGCTCAAAGAAGTACGAGCAAGTCCATTTCTATCTCATTTTGCAAGGTTCTTGACTTGTATACCCGGAGATGATTACGGAATATTTTCTTTCAATAGCCTCGACTCGAAGAGTCTCCTTTTGCTAAGCTATTGACCAAGCCTATGTTATAGTCCTAGCAAAGACCTCTCGGATTGGTAGGGTCATACCGCTTGCGAGAATACTTGGACCCTTGTCCACATGATGTTGGTGAGATAGAGAGGTTCTCATTAAATCAGCCTTTTTCAATGAAAGTGAGTGAAAGTCCTTTCAGACTGAAAGTCCCTCATTCGACATTTTCAGGATATCCACTTGTAAATCCGGATTGTCTTGTCATGGTTTTCCCCAGTAAAGTTTGGTAATACCAATTCGATAAAACCGTCATGCATGAAAATCAGTTGAAATCATAGTGCATGAGTACATGTGTTCGGGACTACTCATGAATACATATCACATGTTACCTAAAACCGTGTCTAGCAGGAGATACGCCTTCAAGAGTCGGAGATATCACTAGGTAAGTATATTTCTATCCCTTGGATGTCTATGACTATCCAAGTATCCCTAACATGTTCAAGCAATCGTCAGGCCCCATGTTTGATCATTTTGTTGTGATCTCTAGACGCCTTTGACGATATTTAGGTATCTATTGATCAAGCCTTTTCAGGTACCTCTGATGATATCCAGGTACTTTGTCAAGGAATCTCCGAGCATTTAGGCTAGCCCATTCTGTTTGCCAAATCGTTAAGTACCTGCGACGATATCTAGATATTTATCAATCAAATCCTTTCAAATATCTCAGACGATAACTAGATATTTTGTTAGGCACATTTTTCATACAATCTCAGAAGATTCCCCTGCGACACGCCTATGAGGAAGGTATAGGCGAACGGCCAAATCTTTATGAGTACCTATGATGAAGTTATAGGTATTTCGAAAAGATCGGAATATTCTCCTAATCTCATAAGATTCCCCCGTGACACGCCTATGAGGAAGGTATAGGCGCAGAGGCTAAATCTTTACGAGTACCTATGAGGTAGGTATAGGTGTAGCGGCCAAATCTTTACGAGTATCTATGAGGAAGGTATATGTATCTCGTAAAGGTCGGAACATTTTCCAATCTTTCCAGAGTTCCCCCGTGTCGTGCTTATGATGATAACTAGGTACAACGGCCAAATCTTTACAAGTACCTATGAGAAAGGTATAGGTATCTTGTAAACGTCAGAACATTTATACAAATTGGACAAACTTCCCCGTTAAATACCTATGACAATATCTAAGTGTGACGGCTAGACTTTAACGAGTACCTATGAGGAAGGTATAGGTATTTCGTTAAAGTCGGGAATGAACTCCATTTTGCTGAATCTTTTTCTCAGGCACCTCAGATGATAATCGGATGCCTCGAGCTTTCTTCGTGGTCTTGATTGAATTGCAGGACACCGAAGCCCCCAACAGTTTATCAGGCAATACTTTTGGGATTGAGCCTAAGCATTTGTCAAACAACCCCTAGAATCAGAGTCATACCTCGAATTACGAAACCACTCCTGTCAGGTAAGTAACTCCATGTATGTGTTTGTTATCGTCAGCATGCATCATGACATAATGCATTTCAGAAATGGGACTCATAATCTCGACAAAAATATCATTCATTGCATCTGCATGGTCAAATTTAGATATCATTTAGTCTTTAAATGCAACCACTGCGAACTCACATTCAAAGAGAGGCAGCTATTGACATCTAAATTTTGCCGACCATTTAGTCATAATTTACATAGAAAATCAGGGATTAAATTTTAACCCATAAAAAAAATATTAAAATGGCATAACATATAGTTTAGGTCTATTTAGGATAATTGCATTCCGCATCGGATCAGTATTGTTATGCGAGCTTAAATTCATCGAACGAGACTCGGCTCAATCGGAAGGCAAGGGCCGGAAATCACAAGTTAAATAAGCTCGGTTGTTTTAGTTTGAGCTTAATTTAGTTCATTAAGCTTAATTAATTGGAAACCCAAGTTAATTCAGCCTACTTGAATTAAATCAAAGCCTAAGCCCAAACCTAAATCCATCAGGACTAGCAAACCCATCTAATTGACCAAGATTAGCATTATAAGTATGTCCTTAGGTCAGATTTTTGGGACAGAGAATTTCATATTTGAAATTTTTAAAGGGTGAGAGTGAGGGAGAGAGAGACCGGCGACCACCCTCCGCACGCGCCACACGCCGCCACCCCTACCTCGCCCGATCGCTGTACCGCATGCCGATGCCACGCCTACTGGAGCCTAGTTGTGCCGCATGCCGCTTGCCTTGCCTGTCCCGTCGGACCGCCATACTGACGCTGTGCCCACCGGAGCTCAGCCGTGCCACACGTCACCCCTTCACCTGCTGCACGTCGAAGCCGCGTGACGCCACCTGCCACCGCGCCCTCTACCGCTACTGCCGCGCCTTCGGCCACTGCCCGTGCTGCCATCGCCCATGCTGTCTCCCGCCGTTCGCTGCTTCCACCACCACTGCCCCTCGCCGAAGACACCTCTGCACCTCACCGCCTAAACATCCCTGCCGTACACTGTTCCGCGCCGTCCACAGCCACTGACCAATGCCACTCTTGTTGCTCCACTGTCTCTGCTATTTCTCGAAGCTATCGTCGCCGTGCCAGAGGATCGCCGGCTGTCCTTGCTGCCACCGCCACCTGTTGCAGCATCGAGCCCTCTCGCCGGAGGCGCCTAGTCGCCGTCTACAGCTGCTGCTCGCCGTAGCTCCTCACCGACATTGCTGCCCCCACTGGAACAGCACCCATATATGTCGGATAGCCTTACCGTCGCGACGCCCTACTGTGCCGTGCCGCCTTGCCGCCTCGACGCTGCCATCACCGCTGCCGTCGTGGCTCGTCACTTGATTCGCAAACCCGATCCCGATCTGCATTTCAAATTTGAAAATTTTTCAAACTAGGTAAGATTATTATCCGAATGTTTTTCCGAAATATTTACTTTCCTAGTTTGAATGTTTGGAATATTTCGTGAATATTTGGTGGATTGCTAGATATATTAGGATAATGTTTGTGATATCTGCAATGGTTTTAAATATTCAAAATTAGGAATCGTTCCTAATTTAGCAACATATCTGGACGACTATCTGACCTTATCCTTAAGGTACGATACGCGGCGATACGGAAAATTATTATCCTATCCATAATCACTTGGATATGATAATGAATTTTATCTGCTTTCCAAATTTGAACAGTCAACTTTCCGTCAATATCTATAACCCTCTAGATATGACCGTTAGTTTGATTTCTTTGCCTAATCTGAATTTGAAACAAATCTGGCGGATTGCGTGGATTGGTTTTAATCATGGTGATTATCTATCTGTTTGATTTATTCCTTTTTTAAAAAAAGAAAATTCAAAAAATATCAGTTAGGCTTTACCAAAAAAAAAAATATCAGTTAGGATTTTAATTAGAATTTTGCATGTATAGAGAATCTTAAATATGTCCAAAAGAATAGAATAATTATTTGATTTAAATTGGGATTTAAGGTAACATATTTTCTAGTTTAAATTAGAAATTGTTTTAATCTTAGTGGATTATTTAGGATATTTAATAATTCAAATTTTGCCAAAAAAATCCCAAAAATAAGTCATTTTAGGATAGATTAAAGTAGAATAGATTGCATGTTAATTTAGGCATTATTTTTAATTCCGAATTTCATCATAAAATTACCAAAAAAAAATAAATCATTTGTCCGTCATTAGAATTAGGTCACGTCATGTGCAAGATTTTCCAGCCAATTAAGGCTAGTTCCCAAATTTACATTGATGATATCCTCTTATTCGGCCCTGATGAGAAATCTCACTGTAAATTATTAGCCCAGTTTGTTGATCTTGTTAAGTAGTATGGCATGATGCTTTCACAAAGGAAGATAGTAATAACTTAGAAAGAAATTGAGTTCCTTGGAATGCAACTCAAGGATGGTTCTTACTATCTAGGGAAGCATATTGCAAAAGAATTGTTGAAATTTCCTGATGAGAATCTTTCCCCAAAGCAAGTACAACAGTTCCTTGGTATTGTTCATTACTTAAGGGACTTTGTGCCAAAGATTTCAATACTCACGCATCCACTTCAAAAGATGCTCAAGAAAGACCCTCCTTCTTGGAAGAAATCCCAGACTACTGCAATCAAAACTCTCAAATAGCAACTTCAAGATTTGCCACCATTGCAAATCCCTTCCGATGGCCAAAGGATCCTCTAGATAGATGCTAGTAACAAATATTGGGTAGCTATTCTTCTAGAAGAAGTTGAAGGCAAGAGGCGCATTTGTAGAAATTAAAAGTGGAAGGTTCACAGATGCCGGAATGCATTATCACTCTACTTTTAAGGAAATCTTAGCCGTTAAGTATGGAATCAAGAAATTTGAATTCCATTTTATTGGTTATCATTTTCTTGTTG
The DNA here is from genome assembly GCA_031216185.1 of Syzygium aqueum. Taxonomy (NCBI): domain Eukaryota; kingdom Viridiplantae; phylum Streptophyta; class Magnoliopsida; order Myrtales; family Myrtaceae; genus Syzygium; species Syzygium aqueum. The sequence continues at coordinate 21,533,317 of CM062238.1, forward strand.
AAATGGATATGTCATCTTTCAACCTAACGATGAAGTTCAAGCAAAAGCAATATCCTCATCCGCAACTTCTTCAGTGGGTAGAATGGTTTTCAAAATACTCTTTTAAGTCTAAGCATATTAAAGGAGATAAGAATGTTCTCTCAGATCTCCTTTCCGTGCCCAAAGAAGATTGTTCATTATTTATGTATGTTTCCAGAAGCCCGATCGGTAGATACACAAGACATGAGACCCGTATTCCCTAGCAGAATGTATCCTCTTGAAGTTTCAGATTTGATCAAATCCAACACTTTTTTTGATAATCTCAAAGATCTGATGTGGGAATATCAGTACAAGATCCTCAGAAAATATGGTGGGCTGATTCTTCAATCAAGTGGCTTGCATTCAGATTATCCATTTATTCATCATTTGTGTTTCTCCCCATAAGATGAATTTCCGAAAGAACTGAAATGATTTTATTGGTATGCATTTAATTGTCATTCATTTGCCATTCAATTTCCAACATCAAAGATGCCAAGTGGTATCAGCCAAGCAATCCGAGAAATTGGTCATGGTGGAAAGTACTATCATTTTGCGGAAATGCATTGTTGGTTTAAACCCTTGGCAACATGAAAATGTTGCTCGAAGAAGTGTGAGCAAGATTGTTCTATCTTATTTTTGCAGCACTCCTGACTTGTAAGCACGGAGCAGCTGGTGATATCAATTCTTTCAAATAGCCTAGACTCAAAGAGTCCCTTTTGTTAAGCCATTGACCAAGCTCACGTTATAAGTCCTTATAAAGACTTCTTAGATTGGCCAAGCCATATTGATTTTGAGAATATCCGAACCCTTGTCAAGCATGATGAAGTAAGTTTAAGTGATTCTTATACCTGCATCAAAGGTCGGGTCAAAAGCCTTTCATTGAGAGTGAGTGGAAAGTCCTTCTGATTAAAGGTCTCTCATTTAATGTGACCAAATTGTCAAAAGGACGAAATGGTTGTTCCTATTGATAAATTCCCCAATAAATCTTAATAATGCTAATGTGATCCAATTGTCAAAAGAACGAAATGGTTGTTCTTATTGATAAATTCCCTCAGTAAAACTTGGTAATGCAAGGAGATTCATGAATGATGTTTTCGTTGCCCTTGCGCATATGTTATTTTAACCTTTTCTCAGGTAAAAACAGGTGCAATGCAATTGGCTCTGCCATTTTTATAACATAAGAAGAATTCAGATACGTCTGCTAATCATTCTTCGTTGTTTCTTTTTTTCGAGACATAGCTTCTTATTTGGTGTTGCCAAATGGAGTACGCGGCACACCCCATCTTCTGTTCGCCTAGCAGGATAGGCGGCATAGCTTCTCATTTGGTGTTGTCAAGTAGAGTATGCGGCACACCCCATTTCATGTTCGCCAAGTGGAGTACGCAGCGGCATGGTTTCTCATTTGGTATTGCTAAGTGGAGTACGAAGTATATCCCATTTCATAATGTTGCTAAGTGGAGTACGAAGTACATCCCATTTCATGTTCGCCAAGTGGAGTACGTAACGGCATAATTTCCCATTTTTATATTGCCAAGTGGAGTACGCGGCAGCATAATTTCTCTAAGTGTTGCTAAGTGGAGTATGAAGCACACCCCATCTCTTGGTGTTACCAAGTAGAGTACGCGGCACACCCCCTATTTATGTTCACCAAGTGGAGTACGCGACAGCATGGTTTCCTCTCTATTCATGTTCACCAAGTGGAGTACGCAGCGGCATGGTTTCCCATTTCATGTTCGCCAAATGGAGTACATAGCGGCATAGTTTCTCATTTGGTATTGCCAAGTGGAGTATGCGACACACCCCATTTTATGTTCGCTAAGTGGAGTACGCGGTGGCATGGTTTCTCATTTGGTGTTGCTAAGTGGAATACGAAGCACACCAATCAACACATCCCATTCTTTTTTCATATCATGCACTATTTCGCATCTGTAGAAAACTATAGGTAACAGATAGGCAATCCAGTATCTCGAAAACCTTACTTCCAGTTGACTAGAAGTTTGGAGATCAAGGGAATTGAAAGCATTATAAAGCATTCCGTCACTCGAACGCTTTTTGTGCGAACCGTATGTAAGGCTCTTTTACAGCTCCGCATGAAGTGAGAAGCCTTAGCATACGTTTCTTATTGTTTGCATATCATGCATCATTGCATTTAAAAAAAAAATCACTCATCATTTTGCATAGTTTAAATTTAGGTCTCAGTCTTTGAGCGAAACCTCTGTGAGCCTCCATTTAAAGAGGGGCAGCTATTGACACCTAAATTTTGGCGCATCATTTAGTGCTAATTACATAGAAAATTAAGGATTAAATTTTAACCCCTAAACAAAAATATTAAAATTGCATAGCATATAGTTTAGGTTCATTTAGATTAATTGCATTTCGCATCGGATCGGCGGTGGCAAGCGAGCCTAAAATTCGTCATGTAAATTAAGCTCGGGCATTGAACGAGACTCGGCTCACTCGGAAAGCAAGGGCCGAAAATCACAAGTTAAACGGGCTCGGTTGTTTTAATTTTAGCTTAAATTAGTCCATTATGCTTAATTAAATAGAAGCCCACATTAATTCAGCACACTTGAAATTAAATGATAATTAAAGCCTAAGCCCAAGCGTTTCCTTTTCCTTACCAAAAAAAAAATTCCTTACCAAAAAAAAAAAGCCTAAGCCCAAGCCTAAGCCCATTAAGACTAGAAAGCCCGACCAATTGACCTAATTTAGCATTATAAATATACGTTTAGGTTTCATAATTTAGGGGCTCTCATAATCTGCAAATCAAAATTTTTAGAGAGAAAAGAGAGAGAGGAGGAGACCAGCGCGCCACCGCTACGCCGCGCCACCGCTACGCCGCGCCACCACCCACTGTGCCTCCACCCGCCACGCCGGACCGTCGCTGCTCCTGACGCCGCTCCGCAACACCCGCTGCAATACACGAAGAAGAAGAGATATGATGAAGAAAACTAGCATGTATTGGGATGCTTGAAGACAAGAAAGGAACAGCAAGTCAACGAAGGACACACACGAAGACTACCTTTGTCTGTTTCCACTCTTTGACCGAGCAAAACTCGCAGACTTCGTTTGAATCGACCAGCTTCCGATTGGATTGGGATGGGATCATCACTAAGCTTGTCACAACTATCACTATTGCTGTGAATGTGAGTTTTTGGGTGAGCTCAAGGCCGAGGTCGCCCTCCTCCGTGTCACCAAGGTCATCAGTGGTGCGCCGAACAAGTTATCCAAGAGAATTTTCAGAGAGAGCGTCGCCGCCGCATCGCCACCGCCGTTCGCGCCTCTCCCTGCGCCGCCGCACATCGTCGCTCGGAGCCATGCCGCTGCTCCGCTCACACCGCGACTACCCCCCTGCACCGCCGCTACTCCCCGTCGCGTCGCAAGCCGCCGCCGTTCCCGACGCACCGCCGGTCACCACCGATCCGCAATCTCGATCCGCTGCAAATTCAAATTAGGAAAGAAATCTGGAAATCAGGTAATATTCTTATCCTGATTTGATTCGAATATTTAGTTGCCTAATTTATGCTTATTGATATCTAATTTTGCATATTTGGGTAATAAGTATTATTCCAATTATGATTTTATTTTATTTTATTGAAACCTTGGATATCTACTTGTTAAATTTGGATAGGATTTAGAATTTTCAAAATATTTTGAATATATCCAAGATATTTGAGATATCTAAATTTTTCAAGATGTGATCGATTAAGAAAAATTCCTAATCCACAATCGTACACGTGGAAATAAATCTATCTATCAGGCTTTAGATAGAATTATTTCCATAGCGGGTATTTCAAATTTTAGGATCGATCTATCAAGTTTCAGATCAAAACTTAATTCAAAAGATTTAGAGATTTTATTTTTTTTACTTGATTTTAATTTCGAATTTTCATTAAAAAAATACCAAAAAGATTGCTCTAGAATAGATTAATTTCTTTAGTTTAAAATTGCATGTTTAGATAATTGGCATTTTTTAATTCGAATTTCATTTTTAAAAAAATACAAAAAATAATATACCCGTCATTAGAAATAGGTCACGTCGTCGCATGACATATAGTTTGCATGTTAAGTTGCATTAATCGCATGTCAATTGTTACACGTCATTACATATAGGTTAGCTTGCATTTAAATAAAAGAAAATCAAAAAGAAATTTCTGCATCTTTGAACTTTAAGTCAGAATTTATCAAAATTGTCAAATTGAGTGTTTTTCTTGAAATTGGTAACGAAAGGGCGTTAAGGAATTTAGCGTAATCAAGTCCCGAATTTATGATTTCTGGTTCGTAGGAATAAAATAGTACTCCCGCTATTTTATTTAGGTTTCTAATCAACCTACCCTAAATGATTAGTGGCGACTCCTATTGAAAATATTTGCATGTTCACAATTGGACCTAAGTTGCGATTTGGTAGAGTTTGGGAGAACTCAAGCTAGGTTAGTTAATTTAATTGATCTAGTAATCCATTAGCCTAATAACGAAAACCCCGATTTTCTTTAGGTCGCGACACTTGTACACCTTGTGTATGTTCCAAATTGTTAAAAGCGAGGACGAATCCAATCAGCACAATAATATAGACAACTCTAAATCAAACAGAGGTCCGCAACCTATAAATACACTAATCACTAATGGTGGCGATAAATCTAATCCCAAAATTCAATTTGAATATTAGCCAGCATGCATTATCCTACAAAATGTAATCTCATAATAACCCACGATTTTGTCACATCAGCGTGAATCCTCGTAATCATAACAACCCGCGATCTTAATTCACATGAAATTTTATCATGCTGGTTAGCAATTCAAAGTCAGCATGGATTTCGAAAGCAGTGCATATGTTAAAACATCATGCATTTACACATTTATTCATGCATATGGCCTAATTTTGCCATCAGTGTATCTAAACATTCAAAATGCTATTTTGTGCATTAATTTTGATTAGTTTCAATATTCAAACCTAGATATAAATAAAATAATAATGAAACGACTCCGAAACACTAAAAAAAACTCAAACTGCACAGATTTCACTGTTCGTACAGAATGGTTTTTGGCTCAAAAACCTATGTAGATGACTCCGAAATGCCAAAAAACGACATACGTCATAGCCAAAGGCTGTGGTTTTTTATCAGCAGGCTATTTTCACTTTACTGACCAAATTTCAACTCATTTCGATCAAATTTCAACCCAAATCTGACCAAATTTCAGCTTATATATTCTGACCAAATTTCAACCCAATTTGTCCAACAGAAGCAAAAGTAGCATACCCAGCATAATTCGTCCAACAAAGCAAAAGCAGAAGTAGAAGCAGAAGCAAACGTCCACATAATGCTGCTAACATCCACATAATCATCATCCGAACATTCTTCACCCTTTGTCCACAGTGCTCACCCGAGACCAAAAGTGCAAAAAATTTAGAGAACGTACCTTCAGATGATGATCCTCGTGGTTGTGCTGAGTCCTTGTGCTTGTGCTAGCTCGTTGCGATTGGGTCCGGAGGAAGTGGTTGCATTGGGTCTGGGTCCTCGCGCGCCGAGTCCTTGCGCTTCCCAGTGTCCGCCGCTGAATGGTTCCTCTGTCCAAGAAGAAATCATGCCGAAGAATGCCGAATCCGAAGGTCGCCAAATCCAAAGCTCGCTAAGAATTGATCAATCAAGAGAGACAGACAGAGACAGAGAAGAGGGAGAAGAGGAAGACAAAACCCTAACTTTTGCCTTAACTTGTGATCGAGACAGAGAAGCTTATGATAGAAAAGCCTAATACCTGCAAATGAAGACAACGCCGTTTTGCTAATTTCTGCCGAAATTGGCCACAGATTAAAATTCGTGGCTAATATCGTGCCAAATTAGCCGTGAATTTAACTTCCTGGCTAATTCCGTCGCAAATTAGCCACGAATTTTAATCCGTAGCTAATTTGCCACGGTATTAGTCACAAATTTTAATTTTGTTGCGGCAAATTTGAATCTAACTACAAAATTATAGCGGTAAACCCTAATATTTTTTCCGTGGCAAATTAGCAACGAATTTTAATCTTTCAGGCACCTTGTCTGACTAAATTATTTATCCGTGACTAAATATGTGGCAAATTAACCACGGATTTAGCCACGAATCTCGAGTCTCCTCCCACACGACTAATTTGTTTTAATCCATGGCTAATTTGCCATAGAAATGAACTCTCTCGCCGCACGCTTGAATTTTTTTTTTCCGTGGCTAATTTGCCATGGATTTAGCCACGAATTTCAATTCTCCTCTCCTACACACATGACTAATTTATTATTTTTTTAAAATTTGTGGCTAAATCCATGGCCAATTTGCCATGGATTTTGCCACGAATTTCAATTCTCCTCTCCTGCACACATGACTATTTTTTTTTAATTCATGGCTAAATCCGTGGCTAATTTACCACGAATTTCAATTCTTCTCTCCCACACACACACGACTAATTTATTTTTTTTAATTCGTGGCTAAATCCATGGCTAATTTGTCATGGATTTAGCCACAAATTTCAATTCTCACACGATTAATTTATTTTTTTTAAAATTCGCGACTAAATTCGTGGCTGATTTGCCACGGATTTAGCCACGATTTTCAATTCTCCTCTCCCACACACATGACTAATTTATTTTTTTTAAATCCGTGGCTAATTTGCCACGGATTTAACCACGATTTTCAATTCTCCTCTCCCACACATGACTAATTTATTTATTTTTAAATCCATGGCTAATTTGCCACGGATTTAGCCACAATTTTCAATTCTCCTCTCCCACACGCATGACTAATTTATTTATTTTTAAATCCGTGGCTAATTTGCTACGGATTTAGCCACGATTTTCAATTCTCCTCTCCCACACACATGACTAATTTATTTTTTTAAAAATTCGTGACTAAATCCGTGGCTAATTTGCCACTGCTTTAGTCACGAATTTCAATTTTCCCCTCCCACACACATACGACTAATTTTTTTTTAATTCATGGCCAAATAGCCACGAATTTCAATTCTCCTCTCCCACAAACACACGGCTAATTTATTCTTTTTTTAAAATTCATGGCTGAAGCCGTGTCTAATTTGCCACAAATTTAGCCACAAATTTCAATTCTCCCCTCCCACACACAAGACTAATTTTTTTTTTAAAATTCATGGCTAAATCCGTGGCTAATTTTTCATGGATTAAGCCACGAATTTCAATTCTTACCCGACTAATTTTTTTTTTAATTTGTGGCTAAATCTGTGGCTAATTTGCCATGGATTTAGCCACAAATTTCAATTCTCCTCTTCCACACACACATGACTAATTTATTTTTTTTAATTCGTGGCTAATTTGTCGTGGATTTAGCCACAAATTTCAATTCTCATACGACTAATTTATTTTTTTTAAAATTCGTTGCTAAATCCGTGGCTAATTTGCTACGGATTTAGCCATAATTTTCAATTCTCGTCTCCCACACACACATGACTAATTTATTTTTTTTAATTCGTGGCTAATTTGTCGTGGATTTAGCCACAAATTTCAATTCTCATACGACTAATTTATTTTTTTTTAAATTCGTTGCTAAATCCGTGGCTAATTTGCTACGGATTTAGCCATAATTTTCAATTCTCCTCTCCTACACACATGACTAATTTAATTTTTTTTAATTCATGGCTAAATCCGTGGCTAATTTGCCACGACTTTAGTCACGAATTTCAATTCTCCTCTCCCACACACACGACTAATTTATTTTTTTTTAATTCATGGCTAAATCCGTGGCAAATTTGCCACGGATTTAGCCACGAATTTCAATTCTCTTCTCCCACACACACACAACTAATTTTTTTTTTAAAATTCGTAGCTGAAGCTGTGGCTAATTTGCCATAGATTTAGCCATGACTTTCAATTCTCCTCTCCAACACACACGACTATTTTTTTTTAATTCGTGGGTAATTTGCCATAGATTTAGCCACGAATTTCAATTCTCCTCTCCCACACACACGCGACTAATTTATTTTTTCTTAATTTGTGGCTAAATCAGTGGTAAATTAGCCACGAATTTTAATTCTCACACGACTAATTTATTTTTTTTAAATTCGTGGCTAATTTGTCATGGATTTAGAGACGAATTTCAATTCTCCTCTCCCACACACACGACTAATTTATTTATTTTAATCCGTGGCTAATTTGCCACGGATTTAGCCACGAAAAAATAATTACTAGGGTAAGGTGCCGAAAGACTTAAATTCATGGCTAAATCCGTGGCTAATTAGCCACAAATTCAAATCCGGTACTAATTTGCGACGGAATAGCGACGGCAACAATCTTTCATATTAACAATTCATCAAATAAAAAATTTTCGGACGAAATTAGCGATGACCTTTTAACAATTCAAAAAATAAAAATGTCGCAAATGTCGTCGCTTATTTTGTCGCTTAGTGACGATCCCAATCCAATGGAAAAAAGAATATCACAAATGTCATCGCACGAATAGTGTTTCACTTGTCGCAATTTAGTGACGAATTTCCCGACAATAACGTTTCAGTAACAATAATAATAATAATAAAAAACAACAACAACAATAATAATAATAATAATCAACAACAACAACAACAATAATAATAACAACAACAACAACAACAACAACAAGAATACTAATAATTACGACAACAACAATAATAATAAATATGACAACAACAATAAACTCATGTCGTAATAATAATAATAATAATAATAATAATAATAATAATTACGACATAATTAGTAAAAAGTCTCAAAAATCTTCATCTTCATCTTCATCTTCATCTCAATCGTCATCTTCTTCATGAGCATCATCATCATCATTTTCATCCTCTGTCTCAAAATCAGATTCTACACCACCTTCTAAATTTGATTCGCGAATTTCAATTAGATCTACATCTATCATTGCTCCACATAGATCTCGTAAAGTTGGAATGTTATATTCCTCAGTTTCAACCGTGTTACAAACTTCCTCTTGTTGATATGCTATGTCCTTCCGTTGTTCCTCAATTTTTCTTCGTGCTTTGGTTTTACATATAGCCCCCCAATCAACTTTGTCACGTTCAAACTAGGATATGATGCATAATATACTTGAATTGCTTGTTATGCCAACGCAAATGGTTCATATTTCATATACCTTTTTCTTGTGATTTATTTCAACCAAATTAAACTTCGTATGCATCGTCATTCCTTTGACAGGGTTGAACCACATGCACTTAAATAACACAACCCACATTAATGGTTCAGGGTACTCTATCTCTATGATGTCATCCAACAAGCCATAAAAATCATCTTTTGAATTGTCACCATTGGATGACCGAACACACACACCACTATTCATTGTGGCTTTTCCTATTCCATATTCTTGAGTGTGAAAATTATATCCGTTTTATGAAATATGCTGGCCAAATTCGTACTTTTAACTTTGGACCCCATGACAGATGATATAATAATCATTACTCTTTAACTTGATCATGATTACTGTGAACATAAGGTCACACACACGAAGTCAATAATATATATTTTAATAAATGATGTATAAAATATTAATAACTTAGTTTTGGTCCATAGGCAAATTACATATATTTTGAACTATGCTGCAAATTGTTTATCACACAAACGGTCAAACTTATTTGGTGGTAGTCCATACATTGAAGTTTGAAAAATCCTATTAACAATTTGCATTTATATATTAGTAAATATTTGACATGCAATACATATATTTGCAAATATATACTTACTCGAAGTATGGCTCTACTTCTGGAGAGTTCAGTAAAATATATGTATGGGTTGTCTGTCATTCTTCGCCTATTAAGCAATAAAACTTACACACACCGCTTAGTCGATCGAGATAATTGAAAATAGAGAATGATTTGCAATTGGGATCAATGGGATCTTCATCATTTCTTCCTGCTCTCCACCTCTTACACTGTATATGTGGCTCAAAGTAGTATGATGTAAATGTTATCACTTCTTTCACAATATATGCATTACAAATTGAAACTTCAACATATGTCTTATTTTTCACTTTTTTTTCTTCAAATGATATAAGAACCTAGTTGTAATAAAAAGAAGTTTATCAGAACATAATATATAATAAAGTATTTTGACATTTATTTTAAAAAAATATTTACCTCTCGAATGGATACATCCATCGAAATTGGATGGGACCTGTAACTTTGGCATCATAAAGCAAGTGAATTAAGACTGCTCCATTGAATCAAAAAATGATGGATGAAATATCATTTCTAAGTTGCAAAGAATAATTGGAATGTTTCTCTCTAGTTTCTCCATGTGTGATGTTTTTAATACTGTTGAGTAAATATCATGAAGGAAATTACTTAACTCTGTAATGGCGCCCCATACAAAATTTGGTATAAGTTCCTTGAAAGCTATTGGAATTAGTCTTTCCATAAATATGTGACAATCATGACTCTTTAATCCTGTCAACTTGTATTCGTTCAAATCAACACATCTCCCGATGTTCAAAGCATATCCATCAGGAAACCGCACAGATTTCAACCATTGACAAACAACTCGTCTCTACTCCTTATCCAATGTATAAACTGCTTTTGATTTTGGTCCCCTGCTGCTTATATCCATATCTAGTGTTGGCCGATCATAAATATCTCTCACATCTTTTCTTGCATTCAAGTTGTCTTTTGTTTTTCCAGTGACATCCATCACAGTATTTATGACATTATCGAAAATATTCTTTTTAATGTGCATGACGTCAAGATTATGATGAATAAGATGGGCCTTCTAATATGGTAGATCCTAAAATATACTGTGTTTAGTCCACTTATGTGTACTTCCATACGTAATAATTGTGCCGTGAGAGATTTCAACAATAGTTGGAAAGTCCTACACTCGCTCTCAAATTTGATCACCAGTCAACATCAATGGTGGAGGTACTCTTTCAATCCTATTCTTGATGAACTCTTTTTTATTCCTTCCGAATGTATGATTCGTCGGTAAAAATTATCTGTAACCGTCAAAATAGCTGAGCTTCTTACCATGTCTTAATCTAAATGATTTTGATCTCTCCAAACATATCGAACATCCTAAGATCCTAGCTGTACTCCATCTAGATAACATTCCATAAGCTGGAAAATCATTTATCGTCCAAAGAAAAGCAGCCTTCATTACAAATATTTGATTAGTAGAAACATCATACGTAACGACACCTTCATCCCATAGCCGTTGTAACTCTTCAATCAATAGTTGCATATAAACATCTATCAATTTTTTTGAATTTTGCGGGCCAATCACAATCAATGCCAAAAACATATAAGGTGTCTTCATGCACATACCGGGTGAAAGATTGTACGAAGTTAAGATAACTGACCAACATGAATAACTTTTTCCTGATTTCCCAAATTGGGCAAATCCATCAGCACAGAGACCTAACCTGGTATTTCGAGGCTCTATCGCAAACTCAAGGTATGTTCTATCAAAATGTTTCCATGTCTCTGCATCTGAAGGATGACACATTAGACTTTCTTCTATTTCATGATTTGCATGTCAAGTCATGTGTTCAGCAGTGGCTTGAGACACATAAAGCCTTTGCAATCTAGGGATTAATGGCAGATAAAACATTTGCTTATATGGTCTACGCTTTTGATTACGACCTTGCCTCCTGTTAATCTTGTTCTTAGGTTGGCTACAGAATTTGCAAGATTCTGCATTTTCATCATCTCTCTAATATAACATATAAGCCCTACTATATACATCAATCATTTTAACTGGAAGACCTAAATTATCCACTAACTTTTTCATATCGTGAAAATCACTTGGCATGATGTTATCACGAGGCATTGTTTCCCGCATTACTTCAACAAAAGAGTTGAAGCAATTCTCAAACACATTATGCTCTACCTTAATATTTAACAATCTTGCTGTAACTGATAACTGAGTGTGGCTATTACAACCTACCCATAAAGGTTCATCCGCTGCTTTCAATACTTCTCAGAACTGATTAGATGAAAAAGTTTCATTACACACATTCTCATCAAAACCTATTACTCATATATGTTCCAATTGTTTAAGTGTAGGAGTAAAACTAGTACTTGCATGGTTCGAATCTGCAATAAAATTCTGACCAGCTGCATCAATCACTATCCTCTAGTATGGGTTCAATTGGTCATAATAGCTACATTCTTTCCTAACTGAAAATTGGTCACTTCTTCGATATCCTTCATCAGATATAAATAGTTCACCATGGCAAGTCCAATTATAATAGTTCGGAGTAAACCCAAATCTACAAAGATATTCTCTAACTTTATCACACACATGAAATTTACCATTATTGCACTTGTTATACGGACACCGTATCTTATTTCCATCCATTAACTCATATTTACGATTAGCAAAGTCCAAAAATAGTTCCAACCCAATATGAAACTCATCGATCAATCCTCAGTATCCAGGTAAGTTCTTATTATACATCCAAGCCCTGTCTCTTTACATTGTGTCTATATAAAAATAAAAAAATCTCGTACAATATTAAAAATATCATATCTACTGTTTAATATTCTTAATTAAAACCATAAAATTCTAAAAATTAAAATTTTCTTTTTGATGAAACAATTACTTTGAAATTGAAAAAAATGAAAGAATTTTCACATCAAGAAGACTTACCCAAGTATTTGACCAAAATCTTTGTAGTAGAAAGTGCTTAATTTGATGAGAATTGCAACGTTCACTTCATCTGCGAGACTTTCAAATGGACATGTACTTAAAAAAATGACTTCAGATTTTTTTTAAAATAATATTTTTTCCAAATTTTTTTTCATTATATTTTTCGTCGGTCGCTTGTTTGACGACCGACGACCGGCTGAGGTCGACGAGTTGGACCTCGCCGGCCATAGCGAGGGGCTATAGGCGAGATCCAATGCCCTCGCCATGGCCATAGGCGAGATCACCTCGTTGCCCATGGACGAGGCCGCTAGACCTCGTCGTCTAGATCTGGGTGGTGAGGTCAAGCGACGGCCTTGCCATGCCCGCCGTTGGATGTCACACCGAGTTCGAGCGGCAGCCGTGGCCGCTTGGCCTTGCCTAGATCTGGGCAAGGTCTAGCAGCCTCACCCATGGCCGCCGCTCGATCTCGCCGCACAGCTTTGTGGTGAGATCGAGCGGCGGCTACAAGCGAGGCCGTTGGACCTCGCCCATATCTGGGCGAGGACGAGCAGCCATGGTCGCAGCTCGACCTCACCACGATGGCAAGATCCAACGGCGGCGGCCATTATTGACACCTAATTTTTAGCTCTTTTTTTTCATATTTTCAAAATTTTCAAATTTAGGCCTAGGAATCTTGGCTAAGTCTAGAAACCTATTTTTAAACAAAAAAATTAATTTTTTAGCATTTTTCTACATTTTTCCTTAATTTCTTTAGTCAAAATAAGTAAGAAAATCAAGAAAAATAGTAAATGGAATCATAAAATTCCATAAAAATAGCATTCATCTTATTTTAAATCCAATTTGATGAATACATCATCAATTTTGAAAAATCTCAATCAGATATATGTTTTTTTTTCCAAAATTTGGCAAAATTAAACCCAAATTAAACAAAAAAATGCAATTAAATTTTTTCTAGTCATTTTTAAATCATAGTATCTTCACAACAATTGATTCTGGGACCTTGAATTGCATAATGGTCGGTCTAATTGCATAATTTGACGTAAAAATAAAAAATTCCTAAAATTTGATTGAAAATTAAGAATTTTGAACCCAAATTGGGAATCGTGCACAATATGAAATTGTCGAAATATGAGACCATCATTTCTAGGGTTAATCAGGGGTAGGTAATTGAATTTTGGCATCAATTTTGCCTAATTAGGTCATTAGGACATCAAATTAAACAAAACCCTATTAACCAAAATGTAAAAATGAGAAAATCTGGGACACAATTATAATAAAAATTGGGGCAAATTATATATTTGAGTTCGGAATATGATGGGGAATTCAATTTTGGGGTTAAATTTAGAAAATTGAGTCAAAATTGGGTTGAATTCGAGAATTTGAACCAACCCGGGTTTACCGAGTCGGTCGGGTCAACCCGACCCGACCCGGGTAGATCATCTTCTTCACCCAATTTAGCCAACACGTGCACAAAACCCAGAAAACTATTCCAAACCTGAGACTTCACCGATCATTTCTAGCCAATTTCGGCACGTTTTAATCGATTATGCCAGCTGGAAAATGTCTAGCTGGCACCAGTTAATTTGATCCCAACCGAACGGTAATCGGTTTTTGTAACATCCCGAAATTCGACTCGATCTCTGGGATGAATAAAACGAGTATTATTCGATATTTCATGTTCGCAAGTCTCACCCGGAGCTGATCACTCTCGGGATACTGACCAAATGAGAATGGCCAACCAGGAATAGGTACGTGGACCACGGACCCGAGTCGCGAGTTAAGCTTGATTTAGAAGAATGACGAGGGACTATTTTGGGCCGATGTGAACCGATCCTCCGAACCGGACGGTCGTGTTATCGGAACTAGTGATAATTCCTCCCGTCCTCTCGACGATCGAGCTCGCTACGACTCGGACAAACCAAGGTCGATACGCGTAAATTCTAAACGGCCCCTCGTTAGTGAGAGATTTAGAAATGTGAAATCTGACAATTCGATCGTGAAATTTAATCCGGACATCGGGAGCGATGTTTCGCGAGTCTCGGGATAGTTTTTATGAAGACGACGTCAAATTAAGCTGGCCATATGTATAAAGGGCATGTACAGTCGAAAAATTAGCGTTTCGACCCGGTACCGGAACTTGATGTCATATTTACCCTTTTGCCCCTAGGAGTTCCGAATTTTTGAAATCCTTGAGGGGTGTGACACTTGTCAACACCCCCCTTCCCCATGCATGCAATGATTTGCACCAAATCCACACACCACCCTTTTGTCTCCCCCATGCAAATGATTTCCCTCTCACCTCACATCACCTTCTCTCTCTTTCCCTATTCTCTCTCTCACTCTCCCTCACCCTCTCCTCTCCGGCGGTCTTTCTCTCCCCCTCAGCCTCACGCCGCCGTCCACAGCTCGCCGGAACCACCACCGGCCAGTACCACCGCCGTGAGCTTCCCCTCTCGCCTCACCGCCAGCCGGCCGACCATCCTCTCCATTCCTCCTCTCTTTTCCCCTCTCCTCCGGTTGCATGCAGGCTGGTGGGACGCCGGTCAGCCCAGGGCAGTAGGCTCGCCGTCGCCGGACCGCCGCTGCTGTCCCTCTCACGCCGTCCCGTTGCATGCACGGTTGAGCGCCGGACCTCCTCCGCCTCCGCCGTCTCTTTCCCTTCGTCTCTCTCTCATTTCCTCTCGCTGTTCCCGAGCGGCCAAGATCAGCACCGCTGTTGCCGGGGGCCAGCACCACCGCGTCGCCGCCGGGCTCGCCGCTACACCGCCAGCCCGCCGTGCGCCGCTGCTCCCTCCGTCCGACCTCTCCTCTCCGGCTGCATGCAGAAGGATTTGGCGCCGGTCAGCCAAGGAGAAGCCAGCTGACCGTTCACCTCCCGCAGCCGTGCGCCGCCGTGCACCGCCGTGGGCCGTGACCGCCGTCTTCCCCCTCTCTCGGTTGCATGCAGCAGGGTGGACCGCCGGACCAGCTCGCCGCCGTTCCCTCTCCTCTCCGCCGCGGCTGCATGCACGGTTGAGCCCCCCGGAGCCATTCGCCGCTGCACGCCGCCGTCCGCCGCCGCTGTGGTGGCCGTCCACTGCCCTTTCCCTCGCCGTCCCTCTCTGTTTTCCTCCGCCACTCACTGTTCTGTTCTGTCCTTCGCCGGAGCAGACCGTCGGTCGCCGCCGCACGCCGCCGCCGGACCGTCTGCTGCTCGCCGTCACCACCACTCAGCCGAGCCGTCCTCTCCCCCGCCATTCGCTGTTCTGTGTTTCCCTTCGCCGGAACAGTCCGCCGCCGCCGCTCACCGCCGAGACCGCCGTCCGCCGTGCACCGCCGTGAGCAGCAGCTTCCCGTGCTGCTCGGTCGTCCGTCCAGCCACCCTCACCGTGAACAGAAGCTCAGCTGACCGTGAGCCGCCGCCCGAGGCTGCTGTGGTCAGCCGGCCGCCGCTCGCCGGACCGCCGCCCTTGGGATTTGTGCCGCCGGTTCCACCGTTCACCGGTGATCGGCCGCCATTCCCCGTCGTCGAGCTTGGATCGAGGTGGGTGGAAACCTCTAAACCCCGATTAGGACAATTATGCGTCTTTAGATGGGCTTAGGGTGTCGGTTAATCGGTTAGTGTCGATTAGGGTTCGTGTAAATTTAGATGTTAATGGTAGGTGTCGGGAAATGGTTAGTAAGTGACGAAGCATGTTTAGAAGAGAAATTAGAGCTCGGGATGATTGAATTAAGTTGCTGTCCACATTGAATTTATCGGCTAATTGCATGGTAGATCGAGGTTCGAATGGACTTGAGTGCCGGGATTGCCGGGATGATTGAGTTATGTGTCGGTTTGCCGACTGTGGTGTAATGGAGTCTACCATGCCGTATGTTCGTATGGCCGACATTTGTGGAATGTGACTTGTGATTTGCCAATGTACATAATGATGCCCGAATACGTCATAGGTGCTAATCTCGCATGTGATGTCCCATGGTGTTGATTGGGCCAATTGAGCATATGACGTGATTATTGAACATGGAAGTGTGACATTGAATTGTGCGGGACATTATGTCATAATACATTGCACCAACATTCGTGTGCGGAACTGCATGGCTACACATTATGCATGCCGAGTATGAGGCTTGTGGAAATTGTGCGAGAATACGTGTATGCCATGGATTGTGATCACCTAATCATGCCCTGATGCGTTTACGCGGGGTTCAGATAAAACGAGATGTGTGAACGTGTGATCACCTTCGCCCTGATGCGGAATACGCGGGGTGTGCCGTCCTCATGCACTTTGGAGCAGGACGATGCCCGGTACGTCCGGAAAACAACCATCCTGATGCGTTTACGCGGGCTCTGGTTTGTAAAGGAGATCGGTGTTGCGCCTGATGCGTAAGGACGCGGGCTAGAGACACTGGGCCTGGGGCGTCTTTACGCTGGCCACGGAGTGTTGTGATTGGTCTTCGGACCGGATTTTCGGATCGGACCTTCGGGTCGGGCCTTCGGGTCGAGATAATTGAAATAAACGGATAACGTGTGATGCATAGTGTTAAATTATGTGATGGAATTCGCTGGGCATGGTATAGGACGTGTCTAAGTAGATTTCATTCTATAATCTGAACACGAATGGTAGTTGTGCCGAGATGCCATAGGAGTTTGGATTGTGGGCATGGCAAGTTAGTGGCATTTGCATGCATTTGAATGCATGAGAAATTGTGCGGGATTGTGTGACTCGGTGTACCATATTTGGAATTGTCACAAAAAGGTTTTGAGCATACGTGTGACGTACGCCTGGTCGAGGATGCCGCTTGTGATTTGTAATATTATGGGATTATCTAACCTGCAGGGTCATTGATATGCCGATTGGGGCTTACGGGCCTAAGTCATTGTTATATATGCGTGCTATTGTTTTTCCCGTCAGGAGATGCATGTTAGCCTAATTTAGGTTTAGGAGTTTTCACTCACTGAGAAGTGTCTCACGGTTTTTATAACCCAACCTTTCAGACCCGCGCCCATGAACCGACCGCCTATTCCGATTCGCTTCGGGATCCCTTTAGAGTATGAGCATACGATGGTTGAATTCCCGGTGGCGAACAATGAAGTTTACATGAGGCATTATTCGATGATAACCGTAGACGTAGGCACGACACATCCTGAAGTTCATGAGTATGTAGCCTGGTGCTTCCGGGACCGTTGGGGAGAGGAGTATGGGCCCCTCCGTACCATGGATGTCCCGTTCACCATAGAGGGCCAGCTTGATCCACAATGCCCGAGCGGTGAGGTCGTGGATTCCGAGATGAGTGTGGACGAGACTGTAGGTCCTTTCGCCTAGTACGAGCCTGCCGAGGATGAGGAGTTGGGTGGTGTAGATCATGAGTTCCCGATGGAGGATCCAGCAGTAGAGGACCCGGTAGTGGAGCCTATGGAGGTTGACGAGACCGTACCGATGGACACCGAGGAGTCCGAGGAGGAGGTTCCTAGCGAGGATTCAGAGATACCAGACAGTTCGTCCGAGTCCGATGGCTCAGATCCCGATTGGGTACCCTAGACTAGGCTCGGTTATCTATTTATGAGGGTAGGCACTTTTTGAGATTTAGGACCCTCTACCGTTGGCTGTTGTCTCTCTTTTGATTGCACTTTATTTCTAGGGTCGTTTCTTTTGGATCAATGTAAGGATGATTTTGGTTGTTCTTAGTTATGGATGTGTACGTTGCCTCGGTTCTCTTTATGTTGTTGCCCTTGGTTCTCGCAGTTATGTTGTACGGGTATTTGTTTTAAATTCTTGCTTCCGCTTGTGCTTTATACTCTGCTATGGGAAATGGGTCGACGACGATGCGTCCTGGGACGTCGTGTTATATTCTTATCGACCCTCGAGCGGGGTTTCGCGTGCCGGGGAGGTCGGGGCGTGACAGTTTTAATCGAATTTGGGTGGGAATCGACCAAAAAATATGAAGAAAAACTGACTCGAGAAGAGGGGAAGGTGTTCGACGAAATTCTAGGGGGAGGGAGGAGAGAGAAACAGAGAGAAAAAGCTTGAAATATAAAGAGAGAGGGGAGTAGAGATGCCCAGGTCGAGTGATCAACGCCGGTCGATTGAACGGCATCGGCAAATCGACTGTCTAGGGAGGATCTCCTCCTCTGGTGAACCGGAAGAAGGCTGATCAGGAATGCCTGAAAACGAGCTCCGTCCGACCAATCCAGACCTGTTCAGGCGAAACCAAGACCACCAGGGTGAAGACCGAGTGTCAGAGAACAACCCTTGGGGCGCCGATCAATTCGACAATTTTGTTTGATCATTGAACGAAACAGGTAAAGTCGGCTTAGGGTCAATTTTTTCAAAATTTTCCAGAGTTCAATTTCAATCTCGATATGCATGTTTGTGTGTTTTCTTTCGTGAATCTAAGTTTGTTTATGCTTATAATCAATTTCTAATCATTTTTCATATTGATTGTTTGCATTTTTGGCATAAAAAATGCATGAACTGAGTCGCCCCCCCTGTGATCCATCTTGCCGTAGCTCAGGTGAAGTCGCCGGAGTGTCACCGTGGCCTTAGGCCATTCAAGTCAGTCTTCTTTAATCACTTGTTTGATGTTTTGATAATCGTTAGGATGGTTTTAGATGGCTAGGGCGATTAGAATAAGGATTTAAAGCTTTGAAAAGCTCAGTTTGGTCAATTGTGACTTAGGGTTTTTGAATCGGTTTTTCACCGGTCAATATTAGTCCGTCAGTTTAATGGATAGGCTAAATTGACGGTAAATGATCAGGACAATACTCAGAATCTAAAATAATGGCAAAAAACTCACCGGAAGGTCGTCGACGACGAACTCAGACCGGCGGCCTTAAGAACTTTTGAACCTGATTTGTGATTAGCAAGTGTTCAGGGAAATGCCCCAAAAAAGTGTAGCCAAAACGGTGCCGTTATGGCCATGCACTGGCTGGAAAGGACGATCGACAACCGGCACCGGTGACGCCCAGTTCAGCCAGGCCGAACTGGGTTGAATCGGATAAGTCCGGTTCGTTTTCCTGGCAGGAAAATTTAAAAAAAAATCCAGAAAACAAATAAAAAATCAAAAAAATTCTAAAAAAATCACAAAAATCGTAAAAAAAAAAGTTAGAATTTTTTTTTAGAAAATTAGAAAATTTCATAAAATTTCAAAAACTTCAGAAAACTCAGAAAATTTATAGAAAATTCAAAAAATTTTCAGAAAATTCAAAAAAATAATTCTGAAAATTATAAAAATACAAATAAAAAAATTTTGGAAAATCAATAAAAATTTTGAAAAATTGAAAAATTCATAAAAACTTTCAGAAAACCGTTAAAAATCAATTCTCAATTTAAAACTTTTTCCGAAAAAAATTCAAAAATTCAAAAAATTTTGAAAATTTACAGAAAGGTCCAAAATCATCGTGGTCAGTCATAAAAAGTGAAATTTGAATTTTCGGAAGTGCCCAAGTGGCATTTTTAGAAAATTCCAAATTCAAGGGTTATAACCCCTAAAAAACCCTAAAACCCTAAAAATGTGTGAATCGTGAAATGAACAAGCTATTAGAGCTTCATTAGAGTTTAGGTGTTTTGATTGATTTTCCTTTTAGAGACCACTTAGGATTGATTGACTTGATTGACTTTGATTGTGCATTTAATACTTGTTTGGTCTTTCATGCGATTAGAACGGACAAGATTAGTAGGTAAGTCTCGGAAATTCGCATAACACGTTAGACATCATATCGTTCTTAGGTGAAAGGGCGTTAGAGATCTCAATTTGAGATCAATAACATAATCAAGTCTCCATACTCAGAATCTCTGGTTCGTAAAATCATGATATTTCTCTCGTACCTTGATTAGGTTTCTAGTCTACCTACCAATAATAACTAGTGGCGACTTTAAAATCACAAATTTAGAAATCATATTCCACTATCATGTGAGGTATGGTCTGGGAGAGACCCTTATACAGAAATACCTCCTTAGCGTGTAAATCCCGAAAACCCTAAAAAAAGCGCGACGCGTCAGGCTTAATGAATCTGCTGGGGATAATGAACTTTTTCTAAGTGGACTTAGGCCTAGATAGAACGATATGCTTGTGTTTTATGCTTGCAAGGATCTCAGGTACATCCCGCTAATGATAGTGTTAAATGATTTTGCAGGCGGATGGTATAAGGGGTGTTGTCTTTGTTAATCTTTGTTTTGCATAATGGTGTTGGGATTAAATGTGTTTGAATGAATTTTAGAAGTGTTGTTTGATCATTAATTGCTATGCATGTTTTTAAATTGCTTTAGCACTACACCATTAGCACACACCACCGTGGCCCAATCCCAGCTACATTTAGGATACCCTTAAGAGACATGTGTTTAGGCGAAACTATGGGCCGATTGCTCATGAGATCATTTAAATACAATGCCGATCACCGAGATGGAATAATATTTCATTACTTTAGGTTGATTGCCTATTGGAATGGAATCTCTTGTCCATTAAGGTGATGACATTGAGCCTTTAGTATATCCTACCCTTTTAGACGTCAAAACTTCACTAAAACCAAACCAAAATATCATGATAAGCAAGTATCGTTCCATTTCATTCTTTTACAATTATACATGATAGTTGAAACATTCTTAAAAATGCCTAAAAACATTCAATGCTTGGTCTAAATGCCCTTTCATTTTAGAATGCATGATTAGGGCGTCATATTCCATTTGACTATTCTTTCATTTTTAGATAAAATGTATAGGTCCATGGTGAATTTATCATGTAATCCAAATGCTTATCTTAATGTGTTTGAAGTTGCAAATCATAGTTTAGGGTTTTATGGTCTAAATGGAGTATGACAAAATGGGCATTTACATCACACATTGAATTGGTCCATAATCTCAACTATATGCTTTTTTAAGGTTTGAATGGACTTAAAATGACATTTGCATTACTTTCGAGGCATGCAAATGTACTTTACCTCCATTTTACCTCAAAATGACATATGATTGAAATGGAGGCGTTAAAATTGATTTGCAATCTATGGTGATTAATGACAAATCTTTTTGCATGATTAGGTTCAATGGGAAAATTAGACATCCAAGTAATTCTCATTCCTCGAAGGGAACTTGTTGCTTGGTGGAAAGACATGTCCAAAGACAATTAAACTTATGTCCAAGAAAGGCTTGGATACCTTCTCGAGCTTATGCATGTGGAATA
This sequence comes from Syzygium aqueum, assembly GCA_031216185.1. Classification (NCBI taxonomy): domain Eukaryota; kingdom Viridiplantae; phylum Streptophyta; class Magnoliopsida; order Myrtales; family Myrtaceae; genus Syzygium; species Syzygium aqueum. The sequence goes on from CM062238.1 coordinate 21,555,105, forward strand.
TCAAGTCGGCTTAGTCCAAGCTTTGGCACATTTTTTAGAGGTTTCTACTGCCACATTTTCATCTTGGAGAACATGAGTTGATACCAACATTAGAAGAATATCAAGCCGCCATTGGAATTAATTCTAAACCTAGGATTGTAGAGCCACCCATTAGACTTAATCCTATGAGCCTTTGAGCCGAATTCTTTAACCTCAAAACTTCCAAAATAGAAAAGCTAATCAAATCAAACACAAATAGATGTTCGTTATCCTTCCTCGTGGACAACTTTTCAAAACTTCCTAGGGAAATGGGAAACATTTCAGCCCGGGTATTCATTCTAGCTTTCTTTGGCTTTGTTCTATTCCCTGTGTCTAGAACGGGATTAGACCCTTTAGTAGCTGTGATTGCAAGACAAGCATGTCTTAAATGAGACTTCTCTAATATGCTTCTTGCCCGAATCATCATCTCCTTAAACACATATCAAAATCATTGAAAGGGTATCTTTCAAGCTTCCGCTGATTTTTTGTCATTATAGTTCATCTCACACATTCGATCTTGGTGTCATTTCATGAACATTCGTGAAATTTATTTGGCAATAAATCCAATTGAATGATACGTTCATATCCAAAGCAAATTACCCAAACAATCTTTCTTAGATTTGGCTAATTTCATTAGAACCTTAACTCCTGATCAAATCCAATGGCGGATCCATTAGCCAAAGATTAACAAGGCAAAGATCACGAGCCGAGAGGGAAATGCGGTACCATTGCTTAGTTTGAGTGGAGGAGTAGCTTATTGCCCTTTTAGGATACTTCAACAAGTACTGTCAATATGGAATCCCAAAGAGTTCACCTTTGACATCCCAAGTGGAATTATACCCGAAAAGAAGAAGAATGTCCTTCAAGCCAAAATTCACAAGATTATCTTATCTTTGGATAACCCACTTGAACAAATAATCGAATGGCTAAAAAGCTTGGAAGAAGACATGAAGATTTGCATGGCCTCCAAAGAATACATCAAATGGATAGAAAATAAGCGTCCAATCAATGTCAAGCCATATGTCCCGTTGAGCATGCTACCGGATCCCGTGGATGAGTATGTCTCGGAATACATTGTTCCAAGCATGCCTGGAGTATAACCCTATATCCTGGAAGAGGTTGTGATCGATGTGGAAGAATGAGAGTCTCGAGCTAAGGAATGGGAAGAGTACCAAAAGGCGGAAGCTATCTTAGCTAGTAAGAAGCCTAAGATTGGATGATTTAGATTCCCATTTGAGTTTAAAATCATGATGTCAAATAATTTCAAATTTTATATGCAATGATGGATTGATCATTTTCTAAACATGCATAGATAATTTATGTCACGCCCCGAACTCCCCGGCACGCAACACCCCGCTCGAGGGTCGATAAGAAGATAACACGACGTCCCAGGACGCATCGTCGTCGACCCATTTCCCATAGCAGAATATAAAGCACAAGCGGAAGCAAGAATTTAAAAACAAATACCCGTACAAAATAAACATGAGAACCAAGGGCAACAGCATAAATGGAATTGAGGCAACGTACACATCCATAATTGAAAACAACTAACATCATCCTTACAACGTTCCCAAAATAAGATGACCATGGAAAATACGGTGCAAACAAAAGAGAGAGAGAGCAGCCTACGGTAGAGGGTCCTAATCTCCAAAAAGTGCCTACCCTCATAAATGGATAACCGAGCCTAATCTAGGGTACCCAGTCGGGATCTGAACCGTCGGACTCGGACGGGCTGTCTGGTAACTCTAAATCCTCGCTAGGGGCCTCCTCCTCGGATTCCTCGGTGTCCATTGGTTCGGCCTCGTCAACCTCCATGGGCTCCGCTACCGGGTCCTCGACTGCTGGATCCTCCATCGGGAACTCATGATCTATACCACCCAACTCCTCATCCTCGGCAGGCTCGTACCAGGCGAAAGGACCTACCGTCTCATCAAAGCTCGTCTCGGAATCCACCACCTCACCGCTCGGGCATTGTGGATCAAGCTGGCCCTCTATGGTGAACGGGACATCCATGGTACGGAGGGGCCCATACTCCTCTCCCCAACGGTCCCGGAAGCACCAGGCTACATACTCATGGGTTTCAGGATGTGTCGTGCCTACATCTACGGTAATCATGGTGTAATGCCTTATGTAAACTTCATTGTTCGCCACCGGGAAATCAACCACCGTATGCTCATATTCTATAGGGATCCCGAAGCGAACTGGAATGGGCGGTCGGTTCATGGGCGCTGGTCTGAAAGTTTGGGTTATGAAAACCGTGAGACACATCTCAGTGAGTGAAGACTCCTAAACCTAAATTAGGCTAACATGCATCTCCTGACGGGAAATACAAACAGCACACATATATAACAATGACTTAGGCCCGTAGGCCCAAATCGGCATTTCAATGACCCTGCAGGTTAGACGATCCATAGTATCACATATCACAAGCGACACTCCCAATCAGGCGTACGACACACGTATGCTCAAAACCTTTTTGTGACAAATCCAAATATGGTACACCGAGTCGCACAATTCCGCACAATTTCTCATGCATTCAAATGCATGCAAATGCCACTAACTCGCCATGCCCACAATCCAAAACTCTTATGGCATCTCGGCACAATTCCCATTCGTGTTCAGATTATAGAATGAAATCTACTTAGACACGTCCCATACCATGCCCAGCGAATTTCATCACATAATCCAACACTATGCATCACACGTTATCCGGTTATTTTAATTATCTCGACCCGAAGGCCCGACCCGAAGGTCCGATCCGAAGATCCGGTCCAAAGACCAATCACAACACTCCGTGGCCAGCGTAGAGACGCCCCAGGCCCAGTGTCTCTAGCCCGCGTCCTTACGCATCAGGCGCAACACCGATCTCCTTTACAAACCAGAGCCCGCGTAAACGCATCAGGATGGTTGTCTTCCGGACGTACCGGGCATCGTCCTGCTCCAAAGTGCATGAGGACGGCATACCCCGCGTATTCCGCATCAGGGCGAAGGTGATCACACATATTCACACAAACCGGTTTTATCTGGACCCCGCGTAAACGCATCAGGGCATAATTAGGTGATCACATGTCCATGGCATACACGCATTCTCGCACGATTTCCACAAGCCACATACTTGGCGTGCATAATGTACAGTCATGCAATTCCGCACCCGGGCAATGATGCAATGTTCAATGAACACCAAATTTTCAAAGGTGCAACAACAATTCATGCCAAGGTCAGCGTGCATTTCAATGTGCTTCATACCACCAAGGACTCACTCAATCAAAGTGCAACATGCTCAATTTAATTCATAACGTGCCCAATCGACATGCTTACAAGCCCCAAATAATCGTTACAATATGATTCTGCATGGCATGGTTTTAGTACTCATCAATCACATATTCAGGCAATACAAGGCATGTCAATTATTGGCCAATCACTCGTCACACTAATCGGTCCCATGAACACGCAGCATGGCAAATGTACGTACAATTGAGCATGTTCGGATACAATTCAGCCAACGATAGGTCGATCTAGGCAATCCCGGCACTTATGAAATTTAATCTCCAATTTGTCCGACTTGATCCAATTAATTTCCCAAGTGGACAGCCAATACTCAGCATGTTCTTATTCTATAATTCGTCTCTAATCAGTATAGTAACCCACCAATTCATCCCTAAATTGACTATCAACCACACCCTAGGCCCGCTAAAATGCATAATCGTCCTAACTAGGGTTTAGAGGTTTTCACCCACCTAATTCCAAGTTCGGGCGACGGGGAATGGCGGCCGATCACCGGTGAACGGTGAAATCGGCGGCGCAAGACCCAAGGGAGCGGCGGCACACGGTGGTCCGACGGTCCACAGCAACTCCGGCGGCGTCCTACGGCCGGCGCGGTTGCTGAACACGGAGGGGGGCGACGGACGAGCTGCTGGAAGACCTCCGGCGGCTGCTGCCCACGGCGGTGGCGGCGAACAGCGAGCAGTCCGGTGGCGGCGCGACGGCGCTGGTTCTGTCTCGGCGAACGGCGGTTTGTTCCGGCGGTGGGGGACGGAACAGGGAGAGACGGACGGAGAACAGAGAGGGACGGTGAGGACTGGCCGGCGTTCAGCCGTGCATGCGCCGGAAAGAGAGGAACGACGGCAAAGGGACAGCGGCGGTGGACCGGTCCGGCGGTGGCTCAGCCGTGCATGCAGCCACGGTGAGGAGGAAAGGAAGAGGCGGCGGCGTTGCTGAACCGGCGGGTACCCTCCTGCATGCAACCGAGACAGGGAGGGAGAGACGGCGGCGGAAGGCCAGCGGTGGTGGCTACGGCGAGCGGCGGTGGACGGCGCTCAGCGGCGGCCTTGGCGGACGGTCAGTTTGTCCCTCCTTGGCTGACCGGCGTCCAACCCGCCTGCATGCAACCGGAGGAGAGGGGAAAAGAAGGGAAACGGTGAGGGGGGCAGCAACGGCGCACGGCGGCGTCCCTAGCGGAGCGGCGACGGCTCGGCGGAGGCGAGGCGGTGCTGGCCTCGGCAACGGCGGAGCTGGTCCTGGCCGGTCGTGGAACAGCAAGGGAGAGAGGGAGGGAAAGAAGGAGACGGTCGGCTGGTGGTGGTGAAGCGAGAGAAAGAGGGTGGAGGCGACGGTGGTGCTGGCTGGGGGCTGTTCCGGCGGGCGGTGGACGGCGGCGTGATGCTGAACGGAAGAGAGAGAGAGGTTGCCGGAGGGAGAGAGGTGGTCGGCAAGAGAGAGGGGGAGCCGAGTGAGAGAGAGTGAGTGATGGAGAGTGAGAGGGAGTTGAAGAGTCTTTGGGGGAAATCATTGGGTTCATGGGGAAGGGGAAGAGGTGGAGTGAGGGATTAGGCTAACATCATGTCATGCATGGGGAAGACTTAAGATGACAAGTGTCACACCTAGGGCTAGTCTTAGGAGTTCAAATTCGGAATTAAAAAGGGTATAGGGGCAAAACGGTCCTAAATTTCCGGTATTGAGTCGGTTCACCAAAATTCGACCCTACTAGACCTATATACACGTGGCCAGCTTAATTTGACGTCGTCTTCATGAAAACTATCCCGAGACTCGCGAAACATCGCTCCCGATGTCCGGATTAAATTCCACGATCGAATTCATCAATTTCCCATTTTCTAATTCTCTCACTAACGGGTGGCCGGTTAGGATTTTACGCGTATCGACCTCGGTTGTCCGAGTCGCGACGAGCTCGATTGTCAAGGGACGGGAGGAATTATCGCTAGTTCCGAGAACGCGATCGTCCGGCTCGAGTTCCGAAGACCGGTCCATACTGGCCCAAAATATTTCCTCGTCATACTTTTAAATCGGCTTAATTCGCGATCGGTCCTTGGTCCACGTATCTAATCCTAGTTGGCCATTCCCATTTGGTCAGTATCCCGGGAGTGATCGGCTCCGGGCGAGACTTACGAAAAAGGAAATATCGAATAAAACTCGTTTTATTCATTCCAGGGATCGAGTCGAATTTCGGGATGTTACAATTCTTCCCCCCTTACAAAAATTTCGTCCTCGAAATTTAAAACCCACATTAACCTACTCGAACAACTGGGGGTATTGACGTCGCATGGCCTCTTCACTTTCCCAAGTAGCACCTTCTGTTCCATGGTGCTGCCAAACCACTTTGACCATCGGAATAGTCTTATTCCTTAGCACTCGGTCCTTTCTATCCTCGATTCTGACTGGCTTCTCCACATATGTCACTCTGTCGTCCACGTCCACTTCTTCGTATCTTAAGACATGAGTCGGGTCCGGTTCATATTTCCTTAGCATCGACACGTGGAAAACGTTGTGCACCTGGGATAGGTTGGGAGGCAAGGCTAGTCGGTAAGCCATATCTCCAATCTTCTCTAGGATCTCAAATGGTCCGACATACCTTGGGCTAAGCTTTCCCTTCTTGCCGAATCGAGATAATCCTTTCATTGGCGACACCTTGAGAAACACATGGTCTCCTACTTGAAACTCCAAGGGTCGTCGCCTTCTGTCGGCGTAACTCTTCTGGCGACTTTGAGCAGTCCTTAGCCTATCCCGGATCACTTCTACTACTTCCATCGTTTGCTGAACTAGCTCCGGTCCCGCGATACTTCGCTCACCCACTTCATCCCAGCACAGTGGCGTTCTACAGGCCCTGCCATATAAGGCTTCGAAAGGCGCCATCTGAATGCTCTGTTGATAGCTGTTGTTATAGGCAAACTCTACCAAATGCAATTGCTCTTCCCACTTGCCTTGGAAATCCAAAACACACGCTCTCAACATATCCTCCAGGGTCTGAATTGTCCTTTCCGACTGACCGTCTGTCTGCGGGTGGTAGGCCGTACTATACTGTAATCTTGTTCCTAAGGCCGTTTGTAGACTCTTCCAAAAGTTGGCCGTAAACCTTGGATCACGATCCGAGGTGATCGTCACTGGTACTCCATGAAGACGCACTATTTGTCGCACATATAACTCCGCATACTTCTCTAATTCCAAATCCTTCCTTACCGCCAGGAAATGTGCAGACTTCGTCAAACGATCCACTATGACCCAAATCGAGTCATGTCCTCTTTGGCTTCGTGGTAAACCCGTCACGAAGTCCATCGTAATATGCTCCCACTTCCACTCGGGAATTTCTAAAGGTCGTAACAATCCACCTGGTTTACAGTGTTGTGCCTTCACTTGTTGGCACGTCAGACACTTGGCCACGTGCTTAGCCACATCCTTTTTCAGGCCATTCCACCAATAATGTTGACGTAGATTCTGGTACATCTTTGTACTACCCGGATGGATACTATACTGACTCCGATGAGCTTCGCTCAAAATTTCCTCCTTAAGTCCTTCATCATCCGGTACGCAAAGTCGGCCACGATACTTTAAAATCCCATCCGCGGATACTTGGAAATCGGGCTTCCTCTTTGCCGCATCCATTTCCATAATCTTCTGAATCTCGGGGTCCGAAGGTTGCAGTTCCTTGATCTTAACTTGAACCTCTGGTTCGATTCTTAATGTCGCGAACAAACTGGACACCCGGCTTACTTCGAACTTAAACTCTGAATCTCTCAGCTTTTCCAATAACGTCCACTCCTTAACTAATAAATGAGCCATACTCGACTTGCGGCTTAAAGCATCTGCCACCCGGTTCGCCTTACCCGGATGATACAGAATGTCGCAGTCATAGTCCTTCAATAATTCCATCCATCGACGCTGCCTCATATTCAACTCCTTCTGCGAGAATAGATATTTGAGGCTTTGGTGGTCCGTGAAAATCTGGAACTTCTCCCCGCACAAGTAGTGCCTCCAAATCTTAAGCGCGAAAACTATCGCTGCCAGTTCCAAATCATGCGTCGGGTAATTCATCTCATGAGGCCTCAGCTGGCGCGACGCATATGCCACCACCTTCCCATGTTGCATGAGCACACACCCGAGTCCTCTTAATGAAGCATCGCTGTAAATCTCAAATCCTCCTGGTCCGGACGGAATGGTCAAAACAGGAGCGGTCGTCAACTTACGCTTCAACTCTTGAAAACTCCTTTCACACTTGTCATCCCAGACATACTTTGCCTCCTTCTTCAGCAATTTCGTCAAAGGCATGGCTATTGAAGAAAATCCTTCCACGAAGCGTCTGTAATAGCCAGCCAGACCTAGGAAACTCCTTATTTCTGTCACCGACGTTGGCCTAGGCCACTTCGTTACCGCTTCCACCTTAGTTGGATCTACAGAAATTCCATCTCCGGATATAATATGTCCAAGGAACCCCACTTGGTTAAGCCAAAACTCGCACTTACTGAACTTGGCATACAACGCGTGTTCTCTTAAGGTCCGTAGCACTCTAGCCAAGTGTTCTTCATGCTCTTCGGGGCTCTTTGAATAAACTAGGATATCATCGATGAACACTATGACGAATTGATCCAAAAATTCCTTAAACACCCTGTTCATCAAATCCATGAAAGCGGCCGGGGCATTCGTCAATCCAAAAGGCATGACCGTGAACTCGTAATGCCCATACCTCGTCCTAAAGGCAGTCTTAGGGATGTCCTCCTTCCTAATTCTCAACTGATGGTAACCTGTCCTCAAGTCTATTTTGGAGAACACCGAGGCTCCTTGCAATTGATCGAACAAGTCATCGATCCTAGGGAGAGGGTACTTATTCTTCACTGTTACTTGGTTCAACTGCCGATAATCTATACATAACCTTAACGTCCCATCTTTCTTCTTCACAAACAGGACTGGCGCTCCCCATGGAGACGCACTAGGGCGGATGAAACCCTTGTCCAGCAATTCCTGCATCTGGACCTTCAACTCCTTTAGTTCGGATAGGGACATTCGATACGGGGCCTTCGATATCGGTTCAGTCCCAGGCGCTAACTCAATAACGAACTCCACTTCCCGGTCGGGCGGTAAGCCTGGCAATTCCTGAGGAAAGACCTCGGGAAAATCACACACAACCGGTATATCATCCAACTTAGGTTCCTCCATGGTCGGGTCCACAATATCCACCAGATAACCTTCACACCCATTATCCAGCAATTTACTTGCTTCTAACGAAGATATCCATGGGGTCGAGGTTCCTCCTCGGTTCCCCTGGAATTCGAAGCTAGGACGTCCATCAGGATTAAACCGGATCGTCTTATTGCTACAATCCACTACAGCCTTCTGTCGGACTAACCAGTCCATCCCTATAATCACATCGAAATCGAACATGGCTAGCACTACCAAGTCGATACTCTCATCCTCACCCCCAATATTTATTTCACAACTAGGGCATCCAAAGGAAACTAGCACCCTATCATTCATTGGCGTCGTCACACAAAGTGAAATCTCTAACATCACTGGTACTAAGCCAATCAACTTAACAAATTGCTCCGAAATGAAAGAATGGGTTGCCCCTGAATCAAACAGTGCATAAGCGGTATGGCCACATAAGGAAATCGTACCTGTGACCACGCCCGGCGCATTCTCCGCTTCTCCACGCGCCACAGCATAAACCCTTCCTTGAACGGGCGGTCGTCCTTGATTCGCCGGTGGGGGATTCCCGGCTTGATTTCCTGGTCGGGGCTGGTACTGCTGTCGGGGCTGATACTGCTGAGGTGCTCGCTGCTGATCCTGGGGATGTGCCTGTGGACAGCTGCGGATCTGATGTTCCGTGCTCCCACACTTGAAGCATGGTCCAAATCTCCCAGGCGGGGCAGCTGGCTTCCCGACATTCCTTCTGATAGGGGGAACAAATCGCCGATTGCCTGTCATAGGCTTCTTTCCCAGGCGGCGGTTATCCTTCCCTCGCACAAACCGCGATCCAGATGCGGCCAGCCTTTCTTGCTGATCCCGCTCAATTATCTGAGCTCTCCTGAACATCTCTCCATACTCCTTGATGTCATGCGACAGAATCTGGCTCCGAAGATCCGGCTTCAGTCCATCCCGGAACCTTCGAGCCTTGTCCCTTGGATCCGCAACCATAGTCGGTGCGAACCTTGCCAGCCTTGCAAATTCAGCCTCATACTGGTCCACAGTCATCTGACCTTGGCGCAACCTCATAAACTCCGTCAGCTTCTTCTCCTGGGCATTCTCCGAGAAGTATTTCCCATAGAAGTTCTCCACAAAAACAGTCCAAGTTGGGGCCGTTCCTACTGGGAACACTCCTCCTTCTGAGGCACTCCACCAGTCATTAGCACCATCCTGGAGTTGGTACACTGCCAACGTCACCTTTTCCTCATCATTGCATCCCAACACTTTGAAGGTCTTCTCCAGCTCTTCCACCCATCTTGGTGCAGCCTCAGGGTCACCACGACCATTAAACTTTGGCGGTTTCATTCTCAAGAATTGCTCTACTAACCGGGGCATCTGTCTAGCCCCAGCTGGGTGGTCTTGCCCCTGCTGGGCATGATTTCCTCCATTCCCAGCGATCGCTGCAGCCTCGGCAGCCTGGGCATGGGCTGCGGCTCTTTCTTGCGCCTGCAGTCCGAAGATATGTCCTATCTCACGAAGGGTCTCCATGACCTCATCGAACCTAGGGTCCCTAGCCTCGCGGGCACCCTCACTAGACTGTCCTTGCGACTCCTTTCCTCTTCTCTTACTCATCCTGACGACTTGACCGCTCAACTACCTGCTATAATTCCATTAAGGAATTAGAGACTTAAACCAATCTATCCAGTCTAAGTCCTAGGCAGGTCTCAAGACAACAACCAGACAATCAGCATGCGGCTTAACAGGAACTAATCAATACATCACCCAAGGGTTCACATACTCACCTCAGGTCCTGCCGCACCTGCACATCATGGGTCATAATAACAATATACGCCAAATCATCACGCATTGTCAGGAGATGCACGCAGCACACGAAGTCATCCTAAGTGGCTACCCATGGTCTCATCGCTCCTTATTACTCCAAGACTCGACCTAGTTGGATCGAGCTGACCTTGCTCTGATACCAATTCAACGGGGGTGTTGTCACGCCCCGAACTCCCCGGCACGCAACACCCCGCTCGAGGGTCGATAAGAAGATAACACGACGTCCCAGGACGCATCGTCGTCGACCCATTTCCCATAGCAGAATATAAAGCACAAGCGGAAGCAAGAATTTAAAAACAAATACCCGTACAAAATAAACATGAGAACCAAGGGCAACAGCATAAATGGAATTGAGGCAACGTACACATCCATAATTGAAAACAACTAACATCATCCTTACAACGTTCCCAAAATAAGATGACCATGGAAAATACGGTGCAAACAAAAGAGAGAGAGAGCAGCCTACGGTAGAGGGTCCTAATCTCCAAAAAGTGCCTACCCTCATAAATGGATAACCGAGCCTAATCTAGGGTACCCAGTCGGGATCTGAACCGTCGGACTCGGACGGGCTGTCTGGTAACTCTAAATCCTCGCTAGGGGCCTCCTCCTCGGATTCCTCGGTGTCCATTGGTTCGGCCTCGTCAACCTCCATGGGCTCCGCTACCGGGTCCTCGACTGCTGGATCCTCCATCGGGAACTCATGATCTATACCACCCAACTCCTCATCCTCGGCAGGCTCGTACCAGGCGAAAGGACCTACCGTCTCATCAAAGCTCGTCTCGGAATCCACCACCTCACCGCTCGGGCATTGTGGATCAAGCTGGCCCTCTATGGTGAACGGGACATCCATGGTACGGAGGGGCCCATACTCCTCTCCCCAACGGTCCCGGAAGCACCAGGCTACATACTCATGGGTTTCAGGATGTGTCGTGCCTACATCTACGGTAATCATGGTGTAATGCCTTATGTAAACTTCATTGTTCGCCACCGGGAAATCAACCACCGTATGCTCATATTCTATAGGGATCCCGAAGCGAACTGGAATGGGCGGTCGGTTCATGGGCGCTGGTCTGAAAGTTTGGGTTATGAAAACCGTGAGACACATCTCAGTGAGTGAAGACTCCTAAACCTAAATTAGGCTAACATGCATCTCCTGACGGGAAATACAAACAGCACACATATATAACAATGACTTAGGCCCGTAGGCCCAAATCGGCATTTCAATGACCCTGCAGGTTAGACGATCCATAGTATCACATATCACAAGCGACACTCCCAATCAGGCGTACGACACACGTATGCTCAAAACCTTTTTGTGACAAATCCAAATATGGTACACCGAGTCGCACAATTCCGCACAATTTCTCATGCATTCAAATGCATGCAAATGCCACTAACTCGCCATGCCCACAATCCAAAACTCTTATGGCATCTCGGCACAATTCCCATTCGTGTTCAGATTATAGAATGAAATCTACTTAGACACGTCCCATACCATGCCCAGCGAATTTCATCACATAATCCAACACTATGCATCACACGTTATCCGGTTATTTTAATTATCTCGACCCGAAGGCCCGACCCGAAGGTCCGATCCGAAGATCCGGTCCAAAGACCAATCACAACACTCCGTGGCCAGCGTAGAGACGCCCCAGGCCCAGTGTCTCTAGCCCGCGTCCTTACGCATCAGGCGCAACACCGATCTCCTTTACAAACCAGAGCCCGCGTAAACGCATCAGGATGGTTGTCTTCCGGACGTACCGGGCATCGTCCTGCTCCAAAGTGCATGAGGACGGCATACCCCGCGTATTCCGCATCAGGGCGAAGGTGATCACACATATTCACACAAACCGGTTTTATCTGGACCCCGCGTAAACGCATCAGGGCATAATTAGGTGATCACATGTCCATGGCATACACGCATTCTCGCACGATTTCCACAAGCCACATACTTGGCGTGCATAATGTACAGTCATGCAATTCCGCACCCGGGCAATGATGCAATGTTCAATGAACACCAAATTTTCAAAGGTGCAACAACAATTCATGCCAAGGTCAGCGTGCATTTCAATGTGCTTCATACCACCAAGGACTCACTCAATCAAAGTGCAACATGCTCAATTTAATTCATAACGTGCCCAATCGACATGCTTACAAGCCCCAAATAATCGTTACAATATGATTCTGCATGGCATGGTTTTAGTACTCATCAATCACATATTCAGGCAATACAAGGCATGTCAATTATTGGCCAATCACTCGTCACACTAATCGGTCCCATGAACACGCAGCATGGCAAATGTACGTACAATTGAGCATGTTCGGATACAATTCAGCCAACGATAGGTCGATCTAGGCAATCCCGGCACTTATGAAATTTAATCTCCAATTTGTCCGACTTGATCCAATTAATTTCCCAAGTGGACAGCCAATACTCAGCATGTTCTTATTCTATAATTCGTCTCTAATCAGTATAGTAACCCACCAATTCATCCCTAAATTGACTATCAACCACACCCTAGGCCCGCTAAAATGCATAATCGTCCTAACTAGGGTTTAGAGGTTTTCACCCACCTAATTCCAAGTTCGGGCGACGGGGAATGGCGGCCGATCACCGGTGAACGGTGAAATCGGCGGCGCAAGACCCAAGGGAGCGGCGGCACACGGTGGTCCGACGGTCCACAGCAACTCCGGCGGCGTCCTACGGCCGGCGCGGTTGCTGAACACGGAGGGGGGCGACGGACGAGCTGCTGGAAGACCTCCGGCGGCTGCTGCCCACGGCGGTGGCGGCGAACAGCGAGCAGTCCGGTGGCGGCGCGACGGCGCTGGTTCTGTCTCGGCGAACGGCGGTTTGTTCCGGCGGTGGGGGACGGAACAGGGAGAGACGGACGGAGAACAGAGAGGGACGGTGAGGACTGGCCGGCGTTCAGCCGTGCATGCGCCGGAAAGAGAGGAACGACGGCAAAGGGACAGCGGCGGTGGACCGGTCCGGCGGTGGCTCAGCCGTGCATGCAGCCACGGTGAGGAGGAAAGGAAGAGGCGGCGGCGTTGCTGAACCGGCGGGTACCCTCCTGCATGCAACCGAGACAGGGAGGGAGAGACGGCGGCGGAAGGCCAGCGGTGGTGGCTACGGCGAGCGGCGGTGGACGGCGCTCAGCGGCGGCCTTGGCGGACGGTCAGTTTGTCCCTCCTTGGCTGACCGGCGTCCAACCCGCCTGCATGCAACCGGAGGAGAGGGGAAAAGAAGGGAAACGGTGAGGGGGGCAGCAACGGCGCACGGCGGCGTCCCTAGCGGAGCGGCGACGGCTCGGCGGAGGCGAGGCGGTGCTGGCCTCGGCAACGGCGGAGCTGGTCCTGGCCGGTCGTGGAACAGCAAGGGAGAGAGGGAGGGAAAGAAGGAGACGGTCGGCTGGTGGTGGTGAAGCGAGAGAAAGAGGGTGGAGGCGACGGTGGTGCTGGCTGGGGGCTGTTCCGGCGGGCGGTGGACGGCGGCGTGATGCTGAACGGAAGAGAGAGAGAGGTTGCCGGAGGGAGAGAGGTGGTCGGCAAGAGAGAGGGGGAGCCGAGTGAGAGAGAGTGAGTGATGGAGAGTGAGAGGGAGTTGAAGAGTCTTTGGGGGAAATCATTGGGTTCATGGGGAAGGGGAAGAGGTGGAGTGAGGGATTAGGCTAACATCATGTCATGCATGGGGAAGACTTAAGATGACAAGTGTCACACCTAGGGCTAGTCTTAGGAGTTCAAATTCGGAATTAAAAAGGGTATAGGGGCAAAACGGTCCTAAATTTCCGGTATTGAGTCGGTTCACCAAAATTCGACCCTACTAGACCTATATACACGTGGCCAGCTTAATTTGACGTCGTCTTCATGAAAACTATCCCGAGACTCGCGAAACATCGCTCCCGATGTCCGGATTAAATTCCACGATCGAATTCATCAATTTCCCATTTTCTAATTCTCTCACTAACGGGTGGCCGGTTAGGATTTTACGCGTATCGACCTCGGTTGTCCGAGTCGCGACGAGCTCGATTGTCAAGGGACGGGAGGAATTATCGCTAGTTCCGAGAACGCGATCGTCCGGCTCGAGTTCCGAAGACCGGTCCATACTGGCCCAAAATATTTCCTCGTCATACTTTTAAATCGGCTTAATTCGCGATCGGTCCTTGGTCCACGTATCTAATCCTAGTTGGCCATTCCCATTTGGTCAGTATCCCGGGAGTGATCGGCTCCGGGCGAGACTTACGAAAAAGGAAATATCGAATAAAACTCGTTTTATTCATTCCAGGGATCGAGTCGAATTTCGGGATGTTACAATTTAAGAACATGATTTCAAAATATAAAGGAATCACCATGAATTGCAATTCTTTGAATTGTATGATCCCTTGAGAAATTCATTAATGAAGAATTTTATACAAGGCTAAGACTTATATAGAATTTCTTATCCTTAATAATTTCATGAAATCATAAAATTAAAAGAATGTAGGGTTTCATGATCACTTTACTATGCTGATATTGGGTCTTTTTATAAAGTAGGTTGTTTAGCAACGGAAGGTAAAAGACCTCGGACTCGCCTACAAGTTAGAATGGCGGAAGAAGAAACTCGTGTTCGATTAACTGAAGTCAATAATCAAATTACTCAAATGGTTGCAATGATGGCAGAAATGAAGGCCTTTATTCTCGCATCACAAGGATCTTGCCCTACTACTCCAAATGTGGGAGCTTCAAATGTCACTGAAACACCAATTGAGGACCTAGTCAGAAACAAAGAACCGGTTCAAGAAAATCCTCCAAAAACTACACCTGAGGTAGTAAATGTGGAAGAGGACGATCAGACCAAGAAAGCATCCAAAACAAAGGATGAGGAAAAGGCCAAGAGATTGACCAAAATTGAAGAATGCCTAGCAAGTCAGGGCTATGAGCTTCAAAGGTTCAACAAGTTCTTGCCGTACGCGAAAGTGGTTGTTCCAGAAAACTATAAGGAACCGGAGTTCGTGAGCAAGTATGATGACACAGGTTATCCCAAAAGCCATTTGAAGTATTATCTTCATAAGGTGGCAAGATATTCAGACAACACACCACTTCTTATCAACACATCTCAAGATAGTTTGAGAGGGGCGGCCTTTGCATGGTATACAACCCTCGACATAGAAGACTTCACTAAATGGAATCATTTGGCGGAAGAATCTCTTCGCCAGTACTAGTTTAATGTTAAAGTACTCCCAATTAGAGAGGATCTCGTCAGAACCGAGAAACGGAGGAACGAAGGGATGCTCAAAGATGAAAGCTATTACTTCACAAGTAAAGCTCACCATAAGTGAAGACAAGCTCATTGAGTTTTTTTTCTAAAATCATTGCCAACTGAGTATTACGACAAGCTTCATGTATCAGGTTGTCAAACATTCCCCATGTTGGTCAAAGTAGGTGAGAGAATTGAATGGGGTTTGAAAGAAAAGAAGGCTCAAGAAAGAGTAGCACGAAGGTCTTACCCCGGGAAAAAAGACAAAGAACACATCCGAGAAGTGGCCATGGTGTCAAGCCCAAGTACTTATCAAGCATTATTTCCGAAGCAATCAAATGTTGCTTGGAAAAATCCAAGGCAATTCAAGCCAAATAAAAGGCCTGTGAGGCAATATACATTATTGTCCTAACCCCTATCAAAGCTATTACCAATGTTTTTGGAAAGGCATTTGGTGGCCAAGGAAGTACCAAGAGATAAACCTGCAAGATTTTCTTAGTACGATGAGTTAAAAACTTGCTCCTATCACATGGGAGAAAGGGGACATGATGTGGACAATTGTCCCATTCTAAAGTACAAGGTTCAACAACTAATTGACAAGAAGATATTAAACTTTCAAGAGCTTGAACCAAATATACATCAAAATCTTCTTCCTGTGCACAATACAGTAAACATGATCAAGGATGAGGAAACACTGATCGAGTCTGATGATAAAGATGAATATGAAGTCAAGATTAAAGCTTCTCGATTAGGAGATGTTCACTTTGATCAAGAAGCACTCCTAAAAGGCGAGATTGTAAACAACTTGGGAGAAGACTTTGGAAAATATAACTTCAAAGTGAAATATACCTCACCGTCATGGACATTCAAAAATGAGGTAATTGTGCCTGATGGCTGGGGTGGTATAGACGATGAAACCAGTCCTGAGGAGAAAGCTCTACCTAAGAAAGAAATGCTTCAAGATGAAACAGATCAGGATGAAAAAGAGTAAGACAAAGTCTATCAGGGTGAAAGGCGTTTTACCCAAAAAGCAGCCAGGAAGGCAAAACTGTAGACCTACTCGGTCAAGACAACAGTAAATACAATTATCGTGTCAAATATATATCACCACCATGGGCGTTCAAAAATGAAGACATTGTACCGGATGGATGGGGTGGCATGGATGAGGTCCCGATCAGCCAATTGAATCTTGAAGAGAATGAAGATCATGAAGAGAAAAAGAAGAAACAGACTCGCCAAGGTGATAGGCGATTTGTTTGAAAAGCACGAAGATAAGGTGAAGTTGTTCATTATATGGGTCAAGACAACGGTAAATATAATTACCGTGTCAAATATACACCTCCTTCATGGACATTCAAAAACGAAACAATCATACCTGATGATTGAGGTGGAATGGATGTTGACGAAGCCAACAGAAGCATGTTATCTATGATTACACCATTTCTAATCAAGCTTGATAAGGTAGATAAATATAAGGAGGAAAAAGGTCCCATCACACCAATCACTATTCAACTTCTCATTGATCAGCTAAACCCTCCAAAAGAAAGTTCGACATTAAGTGTGTACCTTGGGATTACTCTCCTAAAGAAGTTGATACCATAACTCGGTCAGGAAGATGCAATGCCTCGAAGGACAGTGAACACAAAAAGAAAGGAGTGACTAAAGAAGATGTCAAATAGTTATTTTCGGTCATGAATACGAGTGAATTTGAGGTAATTGAATAGCTAAGAAAGATGCCAGCACAGATTTCTTTGTTAGATCTCTTCAAGACTTCAGAAAGCCACAAAATGGTTCTCATGAAGCTTCTCAATGAGGTGCACGTCCCAGAGACGATTAATGAGGTACAATTGGAAGACTTTGTTGGCACTATTCTTCTGAAGGATCAAATTGCCTTCTCTGATGAAAATTTCCCAATTGACCGGTGTTCCCACAATAAAGCCATGTATATTGCCGTCAAATGCTAGGGCAAAGAGGTGTCACGGGTGCTGATCGATAATGTTTCCGCACTTAATTTGTATCCACTAAGCACACTGCATCGCTTAGGGATTAGTGAAGAGCTCATCAAACCTTTTAAGGTAACCATGCGCTCGTTTGATGAAATAAAGAAAGATGTTATTGGCAATATCGAGCTCGAGGTAAACATAGGCCTGGTGCCTTTTCTGATTGACTTCCAAGTGGTAGATATTCCAAGGACTTTCAACTTGTTACTCGGAAGACCTTGAATTCATATGGCTGGCGCCGTTCCTTCAAGTCCCCATCAGAAGGTTAGGTTTGTCATTAATGGAAAAATGATCACTGTACAGGGGGAGACAGATTTCACCACCTACAAGAAGAGTGCAATACCGTATGTCGAACCCGAAGTGAAAGAAGAACCAAATTTTCATTCCTTCGAAATGATCTCAATGGTGCAAATTCCTATCGGTTGCATTATAAAATCCCCGAAGTTCTTAACATCATCCATTATGTCTGGAAGAATGTTATGCCAATATGGATTTACTCTCGGTAATGGTCTTGGATCAAAGTCTCAAGGAATTAAAGAACCTATCACTCCTCTCGCTAAAAGGATGAAGTACAGAATAGGTTATATTTCAAGTAACTCTAAAGATCACCATGGATGTCGAAGCCAAGGTCGAAAGAACCATAGAGGTTATAGAGGTCGAGGTGATCACCTCATTAATCCATCCATATGGAAGGGCAAGGCTAAAGAGCTTTCCTATCATTAGACCCACATCAAGGAAACTTTTCCCAGACCTTCCAAATTGCTTCAGAAAAATACTTACATGCAGAGGAAGAATCTGTTCTGCCAAGTTTATTCGAAGTGAATACCATCAACGTTATCATAACTGAGGCCAAAGTTACTTACGCACTGGAGTAAGAAAATTCTCTTGAACTTTTGCTACTAGCTTTTTCCATTGCATTTTATCGATTGCAATTTCAAGTTTCCTGTGATTTCATTTGCAATTTCAGTTCAGTTACAATTTACATTCCTTTTGATGTACATGTAATCACGTTTTTCAATTCAATAAAACTAATCAAATGTTTTGTTAAGGACATGTAGAAACAAAACCAAACCTATGATGAACAATATCCTCATTCGTGAGGCTTGAGGCTTTAGGGTTTCTATATTACTCCTCATTGCAAAAATGATTTTAAGAGTAAGGAAGTCTGATGATACGAGGATTAGCTCTGTCTTTATGTTCTTTCAAAATGAATTTCAAAAAGTTTGTCATGAAATCATGTGCGTTACTTTGTGTGCATTTACTAATCATGTTGTTACATGTCAAGTATGAGCATTCACATATCCATCATAGGTTCATATGTGACTCAAATCTTTCCGAGGAGATCACTTGCGATATTGAAGTGGATAATGAAGATGAGGAATGAGTCAGAAGAGAATGGATCCGTCACGAAGAATCAAAACCACTCACATTGGAGAAAACGATTATTGTTAATATGGGTGATAAAGAGAATTCCAAAGAAGTTAAGATTGGAGAAAGTCTTCCCTCATCAAAAGCAAAAATAATCATAGATTTGCTCAAGCAATATCAGGATATATTTGCATGGTCTGATGCTGACATGCCAAGCCTTGATCCAGACATAGTTGAACATGCTTTGCCAATTGATCCAAGTATTCCACCAAAGAAGCAAAAACTGAGGCGAACAAAATCGAAATTGGCGAAGAAAATAAAGGAAGAAGTGATGAAATTGCTCAAGGTCGGTTTCATCGAAGTAGTGTCATATCCAGAATAGGTTGCCAACGTAGTGCCCATAATAAAGAAAGATGGTCGGGTGCGGGTGTGCATTGATTATCGCGACCTAAATAAAGCAAGCCCTAAGAATGATTTCCCGCTTCCACATATTGATGTATTAGTGAATAGCACTGCTGGGTTCGAAACATTTTCATTCATGGATGGTTTCTCAAGATATAATCAAATCCTCATGAAGAAAGAGGATAAGGTGAAAACGTCCTTCATAACACGACGGGGCATATTTTGCTACAAGGTGATGCCTTTCGATTTAAAAAAATGCTGGTGCCATATATCAAAGGGTAATGGTAACTTTGTTCCATGACATGATGTACAAAGAAATTGAGGTATACATGGATGACATGATTGCAAAATCCAAACAAGGAGAGGTCATGTTGAGGCGCTTCGCAAATTGTTCGAAAGACTTAGAAAGTATAAGTTACAGCTGAACCCCAACAAATGTGTATTTGGGGCAAAATCTGGCAAACTGCTAGAATTTGTGGTCAGTAACAGAGGAATCAAAATTGATCCTTTCAAGATCAAGGCAATATATGACTTAAAGACTCCTTCTATGGTAAAAGAAGTGTGAAGCCTGCTGGGGCAATTAAACTATATTGCCTGTTTCATCTATTAGCTTTCTGAGACTGCTAAACTATTTTTCAAACTATTGAAGAAAAATACCAAAGTGAGATGTGGAATGTCAACAAGCCTTTGACAAGATCAAAGAATATCTGGTATACCCACCAGTGTTGGTACTACCAATTCCTAGAGTCCCATTGATCTTATATTTGACGATTCACTATGAGTCGTTAGGAGCAATGCTTGTATAAAGAAGACTAAATGACGATAAAGAACAAGCCATTTATTACTTGAGCAAGAAATTCACAGCATCAGAAGTGAACTACCTAGCAGTCGAGAAGACATGCGTTACATTGATTTGGGTATTACACAGATTAAGATAATACACCTTTCATCACCAAATTTTGCCAGTGATCGAGAATGATCCAATCAAGTACCTTCTTAAGAAATCCTCTTTGGTCCGAAAATTAACAAAGTGGCAAGTCTTGTTATCTGAGTTCAACATCAGATGTTCATCACAAAAGTCAGTCAAAGGATGAGCGATAGCAGACATGTTAGCAGAAAATTAGCAAAATGTTGCCAGTTGTAAAGAATGACTTGATGACCACATATTGACATTAGTCGAGATAAATGGACCATGTATTTTGATGGTGCAACCAACTTATCTGGATCAAGAACCAGGGCAATACTGATCTCTCCAGAAGGCCAACACTATTCGGTATCTACGAAATTGGTATTTCCATGCACTAATAACATCGCTGAATACGAAGCATGCATTCTTGGCTTATAATTAGCCCTTTTAATGAAGGCAAAAAGGTTGCAAGTATATGGAGATTCCATGCTCATCATATTGCAAACAACTGGTGAATGGCAAACTCGAGATGCCAAACTAATTCTTTATCACAGATATTTAAAAGAGATGATAGAAAGTTTCGAAGAGATAATATTCGATTATCTTTCAAGAGCTCAGAATCATTTTACGGATGCTCTTGCAACTTTGTCATCCTTACTACAAGATGAAGATGGTATGGATATAAAACCATTGAGAATCAATATTCTTGAACAACCAGCTCATTGCATGATCGTCCAAGCAAAGTTCGATAATGAACCATGGTATCATGACATCAAAAGATATCTATAATCAGGAGAATTTCCTGAAGAAAGCCAACTAGGTGACAGGAAGTTCATAAGGAAGATAGCCAATAAATTCTTCCTCAGTGATCAAACCCTCGACAAGAAATCATTTGATTCAACCCTGTTAAGATGTATGGATGCTACAGAAGCTGAACAGATCATGAAAGAAATTCATGAGGGTGAATATGGACCGTACATGAATGGACATCTTCTAGCCCGAAAGATTATGAGATTGGGATATTATTGGATGACAATGGAATCAGATTGCATTCAATATGTGAGATGTTGCCATCAATATCAAGTTTATGGAGATAAAATCAATGCACCGTCAAATGAGCTACATCAAATGTTGGAGCCATGGCCATTTTCAATGTAGGGCATTGATATAATTGGTCCAATCAATCTCAAGGCCTCAAATGGACACTGGTTCATCCTGGTTGCTATTGATTATTTCACTAAATGGATTTAAGCAAACTCCTACACAAATATTACTGCTAAGAATGTCATAAGATTCATCAGGCGGGACATCATTGCTAGGTACGGAGTTCCAGAAGCAATAATCATGAACAATGGCTGAAATCTAAACAATAGGATCGTAGATGATTTACTTGAGCATTTCCATATTCAACATCTGAACTCATCTCCATATCGTCCATAAATGAATGGAGCTGTTGAAGCGGCAAATAAGAATATCAAGTAGATACTAGCCAAGACAGCCGAAAATTATCATGATTGGCACGAAAGGTTGCCGTATGCTCTGATGGCATACAGGACGTCAATTTGAACATCAACTGGAGCAACTCAATTTTCTTTGATTTATGGAATGGAAGCAATGCTACCTGTTGAAGCTTCATTAAGGATACTATCTCAGTTACCTTTGGCAAAGCCCAATTGAGCCTGAATATTCATTTCAGAACTCTAAATTGGTGATGATCTTTTCACACTAAAGCATGAGCATATGATCCACTTTAATAGGTAAGAAACAAAAAGGCAGGACACAGAGTCCTTAGAATTCAAAAAGATCAAAGACAAGATAGTCTGGGGCATGAAAAAGTAGTGTGCTTGATAAAAGTAAGGCCAAATGCCCAAGAAAAATGAGAAAGAAAAGATAGTGCAAAAGAAAACTCAAAATGACAAAAAGTCATGACAAAGCAAAGTCAAGATCATGAGAGATCATAGATCACGACAAGTGAGAATGATCAAAAGAAAGAGATTGTGATGAATGTTTAGAGGACTCTAATGTTCATAAAGGAGAAGATCTCTAGTGAAAAAAGAAGAAATAAGAGAAAAAGGGTGGTGATGCCAAGAAGATCACCAATTTCATGAAAATCCTGAAATTCAAACAAATGAGCCTTTTGAGCCTATCCAATACCAACAATATAGCCTCTCCCTAAAGACTCTTCGAATTGGGATGTTGAGAGTAGAAACATGACTTTATAACAAGAAGTCATCACTCAAAGAAGTGTATGTAATATTATCTTGTCTTATCCTTAAGGTTATTAACTTATAAACCCGAAGTCAGTTGTGACGAAATCCTTTTCTTAGCCTCAGAATGCCTATCCTTTAAATAGCCATTAATCAAACCAACATTACAGTCCTTCGAAAGACCTTATCGGATCAATTGGATTGTATACATTTCGAATATCTCCGAGCACCTAAGGATTGATTAAGAGAGATAAAATTGAGGGATATCAAATAAGTCCCCTTTCAATCAAATGAAGAAAAGACCAAGTTCATAGATTGAAATAAATCCTTTCTAATGAAGGTTTTCCAAATGATCATTTCAAGCATTTCTTGAAAGTTTGCAAGCACTTTGTTAAAATGATTCATTGAAAAGGAAATTTGATTATCTGAAATGCATACAAAGAATGCATATTTCAAAATCAGGTTTTAAAAGCTTTTGGTCAACTTAAAACTAAGTTTTCAAATAGTTTGTAGTAAGCTAAAAGAAAAACCACATTTCAAACGGTTTTGATTAATTTCAAAATTACTTTTCAAAATAGTTTTTAGTCAACTAAAACTATATCAATGTTAGTGAAACCTCAAAATCACAAAACTCACGATTAAGTCATTCATTGTTTGAAGTCTTTCCAAAGTCCTACTGGTAAAGAACCATTAGGCAAATTCAAGTCCTATTGGAGAGGAGCCTTTAGGCAATTTCTAAAATCCTACAGGTGAGGAATCACATGGCAAGTCTCCAAAATTTAAGTCCTATTGGCGAGGAGCCTTTAGGCAATTTCCAAAATCCTACGAGTGAATAATCACATGGCAAGTCTCCAAAATTCAAATCCTATTGGCGAGAAGTCTTTAGGAAATTTCCAAAATCTTACGGGTGAGGAATCACATGGCAAGTCTCCAAAATTCAAGTCCTATTGGGGAGGAGCCTTTAGGCAATTTCTAAAATCTTACGAGTGAGGAATTACATGGCAAGTCTCCAAAATTCAAGTCTTATTGGTAATGAGCCTTTAGGCAATTTCCAAAATCCTACGGGTAAGAAATCACATGTCAAGTCTTCAAAATTCGAAGTCCTACGGGCGAAAAGCTCCTAGGCAAATTCAAGTCCTACATGCGAGGAGCCCCTAGGCAAATTCAAATTCCTATAGGCGAGGAGCCCCTAGGCAAATTCAAAGTCCTACAAGCAAGGAACCCTTAGGCAATTTCCAAAGTCCTACAGGCAAGGAGCCCCTAGGCAATTTCCAAAATCCTACAGGCGAGGAGCCCCTAGGCAAATTCAAGTCCTACTGGTGAGGAACCACTAGGCAAATCTAAAGTCCTACAAGCAATGACTCCTAGGCAAATTTTAAGTCCTACTGGTGAGGAACCACTAGGCAAATCTAAAATCCTTAGGCGATGAGCCTCGAGTGTTAATGGTACGTGAGTTCGTCCTTAAACCACGAAATCAGAGTAACCATCATAATTATCACCACCATCAATTCATGTTCTTGGATAAACAACAAAGAAACTTTCACAAACAAGTAAGTTTCTCTCCCTCGATCATTAAGAATCTTTCAAAATGTGTTCCGAAAAGAGAACTTTTGGATTAGATCACGAATTTCAAAAGCAAGATCCCTAATCAGTTATTGTGAAATTTCCGTCTTATCTTGTTTAGTGAGTCGACTAAAAATTCAGGTATCACCTTGTCTTTGATATCAATCTCTAACGAGCTCAATACAAAGAGAGGCAACCGTTGACATCTAATTTTTAGCTCATTTTTTTCATATTTTCAAAATTTCAAAATTAGGTCTAGGGATCTTAACCAAGCCTAGAAAACTATTTCTAAACAAAAATAATAATTTTTTAGCATCTTTCTGCATTTTTCGTTAATTTCTTTTAGTCAAATAAGTAAGAAAATAAATAAAAATAAAAAATGGAATCAGAGAATTTCATAAAAATAGTCATTCGTCTTATTTTAAATCCGATTTCATGAATACATCATCAATTTTGAAAAATCTCAATTGGGTATATGTTTTTCCCAAAATTGGGCAAAATTAAAACCAAATTGAACCAAAATGCAATTAAATTTTTTCTAGTCATTTTTAAATCATACTTTCTTCACAACAATTAATTCTGGGACCTTGAATTACATAATGATCTGTCTAATTGCATAATTTGACATAAAAATAAAAAATTCCCAAAATTTGATTGAAAATTAAGAATTTTGAACCCAAATTGGGAATCGTGCCCAATATGAAATTGTCGAAATGTGAGACCATCATTTCTAGGGTTAATCAGGTGTGGGTAATTCAATTTTAGCATCAATTTTGCCTAATTAGGTCATTGGGACATCAAATTAAATAAAACCCTATTAACTAAAATGAGAAAATCTGAAACACGATTATAATAAAAATTGAGGCAAATTATATATTTAGGTTTGGAATATGATGGGGAATTCAATTTTGGGGTTAAATTTAGAAAATTAGGTCAAAATTGGGTTGAATTTGAGAATTTGGACCAACCCCGGTCTGCCGAGTCGGTCGGGTCAACTCGACCCGACCCGGATATATCATCTTCTTCACCCAATTTAGCCATCACGCGACAAAACCCAGAAAACTATTCCAAACCTGAGACTTCACCGATCATTTCTAGCCAATTTTGGCACGTTTTAATCGATTGTGCCAGCTGGAAAATCTCTAGCTGGCACCAGTTAATCTACGCCAATCGATTGGTAATCGGTTTTAAACGAATTTGGGCGGGAATCAATCAAAAAATGAAGAAAAACTGACTCGAGAAGAGGGGAAGCTGTTCGACAAAATTCCAGAGGAAGGGAGGAGAGAGAAACAGAAAGAAAAAGCTTGAAATCTAGAAGAGACGGAGAGGAGTAGAGATCCCCCACGTCAAGTGATCGGTGCCAGTCAATTGAACAGCGCCGGCAAATCGACCGTCTAGGGAGGATCTCCTCCTTGGGTGAACCAAAAGAAGGCTGATCAGGAACGCCTGAAAACCAGCTCCGTCCGACTGATCCAAACCTATTCCGGTGAAACCAAGACCACCAGGGTGTTGTCCGAGTGTCAGAGAACAACCCTCAGAGCGCTGATCAGTTCGACAATTTTGTTTGATCATTGAACGAAACAGGTAAAGTCCGCTCAGGGTCAGTTTTTTCAAAATTTTCTAGAATTTAATTTCAATCTCGATATGCATGTTTGTGTGTTTTCTTTCGTGAATCTAAGTTTGTTGATGCTTATAATCAATTTCTGATCATTTTTCATGTTGATTGATTGCATTTTGGGCATAAAAAACACATGAACTGAGTCAGCCCCCCCTGTGAACCATCTCGCCGGAGCTCAGGTGACGTCGTCGGAGCGTTGCTGTGGCTTTAGGCTATTCAAGTTAGTCTTCTTTGATCGCTTGTTTGATGTTTTGATAATCTTTAGGATCGTTTTTAGATGGCTAGGTTGATTAGAATAAGGATTTAAAGCTTTGAAAAGCTCAGTTTGGTCAGTTGTGACTTAGGGTTTTTGAATCGGTTTTTCACCGGTCAATAGTAGTCCGTCGGTTTAATGGATAGGCTAAATTGACAGTAGATGATCAAGACAATACTCAAAATCTAAAACAATGGCAAAAAAACTCATCAGAAGGTCATCGATGGCGAGCTCAGACCGGCAGCCTTGAGAACTTTCGAACCTGATTTGTGCGTAGCAAGTGTTCGGGGAAATGCCCTAAAGAAGTGTAGCCAAAACGGTGCTGTTTTGGCATGCGCTCACCGAAAGGGACGAACAACAACCGGTGTCAGCAACGTTCTATTCGACCAAGACGAACCGGGTTGAACTGAGCCAGTTCGGTTCGCTTTCCCGACAAGAAAATTTCAAAAAAAATTATAGAAACAAATAAAAAATCAAAAAATTCTAAAAAAAATCATAAAAAAAAGTTAGAATTTTTGTTAGAAAATTCGAAAATTTCTAAAAATTTCTAAAAATTCAGAAAAATTTAAAACGAACAGGATTAGTGGGTAAGTCTCGAAAATTCACATGACACGTTAGACATCATATTGTTCTTAGGTACCAAAAGGGCTTTAGGGATCTCAGTTTGAGATCAATAACCAAACCAAATTGCCATACTCAAAATCTCTGGTTCGTAGAATCGTGGTATTTCTCCCGTACCTCGATTATGTTTCTAGTCTGTCTAATAATAATGGCTAGTGGCGATTCTAAAACTACAAATTTAGAAATCACTTTTCACTGTCACATGATATATGGTATGAGAGAGACCCTTATACGGAAATACCTCCTTAGCGCGCAAATCCCAAAAACTCTCAAAAAAGCGCGGCGCGACAGCCATGGCAAGGTCACTCGGCCTCGCCCATGGCCGGCGAGGTCTCGCCGATTGCTGGTCGCCGTACCGACAACCGGCGACAAAGTTATAAGTTAGTACAAAAAAAGAGAAAAAAAAAATCAATCAAATAAAAAAATTTTGAATCCAGCAATGACTAGTTTTGCGACAAACCGTTTTCGTCGCCAATTAGCCACGATACTTACTAGAAGAAAAACTTTACCCAGACTGATTTGCGCACGCATAGAAAGGTTTATCAAGAGAAATGAAAGAGGGAGAGGGAGGGAGACAACAAAGAGAGATATGGGGAATTAGCAAGGAGAAGAGAAATTGGGGGTGGGGGTATATTACAAGTAGCGAGGCGGATAATTAGCGACTAATTTATTTTCCATCGTAGATTAGCGACGAATTTATTTTTCGTCGCAAATTCCGTCGCAAAATTAGCGACGAAAAAAAATAAGTCGCTAACTCCGTCACAATTAGCAACGAATAATTTTTTGTCGCAAATTTCATTGCAAATTAGCAACGGATTTTTTTCGTTGCTAATTCCGTTGCAAATTAGCGATGGATTTGTTTTATCGCAAATTCCATCGCTAATTTGTGATGGATTTTTTTTCGTCGCAAATTAGCGATGAATTTTTTTTTCTTTGCAAATTCTATCGCAAATTAGCAATGAATTTTTTTGGAGTCGCAAATTAGTGACGACATTTTTTTCGTCGCAAATTAGCAACAGAAAAAAAATTCATCACTAATTCCGTCGCAAATTAGAGACGAAAAATTTTTTGTGGCAAATTCCGTCGCAAATTAGCGATGGATTTTTTTCCCTCGCAAATTAGCAACGACTTTTTTTTTCGTCACAAATTAGCGAAGAATAATTTTTCATCGCTAATTTCCGACGAAAAAAGAATTCGTCACTAATTCCGTCGCCAATTAGCAACGAATAATTTTTCGTCACTAATTTTTCATGGCTAAATCCTTTTATTCCTTTTATTTTTGTAGTGAATTCATTCTCGATTACAGCCCCGGTCTAGGATTTTAATGCAATGTCAAGATTAGATTGCAGAGGGCATCATTATTGTACCTTGCGTATAACAAGGAGATAGGTTTCAGTTTGCGCACATGTATGACTTCGTATGTGAACGAACTATGGCCATTAAGTACAGAGACGGATCAACGAACTGGCAATATGCGCACCTGTAAACCATAGCCATCCAACACACAAGTCAACACTGTATCACAGGTCTAAGGATTATTTACACAAGACCAGAGCATGAACGATTAGGCATTGACCACGCTAAAAGCTTTCATATTGCTAATCGTTATATGCATGTCACATTTAGTGAACTTGTCTAGTACAAGCACCTGTGTTCTAACTCGAGCATCACAATACCCAATGACTCGTGACTCGTCATTCCCTTAAGTATCCAATACTTAATGATGAAACTAACAACACACCGGTCTCAACAGGGTAATTAATATCCATTCAATGATCCATCGACCGGGAACAATTTAAAGATTCAGTCTAACTGTAAACCCGTAACACATATTCTTACATCTCAAGAATAGGTTAAGTCACAACTGATCTTATGGAATCATTCATATATTTAAATAATTAGACAAATGAATGAATACGTCATTGCCATTAAATAAATAATGAAATTGAAAATACAACTTAAATCCCTAACATGTAACTATTACATAGTGACTTTAGGGCATACATCTAACAGCCTACCACCCTTAGCTTCCTCATTACCCTTCCTAGCTCCCCCTTTTCATTGGTGTGAACTACTTCACCTTTGTCGGGCTCATCAAATGCAGAGTGCACAACCTCTTCATGCACCACTCCCTACAAACACCATCCCCTTGCTATCGTTAAGACATGTGGCACAAAGCCTTCACTCAAGCGACTCGAGAAGGTGCTATTGTGGTTATGAGGACTAATTTAGTTGCCTCCGCCTACTCAAGCGTGGAAGTCTCCTTTTTTTCTACCTCTCTATTGCTGTGAGTGGTTACATGAAAGAGAACATAGAGAAGGAAGAAACACGAAAAGTGAACATGAGACCCACAAGAAAAGAAAAATAAAATAAAATTAATAAAAGAAAAGGGACACAACTAGAAAAAAATGTGATAATACTTTCTTAAAACATTGACAGAAGAGAGATGTTAAAACGTGGGACCCACAAAGGGCACTATAGTCATATTATTATATTGATGAATGCTTTAGCCAAATAGGAAGTGGAAAAAACACGACCCTACTTTAAAATCCATTGTGGATAATAAAGTTAAATCTATAGTCATGTATCAATAAATAAAGTCACGTTGTCATTTTCCGTCCATCAGTTCGAAAGGAGCTAACGGAGGAATCCAATTGCTATAAGTTTTAAGGCTTGATTGCACTATTTGAAAGTTTTAAGACTTGATTTCACTTTTGCAATAAATTTTAAGATTTTTGATATATTAATCTCTAATGTTTGTGAATTGTATATTAATCCATTGGGCACCCCTTCTATTATGTAGGAATCGTCAATTGATAGTTGGTCTCAATTCGGGACCTCAACAAAACTCGTGGATGAGAATGCGCTGAGAGCGATTTAGTTTTCGTTAAAAACTAATTGGGATCGGTCATGTCATTAACACAAAGTACATGTACGAAAATTGATCATATCAAAAGTACGGAGTAATTGGGTATTCCGTTTTGGAAGCTCACATAGGCAACATGTGTCAATAGCCAGGTCCGGCTCTATGAGTTTCGGTAAATATTAAATGGAAAAACAAAGGAAGGACTTTTTAGAAATATATATAATCAAAAAAAATTTTAAAATATGTATTGAATTTTTGAATTGCAAAATCGGGCCCCTTTACCTTCTATTAGAGAATATGATTTTGTGCTTCCCCAATGCTACATTTGGTCATCAGGATTCTATCCTGTGTTTGGTAAGTGTCCAAGACAAGATAAGACCTGATATAAGAAGGATATAGCCTAAATAAAAAAAGCGAGGGGGGGGGGGGGGTGGTTTCTCTTATCCGTAATATAAAAATTATTTTCAGAAAACCCTACGCTATCCTTTTCCTTCTCCTCTGTTCACCCACGTGACTCTTCGGCAGCGAAGTCGAAGTGTTTTTCTCAGTAGCTCTCTGATTCACGTCAAAGCTTTACGAAAGCGGTGAAAGAGTTGAAGCATCATATTTTTCGGAATTGCGAAGGTAAATAATTATGTTCTCTCACTAATATTGACTTCTAAAGTAGGCTCGAGGTTGGCTGTGGATTGTTTTCCAAAATGTTTCCGGCTTACGTAGGTCATAATTGTGATTCCATTGGCTTTTATTGTAGCCCTTGTTCTTCGAAGTGAAATTTTAGTAGCGTCCATTGGATTTTTGCTGGTTCATTGGAGAACTTGTACTTGGAAGTGAAATTTTTTTAGTCAGAATTGCGATTCCATTGGCTTTTTTGCCAGTTGATTGGAGAACTTGCATTTCTGGGACCTTTATTTTATAGTGGAAAAGAATAAAAAATTGGAGAGCAATAATTGCGATTCTATTGGCTTTTTTGCTGGTTGATTGTAGCCCTTGTTCTTCGAAGTGAAATTTTAGTAGTAAGAATTGCGGTTCCATTGGCTTTTTTGCTAGTTGATTGGAGAACTTGCATTTCTGGGACCTTTTCTTATAGTGGAAAAGATGAAAAATTGGAGAGCAGTGAATACATGTCCACGTTAGTGTCGTAGAGGACGGCAATTCAACTGGTGATGGACTGGAGGATTTTTTATTTCTTCTGATTACAATTGTCTTTGAATAACTAACCATGATGGGTTTTCTATCATCTATTGCATATGTAATCTTACAAAAGTGACTTGTG
Organism: Syzygium aqueum; assembly: GCA_031216185.1. Taxonomy (NCBI): domain Eukaryota; kingdom Viridiplantae; phylum Streptophyta; class Magnoliopsida; order Myrtales; family Myrtaceae; genus Syzygium; species Syzygium aqueum. Next base: position 21,585,685 of record CM062238.1, read on the forward strand.
CTTCACCATATTTTTTGGTCGGATCTTGCTTCCAACATTTTTTTGTTGATTTGTCCATGGTTGTTAGTTGACAAAAGGTCCTTCAGATAGAAAATCCAGAAGCACAATGACTAGGTATACGAATTGAATATGCATTGATGGATGTCTCCATGTCATATGTGTAGTGTAATGTATGTCTCGGTACACTGATGTCTTATCTGCACTGGCTATTGGTGTCTCAAAGATTTAGGTTTTCTTTTGGGTTAGAAAAACAAGACAGAGATTTCAATTTTTGCAGGGATTTTTTGGTTTCAAATTGAATTAATGAGCTGCTTATTTGTTTACTATAATGGTTGTGAGAATGATGTCAATCATTCAAAAGGAATCTTTGGGGTTGCATAGCAAAAGAGTAGAATATACAAAATTGAGAAATTGGGGCTGCTTGTCGTGTTGTCTTTTTTCTTTATGTTTGTGTATTTTAACTTTAGTTTGTTTTCTTTGCATTTGTGTATAGCAAAAGAGTAGAAGATACACAATTGGGGTTGCATGGCTCGTATTAACTTTAGTTTGTTTCCTTTGCATTTATGTCTTTCTAGCAATAATCATATATCGATTCAAATATATTCTGTGAAATCCTGTTGATTTGAAAAAGATATTATTTTTTAGTTTACTATTATCTAACCTGTCGGTTTGTATTTGCCTAATGTTATTGTTTTTTTGCCTTATTAGAAATGGATCATGATGATAGAGAGGAAATTTTTAACATTCTAATATTAGAGGAGAAGAACCTACAGATGTTGCTTTTGTGTATGATGTATATGATTGTGGTGTCCATTGCTGCTGCTGAAAGGCACTACCATAAACATATATTGAAGGATTGCACATTTATTAGAAGCCAAGCTTGATTAGATCACCTTAACCACCTTATTAACAATAGTGACTTGAATTGTGTGGAACAACTTAGGATGGATAGACATACATTTACTCTACTATGCGAGTTGGCTCTTACAATTGGTGGGTTAAAAGAAGATGGACTTGTAACTATAGAAGAACAAATGGCAATGTTCCTACGTATACTTGCCCATCATGTGAAAAATCGTGTCATCAACTTCAGATTTATGAGGTCCGGAGAGACCATAAGTAGGTATTTTAACTTAGTTTTGAGTGTGGTGATAAGAATGCATAGTGCGCTTCTTGTCTCACCTGAACCAATTCAAGAGGAATGTATCGATGAGAAATGGAAATGGTTTAAGGTATGTTCGCTATGCCATTACATGGATTAATTTAATACTTTAAGGATAAGGTTATTTCATTAATTTCTTATTTCTAGGGTTGCTTAGGAGCATTAGATGGCACATACATTAGGGTACGTGTTCCGGAGGTTGATAAACGAAGGTATCGAAATAAAAAGGGTGAGGTATCGACAAATGTGTTAGGAGTTTGCTCACGTGACATGAGATTTGTTTATGTTTTACCTAGAAGGGAAGGCTCAGCAGCGAATCTAGAGTACTTTGAGATGCTTTAGTTAAACCCAATGGTCTAAAGATTCCGGTTGGTGAGATAAGCCTTTATCAATATGTTGCATTTTTTGTCATATAGGTTTTAACAATTCTAAGACAATTAATAATGTTATCATTTGTTATTAGGTAATTATTATCTTGTAGATGCTGTATACATAATGGGGATGGCTTTCTTGCTCCTTATAGAGGTATTCGATACCACCTATCCGAGTGGACAGAAGGTTGTACGCCAAATTCCCTTGAGGAGTACTTCAACATGAAGCATTCTCAAGCTAGAAATGTCATAGAAAGATGCTTTGGTCTACTTAAGTTATGGTGGGCTATTCTTAGGAGTCCATCTTTTTATCCAATTAGAATGCAAGGTCGAATAATCATACCTTGTTGCCTTATATATAACTTGATAAGAAGAGAAATGGCTATCTATCCAATTGAGGCATAGTTAGATGAAGTTGCTAACACCATTGAAGATATGGAAACAATTGATGTTGTTGAGCCGTCAGATGATTAGATGACATGAAGGCAAAATTTGACAGTACAGATGTTTAATGAGTGGAATGCAAGTCGAGTACACGGAGGAGATGCATGATTTGACATTATTTAAAAAACTCATTTATTTCCCATTGTTGCAAGACTTGTGTTGTAAGATGTTTTTTTTTCCATTTCTATTAGACATGTGTAATATGGTGCCGGTTTGTCATTATTGAGACATATTTCTTATGCAATGTTTGAATTATGGCTTTTTCATTTTAAATTTTTAGTACTACACTATCTCTATCATTAAATTTTCTCTACTGTCCTATCCTCTATCATTAAATTTTCTAAAATTAAATGAGATGTTTAGGAATGGAAGATAGCAATTTCAGTCAAACTCAAGGAAGGGGAACAAAGAGAGACCGACGTGTATGGACAATAGATGAAGAAAATTCACTTCTAGGTGGTCTTGAAGAACTAGTTGCACGAGGAATGAAAGCCAATAATAGCTTCCAGAGTGGTTACATGACTACGTTAGAGAAATGGTTTGAAGAAAAGTTCCCTGGTTCTGGCATCAAAGGTAATCCTCACGTAGAGTCGAAGATGAAAAATTTGAAAAAGTTCTATAATCGGATATATGACTCGAAGGATCAAAGTGGATTTGGGTGGGATCACAAAAAGCATTGTGTTGATATTCATTCGGAGGATAGTTAGCAAAAATATTGCAAGGTTTGTGTCACTTCTTCTCATTTTTTTCCTTCTTTACTATATGTTTCTTTTTTAACAAAACATTATATTTTCTTTGTAGACCTATCCAGGAGCTGCTTCTTTGAGAGGAAAGTCCTTCCCCCAATATGATCGACTAGCAACCATATTTAGAAAAGACAGTACCGAGGGAAATCTCAATGAAGACCCTTTAGAAACTCATGCGGCAGTAGATAATCAAGAAGGTGAGAATCATGATGGTGTGGCAATTAATGGTGTAAGTCAAAACTTACCACCACTATCATCTTCTCAAACACAAAATGTTTCCAATCCTACAAGAAGAAAAAGGGCTAAAGCAAGTGATAAATGGGCTGCTGGGTTAGTTGAGATTGCAAGCACTTTTGGCTCTTTCTTGGAAAAAGCTAATGATAAGATGGAGATGATTGCTAGCTGCATCGGACATGCTAAAGATTTGGATAATGACAAGAGAAAAATTAATGAGGAGATTCGTCAAATGTCTCTAGGTACTATGGTTAGAATAAAACTATGCAAAAAAATTGTGAAGGATCCTAAGAATATTCATCTTTTTTTTGGATTTCAAGGAGGCAATAGGAAAGCATTTGTGGAACTGCTTCTCCAAGACATGATAGAAGAGAATGAGTAATGTTCTTGGAGCAATAAGTCACAGTGGATTTGTGCGAGTTGAAAGGGGAAAGTTGTACCTAATTTTGTTTATAAGTAATAACTCTCTTGTGTAGTCCCTTTGTTGTTTTATGTCAATTAACAATATCGAACAATGTTCTTTTTGCTATTTATTGGAATCACAAGTTTTAAATGTTAGTATCTCTAAAATGCTTGGCATCATCAAAATTTATCGATATGCAAAAGGCAAGAGATGTACCTATTGAATCATACGAGGGATACTGACTTCTCCTTCTATGATGCACTGCACCATCTTCATCTTCATCATGCTATGAGATATTGCCACCATCATGCCCATGTTCTTCATTATCAGAATCATCACCACCAGACGCATGAGCTCCTTCATCCCTATTCAATGAAATGCCCTCATTCACCACCTCAAATGGTACTTTTCTCCTTTGCTGAAATACCCTCACTTCTTTCCTTGCTTGTGCAATGTCCTCATCATCAACACCACTTATGCAAATGATATGCACTAATGTTTCCTCATCTTCATCACTCGATAGTGCAATTTCCTAAGAGTCCAAATGTAACACCCCGGGTCTACACTGTGTAATATTGTTCTCTTTGGATCTACTGACCCTCACGGCTTTAAAACATGTTACACAGAATAGGCCACCCATGTCTTATAAGCAATCCCAGGACTCCCCCTAGGCAATGTGGGACAAGAGACATGCCCCCTTGCCATCCTAGAAGCCTGTTGGGAGCCACTTCTTATCCAGGTCCTTTTGGCCATGGCGACCACTCCCCGCCCTCATCGGACTGAGTCGTTACATTCTCCCCTCCTTCGAGCACAGCGTCCTCGCTGTGAGCCCATACACGGTCGGGAGTCAGCTTTGATACCACCTGTAATACCCCGAGTCTACACTATATAATATTATCCGCGTTGGGCCTACTGGCCCTCATGGCTTTAAAACGCGTTACACAAATATAGAATCCCAAGCCTTAGAAGCAAGCCCAAAGCTCCCTTCCTAGGCGATGTGGGACAAGAGAGGTACCCTACTTCCCTGCGCACGTCCGGGGTAGTGGTACAGATGTACCACCATCCCTCCTCCTCGCTCTCCGCCGCTTGGCTTGGGCCGTCACACTCTCCACCCTTTACGTGCACAGCGACTCGTTATGGGCCCACATGCGGTCAAGAGTCGGCTTTGATACCACCTGCAGCACCCCGGGTCTATATTGTGTAATATTGTTCACTTTGGATCTACTTCCCTGCGCACATCCGGGGTAGTGGCACGGGCATGTAACATCCTGAATTTTGACCCATTTTCGGAATCAATAAAATAGATATTATTTCTCATTTCATTTTAGTAAGTCTCCTCCGGAACTAATCACTATCGGGATACTAACCAATAGAGAATGGCTAACTAGGAAAACGGTGCGTGAACCAAGGACTCGATCGCGAATCGAGCACCGATCCCGAGAAACGACGAGAAAATATTTTGGGCCAATGTGGGCCGATGATAGGAAGGTAACGGATTTGATTTGGCCAACGACGTACAATCTGATTTTGGGTGATTTCGCACGACCGAGAGTACACGTAGCAAATAAATCCAGAACTTAAACCGAACGATTGCGACCTCTGGAACTAGCGATAAATTATCGTATTTCCTCGGTAATCAAGACCGTCATGACTCGAGTAACCCTACATCGATACGCGTAACCCTTCAACAGCCGCCCGTTAGTGAGAGACCCTAAAATTGAGATTGAACGATTTTGATCGCGAAATTGGATCTGGACTTGGATGTCGAATTTCGTGGACGTACGTGAATAAATTGTGAGGACGAAGTCATTTTTAAGTGGCCAATTATATTTAGGGTCAGTACGGTCGAAAAATGGAAATTCAGCTCGAAATCGGAAAATGACCATTTTGCCCCTAAGCCCTATTTTGAGTATTCCGAATTTTGGGCTATTTTTGGAGATTATATTATGGAATTAATTAATTGGGTCAGCCCAATAATTTAACCCCAAAAAGACTAGAATACCCTCAATTATTGGATAAGAAGAAATCAAGGCTATTGGATCAATGGGCATTTTGGTCAAGACTTGGGATTGATGACACATGGACTCCACTAAGCCCATCCTATTTTACCCCTTGACCTCGCTCTCTCCCCCTCATTCCCCTCTCCTCCGGCCACTCTCTCCATCACTCCCTCTCTCACCGGTTTCCCTCTCTCGGCCATGAGACCACTACCGCACGCCATTCACGCCGCCGCCCGCCGAAGCCGCGTCGTCTGTGCCAGCCACCACCACCCTCATCGACCATCCCTTCACCCTCTCATGTCCTCTCTCTCTTCATTTCGATACCAACAACCGTCGGAGAGCCCCTTCGGCTGCACCATCCACACCGATCGCCTAAACGTCGCCACCGCGCGAGAGCGTCGCCGCTCACCATCTGTCATCTCGCTGTCGCACCACCGCCACCTAATCGCCCCAATTCCTCTCCCTCACCCCGAAACACCATCAACCAGCAACTTGTCGCCTTGAACTGCCGCGACCACACCGTTTGCCCGAGAGCCACCGTGCAATGCCGTTCGCTGCCGTCCGCCGTCTCACTACAGTCATCCGATCATCTCTCTCCCCATCTGACGTCAAACCATTTCACCCTCACCCTCGCCGCCGTGATCGCTGTGGATTGCCGGAGCCACTGCACACGTAGCCGCTCGCCGCCGTGCTCGCCGCCGACCAGCCGCCGTTCCCCCACCAGTTCGGCCACCCCCTTTGAAGCTTAGATTAGGTGAGTTAATCTCTAAACCTTGATTAGGACTGGCTTTTGTATTTCTAGATGGGTTTAGTAAGTTTTTGGAGGCTAATTAGGGTGATTAGTGATTGGTTTTATGGGCTGGATTATGGAGGATGATTATGGGGTAATCAGAGGAATTTATGGTGCTCATTTGGAAGTGGGAATTGGCTGAGGAAGGGCTAATACGTGGCTGCCCTTGTTGGATTAATTTCGGGCCAAGTTCGGATAAGTTTGGGACTTATTGTGAACCGCTGAGTATGTCTTGCTTGATTGATGTATTGGTTGTTTTGTGCTCAATTGTGATAAATTGTGATGTGTCATGTCGCGTATTTGTGCGGCTGAAATGTGCGGAGTGTGATTGACCAATTGCCGGCTTGAATTAGATGCCCGAATTGTGAATGGTGCGTTGGGCCACATGATATTAAACCGGCTAAGTGAGCACGTTGATGTGAATTGGAGATGTTGTTGTGGCTTTGATTAATTGAGGTCCAAAGTTGTGCTTGATGCTCCTTGTACATTGCATTATTGTCTGAGTACGAGAATTGCATGGCCACGTATATCGTATGCAGAGAATGAGCATGAGACGAGATAAGTATGAGTATGCGTGCCTGATATGAGCATGTGATCACCTAATTACCCTGATGCGTGTTACGAGGGGTTCAAATAAAAATTGGCAATGTGCATGTGTGATCACTATAAGTCTTGATGCGTTTACGCGGGACAATGCCCGGTTCTACTAAAAGACGGCCAACCTGATGCGTTTTACGCTGGTGTGGTTCGTATATGGAGATCGATGTTGCGCCTGATGCGTTTTATGCGGGCTAGAGACAGTGGACCTGATGCATTTTACGTGGCCCAGGTAATGTTGTTATTAAATATGATCTTGTCGCGACCTAAAAAATTTTCTCCTTTTTCGGGCTAATGGATTATTAAGACTAATCTTAACTCGGATCCTCCCAAACCCTACCAATTCGCAACTTAGGGTTTAAGTCTTTAACGTGCAAATGTTTTCATGCTTAGAGTCGCCACTAATCAATTTATGGTAGGTTGATTAGAAACCTAAATAAAACATAGGGAGATATGTTTTATTCCTACGAACCAGAGATTCTAAGCTCGGGGACTTGATTATGCTAGATCTAGTCTAACGCCCTTTCGGTACCTTTTCTTTTCAAAAATGTTTTGATAGGCAGTTTGGATCCATTTTAACTTATTTACTAATATGTGAGGTGTTCATGCGGGTGCGCAAATCACCAATTTAACACCCATGAAAGCATTAAATAACTTGCAAGTATGGAAGGATTACTTACCTCGAACCCACGCAAGCATCTGCATTGTTAGCTAGAAAATCACATCTACACCCTAATATGATTTCTAATTAACAAAGCAATTCACTCAATTTCTCTTTTTTGGATTTTCGCTTATTTAAATGAAATTTAATCTACATGCAATGACGTGTAAAAATTGACATACGAATTAATGCAACCTAACATGCAAACTATATGTCATGCGACGACGTAACCTAATTCTAATGACGGATAAATAATTTATTTTTTTGGTATTTTCTGATGAAATTCGGAATAAAAATATGCCTAAATTAACATGCAACCTATGATGACTTAATCTATTTTAACATGATTTCTTTTTGGGATTTTTGTGTAAAAATTCGGAATAATAAATTGCTGAAATTAATAATGCAATCTATCCTAATCTACCCTAAAGCAATTCATTCTCTTTTTTGGGGTTTTCTTGAAAATTCAGAATTAAAAAATAACGTGAATAATCCGTTAGGATTAAAACAATCCTTAATTTAAACTAGGAAACATGCCACTTTAAGTCCCAATTTAAATTAAATACTTATCTCATCCTTTGGGATATATTCAAAATTCCTAGACATGCAAAATTCTAATTTAAATAACAAAACATATTTTTTTAAAAATTTTTCTTTTTATTTGAAAAGGAAAGCGATTTAAACAAATAAGGATAGCAACCACATTCAAATCAACCACGCGATCCGGCAAATTTGTTTCAAACTCGGATTAGGCACAAAAATCGAACTATCGATCATATCTATAGGGTTATAGATATCGATGGAAAGTCGATCATTCAAATTTGGAAAGCGGATAAAAATCATTATCGTATCCAAGTGGTTATGGATAAGATAATAATTTTCCGCATCATCGCATATCGTACCTTAGGGATAAGGTCAGATAGTCGTTCAGATACGTTGCTAAATTAGGAAATTTTCCTAATTTTGAATATTTCTAAACACTGCAGATATATCGAACATTATCCTAAGGTATCTAAATATCTATACGATATTCACGAAATATTCAAACACCCAAATTAGGAATCTAAATATTTTGAAAATATACCGGATAGAGATTTTTACCTGATTTACGGATAACTTTTCAAATTCGAATCACGTGGATCGGGACTCGGGCTTGCGGATCGGGATCGCAATGGCGGAGGTGAAGGGACAGTGACACCGGTGTGCTCGGTGCGGTGGGGCAGCGGCGGTGCAAGACGGCGTGCTCGGTGGTGGCTTCTTGATGTAGACTTACGGTGTGGAGCTCTCAATCTGACTGATGGGAGCTGCTTCACGGTGGGGCCGAATTGATGAAGAACAAGCGAACGGTAGTTCTATCATAGGGAAATCTAGAGAGCGACTCAATTTGCCGTTTGAGTAAGACCACTTGGCAAGCTGAGCCGATCACTAAAGAACCTGCGAAAGATAAAAACGAAAGTGTGATAGTGATGAGAATTTGCGACTCCTTCATTCGTTTCAAACCGAGAAGGTTGTGACCAGCCAAGTGGAGCAAAGCGACAATAGGAATAGCTCGGGATTGATGTGGTGCAAAGCATAGGGCAGCCAAGTCAACAAGAAGCTTCAGAAACACTCGTGGGATGTTGGGGCACGTTGTAGGGAGCAAAGAGAGTTTGACTTTGTTGCGATGGGATGTTCAATTCTCCAAGTGCAAGTCTCCTTCTTCACATTTTTTTCTCTTCTGTGTGCAGAAGTCCCTCCAAGAATCTTTTGGGTGGATGCTCCCTCTCCCTTTTCAATTGTGCGAAGCCCCCATGGGTGATGAATATTGCCCAAAGAGAGCTTCCTCCCGAATGTCCTCTCCTTTTTCTCTCAATGGTAGCCGTGTATGAAATTGTGTGGCTTCTCGCTCTCTCTAAAAATTCTGATATGAAATTGTATCCTCCTCTTTCTGACCTAATCACACATATATATAACACTAATCTAAGTCAATTAGATGGGCTCTCTAGTCCTAATGGGCTTAGACTTGGGCTTAGGCTTTAATTAACATTTAAATGGGCTGAATTAACTTGGGCTTTTAATTAATTAAGCATAATAGGCTGAATTAAGCTCAAATTAAAACAACCGAGCTCGTTTGACTTGTAATTCCCGGCCCTTGCACCCCGAGCGAGTCGAGTCACGTTCGATAAAATTTAAGCTCGTTTGCCAACGTCAGTCCGATGCAAAAAATACAATTAAACTAAAATGAACCTAAACTATATGTTATGCAATTTAAATATTTTTGTTTAGGGGTTAAAAATTAATCCCTAATTTTCTATGCAAATTATGCTAAATGACGTGCCAAAATTTAGGTGTCAACAGACCTGATGCGTTTACGCAGGTCGAGCTCTTATTAAGAAAATGAGTAGTATGTCAGTGTGCACTTTGAGCCAGATCATGAGCATGATATATTAGTGGCATGTATATGCAAGAGTGCATTGGCAAGTATGCGAATATGTGCGACTCGATGACTGCATGCGGTATGACTACTAATGAGTATGAGTATGTATATGGCGTACGTGTGACCAAAGGTATACGCGTATGTGCCGTGATTATTATATTGAATTGCCTAACCTGCAGGATTAGTGATGTGATCGATCTAGGCCCGAGGGCTTAGGTCATTTGGATATTTTGCTGTATTGTATTATTGTTTTACCTGTCATGAGGTGCATGTTAGCCTAGTTTAGGTTTAGGGAGTTTTACTCGCCGAGATTCATCTCATTATTATGTAAACCCAATCTTTTCAAACCCACAGCCTTGAGATGTCCACAGTACCAGTACGTTTTGGGGTTCCGCACCAGATTGGGCGGATGTCGAAGGAGTACCCCGTAGGAAACGGGGATGTATATATTAGGCACCGATCTATTATACTGGTGGATGTAGGATAGACTTTTTACGAGTACCACGAGTACATAGCGTGGTGTTTTAGAGATCACGACCGAGAGCATGGACCTCTCCGAACTTTTGATGTCCCATTTAATGGGATGAGCGAGGTAGATCCACAGAGCGCTGACAGAGAGATAGTAGACCCCGTAGCCTCGCCAGGGTGGAGTATGAGTTTCGACAATGAGTCGTTAGCCGATGGGGAGATGGGTGAGCCAGAGGCAATGGATGAGGAACCGGAGGTTTTGGCCGCAGACCCAGAGCCAATGGATGAGGAGGATGATCCTAAGCAAGAGCTTTTGGCGCTATACCCCGAGCTAGAGGACAAGCCTAAGGACATGGATTCCAAGGAGGACAGTTTAGACGGAGAGTCTTTAGGGATCGACACTGAGTTGGAGTCCATGGAGTCCGAGCCAGAGCCATCTGAGAGTTCTTCTAACTCGTCGGGATCCGATCCAGATTGGGAGCCCTAGTTTAGACCTTAGTCCATAGTTGGTGAGGGCTGACACTTTTTGACCGTAGCCCTCTCTTAGATCTAGTTTGGCAACCCTGGCCACTTACCCTTTTTGTTGTATTGGCTCTGACCCGGTTTTACTAGTGTTTGTTGTTTGTAATGAATATTGCAAATGTTTTCTGTGGTAATGCAGAGTGTTTATTCGTTTATCAGATCGCTATGTTTTCTATCCTTGGTCATCTGTTGTTTTGTTCAGGTGTTTTATATTGCTTCTGCATGTGCCTTGATCTCTGTGCTTGGGTGTTGGGTCAGCAACGCATCCTAGGAGCATTGCACCTTTACGACCGAAGGTGGGATGTTCGCGCGCCTTGAGACTCGGGACGTGACATCCCTCGATTGAATTGGTATCAGAGCAAGGTTAGTTCGGTCTAATTCAATCGAAGCCTGAAGTGATAAGGAGCGATGATCATGGGTAGTCAATAAGGTGACCTCGTGTGCTAAGTGTACCTCCTGACTATTTGTGTTTTGAGTGATTGGTCGGATTTGACCCGTAATAATGCAGGTGTGGTAGGACCCGAGGTAAGTATACGTATCTTCTTGGGTGAAGCTTTGTGCCGTTTATGTTAGGCCGCATGCTGAATGTTTGATTATTATGTTAGTTTCTTGTCTAGGACCTTAGACCGGTTTAGCCTGGTTTAAGTCTCTAATTCCTGAGTGGAATTATAATAGGTAGGTAGATAGCAAGGATTGTAAGGATGAGCAAAAGATAGGGAAAGGAACCCCAAGGTTAGTCCAGTGCGGGAGGCCAAGAGGCCAAGGATCAAAGGCTAGATGATGTAATTGAGACCTATGAGAGATAGGGCATATTATGGGCATGCAAGCTCAGGAAAGGGCCGCAGCTCTTGCCCAGGCTGCTGAGGCTGCAGCAACTACTGTTATTAATGGAAATCAAGCCCAATAAGGACAAGCTTAACCAGCAGGGAATAAGCAAATGGACCAGTTGGTTGAACAGTTTCTGAAACTGAAGCCGCGAAAGTTTAATGGTAGAGGTGACCCCGAAGCTGCCCCATGTTGGGTAGAGGAATTGGAGAAATCGTTCGAGGTGTTGGGGTGCACCGAAACTGAAAATGTGACTTTGGCCGTGTACCAGCTGCAAGACAACGCGAATGATTGGTGGAAGGCCATCAGGGAAAGAGTATTCCCAGAAGGTACAGATCTGGTTTGGGTCGTGTTTGTCGAGAGCTTCTATGGAAAATACTTCTCAGAGGTTGCTCAAGAAAGGAAATTAATGGAATTCATGCAACTTCGTCAAGGCCAGATGACTGTAGATTAGTATGAAGCGGAGTTCGTGAGACTGTCGAAGTTCGCACCTACAATGGTAGAGAACCCACGAGACAAGGCTCGGAGATTCCGAGATGGATTGAAGTCGGATCTTTGAAGCCAGATATTATCGCTCGACATTAAAGATTATGGAGAGATGTGTGAGCGAGCTTAGATTATCGAGCGAGATTAGCAGGAGAGGGCAACCGCTTCTGGATCGCAATTCGCCCAGAATAGAGATAATCGCCATTTTAGGAAGAAGCCAATGATGGGAAATAGACGATTCACCCCGCCGGCTAGAAAGGATATAAAGAAGCCGAGCTACCAATCGATTAGGCCGAGAGTTTGTTTCAGATGTGGGAGTCTGGAGCACCAAATTAGAAACTGCCCACAGCAACGCCCCTCAGGACCGCCGAGGCAACCATAACAAGCTCAAGTTGGAAATCCAGCCGAACCTCCTCCACCGGCTAATCAAAGACGACTGCCAGCGCAAGGGCGAGTGTATGCAATGGCACGCAGAGAGGCTGAAGAGACGCTGGGCATGATAATAGGTATGATTTCTCTCTGTGATCATGCTGCATACACATTGTTTAATCTAGGGGCGACCCACTCATCTATTTCAGAGCAATTTGTTAGATTGGTTGGTATTGAAACGATATTGCTTGAAACTATGCTTTGGGTGTCAACACCGATGAATGATAAGGTGTTAGTCTTGCTTGGATACCCCAACTGTAAGATAGTGATTGGAGGTAGAGAAGAAAGTATTGACTTGGCAGTGTCCACCATGTTCGACTTTGACGTGATAATTGGGATGGATTGGCTAGTAAGACAAAAAGCCATAATGGATTGCGGCAATAGGATGATCCAATTTAATCCGATTGGACGTCCTAGATTTGAATTCCACGAAAACCGGGGAGGAACCTCGATCCCTTGGATTTTCTCGCTCAAAGTGACTAAGTTGTTGGATGATGGATGTGAAGGATACTTGGTGAATGTGGTTGACCCAACAGTGGCAGAATCAAGACTGGACGAGATACCCGTAGTATGCAATTTCCCCGAGGTCTTTCCTCAGGAATTGCTGGGTTTGCCACCTGAGCGAGAAGTGGAATTTGTAATACAGTTGGCCCCATGAACCGAATCAATCTCTAAGGCGCCGTACCGGATGTCCTTATCAAAGTTAAAGGAATTGAAAGGCCTAGATGCAAGAACTCCTGGACAAAGGCTTTATCCGCCCTAGTGCGTCTTCGTGGGGAGCACCGATTTTGTTTGTAAGAAAGAAAGATGGGACATTGAGGTTATGTATAGACTACCGGCAACTAAACCAGGTGACAGTTAAGAACAAGTATCCACTGCCAATGATTGACGACCTATTCGATCAACTACAAAGAGCCTCAGTGTTCTCGAAGATCGATCTACGGACCGGGTATCATCAGCTAAGGATCCGAAAGGAGGATATACCCAAGACTACATTTCGAACTAGGTATGGGCATTATGAGTTCACAGTGATGCCCTTCGGACTGATGAATGCCCCTACTGCTTTTATGGATATGATGAACAGGGTGTTCAAGGAATTCTTAGATCAGTTCGTCATAGTTTTCATTGATGATATACTGGTATACTCAAAGAGCCCCGAGGAACATGAGGTACAATTGACGGAAGTGCTACGGACCTTGAGAGAACATGCACTCTATGCCAAGTTCAGTAAGTGTAAATTTTGGCTCAACAAAGTAGCATTCCTTGGGCATATAGTTTTGGGAGAAGGAATTGCTGTAGACCCGTCGAAGATTGAGGCCGTAACTAAATAGCCAAGATCGACGTCAGTGACGGAGATTCGGAGCTTCTTAGGCTTAGCCGGTTACTATCGACGTTTCGTAGAAGGATTCTGGTCGATAGCTATGCCACTGACATGGTTGCTCAAGAAGGAAGCCAAGTTTGATTAAGATGATAAGTGTGAAAGGAGCTTCCTAGAATTGAAACATCGGTTGACGACCGCCCCAATGTTGACTATTCCGTATGGATAAGGAGGATTCGAGGTATATAGTGATGCTTCTTTAAGAGGACTTGGTTGCGTATTAATGCAGCATGAAAAAGTAGTCGCTTATGCGTCGTGCCAGTTGAGGCCGCATGAAATGAATTATCCAACGCATAATTTGGAACTAGTAGCGGTTATCTTCGCCCTCAAAATTTGGAGACACTATTTGTGCAGGGAAAAATTCCAAACTTACATGGACCATCAGAGCCTCAAGTACATGTTCTCGTAGAAGGAACTAAATATGAGGCAGCGTCAATGGATGGAACTTCTCAAGTATTATGACTACGACATCTTATATCACCCCGGGAAGGCGAATCGAGTAACAGACACGCTAAGTTGTAAGTCAAGTATGGCATATATGATGGTTAAGGAATAGACCTTATTGGAAAGGCTACGAGATTCAGAGTTCAAATTTGAGATAAGCCATATGTCACACCTGCTTGCCACATTGAGGATTGAACCTGAGATCCAAACCAAGGTTAAGGCATTGCAATCTACGGACTTGGAGATCCAAAAGATAGTGGCCATGGACACCGCCAAAAGGAGGCCAGATTTCCAAGTGTCTGAGGACGAAATCCTAAAGTTTTGAGGATGGTTGTGTGTGCCCGATGAAGTAGAGCTTAAGGAGGAAATTTTGAGTGAGGCGCATCGCAGCAATTACAGTATCCACACAGGTAGTATGAAGATGTACCAGAACCTGCGACAACACTACTGGTGGAACGGCATGAAGACCGATATGGCTAGACACGCAGCAAAATGCTTAACCTGCCAACAAGTGAAGGCACAGCACTACAAGCCAGGAGGACTTCTATGATCATTGGAAATTCTAGAATAGAAATGGGAGCATATCACGATGGACTTCGTCACCGGATTGCCGAGAAGTCAGAAAGGACATGACTCAATTTGGGTGATAGTAAACCGATTGACGAAATCAACGCACTTCCTGACAGTGTGAAAGAATTTTGAGTTGGAAAGGTACACCGAATTATATGTGTGACAAATCGTCAGACTACACGGAGTACCAGTGATGATCACTTCATACCGTGATCCAAGATTTATAGCGAACTTTTGGCAAAGTTTACAAACAGCCTTAGGAACGAAGTTGCAGTTCAGTACGACTTATCATCCTCAGACAGATGGCCAATCAGAGAGAACAATCTAGAACTTGGAGGATATGTTGAGAGCCTGTGTACTGGATTTCCGGGGCAAATGGGAAGAATAGCTGCATCTGGTAGAGTTCGCTTACAGCAACAGCTATCAGCAAAGCATTCAGCTGGTGCCGTTTAAGTCCTTGTATGGTAGAGCGTACAAGACACCAGTATGTTGGGACGAAGTTGGTGAGCGAAGTATAACTAGCCCAGAGTTGGTGCAACAGACGATTGAAGCCGTTGAGATCATTCGTGAAAGGCTAAGGACAGCACAGAGTCGCCAGAAAAGTTATGCCGATTGGAGACGACGACCCTTGAAATTCCAAGTTAGAGATCATGTGTTTCTCAAGGTGTCGCCAATGAAAGGATTGTCTCGATTTGGCAAAAAATGAAAGCTGAGCTCGAGGTATGTCGGACAGTTCGAGATTCTAGAAAAGATCGAAGATACGGTCTACCGACTTGCTCTACCACCTAATTTGACCCAAGTGCACAACATTTTGCACGTGTCAATGTTAAAAAAGTATGAACCAGACCCAAGCCACGTTCTGAGGTACGAGGAAATAGATGTGGACAACAAGGCGTCGTACATTGAGAGGCCAGTCAGGATCGAGGATAGAAAAGATCGAGTACTACAGAACAAGATGATCCCAATGGTCAAAGTAGTCTGGGAGCATCATGGGACTGAAGATGCCACTTGGGAAAGCAAAAAGGCCATGTGACGTCAACATCCCCAATTATTTGAGTAGATAGGTGAGATTGCAAATTTCGAGGACGAAATTTTTGTAAGGGGAAAGAATTGTAACGTCCCGAATTTTGACCCATTTCCGGAATCAATAAAATATATATTATTTCTCATTTCATTTTAGTAAATCTCCCCTGGAACTGATCACTCTCAGGATACTAACCGATGGGGAATGGCTAACTAAGAAAATGGTGCATGGACCAGGGACCCGATCGCGAATCAAGCACCGATTCCGAGAAATGACGAGAAAATATTTTGGGTCAATGTGGGCTGATCATAGGAAGGTGACAATTTGATTTGGCCAACGACGTACGATCGGATTTCGGGTGATTCCGCACAACCGAAAGTACTCATGGCAAACAAATCTCGAACTTAAACGAAACAATTGCGACCTTTGGAACTAGCGATAAATTCGTGCGTTTCCCCGGTAATCGAAACTGTCACGACTCGAGTAACTCTACGTCGATACACGTAACCCCTAAACAGCCGCCCGTTAGTGAGAGATCCTAAAATTGAGATTGAGCGATTTTGATCGCGAAATTGAATCTAGACTTGGACGTCGATTTTCGTGGACGTATGCGACTAAATTGCGTGGACGACGTCATTTTTGAGTGGCCAATTATATTTGGGGTCAGTATGGTTGAAAAATGGAAATTCGGCCCGAAATCAGAAAATAACCATTTTGCCCCTAAGCCCTATTTTGAGTATTCCGAATTTTGGGCTATTTTTGGAGATTATATTATGGAATTATTTAATTAGGTCATCCCAATAATTCAACCCCAAATAGACTAGAATACCCTCAATTATTGGATAAGAAGAAATCAAGGTCATTGGATCAAAGGGCATTTTGGTCAAGACTTGAGATTGGTGACATATGGACTCCACTAAGCCCACCCTATTTGACCCCTTGACCTCTCTCTCTCCCCCTCATTCCCCTCTCCTCCGGCCACTCTCTCCATCACTCCCTCTCTTAGCCGTAACACCACCACCGCACGCCGTTCACCCTCTCTTAGCCGTGACACCACCACCGTACGCCGTTCACGCCACCACCCGCTGGAGCCGCGCCGTTCGTGCCAGCCACCGCCACCCTCATCGACCATCCCTTCACCCTCTCCATGTCCTCTCTCTCTTCATTTCGATGCCAAGGACTGCCAGAGAGCCCCTTCGGCCGCGTCGTCCACACCGATTGCTGAAACGTCACCGTTCACCGTCTGTCGTCTCGCTGCCGCACCACCGCCACCTGATCGCCCCAATTCCTCTCCCTCACCGCAAAATACCACCGACCAGCACCTTGCCGCCTTGAACCACCGCTTGTCGGACCGCCGCGGCCATGCCGTTTACCCGAGAGCCACCGTATGCCGCCATTCGCTGACATCCGCCGTCTCATTACAGTCATCCAACCATCTCTCTCCCCATCCGACGTTCGACCATTTCACCCTCACCCTCGTCACCGTGATCGCCATGGATCGCCGGAGTCGCCGCACACGCAGCCCCTCGCCGCCGTGCTCACCGCCGACCAGCTGCCATTCCCCCACCGGTTCGGCCACCCCCTTTGGAGCTTAGATTAGGTGAGTTAACCTCTAAACCTTGATTAGGACTGGCTTTTGTATTTCTAAATGGGTTTAGTAGGTTTTTGGAGGCTAATTAGGGTGATTAGTGATTGGTTTTGTGGGTTGGATTGTGGAGGATGATTATGGAGTAATCGGAGGAATTTATGGTGCTGATTTGGAAGTGGGAATTGGCTGAGGAAGGGCTGATATGTGGCTGCCCTTGTTGGATTAATTTCGGGCCAAGTTCGGATAAGTTTGGGACTTATTGTGAACCGCCGAGTATGTCTTACTTGATTGATGTATTGGTTGTTTTGTGCTCAATTGTGGTAAATTGTGATGTGTCATGTCACGTGTTTGTATGGCCGAATTGTGCGGAGTGTGATTGGTCAATTGCTGACTTGAATTAGATGCCCGAATTGTGAATGGTGCGTTGGGCCACATGGTATTAAACCGGCCAAGTGAGTACGTTAATGTGAATTGGAGACGTTGTTGTGGCATTGATTAACTAAGTGCCAAAGTTGTGTTTGATGCTCATTGTATATTTCATTATTGTCCAAGTGTGGGAATTATATGGCCACGCATATCGTATGCAGAGAATGAGCATGAGACGAGATATATACGAGTATGCGTGCCTGATATGAGCATGTGATCACCTAATTACCCTGTTGCATGTTACGCAGGGTTCAGATAAAAATTGGCAGTGTGCATGTGTGATCACTATAAGTCCTGATACGTTTACGCGGGACGATGCCCGGTTCTACAGAAAGACGACCAACCTGATGCGTTTTACGCAACTGTGGTTCATATATGAAGATCGGTGTTGCGCCTGATGCATTTTACGCGAACTAGAGACACTGGACCTGATGCGTTTTACGCGGCCCAGGTAGTGTTGTTATTAAATATGACCTAAATGTGTTTACGCAGGTCAAGCTCTTATTAAGAAAATGAGCAGTGTGCCAGTATGCACTTTGAGCCAGATCGTGAGCATGACATATTAGTGGCATGTGTATGCAAGAGTGCATTGACAAGTGTGCGAGTATGTGCGACTCAATGACTTGCGTGCGGTATGACCACTAATGAGTATGAGCATGCATATGGCGTACGTGCGACCAAGGGTGTGCGCGTATGTGCCGTGATTATTATATTGAATTGCCTAACCTGCAGGGTCAGTGATGTGATCGATCTGGGCCCGAGGGCCTAGGTCATTTGAATATTGTGCTATATTGTATTATTGTTTTGCCTATCAGGAGATGCATGTTAGCCTAGTTTAGGTTTAAGGGGTTTTACTCGCTGAGATTCGTCTCATTATTGTGTAAACCCAATCTTTTCGAACCCCCGGCCCTGAGATGTCCACAGTATGAGTACGTTTTGGGGTTTCGTACCAAATTAGGCGGACGTCGACAAAGTATCCTATAAGAAACAGGGATGTATATATTAGGCACCAATCTATTATACTAGTGCATGTGAGACAAACTTTTTACGAGTATCACGAGTATATAACATGGTGTTTTAGAGATCACGACCGAGAGCATGGATCTCTCCGAACTTTTGATGTCCCGTTTAACAGGATGGGCGAGGTAGATCCATAGAGCGCTGACGGAGAGATAGTAGACCTCGTAGCCTCGCCAAGGTGGAGTATGAGTTTCGACAACGAGCCATTAGCCGACGGGGAGATAGGTGAGCCAGAGGCAATGGACGAGGAGCCGGAGATTTTAGCCGCAGACCCAAAGCCAATGGATGAGGAGGACGATCCTGAGCAGGAGCTTTTGGCGCTATACCTCGAGCTGGAGGACGAGCCTGAGGACATGGATTTCGAGGAGGACGGTTCAGATGGAGAGTCTTTAGGGATCAACACTAAGTTGGAGTCCATGGAGTCCGAGCCAGAGCCGTCTAAGAGTTCTTTTGACTCGTCGAGATTCGATCCAGATTGAGAGCCCTAGTTTAGACCTTAGTCCATAGTTGGTGAGGGCCAACACTTTTTTACCATAACCCTCCCTTAGATCTAGTTTGGCAACCTTGGCCACTTACCTTTTTTGTTGTAGTGGCTTTGACCCACTTTTGCTAGTGTTTGTTGTTTGTAATGAATATTGTAAATGTTTTTTGTGGTAATGCAAAGTGTTTATTCGTTTATGGGATCGCTGTGTTTTCTATCCTTGGTCATCTGTTGTTTTGTTCGAGTATTTTATATTGCTTCCGCATGTGTCTTCATCTCTGTGCTTGGATGTTGGGTCAGCGACGCGTCTTGGGAGCGTTACACCTTTACGACCAAAGGTGGGATGTTCGTGTGCCGTAAGGCTCGGGGCGTGACAGGGCGCATTGCCATCCCTCCTCCCCGCGCTCCGTCGCTTGGCTTGGGCCGTCACACCAGACTTATTCTAGTCGATTCTTCGGACAATGTGTCTTCACCATCAGATAAGCCACCAGTATTCTTAAGTTGGTCAAATAAACCTGACACTACATAAATATGCGAAGCCTCAGTCTCCTCTACTCTCACATCTCCTTCTAAAACAACTCTATCACTAGCCTCGATTTCAGCACCAGCTTCTAACACTGCTTGCTCATCTTTATCGCTATGATATTCAGCATATACATAAACAACACTACCATAAAGATAACGATAAAGAAGATCCCTCACACTACTATCATCATGCAGATATCTCAAGTCATCCTTAAAATCCTTACTAGGTACTTGATAATGTAATTTCTCCATTTTACGTTGCAATTATTCGTCTATATCCTTCTTAGAGTCTTTATATGATAGCTTACTGAGATTGACAAGGATAACAATAACCTTTCCACCAACGTATTCCTACTCTTTCCCAATCACAAACCTCCCACTGTCCCAAACTTTAATGGGTGCATCAGTATTGCCCATGTTAACACTGCACCCCATAAAAAAAGTTATTTATGTAATAGGGGACCACAACACAGATAGATAATTTCAATTTCAATAATCAGTCCCCACAACCACAACAAAAACACTGCACCCCATAAAAAAATTTATTTCTATAATAGGAACCACAACATTAACAAACAACTTCAACATTTAGTCCTCACAACCACAAAAAAAAAACACTGCACCCCATACAAAAAAAAATTATATTTGTGATAGGAGACCACAACACAAGTAGGCAACTTCAATAATGGTCCCCACAATCGCAATAAACAATCAGGCGTGTCGGTCAGTAAACACAAATCAACAAAGTATAACAACAAATTAATTAAAGTACTCACCTTTACACTATGGCACCAAACCCAAATTGACACAAATATTGCCTTTTCCCACGCTTTTATACTCTGTCAACAACACAAAATTGAATAAGCATATACTCATTTTGTCAATCAGTCAACACAAAATAACAAATCACTAACCTTTACTCTCTGTCGACCAAGAATCGTCATACGACAAACCCTAACTTTTTCCTCCAGTCTGTCGCCTATTTAGTCTTTGTCAGTGAGTGGCAAAAACAAAGACCGAAGGGGAGAAAAATCGAACCCTAATTTGCCATTACAGAGAATGCCAGTGAGAGCTGCGATTTGGACTTTAGGTGTACAGAGAGAGTGGCAGTGAGAGCTCGATTTGCTTTAGAAGAGACGAAGTATTGAGGAATCAAACAAAATTGAAGCCCTAATTTGTGATTATCTCAGAGAAATCGAGAGAAGGATAGAAGACAGCGTGCACGAACAGGAGGAAGAAGACGTGCGAGTGAGAAGCCCTAATTTGGCACTTACAAGAGATGTCGTCGTTTCAGGCTATTACACGCCTAGAAACGACATCATTTCTATTAGAGGGAGAGATTTGTACACAATTTAGAAAATGAAGTCGTTTCTCTTGAACAAAAATTTCCACGTAAGATTTCCATTTATTTTTAAAAATTCCACGTCAGATTGTAAAATTAAGTAAAAAATCCACTTAGGATGATTTTGCCAAAAGTGGCACTCAAATGATCTAGTTTACTCCGATGTGGCACTCAAGTGAGTCAAAAAAAAGTTATGACCCTCAAGTGAACGCCGTATAGAAGTTAAGGCATTCCTAGTGTCATTATCCCAATGTTACTTATATAATCTAAATGTCAAATATTTTTCATATCTCTAATGCTCACGTGTTAGTCTTAATTGACTCATCTCATATTAGCATGTGCGATGTCACTTTTAAAAGGAAAAAGAGACCAATGTACATAATTCAATAAAGTCAATTTGATTACTGCGATGATGAATAGAACATCACTCTTGCAGTTATTTCTTACGTCAATCATGATTTGATTGTTTCACTTCTATAGAGACCCCGTGGGAAAATTTTGAAGCTATCTTGATTTAAATTCAAGCATGCGCAAATTTCTAGAACGAGATATTTGGGCTATTACTTCGAAAATTTCATTTTGCTTTGATTCTTTATGCATATTGCATACAATGCGAATAATAGATTGATTTTGTGACATTATGTGAAAATCTGTTGATTTGAAAAAGTTATATTGTTTTGGATGATTTTTCTATTATCTAATCTGTCAATTTGTACTTACGTAATGTTTTTGTTTTTTTAAGTATAATTATGCATGAGAAATTTGACTTTAAATTTGCGATTCATTAAATACTAAATAAGATAGGACATGACAATATCCGACTTTAAGTTTCTACACTAAATAGTGAATATGATACGAAGAAATTCAGGATTTCTTATCTTATTTGGAAATCCGTACAGCCAATCGCAGCCCGAGATGTTGAACAGACCGACGGAAGAGCAAGGAAGAAAGCCTGAGAGAAAGGGAAGGCCAAAAGCCAAGCATGGAGGGCGCCATCAAGAAGTTCCAAATCCATGGTGATATCGTCGCTCCCCTCTCGCTCGCGGCTCCTCGCCAGCCCCGTACAAGACGACCCACGAGCGTCGCCGTCCGCGGCGGCGGCGGCGGCGGCGGCGGCGGCAAGAAGTCGAGATCCCCGAACACCCATTTGCAATCATCCCGCCACAAGATCGAAGCCCCGCGTTGCAGCGGCTCCACGCAGCACAGGGCGATGCTCGTGGAGGCCTTTCACGAGCACCGGATGCTCAACTCGTTGCTCCAGAGGCTCGGCGAGGAGGGCGCTTGCCCGCTGCGGTTGCTCGAGGACGATGGAGATTGGACCCGGGACCAGTTCTGGGCCGTGGTCAAGTCCCTGCGCCACGCTTCGAGGTCCCGTGAAATTCTCAAGGTATTGGGCGACCATGTTTCTTGGCAAGTTTCGACCTTTGAGTTGGCCGGAGCTTTTCTGGTTAGTTCAGAGCTTGGTGCTTTAGGATGATATTCCTTCGGTGCCGTGTGTTTTGGTCGCTGAGAGAAAAGAATGAGGAAATGGACAGTGAGGATTTGATGCGAAAGTTGAATTACAAGGCTATTAACAGTGAATTGTTGCTTCCATAATCCAACTCCAACTTTTACTGCGACAAGAGGATGTATTTACTGCTTGAATGTTTTCTTAGGCTTTGAACGTGGCAGTTGTGATACTTGGGCTTGTAGTTGATCTAGCCCTTCACTTCTCTTTAGCTGGCAAGCCAATGAATAACTCACTTATCGAAAAAGAAAAAATGAGGGCAGTCCAATGCGATGTCTTCACTTGGTTTGGGATAATATTCTGGTTGGTACTATGTATAAGGCTTTTAGCTAACTGTGATGATGTAGAATCAGGATTTTTCTTTTGATTTTAGTTTTTGTTGGGCGTGACAAAATAGAAACTATGTAAAAGGTGAAGCCTTTTGCTATAATTGTGAATTGCTTACACTTCCCACAATACCAATTGAAGTTGTACGGATGTGGAAAGATGCCATTTGAATTAGAGTGCTTCAATGATTTGTAAGGGTCTTCAGTGATAAGAACTGATTCAAGAATCTTGTCATCTTCCCTTTTTTCTGAGCTCATTGAGGAACTAATTTTAGACGTATTTTGGATCAATAGTCTAATCATGATGGTGTTAACAGGTATTTGATCTGTGGAAGGACAGAAGACCATCACGCCTTACTGAGTTCAACTATGAGATGATCATACTGTTGTTATGTGAAGAGGGTCTGATGGATGAAGCAGTTTCAGCATTTCAAAAAATGAAAAACAACTATCTGAGAGCTTCTGTAGAAATATACAATGCAATAGTCCATGGATATGCCAACAGAGGGTGCTTTGATGATGCATTATTATTTCTTGATGAAATGAGAGAAAATGATTTGGGCCCTGATAACACGACTTATAATGGGCTAATCCGAGCTTATGGAAAATATAAAATGTATGATGAGTTGGGAATGTGTGTAAAGAAAATGGAATCAAACAGATGTTTGCCTGACCACATGACTTATAATTTGCTTATGCAAGAGTTTTCTCGTGCTGGGTTACTTCAACAGATGGAGAGACTGCAGCAAACAATGTTTTCTAAGAGAATGTATTTGCAGCCATCGTCTCTGGTATCGATGCTCGATGCATATGCCAACTTTGGCGTTTTAGCTAAGATGGAGAAGGCTTACATAAGGGTTTTAAAAGCAAAAATTCCCCTAAAGGAGGATCTTATCAGAAAATTGGCTGGAATTTATATTGAAAACTACATGTTTTCTAGGCTGGATGATTTGGGACACCATTGTTCTTCAACTGGTGGTGGCGAACTTCCTTGGTGCTTGCGGCTCCTTTCTAATGCTCGTCTTTTGAGTTACAAAGGCATGGACTTGGTTGTCGCGGAGATGGAAGAAGCGGGAGTTCCGTGGAGTGTGACACTTGCAAACACTGCTTTTCTAGCCCTTTTGAAGATGAAAGATTTTAAGCACCTGAGAAGTTTACTCTTGCGGCTGCCAGCCGAAGGATTGAAACCCGATATTGTGACCTTTGGGGTGTTATTAGATGCAAACCGATTTGGTTTTGATGGATTTCCAATTTTAGATGCATGGAGAAGGATAGGGTTCCTCTACAGGGATGTGGAGATGGAAACTGACCCTCTGGTTCTCACTGCATTCGGTAAAGGGCATTTCTTGAGAAGTTGCGAAGATATCTACTACTCCTTTGAACTTGAAAACAGAGCAAAGACAAGGTGGACCTACAACACTCTTATCGATTCGGTATCAGAGCTGTGGAAGGCAGACTCTTTTAAAAACCAGTAAATGGAGTGTGAAGTCATAATATCCCTTGAAGGTTGATCTGTGAAAATTTTTGTACATAGAGATTTTGTAAAGGACAGAATTCTTTTGCTTGAAACAGAGGATTTCTGAAAATGCACTTCCAGTATCCGCTTCAGAAAATCGATTAGAAAATTCTTCATTCATGATCGAGATAACCAACCCCGAGGCTACATGTTTAGAGAATCTATGAAAACTGGTATGTCACTTTTCTGAATATTATTACTCCCTTAATCTTTTACATGTTTAGAGATTCCAAGCACGATTAGCTCCTCTTTGCATGATCAGTTTGGTTAGGAAACCTACCAGATAATATCTCACTGAAGATGTTTTTCTTTTATCTTTTTTGGGAGAACTAGCTACTAAAGTAGCTCTTTGCAATACTAGCTGCTTAATGAAAAGTCCTCTATAACTGTGGTGATATAAGAAATTAATCACTAGGTAGTTACTCCACATTTTCCCAATTCAACCACTCTTCCTACGAATAAGTACAATTGGAATCCTAACTCTAATTCATCATTCCAAAATTCATTTTTACACAATCCTTAATTGGAAGAAGGATGTTGGTACAGTGAAATTGTGGAACTAATCATGCATGTGTATCGTTGAAGCTTGGGCACTTTCGGCTGTCTATCTTAGTCTTGAAAAAATTGGTGGTAACCACTACGTCAACATCCTAATAGCCACTATTACGCTTTTTACTTGGGTTTAAAAATTGACTGTTCTAAGAAAAATGCACCAAAGTGAACTATGGTGAGCAACAATAAAATTCACAGATCTGAAAAACTATAACAACTCTACAATTTACATATGTTTTTTTGAAAATGTTACTCCCTTTTCTTCGATAATGTATTTAATAACATAATTATGCACAGCGGTCTCATGGATTATGGATATCAAACTTTATTTTTCATCTAGCAATTGATTTTGATTCTAGCTAAAACAAAAGAGAGAAAAACACAAAATTGATTTAATATACAGGGCGGGCAATTAGTACCATTCATTGCCAATCCTATTTTTAGATGGCTTATTTATCGCATTGACATGCCCTATAAAATGGTCAAAGGACAGCCAAGTTGCAGACTTTGCATGTGAATTTACCATTATGTCAATGTTTGAAGAGCTGTGCTGAAAAAAATGTCCAATTAGCACATAACTAATTAATACCATATTCGAAGAATTATCAACACCTATACCCAATCATAAGCTAAATGTATATCCTTTGTGAGTAAAGATAGAATTTCATGGGTAATTTCTAACTCTTGCTAGCAAGGGTAATATTAGCATATCTAGATTGACACGTAAATGGTGTGACTGGGTTTGATGTAAAGGTGCATTCCGATAGTCAAATTGAATATGAATTAGAGAAAGCTCAGGTAGAAAATTAATTTAGTGACCCTTGAAAGCCTAATCTTTAGCTTGATAAATATGTAATGAAAAATCTGAACAACATGCCAAATGATGAAAATCATATCCCATGCTGACTAGGACATCTAATATACAAACTAGCTTATTTGGGACTTCTCTACACAAACTAACTTGGGTTGAATCATTATGAACTCTCTCTCAGGCAGTGGGGAAGCAATGCGGAAGTGATGCGAACATTAAGTATACATAATTTGGGGCAGAAAGGAACGGTCTGTAACATCATAGCCTGAGGTTTTAGAAGATTCTTGGAATCTGTCTATAGCATATCTTATGGTGTTGCGGTGTACTTCCTTCCAATGAACTTTGCCGTTGAGTAGTAATAACTCCTCACCAGACCTCTTAAGGTACCTTCTCTACTCTTCGTCATTCTGAACAATTCCATTTTTTGGAA
Source organism: Syzygium aqueum (assembly GCA_031216185.1). Classification (NCBI taxonomy): domain Eukaryota; kingdom Viridiplantae; phylum Streptophyta; class Magnoliopsida; order Myrtales; family Myrtaceae; genus Syzygium; species Syzygium aqueum. Next base: position 21,612,179 of record CM062238.1, read on the forward strand.
ATAAGTGATATGCTTCAAATCATTGCTAAACTATTAATTTTGAGACACTAGTGATCTAAAGGCTTTTCTGTGCTTAATCTTTGAGATATGAATTGATTCTGTTGAATTGTTTGTTAAACTCAGGAAGGTGGTAGCAGAACATTTTCTTGGACATATGAAACTATTAACTATTCTTTCAGACACAGAATAATGTGTTAAAGTTAAGGTTGAAAGCCTGATGCTACAATTGTTATGAGGGTAACGTGCAGTCAGCTCATTTTCAAATACTAAGCATGATTACATAGAGTTGCTTTCTAATTAAGGCTTACCACGACGGTTCTTTTGATAAGCCATCACAGCCAATCAACAGTTCCATTACTTACATTTAGCTTACTTTCTGTTTTGCAGTGCCTTAGCATCTAAGCTGGATGAGATTGAAATGAGACACATTCTGATTTGTGAAACTATACTTGGTAAGCAAGAATTTATTACTCTGGGTTCCAGGGATCCCCTGCCTAGCTCTATTGAATACAACTCTGGGGTCGATAACCTTTTCTAACCAAAGAAGTACGAAGTCTGGTTCCCTCTCGTGAATACCCATGTCCTTTCCAAATACGTCATAAGTTTCCAGGCTCCGTCAATAAGGATGGTGAGCTGCAATCTCTATACTTGTCAAATCGATTTGATTGAAATTGAATGATTTTTCATTTAAAAAACTTCTATATAATAAACCGTTTTTGCCAATAGATTTCACCACTTGTTTGAGACATTTGTTTATCTTGCATATCCTCCCTTGTGCAAGTATACCAGTTATATTACCTGTCGGACAGTGGCCACCAGGAATAAGTCTTCATGATTTATTAACTGCTCTGTCGAATTTACTACATAACTGGCAAGTGGAACTAATACCAAGTTTTGTGAAGATTCTTACGGAAGTATCTTTATTGTATGATGGTTTTTCACTAGTTACTCATGTCTCATGCTTTATGATAGGTTTTTTTTTTTTAGTAAGGATGCTTTATGATAGGTCGAAACATATTATTTTCTATAAAGGCATAAGTGCACCAGAAACCCTAAAACTTGTTGTGAAAGTGCAATTGAATCCTAAAACTTTTAAAAAATATAATCAAGTCCTAAAACTTGTTAAATTGAAGCAATTTAAAGTCTTTCCGTTAACTTCATCTAATTTGTCTAGCAGAAAATGTTGACGTGGCTCTTATGTTACTTTCTTAAGATATGTGGTGCTGATGTGGCACCCAGTAACCACCACATTAGCATTTTCTGTTAGCCAAATTGAACTAAGTTAACTAAGGAACTTGATTGCACCAATTTGACAAGTTTTAAGACTTAATTGCAACTTTTGAAAGTTTTAGAACTCAATTGCACTTTCATGACAAGTTTTAAGGCTTCCGGTACACTTATCCCTTCTATAAATTTAATTGTTTCTTGAATTTTTATTTGCCTTACCTTCAGTAAGAAATAAGACAGTGCTGATGTTTTGAAAGAGACAGCATGTTCAAATCAATGGTTAAAATGCAAGTGATTATGTAATTGTGAAAAAGGCCTGGATAAAATATCAGTTGCTGTTTGGCCTTCATATCCTAAATAGTTTTATAACCTCTGGTGGGAATACACAATGATTTAGTCTTCGACGTAATTAAGAGAGATTTCCCATGATCATGTAGACAATCATACAGTCACTCATTTAGTTAAATGCCATCTGTTAGACATTAAAGTTAACCATTCACATAATTACTCAATTTGCGATGTAAATCACAAAAGTTACTTTGATGAATTCGACAAAACTGTAAGAAATTGTCCCATCTCTTTTTCACCAATCAATTTTCCATCTTTAACCTCTTCAAACAGGACATAATTGTAGTATAAGTTCCTAATTTCATGTACCTCTTTATCACCATATAGTCTATAGATTTTTGGGCATTAACTTGTCGAACTTTGGATGTTTCTTTACATCTGTTGAGTTGCTTATTCACTTGAAGTTTTCTCTCACGAGCTCAGCAAAGGAGGATCACTAGAGCAGAGTTTGTCGACATGCCAAGGAGTATTGCCAGGGACTTGTGGCTTAGGCCGTGACCATTACCCTTAGGTAATATTAGAACTTGTTTGCCATCATATCCAATAGTTCTATCTTTTGACAAATGGTTCGATCAAATATAGCGAACGCTCTTCAACTTTGTTTCCTGTATCATCGAATGTTCACTCCAATGAGTCTTTTCTTATCGTTTTCTTCTAGGGATTCTGTTAACTAGTGCACCCGCCAAAGTCGTGGAGAAAGAGCCGGTAAGTGAAGAAGATGCAAAGCAATTTTTAGTTGTGACTAAAACAAAATGTGGTGGATCAACTGAGAAAGATGCCCGTGCAAATTTCCTTATTGGACTTATTTCGATCCTCAGTGAAACATAAAAATGCACTTTTGAAGGTGTTTGAATGAGGTGCATGTTTCTGAAACCGTTGATGACAGCAAATTAGAGGAATTTGTGGGGTCTATCTTGTTAAAAGACCAAAATCGCCTTTTTCAGACGAGGGTCACGACAGTGATGCATTGGCTTTGTGTACTGAATCTGATACACGGCGTCTCGAGTTTGGTTTGGTGGGTCAGTTAAGCTAGGTCAAAAGAGGCGGATTACTGGTTGTCGGATTTTTTTGTTAAGCTTGCTGCAAAGCGCCTCATTCGTTATTGGCAATCAAGTGAATTTCCTTGGTGTGCTGGACTTAGAAAGACTATCTTGTGCATGTTTTGTTATGTAATGAATGCATTTTATCTCTTTGTTAAAAAGGAAAGAAAACTTTGTAAATTATCTGTACTTTCCCTCCACCGTACTGTTAACTTGTAGACTTGAGACAACCATACTTTTAGAAAGGCATTTTCCAAATAAATAATGATAATTTACTAGGAGTTGATTATTTAAAACAATCAAAATGTCGTCAAAGTATATTGAATAAGAGTGGATAACATAAAATTAGTCGGTAACTTAATCGGAACGAAGATCGGTACATCATTTAAATTAAGATTGATAATTTCATATAAAAAATGGTAAATTGACAAATTTGATAGATTGCACGAATAAATGTTGTTAAGCTATCATAAAGGTTGGTAACTTTACGAAAAACCAAACAAACGTTGCCGTGGAAGTTATATAAGCAGTGGCCAATGTGATATTCAGAATCATAAATGGAGAAAAATTTGAAATCATTCAAATTATTATTGATACTTTAATATAAGAATTGTCAAATTTGAAAGGTTGATAGAATATGCAAATAGAAGTTAGTACACTGTTATATATGTTGGTAATTTAGAGACAATCAAATACATTTTAAAATTTAGTAAAAGGTTCGTTAAATTACCAACAATTTATCGAAAGAAATTTCGTGGTTACTTTTTTGAATAACGAAATAATTGAAACCGACCAACTTCTTCAGAAGTTCATGTAGACAGACACCTCACTTTTTTTTGGTCGAAAGACACCTAACTTGATACCTAGGGTTTGACCCTAATTGATTGAGGAGATAACTTCATCAAAAAGTTCAATTAATAAGTACAATTGTGTTAGACCAAAAAAAAAATTACAATTGTGTTGTGCCTATCAATAGCTTTTTAGTTTTCCTTCACGTTTTGGGCCACTTTTTCAAGTTATTGCCATCTTTTTTTTCTTATGTCAATATTTTAATAAATTAGTAAGTTCAGTTGAATAATTGAATTTTTTTTTACTTTGGAAGGGAAAAAATATCAAACACTTTTCGTATTATTTTATCATGGGGTTAATACCATGAAAAATTTCAAATTGATACACTTCTAACAAATTTACCAAAAATTAATTTGTGGATAATCAAAATTCCCAAACCGATACACTTGACATATTTTACCATGAAATTGCTGAGTTGGATGACAAGTGATAATAACTCAATTGACATGGCAAGTTCACTTGGAAATCCAAATCAGTTTGGGATAAATTTATCGTACGTGTGCCGATTTAAGGTTTTTGGTGATCTAAAAATTAGTTTGGGATAAATTTATCAGAGATGTACCGATTTAGGATTTTTAGTGATCTGAAAATTAATTTGGTATAATTTATCACATGCATATTCTTTTTTGGTTTTTTGTGATATTAACTCTTTATCATCATAAATTCTTTACCAAAAAAAAAAACTCTTTATCATAAATATTTTGGTTAAGGCCGAGCCATTCGAAATTATGGTCGTGCTTGAAGCATTTATAAAACCCACCCCATAAACCCAAGACCATTTTCGAGCTTATGAATTTTGAGTTTGTTCAGATTTTCAAACTTTACAATTTTTAATTTGCATACCCAGTCAGGAACCACGGTGTTAGGGATTTCAATTCCTCCTCGCCCACAACAAGCCCAAAAGGGGAAGGACCTTTCCCTATGGCGCATGTTTTTGAAACCGTTGATGATAGCAAATTAGAGGAATTTGCGGGGTCTATCTTGTTAAAAGACAAAAATCGCCTTTGCAAACGAGGGTTGTGACAATTATGCATCAGCTTTGTGTACTAAATTTGATACACGGCGTGTTGAGCTTGGTTTGGTGGGTCAGTTAAGCTAGGTCAATAGAGGCAGATTACTAGAAGTTAAATAAGCATTGGTTAATGCGATAGTCAAAAATTGGAGAAAAAATTGAAATCATTCAAATTATTATTGATACTCTAATATAAGAATTGTCAAATTTGAAAGGTTGATAGACTATGCAAATAGAAGTTAGTACACTGTTATAAAAGTTGTTAATTTAGAGACAATCAAATACATTTTAAAATTTAGTAAACGGTTCGTTAAATTACCAACAATTTATCGAAAGAAATTTCTTGGTTACTTTTTGGAGTAACGAAATAATTGAAACCGACCAACTTCTTCAGAAGTTCATGTAGACAGATACCTACCTTGATACCTACGGTTTGACCCAAATTGATTGAGAAGATAACTTCATCAAAAAGTTTAATCAAGTACAAGGTGTTGTGCCTATCAAGAGCTTTTTAGTTTTCCTTCATATTTCGGGCCACTTTTTCAAGTTCATGCCATCTTTTTTTCTTATGTCAATATTTTAATAAATTAGTAAGTTCAGTTGAATAATTATGTATTTTCTATTTTGGAAAAAAAATATCAAACATTTTCTGTATTATTTTATGAAATGGTTAATATCATGAAAAACTCCAAATTGACACGCATGTAATAAATTTACTCCAAACTAATTTTTAGATTACTAAAAATCTTAAATTGGTATACTTATAACATATTCACCTTTTGAAAAAATTCCAAATAAGGGTCTGAAGTGCTCTCATTTTCTTAAATAAGGGTCTAAAGTGGATATTGTATTAAATAAGAACCTTAAATGTCCTTATTTTTTGAAATAAAGGTTTAAAGTAAATCCTGTCTCAAATAATGAACCAAAGTAGCCATTTCAGTTTCAATAAATGGTCTAACCTCACTAGAGTCAAGGGCATTTTCGTCTTTTAATTTTTGGGAGTTTTTCCTTTCTTTTTTACCTTTTGTGTTTTATTTCCATAAAAACAATCTAAAAAAAAGCTAAAGTTAAAAAAAATAAAAAAACAAGGGGAGGTTGCCAACCCTCCTCACCTGTGGCCGCCGCCCCCCTCTCTAGGTTCGAGGGTCGCTGGCCATTGCTACTGCCCCACCGATGATGAGGTGGCTGCCATAGGCGAGGAGGGCTAGCAAGGCTGGTAGCCAGCCCTCCCCTTTTGTTTTTTTCTTTAAAAAAAACTTTTTTCAATTTTTAATATAATTTTATTAGAATTTATGTTAAAAAAATTTTTGGATGAAATGCCCTTGACCCACCGGAAATTTGGCTAGCTGATGATATGGTGGAGTGAAGCCTTTATTTGAAATTGTTACAACCATTTCATGCCCTTATTTAAAAAAGTTAGGGCACTTGAGGTTATTATTTAACACAAAATTTTCTTCATACCCTTATTCAAGAAAATGAAGGCATTTTAGACCTTTATTTGGAATTTTCCCTTACCTTTTTGTTAGTTTTCGTCAAATTTTATTGTGAAATTGCTAAGTTGGATGACACGTGATAGTAATCCAATTGACATGGCAAGTTCACGTGGAATCCAAATCAGTTTGGATAAATTTGTCGAGCTAATTCCAAAAAAATTCACAAACTTTAGGTTAAGTAACAATTCTGGCCCCGATTTTTTTTGTCTCATAAAAAATCACAAACTTTCACTCTTATCCCAAATCTAGCCCTCCATTGATTTTTTGTCTGAAGTCACCATTGTTTGAGAAAAAAGGTTATGGTCGTAAGCTTGACAGATCTTGTCTATGGTATCCGTCGATGAGCGGTGATCTACAACTTCAAATTATGACAAAACACAAAATCTGATAAGAAAGATTAAATCTGAAGATTTTTTTGACCTGCCTGTGAAGTGAAGTAGATGAACAGTTTCGCTGTTATTCTTCAAGCTATGGTTCAAAGAAGAAGACAATGAATAATGCTTTAAATTTAATCAGCATGCTATGTGGATTTATTACTGAAGTGGAACAATCAAGTTGGATAATTGATGGGTCTAAGTCAAGTGAGGTCAGATTTGAGATTTAAGTGAAAGTTAGTGATTTTTTATGAGACAAAAAAAAATTGGGATCTAAAGTTGGTTTTTTTTTTGGAATTAGGCCTAAATTTGTTGTAGTTGTACCAGTTTATGGTTTTTGATGATCAAAAAATTAGTTTTGGTAAATTTATCGTAGGCATACCGATTTAGGATTTTTGGTGACCTGAAAATTAATTTGGTATAATTTGTCACTTGTGCACTCGTTTTGGGTTTACCGTGATATTAATCATAAATATTTTAGGCAAGGTCGAGCCATTCAAAATTCCGGTCCCACTTGAAGTATTTATAAAACTCACCCCATAAACCCAAGACCATTTTTGGGCTTATGAATTTTGAGTCTGTTCATATTTTCGAGCTTTACAATTTTTAATTTGCATCCCTAGTCAGGAAACATGGTGACAGGGGTTTCAATTCCTCCTCACCTGCAACAGGCCCACAAGGGGAAGTACCTTTCCCGTTGGGAATAGGAAAATAATGATAGATAGAACAGACCCAAGATTGTAAAACTTGGGTGTGGGTCTATAAACGTATCGAACATGTGTATGGTTATGCCGTATCCGTGTGGAGCGGTCAAACCCATGTAAAAGACACATTGGGCATGTGGCCAGTGACAAGGTAATTAGGCAGGGCGGGGCACATTCAATGTTGAGTGTAAGATTCGATTTTCATGCTCCGTAAAATGGCAAAGCTTGATAAAAAGGAGAGGAAAGTTGGAGCGGTACAAAATATCTATATGATAGACAAATTCGTTTATGCCAAATCCAATTGGTTTAATTTACGTACCGTGAAAACAGATCGCATCGAGAATCGCCGGCCTAATCGAGATTGGGGATCCTTCGGAGATCAACGCATAGGAAGGAAAAAATGAAACGTGATCTAACCTAACCTTAATTGAAATTGAACCACGGCCTCCCCCACACGCCAACCTTCCCCTCGTCCGCCGTACTTTCCGCACGCGCACGCGTCGTCGCGCTGTAGCCCTGGCCACGATCCGCTGCGCCCCGCCCCACCGTAGGGCCACGTCGGCCACCGTCGGAGCGAACCCCATCGCCAGAACGTTCGGGGGCCCCACGTGTCGAGCATCCGGCGCGGACTCCGGGGCCCACCGAGTGGGGCGCGCAACAGGGGATCATAGCTCCCCGGAGAGACAAGGCTCGACATTTAATGCGTGTTTATAGGGGGCGCGGGGATGAGACGCTTTTTGGGAGAGAGAGAGAGAGAGGATTCTTCAAATTCCCCGATTTTCGTCCTTGTATAAATACGCGCAGGAGAGAGAGAGAGAGGGGAAACACGTCACGAGGTTTCTCGAGAAAATTCTCTCTCTCTCTCTCTTTTTCCCGAGAAAATTCCGAAGCTCCTTCTCGATCGACGGAATCCTCCTCCCTCCGCACCCCCACCGGCCGTGATCGGCGAACGGAGGAGAGAGCGCGCCCGCCGCCGCCGCCGCTGCCGCCGCAGCAGCCGCCGCTCCCGCTCCTCCGCCGCCGCAAATGCTGTCGCTGCAGAGCGATCCCCGGCTGCTGCAGCAGCAGCACCAGCCGGAACAGCTCCAATTGGCCTCGTTCGGCAATGACGCCCTGCCTCCTCTCAAGCCCGACGCCGTTTCTTCCTCCCTGTCGAGCCTCAGGATCTCGCAGCCCCTGGACCCCCGCGATGGTTCTTTTCTTCGATTCGCCTCTGTTTCGCGTCGTTATTTTCGCGTCGCTTTCGGCGAGTTTTAGGGTTTGGGATCGGGGATTTCGCGCTCGATTGTTCGGAGCTTCGTCGTTGCTGGTTGTCCTGAAGTCTTGTATTTTTTTTCCCGAAAGGTTTTTTTTTTCTCCCCTCTTCCCTGCAATGGCATGTTAGTCGGCTTGAATCGTCACCGGTGCGCCGATGTTTTTACGATTTTTTGGCGGCGATCACGCTTTGGCTTGTTCGATCTTTCGATTGCCGCTAGTTTTCTTCGGTTCCTGGATTTTAGGTAAAACCTACTTGTCGCGATTACTTGATGATCGCAAGGAAGAATCGGAGGTCGGACTGCGGTGCCGATTTCTTCGTCCTTCTTTTTGAATCGTTTTAAATCCATATTCTGGTTATAAATTTGAGGTTGGCTCGCGCTAAGTCCATCATTACCTTTTGTGATGAGATCTCGTCATCGAGGAAATCGGGGAAGCTACTCAATTGTGCTCAAAGGCTTCATAAGTTAGAATATGGATCTGCAAGATTGACTCGGATTGTAAGGAGCTGATTTGGTTGGGTCTCGGTGATTATGTCACTATGGAGTGTATGAGGTCGGCGGTTGCTTGTATATGTGGGACTTTGGAACGAGAGTTGTATATCGAGTGCTATGCATTATCTTTCTGAAATCTGTTTCTCTGGCGGTCTTGAAAAATTTAGAAGGAGAAATCTAACAAAATATCCGGTCATCTGACTCGATTTGTTTATTAAAAAAAAAAAGAGGTGAGGTGGTGATTCACTGCTCTCGAAATCAATTCGTGCAAAGTATGTTACTTGTTTGAGTTAATATATGTTTCCAGTGGTAGTGTTACCACTTGTGGCTAAAGACACTTACTGATCTTTTTTGGTGGTAGAGAAGATAAGCTGCACTATTGTATGAAAATTGTGAACGAACGTTTGTGATGGTTGTTTATAGTTTCTGCTTAGCTAGTGTCTTGAGTAGCAATGCATGCAAATGCCTGGCATAAAGTGATAAGTTTGAGGGCTTTCAATTCATGTCCTTTATCCGTTACTCTTATTTTTTTGCTCAGGAGGTTGAAAAAGGAAGCTTCATGTAAAACTGCATTTTCTGGGTTCTAATATGGTAATTGAACCTCGGAATTTCTATTAATCTTGCCAAATGGGGGCACTGTACTGAGGGCCAAACTTCCAAAGAAAGCACCTTAACATATTTTGACTTTGTAGTAGTGAGATTGTAGTTTTTTCATCAAGGCGTGTTTGGTTTTGGTGTTCGTATGATGTGTTGTCTAATGGCTTTGTCTTCTGTTCTATGAATGTCCCTGCGTTTTGTGCGAATTGTTTCTGAGCTTCCTTGCGGCTCTTTTGTGGATTGAGTTAACATTTTGAATTGCATAATTTATTTGTAGCCAATGAAGATGTTCTGATAGCCCTTGCCCATCAGAAATATAAATCTGGCAGCTATAAGCAGGCACTAGAGCACAGCCTTACTGTTTACGAGAGAAACCCCCAACGGACTGATAACCTTCTTCTGCTCGGTGCAATATATTATCAGGTTGTTTCGGTGGTTCCATGTTTATTTCGATTCAATGATGAGATGGCATTAGCTCTATGGATCTGATTTGGTGACTTGATTTGAATGCTGTAGCTGCATGATTTAGATATGTGCATAGCCAAGAATGAGGAAGCACTTCAAATTGATCCACATTTTGCTGAGTGCTATGGAAATATGGCAAATGCGTGGAAGGTAATGGAACAAAAGCTTCAACGGCTAGGGTACAGCTTTTAAGCTGGTTAATTTATGTGGGTCGAGTTTGTGACAATTTTTCCTCCATTCTTTCTTCCTCAGGAGAAGGGAAATATTGATGCGGCAATTCGTTACTATTTGATTGCTATTGAGGTGTGTATTCTGCTTGAAAGATTTCTTCTGACTGATGGTGTCCTTTTTTTTTTACACATAAGAAAACTTTTTCTGTTTTGATGTTCTTCCTCCCATATTGACCTTGAGACATAAACTTGACTTGAATGTCCAGAAACAATGATAGATGGTTAGAATACTTAGTTACTTCCCAATTTTATTGGACAATTTTTTCATTGTAAAGGAATGGCTGAGTGGCATATGAGATCTATTGTCACTTACTGTTATGGAGCGTCTAACCTTTGGTTTGGCAACTGTGCTAATTAATGCTATAGATTTTAACAACTGTAGAAGTATGACCAAGGGGCCTGCTTCTTTTTAAGGCGTTCTATGTTTCATAATTTGTCTCGATGAGCGATTCATATTACGGGCCGTATGATTAATGATCTAATCTTAATTTTTGAAATGACATTTGCAGCTTCGACCCAATTTCGCTGATGCTTGGTCAAATTTAGGGAGTGCATACATGCGAAAAGGAAGATATACTGAGGCTGGACAGTGTTGTCGGCAGGCTTTGGCACTTAATCCACGCTTGGTATTATTACACTCATATTTGAGAAGCACATATTTTAATTTCTTGATGTTTCTAATTTTTTGTTTGCCTGTTGGAGCAGGTTGATGCTCAAAGTAATCTCGGAAATTTAATGAAAGCTCAGGGTTTGGTGCAAGAGGTGACACGACTTACGACTTTAATTGCTTCTGTGATTTGCCTGTTCTTGTGTTTTCTGATTGTATTTTATTTGTCCATTCTTTCAATGGAGGTTGGAATGAGGTTGGGACACCAGCGCTTCTCAGAATTGGTCTATTTCATTTCCCAGATCGCTTTTAACACATGATTTTTCTTTTTTGTTGCATGGAATGGTTTTCTCATTGCTGTAGGAAACTGTACTAATGTGAAATCTAGGTTAATAATTTATTTTTAGTGGGGGGAAATAGTTCAGTTGCTTCTTTTACTCAGTGTTTCTTGGGGGTAGATATTGCACATTTAATTCTCGCTAAACGGTTGAGGAGGCGTATTGGTTATTAATCTTTTGTGCAGTTTAAGGCATACAACCAAATTTTGGAATAGCATGGTGAAATAGGAAAATATTTTCTTTATATGCTATATTCAGTTGTTTCAGAGTAGTTCAGGAAGCACAGGTTGGTAATTGAATTGCAACTTCTGCATTTTCTGAGTATTTGTTCACTTTTTAGGCATTCAACTGTTACCTTGAGGCCATCCGTATACAACCAAATTTTGCAATCGCATGGTCAAATCTTGCTGGCCTTTTCATGGAGGCAGGGGATCTTAATAAGGCACTTCAGTATTATAAGGTTAGTAATCTGGTTGAATTTATTTCTCTTCATCTAACTTTCATGCATTTTTGCATGAGAGTCTCCTTGAGTGTGCATATGTATTTGTCCGGTGATGGCCTCTAGTTAGATTTATTGTTTGGTCAGTAACCAAGATATGATCCAGTTGACCGGCTATGTACAAAAGTGACTTTCGGGAATGTTCTTGATGTTCGCTTCTCATTGCGGTCAGAAGCATTCTCATTGTGGTTCCTTTCTTTAACTGATTTGAAATCATAAACTTTATTTACAGGAAGCGGTGAAACTCAGACCAACATTTTCTGATGCCTACCTGAGCCTCGGAAACGTCTATAAGGTAAGCATCAATATTGTGCTAATGAGGTGGGGTAGCTGCAAAAGCCAGGACGAGTGTCTGGTGAAAAACAAGATCTTTCTTTTGCCTTTTCCAGGCCTTGGGAATGCCTCAAGAGGCTATTATATGCTATCAGCGTGCTCTGCAGTCTCGACCAGATTATGCTATGGCATATGGTGAGTTTTTGCTTTGCTTATTTCCTTCATGTTTGTGTAAAAACTGGTGGAAAATATGGAAGTAAGACATATTGCTGAATTTGATTCTTCAAGAGTGACTTCTAGTGTTAACACTTGAGTCAAAAAGGTCAACTAGTCGGGATACTGTAAAGCACATAAACTACGCTATTAATGTACATTTGAAACCTAGAAATGTCAGTGATGTCAGTGGTTTCACCACTTTCTGATGGTAAAACAGTCTCATGATGTCAGTGGTTTCATCCTAGAAATGTTTCCATGTGTTAATGAGCTATTCATGGAACTGGATCAGATACGTACACATTTGAAACCATATTCATTGAATTGAATGGAACTTATTGAGCTGTCAAAGTTGATGGCGCAGGTAACTTGGCCAGTATACATTATGAACAAGGTCAACTTGATTTGGCCATTCTCAATTATAAGCGAGCGATTGCTTTTGACTCGGGTTTCTTGGAGGCATACAATAATTTGGTTTGCCATCTCTTCTCCATGTCACTTTCAGATATGTAGAGTTTATACTTGTAGTTATCCTTTTATTCAATTGATGTTTCTTTTTGCACAATTAGGGTAATGCTTTAAAAGATTCTGGAAAGGTTGATGAAGCTATTAATTGCTATCGAGTAAGTTTTTATGAGGGTTTTTTCCATCGGTTCCGTAGTTTTGTATGTTTAACCATATCTGATCTCTTTATCCTTCTCTGTGAAGCACTGTCTTTCTTTACAACCTCACCATCCTCAAGCACTGACAAATCTGGGGAATATATACATGGAATGGTACTTCCATCGCATTGATCATTTTACCTATTATCAATGTAACAGTTGGAACCTGCTCTCATCGAGAAGTTGATTTTGTAGGAACATGTTAAATGTTGCTGCGTCCTTTTATAAGGCTACCCTTACTGTGACAATGGGACTTTCTGCTCCTTTTAACAACTTGGCAATAATATATAAGCAGCAGGTCTCTCTCTCTCTCTCTCTCTCTCCTGCGCACATGTGCACGCTTGCATCTAGGTCCAGGATATGATCATTCTTCAAAGCTTTAAAGGAAAGAGGTCTAATTTGTTGCTGTTTTTTTTATTCTTTTATTGTGCTCCATCACAGGGTAACTATGCTGATGCAATCACATGCTACAATGAAGTTCTGAGAATTGATCCTATGGCAGCTGATGGGCTTGTCAACCGAGGTAACACATACAAGGAGATTGGAAGGGTTAGTGAAGCCATTCAAGACTATATTCGTGCAATTAACATCAGACCCACAATGGCTGAGGCTCATGCAAATCTGGCATCAGCTTATAAGGACAGGTTTAGTAGTTTGCTTACTTACGCTGTTGTTGAGATGTTTCTACAACTACTTAAAGATTCTTATGGATTTTCTGGGAATCAGTGGACATGTTGAACCAGCTATAAAAAGTTACAAGCAAGCACTAGCTCTTCGTCCTGATTTTCCAGAAGCAACTTGCAACCTTCTTCATACATTGCAGGTATTTAAGAACTGTACTCTCCTCCCATTTTGCCCCTTGTTTTACACGTAGCAGGCAAGGCCAAAGTGAGACCAAAATCTACACCTGGGGAAGAGTTGCACTTGCACCTCTCAACGGGGAAACTTTCATCTTTTTAATTATGAATTGGTTAATTTTATCCTTCCAATTTCTGACAAATAGGACTACTAAAAGATAAATTGGGGTTGATGTGATGGTCTGTAAGATGATTGAAGTGTTATAATCTCTTTTGCAACTGGACAATCATGTGTGATCTCTTCGATTTGACAATCCATGGCTGAACTATCAGAACTTCGCTAGGAATTAGGTATCCTACAGTAATGAAAGATCATGTGCTACTGTTCAAGTCTATGAGATTTGGCCAGGAGGTTATTTATTCAGTCATTGTGATTGGTTTTGCGTGCTTTCACATCATTGATAATTGCCTGAGGAATGCAGTTTGGGTTTTAAATATTCTCCGTGAGATTGTATTGTGAGATATTTAATGAAAACTCAATCTGAGTGCAATCTGAGGAGTAGACACGTCATATTGAGATATTGTGGAGATGGTATGTAAGCAGGGACATTCTGAGTTCCTAAGGAAGCCCAATTCTATCTTTTGTTAGAAATCTGTATGGTTCATGAACTTAGCTTTGAATGTCAATTTATCTTTAAGGATTGTCCAGTTGAGTTCGAAAGTACAGGCAACCTGATGCATTTAATCGTCATTGTTTCATGTTAATTGCTTGTGTCTTTATTTTGTTGATTTGACCATTTTTTTTAGTGCGTGTGCGACTGGGAAGATCGTGAGAAAAAGTTTTCTGAAGTGGAAGGAATACTCAGGAGACAGATTAAGGTAAATTGTCATTTGTCATGAGTAAATATTTCTATATTGCCTCTGTAAAGAATACATGCAGCTAAGTTTATAATTGTGCCCTTATATTACTTTCAGATGTCAGTGATTCCGAGTGTACAGCCATTTCATGCGATAGCCTATCCCATTGATCCAATGCTTGCACTTGAAATCAGGTGAGTTATGCTGCCTTTTTGTTGAAGTGAATAACAAAGTGCTGTGGCAGTTATTTTCATGATTCTCTTTTTTTGTAGTCGCAAGTATGCTGCGTACAGTGCTCTTGTTGCATCCCGTTACTCGCTTGCTCCTTTCAATTATCCTGCACAATATCCTGTCAAGAGTGATGGTGGGACTGGACGTCTAAGGGTTGGGTAAGGCCCCCCGCTTCCCCCCGCCCCCTATTTTAGTCTATTCGGCTCCTGCGCGCATTGCCTTAATTGATTATTCTTTCCATATGGTTGTCACTGACACATCTCATCCTTGATTTTCAGGTATGTGAGCAGTGATTTTGGCAACCATCCCTTGTCTCACCTCATGGGCTCGGTCTTTGGCATGCATGACAGAGAAAACATTGAGGTTTGTTGGATGTGAAACTCTAGGCTTGGTTTCAAATAGCTATGTGAATATAATAACCGATTATATTGTAGGTCTTCTGCTATGCGTTGAGTGCCAATGATGGAACTGAATGGAGACTTCGCACGCAGTCAGAAGCAGAGCGCTTCATTGATGTGTCTTCCATGACTTCTGACATGATTGCGAGGCTAATTAACGACCATAAAATTCAGATTCTTGTCAATTTAAATGGCTACACAAAGGTATGGTGCTTGTGTGTGTGATTTGCTGATTTAGTGTCGGTATTTCAGTATGTCATATGTAGTTGAGACCCATTTTTATAGGCATCACCATAACATCTAACAAGCTGTTTAATTTGGACCTTGTCAATCTCAAATTAAATATTAGATACAAAGGCTGCTTTTTATCTGACAAATCCTAGTTTTTGTACAATCTGTGGATGATTTTAGTTTTAACCCTTCAGTAATTGATATTTCTTCCCTGTCAGTCATAATAAACACCTTCTTTTTTCCGTTGATTATGCAGGGGGCAAGAAATGAAATATTTGCTATGCAACCTGCTCCTGTACAAATATCGTACATGGGATTTCCTGGAACAACAGGGGCATCTTATATACATTATTTGGTCACGGATGAGGTTGACAATTTCATTCATATTTTAGCATTCTAGTCTCAGTCACCTGAAGATACGGCTTGTTGTTTGACTTTCAAAATCTTCAATTGCAGTTTGTGTCACCTTTTCATTATTCACACATCTACTCTGAGAAGCTTGTCCATCTTCCTCATTGTTACTTCGTTAATGATTATAAGCAGGTCAGTCATCTTTACTTTGTTTCATTCTTCTTTTGGTGAACTATTGGTGGAGTGTGTTTTAACAGCTCCCTCTTATGACAATCATCATCAGAAAAACCGAGAAGTACTGGACCCCAGTTGCCATCCAAAAAGATCAAATTATGGATTACCTGAGGACAAATTCATATTTGCTTGTTTCAATCAGCTTTACAAGATGGATCCTGATATTGTCAACACTTGGTAATACCACATTGTCTGGTTATCATTTTTTCGGCAGTTCATCCTTTGGAGATGTTTTAACTTGTTTGATCTCTCTTTATCATTGCAATAGGTGCAATATTCTCAAGCGTGTACCCAATAGTGCACTTTGGCTCCTCCGATTCCCTGCAGCAGGCGAAACTAGACTTCGTGCATGTGTGTTTTCTCCTAACATTGTACTCTTTGAAAATATCTGTGCATATTATCATGTTTGATTAATGCTTTCTCGGTAGTTGAATTTGGCTACTGGGTGAATATCAATTTTAAGAGCTCTTTTCTCATGGCAGATGCTACTCAAAGGGGCGTGCAACCAGATCAAATTATTTTCACAGATGTTGCCATGAAAAATGAGCATATAAAGCGCAGTGCTTTAGCAGATCTGTTCCTTGACACGTGAGATATCTTTTATTAGCTTCTTCCCATTCTCTCCAAGAAAACAATGAAATGTAGTTTCCATCATCGGTATGCCAAAGATAGAGGGAATTTATTGTGCATTTTTCTATCATATGGGCAGACCTTTATGTAATGCTCACACAACGGGCACTGATGTTCTATGGGCTGGTCTTCCGATGGTGACGCTTCCCCTTGAGAAAATGGCAACAAGAGTTGCAGGTTCATTATGTCTGGCTACTGGAGTTGGGGAGGAGATGATTGTTAATAGGTACTCTCTCTCTCTCTCTCTCTCTCTCTCTCTGCCCACACGTGTTTGGTAGGAAAGACTTATTTCCATGCATAGGAAAAGGTCGTATGTCTATGGTAGTCTTGCCATTACTACTGTATTTGGATTAGTTGGCATACTTGCTCTCTTGTATGCGCCATTGAATAGAGTATTAGGTAGTTCGACTTTGGACCTTGTCCATGCATTAAATCTTTCAAGTTTTCGTGTGTGTGTGCGTGCACTGCATTTACAACCTCTAGTTAGGGTGAAATGGTCGTGTAAATTCTTGGTTCACTAGCATTAATGTCACGTTCCCCTATTCCTTTCTCACTGCTGATGTGTATCTTTTTCTTTTTCTTCGGAAAAAATGATCCAATGCGACAGTCTGAAGGAATATGAAGAGAAAGCGGTTTCACTGGCATTGAACCGACCGAAGCTTGAGGATCTTAAAAGTAGACTCAAGGCAGCCCGTCTGACTTGCCCTCTGTTCGACACAACGCGATGGGTGAGCTCAATTTCTTCTTTCTCTTCATTTTCGTGTGCATCTTCCCAGTATGGCGCTAGTCCATCATCTAGAAATCGGCGAATAGTTCTTTGGCTGTTCGCCGTTTTCTATTTCTGGTTTCATTGCATCCGGCATGTCGGAAGCTTCAGAATTTCGAATGGACCCTTTTTTGGGTCAATTGATTGATCCAAGTTAAACATGGAATTCCAGGTGAGAAACCTTGAGCGGGCATACTTCAAGATGTGGAATCTCTACTGCTCGGGCCAGCATCCGCAGCCCTTCAAAGTAACCGAGATCGATTCAGAGTTCCCATACAATAGGTAGGAATAACAGGGGTATAGAGAGAGAGAGCCAGACGGGAATGTACATAAAAAAAAAAAAGGCGAAAGGGTTCTGTGGTAACATTCATTCTTGTTGGATTTACCTTCCTCCTTGTCCGGATAACGGGATCACTCTTTTTATGTTTGACAAGAATGAGAACCTCCTTTTTAACATGTGACCTCAAAACAGTTTTGAGGATCTCGAATTATAATGTAAATGCGAAACGGTTCATAGGAGCATGGGAGGTATGAAATTTATCTAGTCTTCGATGATTAAATGCTAAGATCAGTGTCTTCTCTCCACTTGAGTCATTTTTTGTCTCAGCTTCGGTTCACCACTGAAGACGTGCTCTTCTTTTTTGCGTGTTTGGAGTTCGGACAAACTTGGCTTGGCCGTAATTTAAACTGTTCATTTTCCTGGCATATTGCGATAGCCTCTTCTGATTTAGTCTTCTTTCATTCACTTGAACGGGGCTGTTCGTTTGAAGGAAAATTGATTCAACGAAATTATGATCTCTGGTTTTTCGGTATTTGGACGATGGAAACAATTAAGTCTAGATTTTGAGAAATTGACTTCCTCTTCTGGCAAAATTGTTTTGTTTAAAGCTTTCAGTGGGCTTACCTTGGACTTTTTGGTTTACTTTGAGTCCAGTGCCAAATTGAGTCTAGTGCCAAATAGCCTTTTATCGAAGAGCACATCATCTGAGTTAATTAAGCATATCGTTTCATGTATACATTTGGCAACGCGAGCTCAACCTTCGGGGAAGTGTCTATCCTTGAGCTCTTTTCATAAGGACAAGGACAGCTTCGGCGGAGTATCCTACAGGTGTCGAAACTTCCTTTCGACGATTCCAACATCAAGAAAAATCAAACTCTCAGTGTAAGTATTGCAACAATCAGTCACAAAAGGACATAATATGAGAGCTTCAGTGGATGCCATGACTCAAAACAACCCAAGAGAGAGACCGTAAGGAAAGACCCCCACGTCAATAGCCCTAATTATCTCTAACCTCCTCTCCAACACACGCACACGCTAACTTAGATAGTACCAAACTCAAGCAGTTCCTGCGAATAGTCATCTGACTCGGCAACAACTACGTGCCATTTTACTCGGTAAAACTAAAACGCATTTCTTAGCTACATGAGGCACCCTCGAAATTCGCAAGAACCAACGTCAGGTGTGGCGAAGTGTTTATATAGGTCGAGCAATCCCCTAGATCAAACATTGTTTTCATTATTGAGATTATTCATACAAGAAACACACATTTCAGAACTCACCTGTGCACGGCAGAGGGACACAAAAACCAAAGGTCTAACAAAACTCCTGACGAAGACCGGAACACACCCACCAAGAAAAAAGAACCCAAAAAGGCCAAAGAGAAAAAAAAAAAAAAAAAGGAAAGATCGCACTCGTTGTTATTCACTCAATAAAGCCGGATTGGTAACTCGAAAGCCATCTCAAAACCCGGACTTGCTGCCGCCGCCGTCTCCGCCCCTGGACGGCCCGAAGGTGAGGAGCTCCTTGGACCGCACCCACGGCTTCACCACCACCACCGACTCGAACACCTTCCTCGCCCCGCACTGCACCCCCTCGATCTTCAGGTAGTACTTGATCCCCGCCACCACCTGCCTCTCCGCCCCCACCACTGCCCCGAACACGATCTCCCCGCTCCCCCCTCCTCCTCCTCCTCCGCCCCCACGGCGCCGGCGCTGCAAGCGGTTGTACTCCTCCACCGAGTACCGCCCCAGGTCCTGCACCTTCTCGTTCGACCTCACGTCGGGGACGGCGGTCCTGCCCCCGACTCGGGGGCCAACGTAGCCTCCGGAGGCGAGGAAGGAGACGGCGGCGAGGGTTATCAAGAATAATACTGAGGAGGCCATGCGAAGTTGTTTGCTGTTGCTGCTTGTGGTTGTTTGATGATGATGATGATGATGGAAGGGTGAGACTGTTTGATGAGACCGATGATGAAGTGATTACGTGAGTTTGCTTTGTATTTATAGAGAGAGAGAGAGAGAGAGAGAGAGTGTGTATGATTGTGGGTGGACACGCAAATTAAGGGAGGAGGTGCAGAGGATGAGACCGACGAGGGCAACAAAAACGGCGTGCCGCGTCTTATCCTTAACGACACCTTGTTGTTTGTTTCTTCATGATGTTGCATTGATTGACAAGCTGCTCTCTCTCTCTCCCCTAGAGAGGCAAACTCATTTAAAATCCTCGTTAAAAAATCCAACTCAAAAACTTAAATTAATAAATGATCAATAATTATATAAATTGTATTTTAACACATCTCTTACATGTAAATCAGACTAGGAATGAGGTTCGCACGCGTGATATAAATTGGAGCCCCTATCAATTATTTCAAAAGCTTGAATTGATATGTGAAGAGAGATTGCAATTGTGTAAAGAGCGTATAAATCCTATCGTCATGCGATATAGAATATTTCAAGTATTCGCAAGAGTTAGATATTTTTACATGAAATATCATAACACATCAGGTCTCGAGGCACTCGCCAAATTATTGTAATTTTTATTTTATATACGTAGATGACATGTTTATATCAATTAGATCCAGACACTACCATGTGCTCTCTTGGCCATATGGGATACAATCAGATCAATCCGAAAACGATGTCATCATCTCATATGGGAAAACCCATTTCCCGTGGATGCAGTGGCACCACATCAGGCCTCTGCACCATCATTTTGCAAACTGTAGGCCTAAAAAAATTACACTAAACCACACAGATACTTGTCATTGTAAAATAAGTTCATTTTTCGCAGCATCGACACCATAAAGGATGTGATTTTTTTTTTTGGTAAGGATAAAGGATGTGATTGTTTGTGAAAAATGAATAAATTGTAAAATATTTTTCTAAAAATAATCACTTATTTTCATTATTCACGATAATGCTCAGACAAAATTGTTATTGATAATGAAATTTTTTTTATTAATTATTTCAAGTAATATAAGCGATTATTTTTAAGAATTATTCATTTTTTGTGAAATAAACTAAGGAAAGCCTAATAATTTTCTCATCTTTCTGAAGACAAAAAAACCCGCCTGAATATATAATTCAGCTTCAACTTCAATGGTTTGATGAGAATCTGGAATTGAGCAAGCTCTCACAAAGACTGGTGAAGCCATTCTTCGGGGCCATTGCCGATTGGTAGGGTGGGCTTACGTGTCGGTTTGCAAGAGTACCGCCTCGACACATGGCGTCGTTTGATTCGCTTGCCACATGATCTCCTCACGAAGGATCACGGAGGCGGCTTTATTGTATGAGTTTTGTCTTGCTGCAGGACGTTATATGAAACTAGTGTTTTCTTGCAGGATCGACTCTAAATCACATTGAATCATTGTGCCGTGTGATATTTTGAGGTGGACGCGATTGCTGAAGATCCTTTTGGATCGTTTGAACAAGTAAAATATCTAACGGTGGCGAGCATGGAGCTTGGATTTGCGCGGGCACACCATAGAATGGTTGTGACTTTTGATTAGACCTGTCAAAATGCGTTATGGACTCATTCCTTAATTCATATATGATTTGACTGAGTTATAATAAATAGGTCATAAATGAGTTTGGAATGATAAAATCCAACATCATATGGATGTTAAATGGGTTTATAACTTTTTTGAGCACAATCTGCTTCTGTGACTCTCTTTTTATTCTCTTTTGCCCTCATTTGATCTTGCACTTGTTTACTCCGCACTTTCAGCTTAGTTTGGGTATGAATTTTCTTGAATTTCGTTAAATATGGAAGGGAAATTATCAAAACAATCCTAAATCTATTAATTCGGTCCCAAACTTTTTTTTGTACCAAATTAGTCATAAACATTTTGCATTTGGATCAATTCAATCCATCCGGCCAATTTTGGCTGGCCGGCGTTGACATGGCAATTTTTAAATATTATTTTTATTTTTTCGAATTATTTATTTATTTATTCTTTTATTTTCTTTTTACTTTCCTTTTCTTTTTTTTTTGCTCATCTTCATCTGAAATCCGATCCTAGCTCATATATTTGATAGGTCTACTTTTAACCTAGAGAAGTTATCGGGCCAGTAGTATGAGTTTCGGAAAAGCTTGTTCCAAGCGTTACGTTACGGTCAAATCAGGTTTCCCATTTGCAAGTCATTTCAAGCTTTTTCTTCAATCTTTCCGCCTTTTTCAGCATTGTTTTTTTTTTTGCCCTATTGTTGTATAGTGTTACATAAACCTCCTAGTAGCAAGACACTTGCAGAGTATTACTTCGTGCTACCTTTTTTGGGATCGTTTCAACAAGCGAGTGAACATGGAACTTGAATTCGAGTGGTGCGCTATAAAACGGCCATAACTTTTGACCAGCAGGAGTTACCGGGCCGATAACATAAGTTCGAAAAAAGCTCGATCCGAGTGTTATGCTATGATCAAATTGGGTTCCCTTGTTTGCGGTCATTTAGAGCTTTTTTTCCCAATCTCTCGGCCTTTCTCAGCATTATTTTTGGCCCTTTGGTTATTTTTTAGATCATTTCTAACTCTACTCTACTTGAGTTTTCAGATAATTTATCTTTTCAGAATTATTTTTCTTTTTCCAAACCAAGACTTTTTTGTTCAATGGGATTTGGAATTGTGATTAGTGTTTATTGCTTCATCGTGTCGCGTTCTATTTTGTATATGTATGAGATCAATTTTGTCTCGATAGGTTTTATCTCCTGGATTAGCATAGTTTGGCACGGTTGATTAGAGCGTCAAAGAACTTTCAAATTGAGAATTCTGGGTCGCTTTTTCGAATTTCACCCAACCTTTTGTAAAACTAATATGGATCAAGGACATATCTAGACGTTGAAGGCGTAATTTAATTGGCTCATAGAACTTGTAGAGTATTCCATGAGTCCCGAGACAAGTGAACCTCTATGATAGTACCCTTGGGTTATAGAAAGAATTTCATGTTGGGTCACTTTGCAATCAAGGAGAAAATATTCAACGATTTGTAACCACTACGCCATCAACCTACGTGGCGTGTGTAAGCCTAGTCAATTCTACTGAAAAGGCGATACGCGTCCTCAGACTTGAACTGGTTGGAAAATAATAAAAATATTAAGCTTTCTTTTCTCTCTCCTCTAGCTTGCATAAAAGGATTGAGCAACAATCAATGCAAAATCTCTCTCTCTCTTCTTTTTAATTTTCAAGGGCTTCTTTACCTACTCTCGCAACAGAAGAACAACAAAGACACGCATACACAAACACTCTTTCTCTCTCCAGCGCTCCCCCACCGCCTTTGCCTCCTCCAAGAGCTCCATCGGTCGCTCCAAGCTCATATCTGCCTCCGGCACGTCGCCTCTCCCAAGATCCTTGCTAGTCGTACCCGCAAGAGGAACTGTTCCATGCAACAATTTAGCAACCCTCCAACCCCCTAATGGCATGCGACAGAAATTCGCGGGCAAAAAGGTGAGGTTCAATTGCAAGTCTTATGGGTGGAACCTCACCAAATGATCGAGAGAATTAAAGTGGATGAGATCGTGGACGTGATGAGGCATGATGATGAGCTCGTATGAGGGATGCAATCGGACGGAGGCCTAGAAGTTGCCGAGGTTGAGAGAGAGTTGCGGTGTAGTAGATGTTGCTAGGGTTCCCCAAGAGACCAACGAGAGTGTAGACTTTGTGCTCGATTGCCGTGTTGGAAATAGTCGAGGATTTGGTGCTATTGATGGCGTGTCGGCAAGATTGTGTGTGCGTGAGAGAGAGAGAGAGAGAGAGAGAGAGAGAGAGAGAGAGAGAGGAGTTAGCTAATGAATCGTAGCCACTAGTGCTTTAGAGGCGACGGTGGATGCAGAGGTGGAGGTCGAGGGGGCTCGAGATTCAGTAGTTGCAATCGGCGGGGCTCTTGGGGGAGGTGACGTGCGAGAGGCATATCTGAGCTTGGAGTGATTGACGGGGCTCTTGGGAGTGGCGAAGGCAATGAGGAGTGTCGGAGAAAGAGAGAGAGTGTCTTAATTGTTCTTCTCCATAAGAATAAGTAAAGAAGAATAAGTAAAGAAGCCCTTGAAAATTAAAAAGAGGAGAGAGAGTTTTAAGCGGGAGTTTAAATGTTAAGTGTTCATTGTTGCTTGGTCATTTTCTAATAGTCAGGGAGAGATAAAAGAAAGCTTTTTAATTTTTTTATTTTTTAGCTAGTCCAAGTAAGAAAAAACAACCACTAAGTTTGCCCAAGTGGCCATCCTTCCTATTTGGGAAGGGGAGGTGGAAAGTTTGAATCCCCACCTTCTTAAAGAAGCTAGAGATGGGAACATGTAATATCAAATGTGAGTTTCGACTCCCACGCCCTACAAGAGGCAGAGTAAAAATCTAAAAGTGATTTGAGAGTTAGAGTATGATAGACAAAAACAAAATCAGAAGAAACATGTTGCCCTTTGAGTAGAGTTGACAAATCTCATGCATGCCACATAGGTTGATGACGTGGTGATTACAAACTATTAAATATTTTCTCACAATTAGGGGTCCGTTTGTTTAAAGGGAAACTATTTTCGAAAAATTGTTTTTTGATTATCTAATGTTTGGATGATGGAAACTAATTCATCTACGAAAATCATTTTTCATAAACGGAAAACAATAATCATAAATTGGAAGAGAACAAGTTCCCTCTTCTAGTAAGAAGGAAATCACTTTTTATAAACCACCAAATAAATGAAAACTAATAATTTTCCTTGAAAATGATTTTTATTGAAAACATTTTTTATTTTATTTATCATGAAATTTTTCATCGAAACAAATGAAAGCCTTGCTAAGGCTTTGTTTTTGTTTCACGGACAATAATATAATTTGGAAAACATTTTTTGAAAATCGATTGCTTGTATGGCTTGGAATAATTGATCAATAGAAAATATTTTCATCATCAATAACGATTTATGTTTAAATAATTTTGTAGACATTGAAAATATTTTTCGTTAATTAATTTTCGTAAGTGATACAAATGATAATTTTTATTTCAAATCATTTATTTTCTGCAAAATAAACGCCCTCCCAAATCACCTAATTATGCGAGAGACAACCTGATTTGAGCTATGAAAATAGAAAATATCATCTAAAATTAAGCAGTGAATCGGTTGTTACCTTCGCAAAGTGTTCACGACGGCCTAACTTGGTTTCATCGTGCTAGTGAAATAAGAGCTCATCTCCAATCGAAACGACTCTTTTTTAGTAGTAATCCAAGAATGCAAGCGCGAAAACCTAACCATATGGAGGCTCATAGAGCATCTTGCAAGTCTCGAGTTGGAATTGTAATAACATTGGCCCAGGCTAGTACAATTTTCATTTTTTTTTTCTCTTGAATTTTAAATGTGCAGTCATTACATAATTAACGTGGTCCCATCTAAGAATTTAAAAGTTGTCATGGAAAGAGAGTTAATTCTACACCT
This sequence comes from Syzygium aqueum, assembly GCA_031216185.1. Lineage (NCBI taxonomy): Eukaryota > Viridiplantae > Streptophyta > Magnoliopsida > Myrtales > Myrtaceae > Syzygium > Syzygium aqueum. Next base: position 21,637,031 of record CM062238.1, read on the forward strand.
TATAACTTTAACAAGTTCGAATTGTTTGTTCAACAGGGGTTGTGGGGCTATTATGGGCACGAATGAAAGTTTTGTTCTAGAAATCAATTTCCGGTCAATTTTTTTTTTCTATTTCTATTCCATAAATGAGTTTTTGAGCAAAAGCATGCATTTGATAACGATACAAATTTGTATGATAACGACATAAAGTTTCTATCTCCTGGGTGGTTGGTGGGTGGGCGGGCGGTGGCTGCGAGCGATGGGAGGCGATTAGCATCGATTGGCAGCGGAGGATAGCAGATGACGGCTGGTGGAGGATGGCATGAGGCGGCTAGCAAGTGGTGTCGAATAGTGGTGGACAACAGCGGGAGGCGATCGGTGTCAGACGGCAAAGGACGTCAGACAGTGATCGGCGGTGGACAGCGATAGGCTAAGTAGTATTGACACGTGACACGACACGATACGACACAACATGCCAATACATCATTTCTAAAAAAATAGAGAATTTCGACATATGGTGACACTTTGTATACTTAACATATAGTTTTATACATACATAATAAATTATTATTTTTATGATTATTTCAATCAAACTAATTTGATTCAAATTCACAAATAAATAAATAATAAAAAAGCGTGTTGGACGAGTGTCTATGTCCGACATGACATGGAAGCCCTTGGAGAGTGTTTGTGCTTCCTAGACAACATGAGGCGAACAACGACAAGAGGTGACCGTCGGTGAAGGATGGCGGCAAGAGGCAGTAGATGGTGATGGATGACAGCCGGTGGGAGGTGGTTGATAGGTAGCGATGGCTGTGTGAGGCTATTGGCAGATGGCAAGTGGGTGGTCAGCTAGTAGAGAGAAGAATTTTTATTTCTCATTTCTATTCAAGAAAGATAAAATTTTTACTTTTGATTTCTATTCCAAATCTATATTTGTAGTAGAAATTTGTTCTAGAAATAGAAAAATGAAACTATGTTACCAAACGAATTTATGTTCCAAACTTGTTCCTGAGAACAGAAAAATAAAAAAATAAAGAAACGGAATGGTTATCATGCGCGCCCTAAGTGCTAGCTGAATAATACAAAGTTTTTATATATACATATATATATGTATAGTTTCCAAAAATAAAGGAAAAATGACACAAACAATCTCTAAATTTTTAATTTGTTTAATGTGGCTCATGAACTTTGATTCAATATACAATGTGGTCCCTAAACTTTTAATTTGTTCAATGTCGTCCTTGAAATTTTGGTACATGTTTAATTTAGTCCATAAATTATATGAAAATGTCTATGTAGTCTTTCCATTAATTCAAGTTCAAGTACTGCATTGAATATTTTTATATAGTTCGAGGACTACATTGAACATAGCTTAAGTTAAGGATCACATTAAATACTTAGCTTAAGTTTAATTACTAAATTGAATAAATTAAAAATTTAGGGATCACGTTGCATGTTGTGCCAAAATTTAAAGATTATCTATTGTAAAATTTTATAATTATTTAAATCGGATCGGGTCAGTGGCAGTGGCCACGATTTTACAAATCCACCCCCGCTCCAGATCCAAGAAACGGGCTCGAGCTCGCACGCTTAAAGGGGGAGTTCGGCACGTGCGACGTCACCTCATCGTCATCTTCTCCACCGGAACTCCCCCCAATTTCAAAAATCTCCACCCCAACGGCTACATCTCTCTCTCTCTCCTCTCTCTCTTTCTCTCTCTTCTGTCGCTGCCTTGTCTCCTCCCTCCTCAAACCCTAGCTCTCGCCACAGAGACGCTCGCTCTCTCTCCCTCTCTCTCTCTCTCTCTCTCTCTAGCAGTTCGACGATGAAGCACTTCATGCTGCCCAAAGGCGCGGCCGTGTTCAGGGAAGCGCAGGCGGCGCCGCCCGCCTACGACTCGCCGCCGCTGCAGCCGCCGAAGAGCAAGTCGTCGTCGTCGTCGTCCAAGAAGCAGAGCCGGTGCAAGGAGAACACCCCGCCGCCGGATCCGAACTCCATGGGCTCGGACAAGAAGGCCTCGCCGGCCACCGAGGCCGCCGCTGCCGCCGCGAAGGCGAGGTGCCCGCTGCCCCCGCGGCCGCCCTCGTCCAATCCGCTGAAGAGGAAGCTCAGTATGGAGGTGGTTGCGGAGAATGCCCTAGCTGGAGCCTCCGATTCCGGGGTGAAGGTAAATTAGGTCTTGTAGCTCCGCGATCTTGCTTCGTTTTTTGCGGTGCACGGTGATTGATTTCTGGAAATGGAGGGAAATTTGGTTGAATGTTGTCAAAATTGAACTAGAAGTTTTCTCTGCATTCATCGGTAGTGTGTAGAGCAACAGATTTACTATATTTTTGCATTTGAATGAAGCAGTGCTTTGAAAAGATATGCTTCTGCTGATTTTAACATAATGGTCAGGTCGTAGTACGGATGCGGCCGCAAAATCATGATGAAGAAGAAGGCGATATGATAGTGCAAAAGGTGTCTACTGACTCTGTGACAATTAATGGTCAAACTTTCACATTTGATGCCGTGGCCGACGCAGAGGCGTCACAGGTACTTTTAGCTCATCTCAAACAGCTCGTGATCCATCTTTACCTGAGAAATGGACTAAAACATCAGTTTGCATTCTGTTATTGCAGCTCGATATTTTTGAGCTTGTAGGCGGCCCTCTCGTTGAAAATTGCTTGGCCGGATTTAATAGTTCCATATTTGCTTATGGCCAGGTACTTTAATCTGCATTTCTGATCTGTTTGTAATCACATATAGATCCCGTTATGTTATTGACCGTTGCATATCTATTTTGGTAGACTGGAAGTGGGAAAACTTACACGATGTGGGGTCCAGCACAAGCATTATTGGAAGATAAGTTGTTGAACCAACAAGGCTTAACTCCTCGTATTCTTGAGTGCCTCTTTGCCCGTATAAATGAGGTGAAAATTGCTCTTATGTGGTAATTTTTAAAGGCACCTCTTGTGCTGAGCACCATTATAGTGCAAAGTCTTCCTTTTGTGTGCAGGAAGAAATTAAGCATGCTGACAAACAGCTCAAATATCAATGTCGCTGTTCATTTCTCGAGGTTTTTTTTGGGGTTTTTATTTTTCATTTTTTGAATTAATTTTTCTTAAGTCTCTTATATCATGCAGTACCAGTTTACCATATCTCATCACTCAACATTTCATATTTGTAGATATACAATGAACAGATAACCGATTTACTGGATCCAAATCAGAGAAATCTTCAGGTTAGATTACTGAAATTTAATATAACCTCTGTAACACTAAAATAAGAAATCCACAAAGTCTCATCACTCTTCTTCTAACCCAGATAAGAGAAGATGTCAAATCTGGTGTGTACGTTGAAAACCTCACTGAGGAAAGCGTGTGCACTATGAAGGACGTGAACCAACTCTTACTACGGGTACGAATCTAGAATCTTGTTGAGTTGATGCAGATTCTATTATTGGCATTGCATGTCAGAACTTCTATTATAATGTTTCTTAGTCGTCCAGGGATATTCCTGATAAATTTTTCTACGTTATATTAAGGGAGGTAATCAGATTTTTATGTCAATTACTTGGAATATTGTGAGGAACTGTCTTGGTCATTCATTCATCTACATTTAGAACATGCCATATGGTCTTGCAGTTGTAACAGAATTCAAGTTCATCCAGTCAGCTTGAATAATTGTTTAGTTCATTGTACTAGGCATCCCTTTACAACATGTCGTTTGGTCCTGTTGAATTGCATGTTTATAATTCTGACATCGTGTAGAGTTCAAAACAGTAATGTTGATGGACTATTTGGATAAGTGTGACTCATTTCTCCATTGGGCAGTGATTTGTATTGTTGCCAACTAATCTGCCTATATGCACCATTTTGGATTTTGGCAATCATGTAGAATTTGACTGGCATAGACTGTTAAACATAGAAATGTCTTGATTTCTGAATGAATCTGACTGGCATGGACCTATAAACATACAAATGTCTTGATTATTGGACTCTTATTATTATTTTTTTTAGGGGGGGAGAGGGGAGGGGGGAGGGGAAGGAGCGCGGTTAATTACTAATTTATCACCATAACAACCCTACCTACAGCTGTTAGTAATTTTGCATGCTTACTCCAAAGTTGTGGTTCCTTCAAATATCTGGATTGAAATCGGAGATCTAAGGGTGATTCCTGAGACAATACCATTAAATTGTGCGACCGTACATCACGACAATAGATTAAAGAAACTGAGTCAGAATTCTAAACAAGTTCCGAAGTTTGCTAAGCTTGCTTGTCTTTTGCATTTCTGTTTCCATGTCTTTTCCTATCCAAAATATCAAAAGAAGTTTCCAAGTTTGAGTTTTAGAGCTATTGGTTCGTTGCTATTATTAATGGCCGTTTTGTTTTTTTTTTTTGGTAAAGATTAATGGCTGTTTTGTTTCTCCGAGATAAATTTAAGAAAACACATGAATGGTGATTTTTGGAGAAAAAGTTTAAGGTGAATGCACTTTAATATAGAAATAAGGTTGTGATACAATAATGTATAGCATAATCTCCTAAACAACCATTACCGGTGCAGGGACTGTCAAACAGGAGAACAGGTGCTACCAGCATAAATGCAGAGAGTTCTCGCTCACACAGTGTGTTTACATGCATAATTGAGTCCCGATGCAAGGTAAACAGAAATAATTTAGATGTACCAGAAAATTGTGGAGTGCCACCACTTTTCTTTGAATGTTAGTCTCCTCTGGATTACAAAGCATGGCTTACGGAATAAGCAGCTTTAAAACGAAGCAATTGCCAAACTTGACAAGTACTGTAAAATTGTGGGGTGCTATGACTTTTCTCTAAAAGTTTCTCTCCTCTTGATTACAGAGCATGGCTAATGGAATGAGCAGTTTCAAAACAAGTAGAATTAACCTCGTCGATCTGGCTGGATCGGAAAGGCAGAAGTTAACAGGAGCTGCAGGAGAACGATTAAAGGAAGCTGGGAATATAAATCGTTCACTCTCACAGCTTGGGTATGGGTCATTTCTCTTTGATTGCGATTATTCCCCTAATGCAAATTTATCTTCTGTGAAATCCTGAATGACTCATTAATTTTAGATGATTTAAAAAAGCTTGAACAGGAGTACTGCTGGTGGTTTGGTTTACAATCTGTGGAAAAGTTAAACAAGTACATTATTAAGAAACATGTAGGTGGTTAGGAAAGTGGTGTCCTAGTATTATTGCATGGGGATAAATTGAATGAAAGAGTATAAAGACAGTACTTTGAAATTGGCCAAAAATATTATGTTGAACAGAATCTATCGGAGAAGCAAAGATATCTAACCTTTTCATCTTACTTATTGGCATCGACAGTGATTCTTAAGATTTCATCACTTAACTCGATGACATTACTAAAGTAACCAGGATGTAGGCATGGCTATGGACAGTAGAGCTTAAGTACAATACATTTTCTGTTTTTAGCTTTTTGCTTAAGAATTTGGAGTTGAATAGCATTTGACAAGGCTGTTGGCTATATTAAACTGGCTTAATTCCTTTCCGAAATAGTTGTATCAGAAGTCCATTTGTTCGTTTTTTTGCATTCATATGGAGTCTTTTGCAAGCTTCCATAGCCTTACGCAAGTCTCAATCAAAAGGTGCTTTATGGTTATCGTGTTTTCTCAGTTACAGGAACCTTTTATATGTATTCTGTATATTGTGTTTGCTTAGTTATAGACTATTTGTTTGCATACAAGAGTATCATGATAGTGTGAATGCTCTTTTTTCGTAGGATACAGACTTTTTTAATGCTATACTAATTAAGTTACTTTTGAGCAATGCAGAAATTTGATAAACATTCTTGCTGAAATTTCACAAACTGGAAAGCAAAGGCATATTCCATACAGAGACTCCAAGTTGACATTCTTATTACAGGAATCTCTTGGTGGAAATGCAAAGCTAGCAATGGTTTGCGCTATATCTCCTGCACAAAGGTAATTCTCCTGAGCATTTCAATAGAACAAGAAAATTATCCTCTTTTCTGAATATGGATCTTTACTTGGATATATATTACAGCTGCAAGAGTGAGACATTTAGTACCTTGAGATTTGCACAGCGTGCAAAGTCCATAAAAAATAAAGCAGTTGTGAATGAAGTAATGCGGGAGGATGTGAAATTTTTGCGCGAGGTGATAAGGCAATTGAAGGTATATGGTCCTTGCTGTTCTTGCCAGCTTGTGGTCCTAGCAGCAGTCACAAATTTATTAGAAAATCTTACCTTCCTATAATCTGCAGGATGAGCTACTTCGAATGAAGGCAAATGGCAATAACCCAAGTGACTCAAAACATTACTTAACGGGAAAGGATGTTAGGAGGAGTTTGCATCTTCTGAAATTGAGTCTCCACCATCCAATGACATTACCTCATGCTGATGATGATAGTGATGAGGAGATGGAAATAGATGAAGAGGCAGTCGAGAGGCTCTGTCATCAAGTGGGCTTGCAGTCATCTAGTTGTGGAGATATGGAAGGAGTTTCTGAACAACCTGATGTGGAAAACCTTGGAGATCCTATTGTAGAATCCTTAGACATTACCTCCTCCAAGCATCTATCTGAAGGAGAAAAGTTAAACTCCTTGGATGTTAAAATGGATGATGGAGAAGCGGTTGTTTCTTTGAACAGTTCAACGAATTGTCTCTCCCCATCTGGCCTTAACGTCACTGTTAGTGAGACATCTCCTCTTAAGTCTCCAACTCCGAGTGTTTCCCCTAGAATCACCAACTCAAGCCGAAAAAGTCTTAGGACTTCGTCCATGTTGACTGCATCACAGAAGAATTTGGAAAATGACACTTCCATAGAGCAAGAAGGTCTGCGCATTTCTTCTCCAAAATCATTAAATAAGAGCTCATCACATCACCTGCCTACACAGAGGAGCAGTAGCTACCTTGTACCTACTGAACACTTGGCAGCAAGCCTCCAACGCGGTCTTGAAATAATGGAACGCAAGAGTTCAGCTCTAAGAAGGTCGTCATTCAGATTTTCATATAAACCTGCAGAATCTAAGTCAATTGTTCCTGTTATCAAAGTTGACACAGGAGTGCAAGTTTCATTGGAAGACAACCCGATGGTTGTCGAAGCTCCAGTGGATTACTTGTGCAGTAATTGCAGAACCAAAACACAGACAGATATTAAAGATGTTGATGGGGGCAACCTGCAGAAGGTGCCAGTTGGTGGGTCCGAGTCCAGTGAGAAATCAAAGAAGCAAGTTCCCAAGGTAAACCTAAAGGCTGCAAAATTTGAACTATTTTCCCCATACCTGACTAATCTGTATCATAGAAGAAAAGGTGATGTCAATCTCTCATATGTCATACAGGCAGTGGAAAAGGTTTTGGCAGGATCTTTCAGGAGGGAAATGGCACTAGAAGAATTTTGTGGGAAACAAGCAGCAGAGATAATGCAGCTTAACCGCTTGGTAGGTTTGCTAAACGTGCCATTCTGAGACTTGACTTAGTAAGAACTAAAAGTTTGATCATTTTGGGAAATCTTTTACAGGTACAACAATTCAAACATGAAAGAGAATGCAACGCTATAATAGCACAGACAAGAGAGGATAAAATACTTCGTCTTGAGAGCCTCATGGATGGTGTTATGCCAACTGAAGAGTTTATGGGGGAAGAATTTGCCTCTCTTAATCATGAGTACAAGGTATAGTTTTGCTCTAAAGTATTTGCACATATATTATAGAGTCAATGTGATGAAATAGTGTAAGTTCTTTCGTTTGTTTTCAGCTTCTGAAGGAGAAATATGAAAACCATCCTGAAGTTTTGCAGTCAAAGATCGAGCTAAAAAGACTGCAAGATGAACTGGAGCAATATCAAAACTTCTTTAATAATGGGGAACGGGAAGTACTGCTGGAAGAGATTCAAGACTTAAGAAGCCAGCTCCAGTATTATATGGATGCTTCCACTTCATTGGGTACGAAACGCAGTCCGCCACTTTTATTGGATTATCCATGTGGACCCAGTTCAGCTCCATCGTTAAGCACAGTCCCAGAGTCCAATGAAGAAAGCGCCGAACAGAAATTCGAACAAGAGAGAAAGCATTGGACTGAAGCAGAGAGCAAATGGATATCACTCACTGAAGAGTTGAGGATGGAGCTTGAAGCTAGCAGGTCACAAGCTGAAAAGTGGCAGCAGGATTACGAAACTGAGAAAAAGTGCGCAGAAGATTTGAAAGAAGCAATGCAGTGGGCTATGGAAGGGCAAACAAGGATGCTTGAACAGTATGCCGATCTTGAAGAGAAACATATTCAGTTACTTGCAAGGCATAGAAGAATGCAGGATGGTATAGATGACGTGAAGAAGGCAGCAGCTAAGGCTGGTGTGCGAGGAGCTGAATCTAAGTTTATAAATGCCCTTGCTGCAGAAATATCAGTTCTGAAAGTGGAAAGAGAAAAAGAGAGGAGATACATGAGGGATGAGAACAGAGAACTTAAATCTCAACTGCATGATACTGCTGAAGCTGTGCAGGCAGCAGGTGAATTACTCGTGAGGCTTAAAGAAGCAGAAGAAGCTGTTGCTTCAGCCCAGGTTCCTTTTGCATTTTCTTTACTTGCTGGAACTTCCTGCTTTTACAAAGCTGGGTCGTATTGTTTGCCTCATATTGCACCTTCTAATTTGTGGCTGGTGTGTGAACTTCATGATATGTGCTAAGCCACATCCACTCATCACTGGCATCAGGGCGGTGCATGCGGCATGTAGTACTGCTCACTGATTCGTGTAGTTTTCTTGAGAGTTCAATTGACAAATAGATTTGCATCTTCCATTACTTTTATATGAACAGTGAAGAACATCATGACATCTGCTTTTTGGGGAGCTATAAATGATGATGTGTCTTATATACTCATGTAAACATTGGGCATATGTTATTTTTTAATACGATTTGCTTTCTCTTTGGGCCTGCAAAGTTTTACTTAGGCTGAAGGAAAAGTTCTTTAAGATTGTAATTTTTTTAGTCGAACCTGGTAGTTTTCACTATTTAGGTATGGAAGATCAAGGAATATGAGAGTAGTCAGGGAACGCATTTTTGTTCATATGCAGCTGATGTCTACGGGGGGTTAATAATGCTGATAACCCGGTTTTCTATGACTTGTAGTTTGATAATCTGATGTGGAGTTTTAACATGCTGCAGAAACGAGCCACAGAGGCTGAGCAAGAAACTCAGAAGGCTTACCAAGAGATAGATAAGTTGAAAAAAGAGCACCAAACTGAGACACAGACTGTGAACCGCCTCCTAGCAGAGTCTAGATTGCCTAATGAGGCATGCGGAGCTGATGATTTCACCATGGCCAAATACGACAAGGGCGAGCCCCAAAATGCGGATGGCCAGCAGTGGAAAGAAGAGTTCAAAGAGTTCTACGGTGGTGAAGACAGTGAGTTGTCTAGACTTGTGGAGCCTAAATCATGGTTCATGGGATACGATAGTTGCAATATATAGTGAAGAGAAATGTACTTGTGGAGTCATGTATGTATGTATGTGTTACATAGGACCCTCTTGGCGGCTCCTTCTAGTCAACCCTTTTTCGCATTGGTTGTGAGGACCAGTGTCTTGGTTCTCTTTATAAGCTTTGTATCATCAAAATGTTAGATCCTCACTTTCCGACTCTTACATATAAAGTGACATGGCTTCATTCTTTTATTCAAATTTTCTTTGGTTGGACCAGTGTTGACCCTCTTCCTATTCGTCGTCCATCATTGTTTTCTAGCATTTGAAAGAAAACAACCGTCGGAACGGTTGTGGTTAGGTCAGACATTTGTTATGCACAGTAACAAGCCGAACTGTTCTTTGTTTTCAAAGGGATTTATGGTTGAACACGGTGCGCAAGTAGTCATGACATTTTCTCCCTTACTAAGGGTATTCTCCATATTAAACATAAGTTAGGCTAGAAGAAACTGAAAATTTTTGAAATGAACTCGGAGCACTGCGAAGAAGACCCCATGCTTTAATTCCTGGTTTTAGTGATTATAGTCGGGCGGACGCGGAGACAGTGGACCGATGGAAAGATCACCAAAACCGAACGCGGTTATTTGCTATTCGAGTTCGGATCAGATCAATCATGTTCCCTGGAATGCAGTTCTTGCATCCCCATGAGGCTCTCTCTGCCTTTGTCCATCTCAATTGCACTTCTCAAAATTTTCACTACGACATTGGCCTCGCCCTCTTTTGAACTCGTCTACTGATTTTTAAGGGCCATTACGGAATGGTACTTTTGGGTCACCGCCATAATTTTGGTGATAGTGATGTCCCACGGAATAAACTATGTGTTGGGCAGTAAATTACGAGATCGTACCATAATAAGTAGAGACATTAATAAGTTATGTTCGGAGACCGAAGTTGATGTGCTGTGGACTCTCTGTGAGATTAATTACTTCTTTTCATGATATGTGAAGATTTTTTATATTGAATTCCAAAGAAAAAGAGGCCATTTTGCCCTTTAGGAAAATTGGAAAACGAGTTCTCACGGTGTGACGATGTCGCACTTGACGGTGATGTCCCTCTACCCGCCTTAAAAAAAGGATCACAAGCATGTCATGCCCGCCAAAACAAGATTTGAATCCGTAAGATGAATCTAACGATGATGGCCTGTTCTTGCATCATTAGAAAATTTATTGTCTTGGGTAAAAAGTTATTGAAATATAGATATTTTGGGAGTAAGTTCAGTGTGAATTGATGTTAATATTAATATGGATGTGTAACACTAGATACTCTTACTTGAAAATTTACTAGTCACCACATGAATTTCTTACTTTTCTATATTACAATTTAGTGGCCATATTGAGGGAATTACAAATTACTGACTTAGACAATTTCAATTTTTTTATATGAAATTAAATATCGAACTCGAAAATTAACTAAGTCCAAAATAATTTTTCATAATTCAAAGTTACCTGTAACATATGAAAATCAGTAGTTACTAATAAGTACATACATGTTCAGTTAGAAAAGGTTACTTACCATATTGAAAAGTTTACTTTTAATATTCATTTTTTCATATTGTGACTTGAGAAACATTGCCAATCAATTTATGGAGTTATTAATTTGTGAAATAGGAAAAGTTATTTTTCCAAAGACAAAACTTACTAATCCATTGAAAATCTCAAGCAAAACCATTGGAAATTGGGCATGGTGCTGATCTTGCACATCGTATGCTGTTCCATTTCTTCGGTTCTTTCTAAGCTTTTTTACATTCGACTCTCACTGGTCATCTTATATTTCAGTGATCTCTCAGCTGCTTTTGTCCCAGAATTCATAGTGCCGATACATGAAGCAGCAATACAATTATCTGACAGTTAAAGTTGGATGATGTGCAACAGATTTCGCCGGACTAAGACAATATCTTCGAGAGGTAAATGAAAAGTGTAGGAGAATTTCCATTCATGCTCTACTCATTTGTAATTTCTGCAATCTGTAAAAATATTTTTCATTCGTTTCCTCGGTCAGATTGAAGGTCAGATTGAAGTTTGACAGCTGACTTATCTGAATCTCTACTGGGACAACTTCGAATGTTGTGTCCTTTACATTGGCATAACCTACAAGTATACATCTTTCTCGCGGAAATCAGTCTAATTTTCATATCATTACTGACTCGAATGGCCCTGACTCTCTTAGGGCACGTCCGGCGATTATGGCCACTCTGACTGCAGATTCTGCAATGAGGAGACTTAGTGGCGGGGCTTTTGGTGTATCTCCACCCTGGCTTATTACAAGTTCTTCTATTATGGCCCTTTTTTCCACAGACCTGACATCTGAAACGCCTGTCGATCAAACTGTCCCTTAATTCTGGACAATAATGCCTCCTATGTCCTTCGCGTCCACAGTATGAGCAGTAAAATCTAATGCCTGCAAGGAAAATACAGGACACAAGTTCTTATATAGCTAAAAGGAAGAGTGGATCTGCTTCTCTAAAGAGAGCGAGGAAACAAACTCTGCTTGCAAGTCGCAAGTAAAGGGCCAACAGGTTGACAATATACAATTCCAAAACAAATACGATATCAGTGAAGTTTTGAAGTATCGACACGCCGAAAGTAAACTTCTAGCAGCAGCATTTTTAACAGGGGTAACTTTAAGCATGTTGATCAACACGGCTCAATGCAGTGAAATGAGGCGGGCCAAATCATGAAACAAGCATTTTAAAAAGCATTTGGTTTGGTGTCTTAGAGATGACACCTGTATCAGGTACAACACCTGATCTAAATCATTTGCCACCTTGGGGATCAGCAGTCAATGAATTTAAGAGGGAGTGTCGCTGATGGAAGGTCGAGAAAGGAAATCTCCTTATCTCTTTGTGCTTCAAGGAGAGACTGCAGATTATGAAATAATCTGGAAGACATGGTAGTCTTCCTCATCATTCTAGGAGCAAAACACACTCACCTCTTGACGACTTAAAGGCGTTCACTAAGGAAACACATGCCGTCATAATGTCGCAGAAAATCTTCTAGAAGATCCATGCCACAAGGTAGAGGATCAAAATTCACATCAATGACTATTTAAAACTAAACACACCTGATATCTTATACAAACTTACCTTTCATGGCTATGCTCCTCTTTCGGCGGTTTTCAGGATCACTGAAAAAAGCTTTCTGCAGTTCAGAAGCACGTTTCCTTGCTGCAGGAGTTCCTTTGGCTTTCTTCATAATGCAAAATAACAAATTCTTTAACACTTGAATTTTATTTCTAGACAGACAAATAAACTTGGAAAAGAGACGAGCTTCTCATAACATCCTGATAATCAATAGGATAGGATAGCACTTATGACAATTTTCATGAAATTGCAAATTATGCTTGATTGCTGACAAATTCTTTGAGTGAAATGCGGTGGCAGAAAAGTCTCATATGGAGGAACCATAGAAGTTCTATGGGTTTAGTGAAGAGAGAAGTTTATACAAGAAGTTCTACCAAGTAAAATTGGACTGGTTGATAGTGGATTTTGGCCTTGTTTGTGACACTTGAGTGATTACTGGATATTGGGCTGATTTGCCGATGGTGCTGGAAGAGAGGACACCGGTAGGTTCAGCCTTGTGTAATGGGTCCAAAACCTCTATATTTTTATCACACGTTGCTTCCATGTGTAAACTTCTATTTGAAAGAACCTAAGAAGTTTGGAACAACCACCTCGATCCATCTTGACAAAGCAGAATGCATTGTTCATAGAAATTGATTCACCAGTGCAGAAGCAAACTTAATGGAATTGATTTTGGTAATACAGGCTGCAAATGCAGAAATTAAGGGCAATGGGCGTCACCACATCAAAAGCATCAATCTTAAGAGACAAAGTTGTTGGACTTATCCTACTAAAAAGCATGTCAGATAGAGAACACTAGAAGCAAACTCAGGTATAATTGTTTGTTAAAAAGCCCAATCCAAAAGCTTAAGCTATTAGGTGGAGGGAGATCACATGAATATAAAGAGCATTTAGGACCCGTTGTCAATCGATGTGAAATAATTCTTCAACACCCCCACTCATGTGCAAGCCGGATTACGAGTAGCATGTGAAATTTTGACATTGCATGTTCACATGGAATTTTTACCATGCACATTCGTGAAAGGAATAGCATCGGCTCTTATACCATTTTAGAAAGTCCAACCCAAAAACTTTAGCTATTAGGTGGAGGGAGACCACATGAATATAAAGAGCATTTAGAACCCGTTGTCAATCGATGTGGGATAATTCTTCAACACTGTTGACAAGCTAAAATTTGGTGGAAGCCTCATAGGAAATTTCTCTATCTTTACGTGGAATTGGAAGCAGACATCAGCACCAGCACAGGATTCACAATCCTTAGTACTGCTATGCTCAGGCAATTGACATTATGGAAGGCCAAAAAAGACTCTGAAAAAAGTACAAACAACTTCAGGTGGAAGGGTGTTACAGAGAAGAAAAACAAACCTTGATTGCAGCCACTCTCTGTGCATGAAGCATTGGATCACGGTGAATGATCTTCATTCTGTTGCTAAATAGTCCAGTTTTCTCATTAAGACTCTGATATCAGCAATAAGCAAAGAGGTTACAACATGTCATCACAAAAAATGCAGTGTATGAAAGTAAAAAAAATACCTCCCCCTAGACATATAAATGCCCTACAGCAGTAATTGCAATCCTTCATCACCAATAATGTGCATATTATGAATGATCCTGTGACGGATGTGATAAATTTGTACTTTCTAGCTTGTAACATCTCTTCACAAGAACCCACTTATAATTCAACTAATATCAACTGCCAAATACAGCTACATAGCTTATGCTGGCGTTATAGTGTCTAACAATAGGAAATATACATAACTGCACCCCGAAAATTTCTCAATCCATATTTTGGCTAACTACAGATGAAGTGGCAAACTAACTTTAAGTGATCGGCTAATCTTCAGACCAACTTCAGGAGATATTGACTGGTACACTCGCTTTGACTTTTTCCTTACATCCAGCTTTATGTCTAGATTATCAACTTCATCATCCTCCTTCACTTTGAATGGAGAACTGTAGGAAATAAGAGCAAAAGTTAAATTGTCTGAACTGCCAATTTATTACCAAAAGTTTAATTGTCTATATGACCACCGAGTGGCACCTCAAAGTCGCACCTTACCACCAGTGGGAACAAGATGCAAACAGCCATTCACAAGGCGTTTCATTACCCAACAAACCCCATTTGTGGAGCCGAATTCCTAGGGAAAGTCACTAATAGATAATAGACCTAAACAAGAAGAACGCATTTTCATGGAACTATAACAGAAAAAACAAAGAGACATGGAAGTTTTAAAGGAATTGTGGAGTTCCAACAGTCATCTCCACGCTCTGTAAAACATAGCTCAAACATGAGGGCACATTTAATTCGGTACACCACCAAGTGCAAACATTATCTAGTAGCCACTAACTTGAACTTCAGCTTGCTTTTCCATGAGATAAGCAGAATCTTTTAGTGGCCCATAATTTATCCACCAAAGGTAAGTTTCTTTGTCGATGTAGATCATGCTCAATCTTTACATGATAACAAAAATTTGCATACATTCAGTAAATTCTTCAGCTCAAATATTGCAAAAACAGAAAAACTAGAACAGTACCAAATTGAAGGAATTGTAGCATACTAAAATGACTACAATAAGGAATTTCCATTGCTAGAATAAGGAATTCCAACAAAATGATAAAAAATAAAATGGAAAGGGAGCCACAGAGTTACCAGAAGGTCTTAATAAGTGCGGATGCTCTATAGTATTGATTTAAGAAGAGGAAACACGACTTTTGCAGACCATAACTAAATAAACTTAAAGCAGAAGGTAATGAGGTTACATGGATCGGGCTTTCTCCCAAGGTTGTTCATCAATTGATTCTTCCCATAAAACACATTCGCCCAAGCACCGATGGCAGGTCACTATACCCTGTTGAAATGATCAGCCAATTCAATCCAGTACATTGTGGACAGAGGACAACAATTTCACGTGACTCTGATTTTATGATTGCTCATGACAGAAATTATCTAACAAAAGCATGGTCAGCCTTTGCAGTAGATTCAGGGGATTTGTGAAAGATATGAGCTAACGGATGACTTTGAGCAAATATTGCTGCATGACAACGAGAGAGAGAGAGAGGGACGGAGGGAGGGAGGGAGGGAGGGACATAAGCACCAGCCAGTAACATGCCATTTTAGCCCACCCATTTAAGCTAGATGTTTCATCACTCAGCAACACAGAACTAAATCATGATCGTGCAGTTTAAGTTCTTATTCTTTAGACCAATTCGGGGTTTCCATTTACCAACTTATTTTGACTTAGAACTTCCTTTTTTGTCAGATAAGTATGAACTGTTTATTCTTCCATCAGTGGTAAGTATATTAATGTAGCACCAATATTCAGAGCATAGTCATCTAATCAATGTCAAAATGCCTGTCCACCTGCAGTTGTCGCCAAGTTGACCAACTAGTGCAAATGCAATGAAAACAATTAAATGCAATACTTTGATTCAACAATGGTGCCTCAATCAAAATGGTCAGTGGAGAATTTTATCAGTTTTATTATTTTTTAATCTTCTACTCAAATTTAATAATGGATATTCCTATTTCTATGAGCTATTTTAACCACTAATAAAGAAGTCAAGGTGGCAGTTTTCCTCCAATGACGAGTCCAATAGAAATATGTACAATGCAAAAAGTAAAATTCTTGTGCAAGTGCAATAGACATTAACCTAATGCATATTTCTGCAATATGATAAGACAAGTCTATTATATGGTAGAACATGTATATGTAATATTATTTGAACTTCATCTTTACCTTACATTCTTACCCTTCCTAGCCAACTGACTTCTACTTCACCAGATCATAATTGCCGGAACAGAATCTATATAGGACATGGGAGATCTCTACTGAAATATATATTCCTCGCATTTTTCATCATGATGTATCAATCTAAGTGTATTGAGTAAACCAAAGAAACTGAAAGGAACTTGTAAGAACTCGCAGATGAAAAACCAGTCTGATTTTTGTTAAACAGCTGTTAGGACTTGTCAATTAAAATTGGAAAAAGACTCTAGCTATATATGTCTATTCTCAACTCTAATACTTTCTGAGAACTACTAGCAAAGTAATTGGCCTCCACTTGATAGGTTTTGAAAAAAGAATTCACTAGTACAGATCCAGATTGAATGTCTTCAGTCTACATGAAAAATTACATATCCCAGCTAATATGGCTTGGAGACCATGAACCAGCATTAATGTCGAGAACAGGATCACGCTTCCCCTGTTCAAATTTACATTAATTATGGAAGATCGCTACAATAAAAATTACCTTTCCACTGCACTGTGAACAGTCCAGTCTTGATCTTTCAATTCCGCAATCAGTACAAGGAGTATAACCCCTTCCCCGACAACTTGGGCAAGGCAGCTCTCTCATATACTGGCCACTAGGGCCAAACCAGGACCTTGGTCGTGGTGCGCCAGAAATGGCATTCCTGATATTTTGAATCAAGCATGTCAGGTGACAATTCACACTGTTAGATAGAAAACCAGAGATCAAATGTGTGAACCCAAATAGTGAAACGCTAAAATGCAGTGGCACCTACACTTTGGTGCGAAAAATTAAACATGCAAGATCATATAATATATGCAGACATCTAAAAGAAAAATCTTCAACAATACCTATGGACCGACAACAAGCACAAACTTTTGGCAGACCTTAGTTTAGCAAGGGACTTCATACTGAACTAAAATCTTCCTGACTGCATATATGTACATTGTAATGCATATCGATATATCCTGCTGTCACATGATACTTGCTCGGCGAGTTGATGCCATTCACATTTATTTAATCGATTGTTAAAAGTGTTCGCTCAAATGCTTGATCAATGCCTCCCTCTATGGTGCCTGCTGCTCGTGGATGTTTAGACGGGATGCATGCTATACTGCAAGGCCATTCTAGTTGTTTTTTTTAAGCAAGTCCGCATCGGCCAACTAGCGGCTGCAACATCAAGTAGCAAAACCTTTTCCGACTATGTAAAACGCTAATTTGGGTTAACAACAAAGTAAATATTGTGCGACCCAACATCATGCTTCACTGAAAAGCCGACACAGGCAAATGAAATCAGAACCAAATGTCGATGGTTGGATCAAGGCAACGCAACGTGCATTGCAGTACCGGCATAAATTCGGCCTACACCAACAGACCCTCATCTGACGAAGTGAGGATGACACCGAGAGCTAACCTTGAGGGCAGATCGACCTCAAGCCCCAGTAACTCCTCGGCCGGATCATAACCCACCTGCCATTAACAACGCGGAAGTCAAAAAAAGAGGCAATTCACAAAAATGTCAAGAAGCAGTTTTTAGGTTCAATCTTCACTCCAACACCTTTACACTCTTCAGAGTCACATGGAGAGTGAGTGTGTGGCTGTCTGCGTACCTGGCTCCGTCTGGGCTTCGGCGCTGAACCGTCGCTCTCCGAGCAGGAAGAAGGAGGAGGAATTGCGCGGATGATGAGGGAATGCTGCCTCTTGGAATACAAGGGGACCACGAGGTAAGCATCCTTGCCTCTCCAAGGAGGCAAGAGAAATCGCAGAGAGGAACATATCGAGGACATGTCCTGTAAATTCTGGGCAAACATATCCTCAAAAACGGAAACAACTGACAACAACGACAAACGCAACGGCCACTGACTGGAAACTCTTCGCAGCACTTCACGCTGTTGGCTTTGGCAGCGGAAAGTGATAATCTTGAATTTCAAAATACTATTTTTATTTTTGGAGTTGCGCCTTTTATGGCCACAATCTTGGGATTATCCTTTGTTGGGTATTTGATATCTTCCATTACAAACACAATACATCATTCCGATATCAACAGTACTAAATCGACATTGACATCACTCAACCTTCATTGCATTTTGACTCATATTCGCTCTTTATTAAAAAAAATTGCGGTGGTTATGATTGATGGAATTTTCTTTTTTTTTTTTTTGGTAAATTTGATGGAATTTTCTTGTAATATTTTTTCCATAGTTTTTCGATAGTTTTCCCTAAATTTAAAGTAATTTTACTTTTGTTTTAGATTTTTGAATGAAAGTAGAAGCAAGAAGTAGTCTTTAAGACCCAGTTAGTTATGAAGTCACACTGTTCTATTTCAATCTTGGAAGTGAAGTTCCATTAGTTATGAAGTTTGTAACGTTTGCAGAATTCTCTAAACTCTGCCTCAATTGTATATTACAATTTACTGGTGAGCCGTGTTGAAAATGCTGCTGGGTCTTATTTCTAAGTCAGTTAATAAATGTATTAAGAACAATTCTTTTCTTTTCTTTGTTTCCCCTTCTGCAGGTAATCTCAAAATTTCACCATCTGGTTCAGGGAAAAATTCTGTCTGAACGTAAGTACTTCAGGATCGAGAGGCCTATCATGTTTTAGTGTTGTATGCATTTCGAATTGCTTATGATATTTAACTGGGAATTTAGCTGACTGTCCAATAACAGTTTTGTGACCTTGAGAACTCATCGTCTTCTTTACTGATTGTACCAGGTCAATGACCAATGACCCAGAGTCTTGTTTACTTTGACCCAAAGTCTTTGGGTTCACATAGATTTCCGGGTCCTTGGTTATAGCAATCTCTTGGAACCCTACTTGTCTCTTAGGAATAAAAGTTTCCAGTTTCTCCGGGGTCTTCGGCATAACTCACATTGCACATGCTGAAATACAGGCATTTCGCTTCTTTTGTTCCGCAAAAAATTGCTGGTTTTGCCGTGGTGTATATGATGCCTTGTCAATCTGAAGATATCAATGAACTTCTATGAAATGATTTCTCAGGATTCAGCCAATCGTCTTGATCATGGGATATCACTAAGAAATATGAATCCGTGTTATCAAAAGATTTCCTACGATTATGAAATGAGTCAATCATCCACTTTGGTATCTTATTGAACAAAAAATTACAATACTTAGTAGAATTCGCGTCAAATTTTCTCACATAAATGCTATCATAGAGTTGCTACCAAGCACTCGCTGCAATAATTTAGACTGCACGAAGTTCAGCTCAAGGTTTATCTATCACAAATCGCCAGAATATTTTCCTAATTCTCTTTGGTGTCCCGGCTGTCCTGGGTAGCGATGACATGGATCTAGCTTGGGACCTGCGGAGGAACATTATCCAGGTGACACCAATTGAAGGCTCAGTTTTCCAGTTTCTCAGAGACCAAATGCGCTCTATGTGAGCAGCTTTAAGTTCAATGGGCTCAAGTCCTTCAGTCAGCTAGAGTTCTTGGATGATCAATAATGATTCAAGCATTCGCTGATCTATCATACCAGCAATTAATCAGGAGTCGGTTGACATGAAATTGGTTTTCAAGCTTTCAACCATTCTATTGGGAAGAAACACCATCAATCACTAACGTCTTTTATATTCAGCTTGTCACAACTCTATACAAAAGGAAAAGTAGAGATCGCTCGCACTAGTAGCATTAACAGGCAACTTCTGGCGGAAGTATAAAAGGCGGTCAGCAATTTCCACATAATCAGCTCGGGCAACTTCAATCTCTGCTATAACTTACGAAAATTGTCATTCAGTGTCGGTTCAATCATCAGCAGAGCCTGATACAGCAATCACTTGTTTTGCGGACGCTTCATTTTGAGAAGATGAGTTAGGCCAGCTATTACATGAAGCCTACTGCTTGGAATGCCTGTTTTTGCCAGTGCGCTCCCATTTTTGTCCAAAAGCACAAAGCAAGGAACATATCTAATGTCATAGTGGAGGAGCTGCAAAAACAGAGACAACCAATCGAATAGCTTGTAATTTCTTAGAAGAGAGGCTGCAAAAATAGTGAAATATAACCATAATGACATTATGATTATGACACATAATTTGAGCAAATGTGCAGACATGAGACTTAGATGTGTGCTTATAAGAAGATGGCAATTTCCAATGAACAATAGCACCAGGAAACATGAAACAGGGACTTCTATCACATAGACTAAGAAAAAGCACCTACATTTATGGATCCTAAACAACCCAAAAGGAAGTGCTTCTCATAGTAAACAGTATGCTAGTTTTTGTAGCAATCCCAACTATGTGTTAGAGCTTCAATAAAAAATTTAATGACACCAAAGGAAGAAATTTTCTTGACCTAGTAAGGAGGTTCAATTCATTTTCAGATGCTCTACATCTTTGCACAAGAAGTAAAAGGTGGCAAAATCCTTGAGGCTATTCAAAATTTTAGCATCTCACACAAAACTCCTGCGTGGGACTATCCTTTGCAATTACTCCCTATAGAAGTAATTACTTAATGATCGCATAAAATGCTCCTATTGAATTTACCAGGTTGATGTTTCAGATCCAGACAAACAGAGGTAAGCCCTTCGTCAGGAGGCACTTGTAAAAGAGAGATTAAGAAACAGAAAGATGACAAAGACAAACTATAATATACACAATTTGACATGCAAAATTTTCAAGGACAACCAAAAAATAGCAATTTCCACAATACTGGCAATTGTCTCTTGAACATTTAACAGTTAGTGAAATTCTTGGCATAAGGTTTGCTGACAAAAGAGAGAATTTTGACAAGAAAGATGTTCTCATGCAAAAGAAAAAAATCATCTTGAAGCTACTGGAGACAGGGATGACAAGTTTGAGAAAAACATGTCAATTCTATGAAAATTTTAGGCTCCCCTAAATTGCGTGTTTGGGGTACCGGATCAATAATAAGGATTTAGATGGATGCACACTTCCATATGGAAGGCATTGGGCAGGGTATAGCCAAACATCTGAATACTACGGTGGAATTGACTTTAGATGCTAAGCAGTATAGAACTTGTCCAAAGGGATGTGAAGCCAAGCACGCTTGTTCAAATGGCCTGAAGTTATTATTGTTATGCTCTACTCTGCAGTTTTAATTTCCTAGTGAATTATATGGCAAAAATCTCACTGTCAAAACAGGCAACAGCTCCTTCCCCAGTTTCCCAGCTCATCGTTTATAACTAAGAGCACAAGCTCACAACCACAAACCTAACCGTAGATTGTTCCAATTCCAAGCCATGTGAATGGTCTGCACACACACACACATACAGCACACCATGTTTACACATGTAAGCGCATACAAACGCTCAAGCGTCTACAGATTTTTGAACAACGTACTCCATCTGTTGCTGAAAAACGTTCCATCCTAACATACAAAAGAAATCATCCCTAAAGATAACTAGCTGTACACACAATTTTCAAATTCCCAAATCTCAGAAACACCAGATGACAACCAAAAGACTCAAAGAGATAGACACATGAAAGTACCTCAGGAAGCCACATCTCATTCTCTGCATCGGCCATAACAATGTTGAGCCAATCGGAATTCCGCCCCTCCACCTCCAGAACAAACTTGAGCAAAGAACTACACAGCCGGCACCTGGGTGAGTAAAACTCGATCACAGTGGCCTCCTTCCGACTGGCCAAAGCAGAGGCGAACGCTCTCTGCTCCGCCTCTCCTTGCTCTTCAGCACTCAAGCCCTTCTTTTGTGACTTCAAGACCTTGTCTTTACTGGTTCCAGCAGCCAAGGGCGAGGATTGAGGAGATGGGTCATGAGAAAGCGGGGCTTTTAAGGCAGAAACGAGGAGATTGGAAGCGAGGGAGCCCATGTTTTGCAAAGATTTGAACACCCATGGAGTTTCCAAGCTACAGTCTCTGGGGTCAGCGGGGTTCCGGTGGATGTCCCATGGCCATTTCAAGCAGAACTGAGGCTGTTTGGGACCAGGACCCATGAAAACTTATCTTGCCTTTGCAATGTTTTCTTTGCTTCAGTCTGAATCGAGACTGCTCGGACCCGGATTCCAAGTCCGGCCACCGGCGGGGAATTTTGCGGCGCCGCCGCCGTCCGGGCTCGGCCGAAGAGCCTAATGAGGAGAAGTCAAGACGGCGTTGTCCCCGCCGGTGGCGGTGGTGATGAGTCGGTTGAAGGTATGCGAAGGTGAAGCAGCCGACGGAGATTGAAGACGAAAAGAGAAGCGAGAATGCAAATAGTCTCTACTCTTAATGTTGACTATGATTGTCAAGTATACTTTGCTTTTCAGCTTGATTAGTTTTCTTCTTTCCACTTTAATTTTCATCGAGGAATATTATCATCCAATTAATTTACATCCATATATTTATCAAATGACTATGTTTGTTTTTTTTCATGGAATTTCAAATAATTGTAATTCTTTTGATTCAATTATATCGATCCTGGGTAAATGTGATTGGTCCGTTTTATTTTCACAAGATTTTTGTGTTTATTTTTTTTTTTTGGTAAAACAAGATTTTTGTGTTTATTGTATTTGGCTACTATTAAATAACCCTAAGATTATAGAATATAGGGTTCTTTGGAACTATATTGAAATATTAAAATTTACGGATGTATCTTCAGGCCTAATTCTCTTTAAACTCCCAATATTTACATTTAATTCCAATTCTACTCCAAACATTTTTTTTGTTTAAAAAAAATACCAACTTTTACTCTAGTTCAATGTATCCAAAAATCATCATCATTTCAAAATATTTATCAACATCAGGGTAGTTAGGGGTCCATTATTAAGACATAAGTCTTCATTTACATCCTCATTTTTTATGGAACAAGAACATCCTTTTTATGTTAATAATTTTGAAGAAACTAGTGAAGATTTTTTGACATGTAAACAAATTTGTCATCAAAGTGAAAGTTGAAAATATTTTTTAGGCAAAATAAAGTTCAAAGCAACATCGAGTTAGATATAAAATTGGGGATTTTTTTTAGACAATTAACCCCGTATCTTCATATTTTAAGAATTATAAAATTGGGGATTTTTTTTAATTAACCCGTATCTTCATATATTAAGAATTATGAGATCGCCCATTTCATTTGAGAGTATATTGATTATGTACTTCATATCTTTTCTCACATCCAAATTTTAATTCGAGTCGAAATAAAAAAAAAAACAGAGTGACTCGTTTAAAGGAATACTTCAAAAATCCAAACTAGATTTTGCACGCGTCAGAACCTCGAGGACCATATTGAGAAAAATAACGCAAGTCGAGGACCGTATCTGCAATTTCCTTTCAAGGGGGGGGGTAAATTGGAAAAGACAGAAAATTCCACAGAAGGAAGAAAGCTTCCTTCTTCCTTTCGAGGATGTTCAGGAAACTGGAGCACACTTCTCCCCTGCTGCTGCTGGAGTCTCTATCAAGAGTCCGAGGTAGAGATCGCCATGGCTCCTCCTCCCAGGGTCCTCATGGTGAGCTTCGAAGCGCGTGATCTCTCTCACCGTTCGCATGAAACCAAACGACATGGGTGCCCTGTACATGTCTCCGACGATGCCTTCTTCTCACCCGCTGGGCGCGGCTCTTTTACTTCTTGAAAACTGCAGGTGGCGGAGAAGCCCAGCATCGCTCTCTCCATCGCTTCCGCTCTCTCGCGGGGTCAGGTACGTTCTCGCTGCTTAACCCGTTGTTGGGTGTCGTGGGTTCCGTTTCCTTTCGGTTCTTAGATGGTGTCGTTGTGGTTTACGTGGGGCGATGGTTTTGATTCATTACCGCTTCCCGCGAATTAGTTTCGTTGCCTATGATGGGTTCCCCCTAAAGTTTCGGGCCCTCTTTGTCTGAATACTGGATTTTTCGTTTCGTTTCGTTTCTTGGTGGGTTTAAGGTTGGTTCTAGGTTGCGCTGTGGAATGATTGTTTCGTTTTTCCCTTTCCTGGGTTGAAATATGCGCGTGTTACAGATGTCTACACGGAGAGGGAGCACCGACGTTCATGAGTTCGATGGGGCGTTTCTTGGGTTCAACGCGCACTATAAAGTGACTTCTGTTATTGGCCATGTTTTCAGGTGCCATTTACCACTCTAGAATTTGAACACAGAGCAAACTGCATTGATATCATTTCCGCAAGTGTTGACCTTGACAATGGATCTATCACAGTCTGCAAGTCCCTACTTTGAACTCTAGGGTACTGATGAATGAGGTCGATTCAGAGTGAATTGATTCTATTGATCGCACTTACACCACCCTTCCTATTTCCCACTAGATATTTTGAAGCATTCTTATATTTTCGGCACATTTGATGGTGTATTGTGTCTGAACACAATTGCTTGAATTTGAAAAGCTGCTAGTCTCGCACCTAACACCAGATCTTATATAGTGATACTATCACTAGCACTGACAGTATTCGTTTCTTAAATTTTAGTTCTTTTGCATTATGT
Organism: Syzygium aqueum; assembly: GCA_031216185.1. Taxonomy (NCBI): domain Eukaryota; kingdom Viridiplantae; phylum Streptophyta; class Magnoliopsida; order Myrtales; family Myrtaceae; genus Syzygium; species Syzygium aqueum. Next base: position 21,661,668 of record CM062238.1, read on the forward strand.
TCGGTTGGCATTGAAACTCACAGAGGACTTTCTTTATGATTTATTTCTTTGTGTGTTGAATCTAGTTTAGATTTCCCAACAACTTATCAAGACTGGACAGCCACCAATCCTCTGGATCTCTTTGAAGCTCCAACATTAAAGACAGAGACAAAACCAGAGGTATGACTGTTTTTTTTTTCTCTTCTTCAGTTTTTGATGGTTTCTTTTTTCTTCATTTTTTTCTCTCTTTTTTAACATCACTGCATTTTTACGTGCATATATTGTGGATCTAACTATGTTTGGTAAATTCTTTCGTGGTTGAAGAGAATTTTGCTCTTGAGATTACCATAGGATATTGATTTTCAGATCTTCAAGATGTTTGACACTTTATACATTGTAGTCATCTTCCCCTTTTAGCGATTTATCACTTTGGGACATTCGTAAGCATGTGCAGTGCATAGTATGCCCGACTGGTTTTATAGGGGGGAGCTACCTTCGTGATTCATTTCGTTGCTGGTGTGGTGGTTGTTGGACATGATGAAGTTGTGCAGTAGGTCTATAGACTTAGGGAAAGGAACTTCTCATTTGGTGATGGTTGATTCTGCATACTTCTAGTAGCTCTATTTACAGGTAAGGTAAGTTTGGGATGCATGTAAAGATTATGGTATCTAGTTCCCCTTCTTTCCATCCTGGCAAGGTAATATCATTGGACGGTCATAAAAGATGATTTCCGTTTTAGAAATCACCTACGATATAATGATCGAACCTTTGAAGCAGTGTTGGTAGTTACGAAATGCTTCTGATCATAATTTAACCATGAAGTAAATGCAGCTATCCTTCACTTAGGGATAGCTATCTCAGTATCTTCGAGCTTCTGCTTTGGTTAATTGGTTTAGAAAGAAAGGAGCTAGAGAACTTGTGAAGGAACAGTGTCTTATTTAAGCAGCTACCGAAAACTTAATCTTATCTGTTTCAATTAATTGTGGTGCATTGCCTCTAACTATGGCACATAATTGCCTCTTTGGAGGAACTTTTCTGCGTTTGTTTTTTTTTTTTGCAGTTCTCGGTTTCTGTTTTCTTCTAGGATGATGTTATGTCTTTTCTTGTGTTAAGGCTAATATTTGGAGGCATCTAAGTCACGAAGCACTTGGTTGTGGTTACCTGGTGTTGTGGTTAGATTGTGACCGTGAAGGAGAAAACATATGCTTTGAAGGTAATTTTCCATGTTTTAAGCTGCATGATCCTTCGTCCTTTCATCTGAATTCTGAACAGTGATAGTGAAGAAGATTCTTGTGACATGCACTATCCAAGGGCTTCAAGTAACTGCTTGCCTTTTCTAAGATAAAAGGTTCAGCATTTTGCTGATTTCTGCTTCAAAGTGTTAGACGGCCAGACGACCTGGCCTTGTCTGCTAGATCTTAGAAACCTAGGCCTTGTCTGCTAGATCTTAGAAACCTTTGTTGCCTTGCTTTTAAAATCAAGAAGGTAGACTTGAATGACCTGTGTTGTGTGTAAAAACACTTTTGTTTCCAAGCACTGTCCAGAGGGAAACATCTCTCTCTGGTCACATATTATCTCCCAATTTTCTTTTTTTTGTTTAGGAGGGGGGGGGGTTTGAGGAGGGATGGTATGAAATTAGGTTCTCATGCTATTTTCCCAAAATACGCCAGGCAGTTTTTCCCTGGATTTGTGGAAAAGCCAAACTACAGTTTAGTGTTCCCTTCTTATTTTCCCTCTTCAACATAAATCCCAACATACTAAAGCAGCGTCAATTCTTTTACTTGTTTTTCTTAATTGTCCTCTTCACCTAAATTGTGAAACATAGTCTTGATCTCTTGTAGTATCTGTGGAATTCTTGTGATTGTCGTTAATTGTGGTAACTTAAGGATCCTGATTGGGAGATGTAGCCAGTAATAGATGTAGAAGATAAATGATTAGGATAGAAGAACAGGAATAAAGTGATTGTATTTTCTTAAATGCTGGAGTTTATTGTTGTTGGAAAAGGATTTAAGTGCGTTTTCCTGATTTAGGGCATCTTCTGTCTTTAAAAGTGATTTTGTTCTCCAGCAAGAATTCACGAGCTTTGGTTTATTTCATATCTTTTTCCTGTTCAAGTTATGGAGTGCACTGGCTTTGGTCGAAACAAGAACCGTAGAAAAGTTTATCGTGCTCGGTTTTCTTCCATCTCTGAGAAGGACATTTTGAAGTGTATGGACAACCTTGTTGAACCTAACAAGGATGAGGCATTGGCTGTGGATGCTCGTCAAGAGATAGATCTCAAAGTGGGTGTTGCATTTACACGATTCCAAACTGCTTATTTCCAGGGAAGATATGGGAATCTTGATGCCAGAGTTATTTCGTACTCTCTCTCTCTCTCTCTCCCCTCCCCCCATGACTGCCCGTCTGTTTTTAATCTTTCTTTTCACTGATATATTTCTTTTTTTTAGTTTACAAATGCAAAGTGGACAGACATGATTATTATGCGAAAATTACTTGAGAGATGTGTGGCTGTTGGGCTGTAGACTGATACTTCTTTACCTCTTTTGTTATTGGTTTGTTTTCACTATATGCATACAAATGAAGTGTGTCCATCTATGATCTACAAATGGTATCTAATAGTTCATGACATCAATAATTTGTACTTCTGTTGTTAGATTTTGTGTCCCTTGTATCAACATCCTCATGTTCTGACAGGAATCAAGTTGAAATGTCATCTGAAGACCACTTATGTGTTGCATACTGTTAATCTATCATATAATTATGGCTATTGAGTTTGAGCAGCTCTTAATCACAGAAGGTGCTTGGCTCCTTCCATTGAGTCAAGTTTGTATACTTTATCAATTTGTGAACCCAATGAAGATCACTTGCCTAGAAGTACAAGTGATTGACACTAACTTCATCATTATCAATTTCACTGTTGCAGACTGCTTATCATTTTTGTAGTAGTTCTGTAAATTACCAACTCGTTCCTAAGTTTTTAAGGCATATATTATTTAATTTTCTTGCCTATTCAGCTTTGGGCCATGTCGGATTCGTTAACTTGTGTGTTTTTGGTTGTTCAGCTATGGGCCATGTCAAACTCCTACACTTGGGTTTTGTGTCCAACGGTATTTGCAACTTACAACATTTAAGCCAGAAAAGTTTTGGACCTTGCGCCCATACATAATACATGATGGCTATGAAATTCAGCTGGAATGGGAACGTCAGAGGCTATTTGACTTAGATGTAAGGCAGCCCATTAGCAAAGTTTTGCAGTCATAAATTTATACTTCAGAGAGAGTAGTATGGAAGAATTCTCTCTCGGTTTCTTGAAGATTTCATGCTTCACTATTTTCTCTTTCCACATAACACAGGTTGCTACGATGCTCCATAAACTGGTTGTGGGTGATGGAATTTTAGAAGTCACTGACATATCTGAAAAACAGGAAAGCAAAAGTCGTCCTTCAGGTCTCAACACTGTGAATCTTCTGAAGGTATGCTAATCGATGTTAGAGTTTGGTTTACCATGTTCTATACTCTTTAATGCTCGTTTGGACTCTTGGTATTTGATGTAACAGCATCATGGGCCAGAAATATATTGTTTCTTGTGATTGCAATGAATTCCATTTGCTGGTGGGATGGGTAAGAAAGCTATTTTGATAGTGCCAAGCAGATACTGACAATCTTATGGCATCTCAAAGAGTGTGATATTATGATATATCTGAAGTATATATACTAGAATAAGTGGTAATAATAATTTTAAGAAACTGTAAATTAGTTATATTTCTATGGATGTGAAGCAAAGAGTTTTCTTAATTTTTGTAAGGCTTGTCATAGAATTGAGCACGTATGGAGAAAGTTTTTTACTTCTGCATATTATTATAACTTGTAATGTCATTTGAATGTGTATTGCTTCCTTGCAACATAAGTATGGATATCTACGTATGCTAAATCTTCAATATTTGTTGGAACTCAAATAAAATACAGGAGCATGTAGCTTGTGATGTTGATAAATTCCTACCCTCTTTTCTATGTTCAAGGATAATTTGGGAGGTGTATGGAACAAAAAGATAAATAAGGAGCAGAAGGAGGGACATTCCTGTCTTATTCTTGTTGGCATGTTAAGTATCAGGGAGATAGCTCATATGGTCATTTTTCAGTTTAGTTCCCAATCTTTAAAAATTGAGATTCTGCTTCCAGACCTTAATTTTCTGTGCAACTTTAGTTTCTAGCCCTCATTTGAGTTTGGGTATCTATGCTTGAACATGACCTGATTTTCAAGCTTATTGTTTATTCTCTGTTGGACTACATATATCAAATATTTGATTTTCTTTCTATTTACTTTGGTCACTTGCAAACGTTGTGGCTTAATTCTCCTTGATGCAGAGGGGTTCAACAATTAAAATCACACAAAAACGAACTTAGGACTAAACGATCGGTCTTTAAAATTATGAAGAAAAACTACATCAGTGGTCAAAGTTCAGGGATCGCAAGTGCAATTTTTACTTACAACTATTTCCTCCATTATTGCAATTAGATGTGTCCCACTAAGCTGAGAAGGAGCAGTGAGATTTTGCCTGCCCTTACATAGGATACTTTCGAATTTTGAAGGTTCCATATCTGTGTGTGTGTCTATGTACATATATACGTGTAGTGCTTTTGTCATCATTGTTGCACCTGTCTGTTCATGCTGTTGAGCTATTTGCGGTCCTAGATTATGCATACCCATAGATATTTGTCATATCCTTGAGAAGTACATGACAATCTTTCTTAATTCATTAAAAAGGTTGCTTCTAGTGCACTGGGTTTTGGACCTCAAATGGCAATGCAAATAGCTGAGAGACTATATACTCAAGGTTTCATCAGGTGGTTCTTTGAGCTTTTTTTCTTGTTCTTTTTTCCCAATGATTTTCCAGTATTTCTGTAATTTTGTCTCAATTATAGGCCTGCCATGCCTGTGTAATTCCTTCTTGATTTTTTTAATATAATTCATAGCATTAATCATTGATGAAAATTTCTTGTGAGGGGTCATTGAACTCTTTATTTCTAAACATCTTTCTTCTTGAATGATACTTTCAGCTGAGTAGGTTTGGTGTTAAAAATATACCTGATTAAGTAGGTTTGGCTGCCTATTGATCCATCTATTAACTTGTGAATGCTAGTCGGGATGGAAAACTTTGACTTTTGGCCCATAAAACAGGCTCTCTTTGAATGAGATCTCAATTTTAGTGACAGTTTCATTAGATATCTTACAACTAGAATCATTCTTTTTTCCGATCCAGTTCCTCCACCACTGCGAACCCCAGTTAATTTAGCATGGTACACTTTTTCGTTATTGGGAGAACCCAAGTACTCCCGTTGATATGGTCTTCAATCCATTAGGAGTGCCCTCACGAATGAATGTGGGGCAGATATATGAATGCTCGCTTGGGTTAGCGAGGGATCTACTAGATAGACAACACAATGCATAAAAAGAAATCTTTCTGTCCCTCATCAATAGGGAGCTAGAAGAAGTGAGCAGAATCCATTGAAAGTCCCGTCTGTCTCCTAGATCGAGTCATTAAAAAAGAAGCAAAGTGCATTAGTCACAGAGTGAAGCATAAGGATGAGTGAGCAAGCACAGAGCGAGCCATAGAATGAGCTAAGCCAACTCAAGAGAGAGCAAATCAGTGCGTAGATCTGGAGATTCCCGAATAGGTCAACCTTTTGAACTGCTGTTGCATCCATGGGCAGGCAAGAGACTGGGCAAGGGTTGCCTCGCCCACGGCCAGGGTTATCCACCTTTTCCTTTATTTGTTCGAAATTTTTTTGGACACAATAGCCTTTATTATTCTTTTAACATCAAAAGTTAGTATTCTTTCTAATTGCAAATGGATAATCTAGCTATCCACGCACAGAGAGTACAGCCCACCCTGCTTCGTTTGACTTTAAAAATGCTCTTGCTGCACAAGCAAATAATCCTACTTGGGGTAGCTATGTGGAGAGGCTTCTAGAAGAAGGTTATCATAAGCCAAGGTCTGGAACAGATGCTGGTGATCATCCTCCTATAACTCCAGTAAACTCAGCGACAGAGGATGTGCTTGGAAATGATGCCTGGAGACTGTACCAGTATGTTTGCCAACACTTTCTGGGAAGCATCTCTTCTGACTGCAAGTACATTAGGTAAAACATTCATTCCCTGATCTTTAAGTTAGCTTTCATTGTCTGGTAAATGTTTTGGTGGGGTCTTTCTGCTCTGGTTATCAAAATGGATTTAGAATGGGAGTACGGATTGTTGGGAGTTGAGGCAAAAGAAGATAATGTATGTAATGGGTGAGTGGTTGGTTACTGTTTATGTCTACTTTCTGTTAGCCTTCATTTGAATCCCTTTGAAGAAAAATTGGATTGTTGGCTAGCCTATCAATAATTGCCTCTAATTTTTTTAATGAAGAGAGAGACGTAGCACATACAGTGGCTTGTTAGGTAATGGCTCTGCTTTTCTGTTTCCAGGACAAAAGTGAAATTTGCAATCCGAGGGGAATTATTCCATTGTGTTGGACATCGTATCACAAACAAAGGTTTTACTTCTATCATGCCATGGCTGGCCATTAATGAAAAAAGTCTACCTCAATTCACGAAAGGCGAGAAGTTAAAAACTTCAAAAGTGGAGCTGCATGAGGTATTGTTTTGCGCCTGTAAAACATGTTGCCATCTCATATGCAGAAGCGTCATTGTGTCTGCCTGTGGTGTGGTTGATCAATACTTATTTCTGCCCATAATGGTTCTTTGGTCATAGAATTCTTGTGAGTACAGGCCAAGAAAAAAAACCAGTATACTTGTGAGTAATGTAATGATGCTGGCATCTTCTTTCATGGGATTTAACTATAATGGATGGACGACTACTTTAGTCTCAATAAATTTCAGGTTGTTTAACAGTTGTCGGGTAGAAATGTCCATTAAGAAAGTCCAATTTGATTTTGGAGCTAGGTTTACTTGCTTTGAAACCCTTCTTGTCCAGGGTGTTGCTTTGCCAATTCAAGAGATCTCACTTACTATTGCTTCCTATTTCGTCCTCAACTAAAAAGAAAAGATTTTTCATATTCATAAAAGCACTGGAATGGCATAAACAATGTGGACTTGAGCAGACGTTAGGTTGGTGCCATTTTCTCTTCTCCTTTGTTAACAGTGTGTTAATGCTTGATTTTAAATTTATACAACAATCAGTCGTAAGCAATCAAAGCAACATCTATGTGGTGCTCCTAGTTCTACGAATTTTTAGATTACCAGATTTGAACGAGAGAATAAGTGGTTTAGTACTATTAATGAATCAATTAGGAGAATATGTTATATTCTTGTCATATGTCAACCTTACTTGATGATAGGGGTCGATGCAAGATCAAGAATTGTGATGGTGGCAAATGTATGTTGTTCAACAATTAATTGGCCAATAGAAGTGGGATCTTGATTAGATCAAAGGATGAGTTAACTTCATTTCATGCATGGTTAATTATTTGAATAGGAATGTTTGGGTGAACAAGGCGCCACTAAGAATGTCGACGCATCTTGTGTCTAAGTATGCAGACACGAACTGAAGCTTTAATAAGGTTGATGAGCTATTTTTTTCTGGGATTCATTTCACTATTTCCCTTTTCTCTTTATTCTTTGTATGGAGTCACCAAATGATTGGCAAATTTTTGAGAAGAAACGGATGAAGTTATTCCATCGACTCCTTCAACTTATATAATCTATTTGCTCCTTCAAAGATGAGAACGTCTGAATATTTTTGTGAAAAGAAAGCACATTGAATTTACTGTTGTTTTTCTCCTCTGTTCTTGTTTTATGGTTTATTTTTTTTAAGTTTTGTTGTTGGAGTAGCAAGGAGGCAAATAGTTAATCGTATTTCCCAGTATATTCAATGCGGCTGCACTGTTGTGGTAAAAATATGTTAGGCAGCGTTTTCAGCTAATTTTTGAGTCTATTAATTTTATAAAGCGTGGTTTGTTTGTTATTGATGACCTTTGACTTCTTTTCTCATTACAGGGGAATACAACTGCTCCTGATTATCTTAGTGAAAGTGAGCTGATTTCTTTGATGGAGAAGAATGGAATTGGAACTGATGCATCTATCTCTGTGCATATTAACAATATTTGCGAACGCAACTATGTACAAGTGGGTGATGTAGCATTCCATGTGTTCAGTGGTTCAGAATGTTTAAGTATCAGAGACAAAGAAAGTTTCCTTATTCACACGCAATCTACTTGCAGGTGCAGGCTGGAAGGAAGTTGGTTCCAACCGCCTTAGGTATTAGCTTAATAAGAGGCTATCAATCGATTGATGCTGATCTCTGTCTACCTGACATCCGCAGCTTCATTGAACAACAGATTACTCTTGTTGCGAAGGGTCAAGTGGATCATTCTCATGTTCTGTCTCATGTGCTTCAGCAGTTCAAGCAAAACTTCATGTACTTTACTAAACAGGTTAGCATTGATTGGTTTTAATTGCTGCATCTTTTAATGAGTAAATTTCCAGAGAAGGGGCTCAAAATGATTTTATCTGTCATTCATGTGTTCACATGCCTCCTTGTCTAAGGTTGAAAGTAAACTTTTGTTAATATGCATCACTTTCTATCTCCTTAGACTGGAGTTTGTTGCATTCTAATTGTTGGAATGTATAAATATTATATATAGTAAGCGTGTTCAAATCTAACCGATGAGCATTGTTTTCTTGAAGAATCAACTGAAATGCTGAAGACATATTGTATTGATAATTTCAAGTATTACACGAATAAATTTATTGCACCCCTAGGAGCACTTAAATTACCTTGAAAAAAAATGAGGAGAAATAAGCTTGGAAATGTTAAGTACAGATTCATGGATACATTCACATTACATCAGAGCAGCACAATCTTTTGAGGGCAATTGTTTTATCTATCTGCATTTTTTTCTTATGGATATATTGTTAAGATTACTGCATGTCCAGAAAAGGGAATTTATTTACTTGGTTTTAATCTAAAATTTTTTCTTCCCCATGCATTTATTGAAAGTGTACTGATAGCAATGTGTTTCTGAAAAGTGAAATAGACAGCCTGTTTTAACAGGAAGTTTCAACTTTCATTAGAGATACGACAGGGGCACTTTAATTAAGACCTTACCATTTTATCATTCTTTCTTTGTGGTTGGTTCAGATTGGAAACATGGACGTGTTGTTTGAAGCTCAATTTTCTCAACTTGCTGATTCAGGCCGCGCTCTCAGTAAATGTGGCAAGTGTCTCCGATATATGAAGTACATTTCTACTCGGCCACAACGTCTGTATTGTAATACATGTGAGGAGGTATATCATCTTCCTCAAAACGGAACAATCAAGGTGAATCCTTCATCTTTTCATGTTAATTGCTTGGTTGAGCATGGATATATTAAGTGGGCATTGGGCTGGAGTTCACTCTGTGAGCTGCTTTTCTGGGCTGTCGTGTATTGTCATGATATGGATTCTGTTTAACCTGCTTTAATTCGAAGCAGACTAGAATGCTTGAATTTGTGCTGACAAAAGCTTACAAAATGTGAATGTCCATAGAGTATGAAACTCCTTATTCTCATTTCATGCAACGTCTGTGTGAACTATTCTGATGTGCTCAACTTTGCTGATATTTATGTAGCATGGATTACTCATATCTCTGGACTTTCCCTATTCCTTACTTTTTATGCATTTGAAACTAAGTTGAGGAGCTCCCTTTGCCAACTGTACTGATGGAAGTTAAATTCTAATATCTACTGCAAATACTTCTTAGAAGCGGATACTTGCTTTTACAACTATGCCACAAGACGCTAGAAGGAAATTGCAGAACTTCGTATATCTCTAAGTAGACCTGTTATGCTTGTCTCAATGATGAACACTGATCAACTGTCTCATCAATCCCCTTATTGCAGCTATACAAGGAGCTCAAATGTCCTTTGGACAGCTTTGAACTCTTGATCTTCTCCATGCCTGGTCCTGAAGGCAAATCATTCCCTCTCTGCCCATATTGTTACAACAGTCCACCCTTTGAAGGTATCGATATGCTTTTTGGTGCTGGCAGGATGGGTAACTCTAACAATCCTGGGAAAGGAGCCGGCATGCCATGCTTTCTCTGCCCCCACCCGACGTGTCGGCATTCTCTGATAACCCAAGGAGTATGTGCATGCCCGGAATGCAATGGTACCCTCGTACTAGACCCAATTGGTGCCCCGAATTGGAGGCTTTTCTGCAACATGTGCAACTGCCTTGTTCTTCTCCCGCAAGGTGCTCACAGGGTGTCGACTACTCCAGACCGGTGTCCCGACTGTGACTCGATGATCATAGAAGTGGATTTCAATAAGAAGGCAACGCCTTTAGAGGATGGGGCCACGCTGCATAAAGGTTGCATTCTTTGTGATGAGTTGCTTCATTCTCTTGTGGTGGTGAAGCACGGCAACTCATTTTCTAGACGAGGTGCGAGAGGAAGGGGCCGAGGAATGGGAAGATCTGGGAGGGGTGCAGGCCGTGGCAGTTCGAAATTGGTCGATCCTAAGATGTCTTTTCGAGGTTTCTAATGGTTGTTTGTGACGGCATTGAGGAAATCTGATCGACAACAACCTTGATAAGCCATCCAGCTTTACTTTCGTAATTCCTTTTCTTTTAGTAGGATGTATCGAATGCATATTATGCATGGTTGCTAAATCATAGGTGGGCATTTTAACCGAGGACCAATCGAAGAATACGGATGTTCTGTGAATGTGTACATGTGAGTATTGTACAAGAGTGACGAATGACATGCGAAAAAATTGCGTTTTTGATGAAGATGTGGACGTTGTCATGAATATGAACCAGTCATTTATTTAACCGACTTTTGGCAAATGACAACATCAACAATTAATAACAACAATAACGACAGGGGTAGTGATAGGCCTTTCTTTCTTTAGTTTGACCATACTATGAGTGACATGCCATAAAACTTCTCTTTGGAGAAAATATATATATTGGAAAACAATCAGGAGAGATTTCAAGGACTCGACCGCACATTTTACAGGCCAACGGTGTCTCTACCGCAAAATTTTTTTATTGCGAACTGACGAGCAATTTTGATCTATACAATTCCTAATTTGGAGGATTAAGCTTTCTACTCTCTAGACTTTACAGACGTGTTTCGGGTCACTTTTCTTCTTGCACAGGGTTTTAGAATAATACAAAGACAGCGAAGAGTATTAAGAAAACATTTGGGTGATCACTTGAAACAGAGTTTCATTTTCGGTTTCAGAAAGGAGGACTTGTTATTGCAAAACAGCATCCTGTGCTCATAACAATCTGGTCTTGTCACCAAGAAGTCTAAAGAGCGGGTACCATAGGATTGCAATTCTGAGTGGCAGTTTATACTGGTCAACCCTAGGCTCCTTGAAAAATCTTTAGTCCATTGCATGAATTTTGGAACTGTTTTTAACGTCATAAACAGAACATGCCCCTTTTCAGCTAGTGGCGGTGTTTCTTCTTTTGAAATTTAATTTTTTTCCCACCAATACATGCTCTCTCTGCTTTTACATATATGCACGGTAAGGAAAATACTGCATCTACCACCAAGTATGGTAACCTAGTGATATAGAGATCTAGGTTTGAGCTTATTGCCATCAAATGTCTAGCCAGCTTGTGCGTCGAGCGCTTAGTGCATCATCAGGGGAGATTTCCTCGCTCTGGCATTCTGGTATTGCTGCAAAGACAAGCTCGTTAACCTTGAAAATTTAGGTCTCGGGAGGACCGATCAAGAAGTTATATCTCGAACCTGGTATTCTGTAAGGAGAGCAAAAGTCTTACTATAACAACCAGAGAGGAGAACTAGATCGATTGCTCCACTTCATCATTTTAATCGTCATGAAAGAAAGGAGGATTAGTTTCTATTAGAAGCATGCAGGTTTTAAGGGTGGTATGTATCGGCCCTACGTTAAGATGTATCTGTGATGTTGAATGTGTTATTGTTGATATATTCAGCTAATTCACACAAACTTCCAGTTTTTACAGAGAGATAGAATGAAAAACCTTTTTCTTCATACTTCCAAAAACTGTCGAGTACAAGCAAAACAGGAACCTTTTAGAATTGCACACAAATATGCAAAGCTGATTTGTTCCACTTCCTAGAAAATAGCTAACAAATCAACTGCCTAACAAACAAACTTGACTGAATAACAAAGAAAAAAACTAAAACAATAGAACATCAACAAGCACTGAGACACAGCTCCAACAAACTCTTCCTTGGATCAGTTGTTGCTGCAAACTCCTATTTCTCTCTTAACAGCTCAAATCTTCCAGCCTGAAGTGGCTTTGTGAACATGTCTGCAAGCTAATCTTCTGATCTGCAATAGACCAACGTAACTTCACCACTTTGTTGCACTTCACGCAGAAAGAAAATTTTGACCTTAAAATGCTTGGTTTTGTCATGGAAAACTGGATTTTGTGAAATTGCTAATTTAACCTGATTGTCCACATAAACTTCAATGCAATCACTAAAATTCAACCACAAATCCTTCATTATCTTCTTTAGTCACAAAGCTTGATTTGCAACTGCAGTAGCTACTATAAACTTAGCCTCTGCAGTGGACTGAGCTACAATCTCCTGCTTTTTGGAACACCAGGAGAAACAAGCAGAACCAAGAGTGAAGCAGTACCCAGATGTACTCTTCATGTCATCCATTGAGCCAGCCCACTCACTATCAGAAAATCCCTACAACTTAAACTTTTGGCCTTTCCTAAACTTTACACTAAAGAACAATGTTCCTTTGAGGTATTTCAAGACCCTTTTTGCAGCAACCAAATGTAACTGACTGGGACTACTCATGAACATGGATAGAACACTCACATCAAATAGAATATCTGGTCTAGTTGCTGTAAGATACATGAGACATCCAATCAAGCTTCTATACATAGAAGCATCTACTGCATCTGTTCCATCATTCTTCTGCAGCTTCTCCTTAGCAGCCATAGGAGTGTTTACACTTCTACAATCTTTCATCTGAAACTTCTTTAGAATTTCCTTCATGTATTTTTTTGGTAGATGAAGATCTCATGTGAAACTTGTTTGATTTCCAGACCTAGGAAATAAGCCATCTTTCCTAAGTTTGACATCTCAAAAACTGCAAACAGACCTTACTTCACCTTCTCTATTAGTTCCACATCATTCCCTGCCATCAACAAATCATCTACATAGAGTGATAAAATTACAACACTGTGATTCACCCTCTTGACATAAAGAGTGAACTCACTCAAGCTTCTTACAAAGCCAAAATCCTGCAAGTATCTATCTATCTTCCCATACCAAGCTCTTCGAGCCTGCTTTAGTCCATATAGAGCTTTCCTCAATTTGTATACCTTCTCTTCTTGCCCTTTGATATTGAAGCCTCCAGGTTGTTCAACAAAAATCTCCTCCTCGAGCTCTCCATTCAGAAATGCAGACTTGACGTCTCTGCTGCAACAGTTAATAGTAGTCTGATTGTATCAAGTCTTGCAATAGGAACAAAAATCTCAGAATAGTCTACTCCTCACAAATGAGCATAGCCTTTCACAACCAGTCTAACTTTGTGTTTATTGACAGAACCATCAGGATTAAGTTTTTTTTTGAACACCCACTTAACCCCAATCACATTCTTATCAAATGGTCTGTCAACAAGCTCCCATGTGTGGTTTTTCTAAATCATTGCTAACTCCTCCGGCATTGCTACAATCCACCTCTAATCCTCCTTAGCTTCCACAAAGTTGGCTAGTTCAAGCATTGCCACATTGTTTCTTTCATAAATTTCAGCAAGTGACCTTATGCCTCTTATTGGCAGATCATCCATAGTATCTTCCAATCCATCCACGACTTCATCAACCTATACAATTGTTGCAGGTTGTTGTTCTGTAGATTGCTGCTGTCCTGCATTCGTTTCTTCCATCCATTTCCACTCATCTTCCTCTAGAAAAACAACATCTCTGCTCACAGTCACCTTCCTTATCATAGGTTGAAAAATTCTGTAAGCATTTGATTGGAGACTGTACCCAATGAAGACTCTAGGCTCAACTCTTTGATCCAGCTTGTCCCTCTTGACTTGAGGAACATGACTATAACACAAACACCCAAAAACCTTCAAATTCTTCACATAAGGTCTAACACCATACCAAACTTCAAAAGATGATGACCTCTCTAAGGCCTTTGTGGGCAATTTGTTCAACAAGAACATTGTGGTATTAGCTGCATTAACCCATAACTTCTTAAGTAACATCTTCTCCTGCTTTATACATCTGGCCATCTCCATAATACTTCTGTTTTTCCTCTCACTGACCTCATTCTGTTGAGGTGAATAGGGAGCAGTGGACTACTGCACATTGCCTGCTTGCTCACAGTTTAACTTAAATTTGTGAGCAATATACTCAGAACCATTATCAAACTTGAGCATTTGGATTTTCTTTCCACTTTAATTCTCAACTAAGGCTTTGAACTTCACAAACACATCAGCAACTTCAGACTTGGCTTGTGAAAGTAATGAAGTACTTGCTACCACTGAGAGATGACTCAGATATAGGTCCGCATAAGTCTGTGTGGACTAATTGCAGCTTCTCACATGCTCTCTAGCCTCCTCTTTTGAAAGGAAATCTAGCTGGCTTACTAAGAAGACAAGTTCTACACTGTGGAAATTTCTCTTCCAAACTTGGTAAGTCATCTGCCAAGCTATTCCTCTGCATAAACAACACGTTCTTCTTGTGAACATGTCCAAGCCTTTTATGCCATAGCTCTGCATTTTCTTCTCTGCACTTCAAAGCCATTTGTTGCATCTCTTGTGGCTTGAACAGGAAGCACTTGTCCTTTATTGGCCTTCTCAGCACTTCCTTGCTATCTGCATTATCAATAAGGCATTCCTTCCCTTCAAACTTCACCTTATAGCCCCTCTCAACTAATTATCCAACACTCAAGAGACTCTGGTCAACTTTTGGCATAAAGAGAACATCATTGATCAGCTTCACCTCCTGATTTCCTTCAATAGCCACTGTACCCTTTCCTTGCACTTCGATATACTGTCCATTGCCAATTTTGACTCTAGATCGGACTGACTTGTCTAGTCTCCTAAATAGCTTCAAATTGCCACTCATATGATTGGCATAGCCACTATCCACCAGCCATGCATCATTCTCAATAGGAGAACCATAATAGGAAGCTACAAACAAGTGTTCTTCCTCAGTCTCATTCATTGCTATCTATGCTTCTCCTGCTTGCTAGTGATTGTCCTCTTTATAGATAGCTTCCATGTGACCAATCTTGTGACATCTTCTGCACTTAGCATCAGGCTTCCTCCAACATTTAAAGGACTAATGATTTGTTCCACCACAGTGTTGACAAGGCTTCTTGTTCTTCTTCCACATGATAGACCCACTAGAACTTCCTTCTTTTGCTACAAACTTGGAGTCACTTGCATTCCCTTTGGACTGATTCCATTTCTCCCCTTTATCTCTATTATTGAACTTCACTTTAGCTTGTAGTGCACCCTCTACAGGCTCTTCTCTTCTCATTAGCCTTCTATGCTTTTGTGCCTGTAGGGCACTTAACAATTCTGCAAGCTTTATGTCAGCTAAGTCTCTTGTATTTTCTAGAGAGGCTATGGTGGCTTCAAACTTCTCTGGAAGAGACACTAGAATCCTCTGAACCAGCCTTTCATCCTTCAATTCAGTCCCTAAAACTCTGATCTTTCTAGCTGTCTCAATCAGCCTATCAGAGTATTCTTTCATTGACTCTGAATCCTTCATCTGTTGTCTCTCAAACTCCCTCAAGAGATTCAGCAACTTCATGCTCCTTACCTTCTCATCTCCTTCGTGTTCATCCTTCAAGAAATCCCATATTGCCTTTGCAGAATCACATCTCATGATCCTTGTGAAGATAGGGGGTGAGACAGCAACATACATGCAAGACTTTGCCTTGGCCTTCCTTGTGGTTATCTCTTTATGGTACTTTATCTGATTCGAGGTCGGATTGTTTGGAAGTGGAGCAACCTCATAATCATTCTCTACAGCCTCCCATAGATCATGACCCTCAAAGAATGCTGTCATCTTGATTGCCCAAGCTTGATAATTTTCCCCAGTAAAGATTGGAGTTACAAAGAATCCACTTGATCTTGCCTCCATCAACTTTTTCTTTGTAGATTAGAAGTAGTCTTCACACTCACTTGCCCTCACTTCACAATCCCTTAAGATCCCATAGAGGCTCTAATACCAATGTTATTGGTGATATATTCAGCTAATTCACACAAACTTCTAGTTTTTACAGAGAGATAGAATGAAAAACCTTTTTCTTCATACTTTCGAAAACTGTTAAGTACAAGCAAAATAAGAACCTTTTAGAATTGCACACAAACGTGCAAAACTAACTTGTTCCACTTCCTAGAAGATAGCTAACAAACCAACTGCCTAACAAACAAACTTGACTGAATAACAAAGAAAAAAACTAAAACAATAGAACATCAGTAGCAGCACTGAGACACAACTCCAACAGAATGGGAGATCTTCTACCCCACTTTTTTAATTACCATTGGATGCTAGAGAATTTTAATCTTCTAAATATCATTCTGTCAATGCTACTCAGCAGCAATGGCCATCGTCTGACCCAAGGAATGAGGAAGGTGGTGACGAGGACGAACACCGTCTTTATGAAATCAACTGTGATGTTTTTGTTAGATGAGGTGTGCCGGCCTTCTTGAAAATGCGAGAGCTGTAGAGTGGAATGATGTTGATGATAGGAGACCTATTAGATGAAGTGGATCTGAATGGCACATATGAGCATGTGATGGATGGACGGGGTCGGGCAGAGGGTCGATCCGCCTCATGGCCTCCTCGGTGCTCTACTTGGTGTTCTTCTTGTCCTTTTCCATATAGGCTTTGCAAGAACTCCATGTAACTTTCATTTTGTACCCTTCTTCTCTTAGTTCTTTGCTAGAAGTCATCTAGAAATGTGTACAGAGGATGCACAGAACGTGCACAACAAATGCACGTAGAATCTTCACTGCTGGCAGCCGCAAATCTATCCAAAGAACATGCTTTAGCGGGAAGATCTCCAAGGGTGATTGCTTTGTACATCAATAAGTACGTCATCAATAACATTGTGCTCACCACATGTTTCACGGCGATGCCGATTACATACCCTTGCGCACGTAGCCTCAGTGACGAACGTGATCGGCCCCATCCTGATGGTGAAGAAGACCACGTAGGAAAACAAAGAGGCAATGCACAAGGCCATTGCCTATATGAGCTTCGTGTGGCTGTTGTCGATGGGTGTTGTCCAAAAGAACAAGTAAGAGACCTTGAGAGGTGTCGCTGAGTATTGCAAGAAGTGGCCTCGTGCATTGGTTTCCACGGAAACCCACTAATCGAATAGGGTTTCCAAAAAACCCAAGAAAACTTAGAAGAAAATTCTCGCGGATCTAATCGAACCAAGAAATTTGCCAACAACCTTCATGGACAAAAGTACTGGTGATGTGTGGTCAGGATGTGAGGCTTGTGGTGGAGAAGGAGCTCTTTGCCACCGACATGGCGGACAGATGGGGTTGGGTGGAGGAGGAGGTATTGCCACTCGCCCTCATGTGCTCTACCTGGTGTTCTTCTCCTCCGTCTTTGTGTAGACGCAGCAGGAACTCCCCGTAATTTTGATTTTCTTTTTGATGATGGTTATTTTGGTTTCATGGTCATCGTTATACTCCTCTTCTCTTCATCCTTTGTGCGAAGTCTTTCTAGAAAATATATATGAAACATGCACAGCTCATGCACGGAGTTTGCACGGTGCATGCACGGCAGGTGCATGCACGGCAAATGTATGAAGAATCGTCACCACAGACAGCCCCAAATCCACTCAAAGAACACGCCTAAGTGGGAAAATCTCTGAGGTGATCAGCTTGTACATCAATAAGTATGTCATTGATAACATTATACTCACCACCTGTTTCATGGCGATACCAACTGCATACCCCTACACATGCAGCCTCAGCAGGAAGATCTCCATGCTGTGCAACAACGTGATCGGCCCCATCCTTTGGAAAAGAAGACGACGTAGAAAACACACAGGCAACACACATGATAGTCGGCCATGAGCTTTGTGTGACTGTGGTCGATGATGGTGAGTCAGAGTCCAAGTGAAGTGAGCAAGAAGATCGTCTTGCCGATACTGCTTAGTAGTAATGGCTACCGTGTGACCCGGTCAAGGAGGAAGGTGGCAACAAGGATGAACACTATCTCCACAAAGTCGATGATGATGTTGGCAAGGAGCGAAAAAATGTGAGGGCTATAGAGTAGTATGATGTCATCCAGCAAATTTGCTCGTTTTTTTATGAATGAAAGGGTAGGGAACAGCGACCACCAACTAGCAGCTATCCTTATGGGCGTTAAAGAGTTATACACTTCTTATGAAATGTTCGATTTTAGATAGAACAACTCAACCCACCCGTAGGTACACGAGCCCATTAATTTTTTCCAATTAGCACGTTCAAAACTAAGAAACCTCTCCGCATAAATCATAACTACCCAAGGCATGAGCTGGCTAGAGTCCGCTCACAACATCACTCTAATTTGTGACCTCATGAAAAATAGTATGACCTCTTTGCCATTGGACTACCACTCTCGATGATTACAATTTGTTCAATAATCATATCTCTTAAGTATCATTTTTGCGCAAAAAGACTCGGGTCAAAGCCTAACAAATGAACATATTAAGAAGCGCGGAGGGTGGGATAAACAACTCCTACTTGATCGCCAATTAACAAGAAAAAACTGATTCGATGTAAGAGTAGACCCAAGAGAAGCTTGTCAGTGATTTTGGAATGCATAGTTGCCCAACCAATAGGTGCATGAATTCCCTTCTCGATAAACGTGCTGCAAACGGACCTCTCATTATCGCCAGAGTAAATCCTTACTTATATTAGCAAATTGTCATCTTTGACTTGTTTTATTTTTCAGTATCGTTCCTAGACTTCCTTTTAATGCAATTGAGTCATTGCACTTCGTTATTTGTTTGTCCTTCCATCGAATACTTGGACAGAAATGCTGAAATTACACCAATGCCAGTGCCACATTAGTGCTGTCAATTGATATAATTGCTGACTTGGAATAGAAAAACTACATATTGGCGAGGGTCCAGCAACCTCGCCAATGCACTGGCGAGGAATGTTGGGGCAGTGGGAGCCACGAGGGAGGCGGCACCGGTGGCGGCAATCCATTGGCGAGGTCCAGCAACCCTCGTCGGTGGCTGGGCATTGCCACCAGTTCTAATCATCTATGCACGCACATACTCAGTCATCTCATGTTTGTCTTCAGTCTTCGGATTGAACTCGCTCATATTCGTCCTTGCAGGCAGTGATGAAGGTGGCTCAACCTCATCCACAATTGGACGGGGGTTTCCTAGATCTAGAAAGGGGGCTGTGGCTGTGTGTGTTGATCTGTGAGAGAGAGAGAGAGAGCGCGTGTCGGCAAGGCAACCACGACTATCACCGGCCCTTGCCTGAGACCCTCACCAATCATCGGCAAGAGTTGGCCCTCGCCCACCCAATTGACACTAATGGCAAGGGTGTGTCACCTCTGCGCCATTTCCACTGCCCTACTTCCACCATCATCCTATGTTGAATTGTTTTTTATTCATCCTTTGTTTCAAAATTTATCTTTTCAAATAACATAATCCTTTGACTTTTTTGTTTTTGTAAAAGCCACTTTGGTGTCACGTTGGCGACACATGGCTGCCACGTAAGCACTTACCAGCCATTTGATTTCCACATCAGTTTCTCCGTCTGAGCATCTCGTAGGATCCAAGCATATGATGGAGGACTATAATTGCAACAATCGAACATGTTTAAGGACACGATTGTACATGACAAAAAAAAGGACACGATTGTAAAAAAAAAAAAAGCAATTAAGGATGACAATGCACAAACCGAAAAAGTTCCAAGACCCAATACCATAATTGCCTTTTTCTATTAAATGATGAGGAAGCGAGCTTTACACGATTTTTGTAAATTAATCTTATTGTATCAACTTATCCTGCTCCTAACCCTGAATTAACTTAAAAAGAAGTAAGTTTTTCCTCGATAGAAGTGGACGACAACTGTTATCAACAAGACATGACCTCCGCCTACAAAGTTTGAAAACATGGACGACCATTTTCTTTCTTTCCTTTTTCTTAATG
Organism: Syzygium aqueum; assembly: GCA_031216185.1. Classification (NCBI taxonomy): domain Eukaryota; kingdom Viridiplantae; phylum Streptophyta; class Magnoliopsida; order Myrtales; family Myrtaceae; genus Syzygium; species Syzygium aqueum. The sequence goes on from CM062238.1 coordinate 21,681,788, forward strand.
AAAAGTAGTGCATTGTCCATATAAAGTGGACGACAACTCTTATCGACAATGCACGAGCTTCGCTGATAATGGTCCCAGAGAGGCTAGTCAAAAACCACCCACTGAAACGTGAGACTTTATATGCACTGCTTTCAAAGTCGAGGTTGGCGGCGAAACGTATCGGCCCCAATGCATGATGGCTCATCTTCTGCTCCATGAGGTCGACATTGTAATATATAGCAGGGAAAATTCCAATTTGGGTCCAAAGTAGGGCCATTTTCTCAATTTGGGGTCTCAAGTGGACTTAGTGCCAAATTGATACCCAAAGTCCTCAAAAAGTGTCAAACAAGGGTTTGGGTAGCCGGCCGGCCAAAATACCCACCGGCCAACGATCCCGCGACTGTTTCGGCGAAGGTAAACAATGTTTTTATATATATATTTTTCTTTTTTCTGTTCCTTTTCCTTTTTTTTTTCTCCTTTCCCTCCGCCGGCCATTGACGGGTCGGCGGAGGTCACCGGCCTCAGGTGGAGGTTGCCAGCTTCAGGCGGAGGCCCTCGCCAGCGAGGGCGACCCAGGGCCGAGCGAGGGTCGCCCTTGCTTGCTGGCGTCGGGCATGGACCGCCCTTGCCTGGGCTGGGCGGGCGAGGGCAACCCTCGCCAGATCCGGCGAGAGCATCCCTCGCCGGATCTGGCGAGGGTCGCCCTTGCTCGCCTAGCCTAAGTGAGGGCAGCCCTCGCCCGGCCCTAGGTCGCCCTCGCCAGCGTTGGGCGTGGGCCTCCCTCGCCTGGGCTGGGCGGGCGAGGGCGACCCTCGCCAGATCCGGCGAGAGCATCCCTCGCCGGATCTGGCGAGGGTCGCCCTCGCCCGCCCAGCCCAGGCGAGGGCGGCCCATGCCCGACGCGGGCGAGGGCGACCCTAGCTCGGCCCTAGGTCGCCCTTGCTTGGGCTGGGCAAGCGAGGGCCACCTCCTCCTGAGGTTGGCAACCTCCCCCGGCCCTGGCAATGGCCGGCGGAGGAAAAGGAGCAAAAACAAAAGGAAAAGGAACAGAAAAAAGAAAAAAATATATATAAAATACTGTTTTCGTTTGCTGGAACAGTTGTGGGATCGCCGGCTGGCGGATATTTTGGCCGGACGGCAACCCAGATCCTTGTTTGACACTTTTTGAGGACTTTGGGTATCAATTTGACACTAAGTCCACTTGAGACCCCAAATTGAGAAAATGGCCCTACTTTGGACTCCCAATTGGAATTTTCCCTATATAGCACTCTCATTCCTTCTCTGTCCTCCTTACAAAAAAAAAAAAAAATTCCTTCTCTGTCCGTACTTACGTTCACTGTAGAATCATCACATCGTACGATCACACGTTAATTAGAGAACCAATGATGCTCCGCAGGGCCTTTCTCGTCTTCCTTCTCTTCCTATTCCTTTCTTCTCACATAGCCATCTCTTCGAAAGTCGCCAGTGCCCGACCGATGAGTAATGGTAAGCGTTGTTAGTCTCTATAGATGCATGCAAAATGAGAAAAACGCAAATCATGAGTTGACGGGGTAAACTGCTCAAAGTAATGATTGAGAATAGTCGCTTTTGAGGAAAGTGATAATAGGGGATGCAAAATAAATCGATTTCACCTTTATGTTCTTTTAGAATTCGAAGTTTGAAGACAATAATTTCTAAATTGGAGATTAAGTAAATGCGCATTTTCAGGAGGAAGCAATTTTGAAGAGACGATGGTGAGCAAGATTGTTGTTTGTGGAAGTCAACCCCGGCATGCCCCTTCAAAGGGCCGGCCTCCGAAGCCATGCCCGCCATCATGAATCTTTCGAATGATTCTCAATTATTAAATTTTCTGTTCAATTGCTCATTACTCCTAATATTTGTTGGTGTTATAAAGAAACAAATCATTCGCTTTCTATAGTCTCCATGGTTATTTAGGGTTTTCCACATATTTCTGTTCATGGAGCTCAAATGATTTCTTTGAATACACTGCGAATGGGATTGTTCATTGAATTGATATCCTACGCCTTTTCACCACATTTCATGCTCCCGAAATACCATGTCATCCACCGTGCAATCCAACAGGGATATCATATTTCACAAGCACTTTAAAGTTTTTCAGAGGAAGCGTGAGATCTCAAATTTGATTCTATTTAGCATGACCTCTTGTACTTCTCTTGAAATCATATAACAAGAAAGTAAAAAAAAAACAATACCTAACCCACTAACCCATCGTGTACGACTCCATTACCGCGATCCCACCAACGTGTTAGAAGCCAAGAATTTTCTCCACACAACTAACAAATGCACAAGGCATAAATTTGCTAGAGATCTGCTCACGACGTAACTCGAATTTGTGATTTCTTGGAAAACAATATGACTCCTTTTATCACTAGGTTATCAAGCTCAATGGTTCCAATTTGTTTGGTTCATCGCCTCTCTTAAGAAGCGCATTGTCTAGGATAAACAACTACAACGTGATCTCCACTTGACAAGAAAACTAAATCCAATGTAAGATCAGACCTATGAGAAAAGCATGTCAGTGATTTCGAAATGTATAGGTGCCCAACTAGTTGGCGCATGAATGCCCTTTTTGACAAACATGCCGCAAACAGACCTCTCAGTCGCTGGAGTTAATCCTTATCTATGTTAGCCAATTGTCATCCTTAATTGGATTTTTTCTTTGGGATAATGACATGGAGGGTTCTTGAACTTTTACAGTTTGTGCAGCGTAGACCTTAGACGTTTTTTTTATGCAACCGGGTCATTGAACTGCATATTTGTTTGTCATGCTCGTCCTTCCATTATATACTTGTCACAATTATTGTGCCAAATGCACATACTTGGACTGAGAGAGGATTGGACAGAGATACTCAGGCGGGTTCGAATTGACCTAGCTTATCTTCGTCCGTATTGGCGGACGGCTGAACCTTGTGGCCTCCCGCGCCATTTCTGCCATCCTCCTCCACCATGTCCGCTATCATCGATTGTTGAAGGTTCTTTTTTATCTTTTGTTTTCAAATTTTTTCTGTCCAGAATTATTAACTTCATATATCTTTTCTTACCAAAAAAACTTCATATATCTTTTAATTTTCTAGATTTGTAAAACTCATATTGTTAAAGCACTTCTATAATTAATCAAATCTAGGAAACCTTATATCTAAATCGAGGTGAGCGAGTGCGAGATGGAATGAGGGCTAGAGAGAATGAAGAAAAGGTCATAAGTTGTAAACCTATTTATAACTCACTTATGACTCTCATTTAACATTCGTGTTATTTTTAAATCTATTTATAACTCATTTACTAAATATAACTAACCTATATAACAACCTATCTCATTATATATGGGTTAAGATATGAGTCTATAACTCATTTTGATAGGTGCGCACCTTTGGTCAAAGAGAGTGAGAGACTTTATATGTACAATGTACTATCTTTAGAAATGATGCTCATCCATGTTTTCAAAGTGGGTTGACGTTGAAACGTTTGTACCACGATACACGGCTTATCGTCAACTCCATTTGCTCAACATTATTATATATAGCATTCTCAGTCTCACTGATTCTCTACATGTACACACGTTTATCGTAGAATCATACATTCCAAGAGAGAGGACAATGCTTCACAAGACCTCCCTCGTCTTCCTTCTCTTCCTAGCCCTTTCATCTCACGCGATCATCTCTTCGAACCGTGCTGCTGCTGCTGCCCGTCCGATGAGCAACGGTAAGCACTTCAATCTCTGTAGATGCATGCACAAACGTGAAAGCCCAAATCGTGGGCTGAACGGATAAACGGCTGACGTAATGATTAAGAACGGTCGCTTTCGAGGGAAGTGATTATAGGGGGTGCAAAAGATATCGGTTTCACACTTCGAGAGTAACGTTGTTTTAGAACTCGAAGTTTGAAGACGACAATGTCTGAGTTGGAGACTAACTAATCGCACGTTTTCAGGAGGAAGCAGATCCGGATATATGGCGGTGAGCAAGATTGGTGTTGTCGGAAGTAGACCCGTGCGTGCCTCTCCAAAAGCGAACCCCCCAGGCCCGCCGTCGTCCAGATTCAAATGATCCTCGACTATTGAACTTTCTGTTAGGCTGCTCCTAGTTTCTGTTGGTGTTTTAAGGAAACAATACAAAATAATAATTTACTTTCGATCCTCTCCATGGTTAATAGGGTTTTCCTGCATACTTCAGTTCATGGAGCTCCAATGATTCCCTTGAATACACCGCCAATGGGAAATGATTTAATTTGGTGGTTTGTTGAATCGATATCGCTATGCCTTTTCGCCACATCTCCGAAAAGTACTCCTAATAAAGGGCTCGACCTAGTACTTAAAAAGGCATAATTTACCATGACTTTCTGAATTGTCACTGGTGAAGACCGATAAGCCACTTCGAATCTTGATATATTCATTTCACATTCCCCAAGTACCGCATTATTCACCATGCAAGCCAACCATCCCGCTAATTCTTATCTGTTTGGGTGAAAGTACGATATTCCCAACATTTTATATACTTTTATTTGGCTTGAACAGACAAGATCGACATGTTCCGAAAGTATCTAAAAGTTTTCAGAGGAAGCGTAGGATCTCAAATTCGATTTTTATTTAGGGTGACTTCTTCTGAAAGTCTGAAGACAAGAAAGTAAAAATGTTGAAAAATCCACTAACCAATGGTACCGATTGTAATACCAAAGAATTGGTTGCTTAATCTCCTGGAAAGAGGCATTATCATATCCATAACCTCTCTAGATAAAACATTTTGATCTTTTATTTCATTGCAATTTTGATGTTTTATCAAGAGCACGGTATGTTCCAATTATGGATGTCATTTTCAGGTCCCATCATGGGCTGAGATTAAACTAGAAGACAGAATTTGAATTGACCAAAGTAAATCTATTTAATCCCACTTAATTAATTGCATGGTGAATTAAGATGCTGAAGGAGCAATAGTGTTCTGTTAGATTTCGAAGTTTGAAGAAAATAATGTCTATATTGGAAACTAACTAAATGCACGTTTTCGAGAGGAAGCAGTTTTGAAGAGACGGCGGTGAGCAAGATTGCTGTTTGTGGAAGTCAGCCCGGGCGTGGCCCTTCGAACGGCCAGCCTTGGAAGTCATGCCTGCCATCGTGAATCTTTCGAACGATTCTCAATTATTAATTTGTATATTCTGATTGCTCCTAATATTTCTTGGTGTTATAAAGAAAAAAATAATTCGCTTTCTATACTCTCCATGATTAATTAGGGTTTCCACATACTTTGGTGCAACCAGGTCATTGAACTTTGTATTTTTTTTGTTCATGCGCGTTCTTTCATTATATACTTGGACAGAAATGCTGAGATAACATCCATGTTTGCGTGACATAAGTGTTATCATTTGAGATAGTTGCTGATGTCGAATAAAAAAATAGAAAGCGAAGACCGAAAATAAAAATAAAAAAGGAAACTAGATAGAGTCAAAAAAGAGTGAGGGGAGGTGGATATTGGGTAATGGGGGCTGCAAGGGCGGTAATGGTGGTGGTGCCAAGCCAATAACGAGGGTCGAGCAACCCTTGTCGGTGGTCGGGCATTGTCACCGCCTCTAATCATTCGCAAGAGCACAACATACTCAGACTAAGAGAGGGTTGGACAGAGACACTCAAACAGGTTCAGGTTGACCTCACCATTGTATTCATCTTCGTCTTCGTCTTGAAAGGGCGACGAGGGTGGCTGAACCTCATCCACCATTGAACGAGGGTTTCATGGATTTGGGAAGGGGGATGCGACTGATAATGGGTATCTTTGCGAGAGAGAGAAAGAGAGAGGCAAACGTAGCCCACACCAACCTTGCCAACAGCGGCAAGGGGGCAGTGGTTGACGAGGTTCTTGTAGACCCACCAGCTAGTGGCAAGGTCTGTGGCCTTCCGCAACATTTTCGCCATCCTCCTCCGCCATCATTCTCTTTTGAAGTTTCTTTTTTAATTTTCGTTTTCACATTCCTTCCTTTTCAAAAAGATCAACTTTATATATCTTTCAATTTTAAAAATTAATAGAAGCCATGTGTGCACTATTGGAGAAAATATCTCTCAACAGCAAAGCAATTTAAAAAATTGCTCTAAATCAGATCAAGACCGGTGGAGCAATTCTTGTACTTTTGGCAAGTGCAGCAAGAGTTTCTAAAGTTGACAAACTCATTTTATCTTTCTTTGTATCGGGGATTTTATCTTTCCATGGATAAAGGCAGTAACTCAAGAAAGTTATGCTATTGCAATTCTTTTGGCTAATGTATGTTTTCAATTTTTTTTCTTTTTAAAAAAATTAACTTCACATATCTTTTATTTTTTAAAATTTGTGAAAACCACCTAGGCATCACATTGGCGATTCATAGATGCCACGTAAGCACTAAACAGCCATTCGACTGCCACATCAGCATTTCAGTCCAAACTAACGGCCATTTGAGTAGCACATTAGCATTTCAGTTCAAGCATATGATGGGAGGACAAAAATCATAACAATCAACATTTTCAAGGATCCGATTGTGCAAAAAATGTCCAGAGGAGACATTGCCTAAATCGAAAAAGTTCAGGGACCAATGCCATAACCAATTTTTCTTTTAATGATGAGGAAGCGAGCTTTATACATGACTTTTGTTAATTAATCTTAACGTATCAACTCGTCCAAAGCCGGAATCAACTTAAAAAGAAGCAAGTTTTGCCTTGATAGAAGTGGGCGACAACTGATATCAACAAGACATGAGCTTCGCCAACAAAGTTTGAAAACATGGATGACCATTTTCTTTATTTATTTATTTTCAGGGTTAATATCATGAAAAATTTCAAACTGGTACACATGTAACCAATTTACTCCGAATTAATTTTTTGATCATAAAAAATTCGAAACTGATATATTTGTGATAATTTTAAAGTTAAATTTGTTACGGAAGAAAAATAGTGCTTCGTACATATAAAGTGGATGACAACCCTTATCAACAAAACGTGAGCTTCGGAGAAATGGTCCGGGAGAGGCTCGTCAAGAACTCACCCAATAGAGCGAGACACTTTCTATGTATAATGCACCATTTGTCAAAAAGATGCTCATCCATGTTTTCAAAGTCGAGGTTGGCGACCAATCAACCGTGTCCGCCGTGTGTACTGCACCCTTTTAGTCCAAGAGAGTCCCGTCAAAAACTCACCCAATAAAGTTATTCTTTCAAAGAAGATGCTCATCCGTGTTTCAAAGTCGGTCAACGGCGAAACCTTTGAACCGCAATACACGGCATATCTTCAACTCCATGTGGTCGACATTGTTATACATAGCACTCTCATTCCTTCTATATCTGTATCCATTGTACAACCCCACGACAGTGAAGAGCACGCATGATGCGTACCGTGTCCTCTCTCGTCTTCCTTCTTTTCCTAGTCCTTTCGTCTAACACGATCATCTCTTCAAGAGTCGCCGATGCCCGCCCGATGAGCAACGGTGAGCGCTATCTCCATACGTGCATGCAAAACATGTGTTGACTGGATAACGATTAAGAACAATCGGGTTTTTGAGAGAACGATTATAGGGGATGGAAAAGAAATCAATTCCACATTTTGCAAGTGATGTTCTTTTAGGATTCGAAGTTTGAAGGTAATAATGTCTGAATTGGAGACTAAATAACTAAATGCACGTTTTCAAGAGGAAGCCGTATCGAAAAGCTAGCGGTGAGCAAGATTCTTGTTTGTGGAAGTCCACCTGTCCGTGGCTCGGGACCTAGTTACACATGCCCGCCACCATTCAAGTGATTCTTGATTATTAGTTTTTCAGTTCGATTGCTCCTAATATAAGTTGGTGTTATTAAGAAATGAATAATTTGCTTTCTATGCTCTCCATTGTTAATTAGGATTTTCCACATACTTTTGTTCATGGAGCTCGAATAACTTTTTTGGATACCCTGCTAATGGAAAGAATGTGAATTGTTTGTTTATCGAATTGATATCCCTATGCCTTTTCACCGAATCTCGGTATCTTTATTCCATGCTCCTGATCACCACATGCCGAGTCTTATCTATTTAAATAAAAATGTTATATTCACAACATTTTGTATATTCTTATTAGGCTTGAACCGATAGAAATGATATGTTTCAAAAGTACCCGCAAGTTTTTTAGAGAAAGCATGAGATCTCAAATTTGATCTAATTGAGCGCGACCTCTTGTAATTCTACTGAAATCAAATAAGAAGAAAGTGACAAAGTAATAACAAACCCACTAACTCATGGTACAGGTGTTTGAACCCATTGCCTCAGTCCTATTGGCATCTTAGTAGCGAAGAAGTTTCTCCACATGAATAATAAATGCTCAAAGCACAATTTAACTGGTGATCCGCTTGCAACATAACCCGAATTTGTGATATCATTGAGAAGAATATGACCCCTTTAATCACTAGGTGTCGCGACCGTCCCGAAGGTGACCACCTAAGGGTAACCTAAACTTTGCTCGGGCTATCTCAAACTCATATCAATTCACAACATACGTTCAAATTCTTGACATGAAAAATCATTTAAATTAGGAGTCGCCACTAATCAGATTTTTTGTGGATCGATTAGAAATCCAAGTATAGTATTAGGAGATTTGCTTTACTTCTATGAAGCGGAGAATATGGATTTGGAGATTTAATTACGCTCGATTACTTTAACGCCATTTCAGTACTTTATCTTTTTTATAAAAAAAAATTGTTTTACATGCAGCTTGAATTGATTTGTAACAAAGCCACTAACATGTGAGATGATAATGTAGGTACACAACCATTAATATAACACTCAAGAAAAGCAAAGGAATAAATAAATTGCAAGAAAGAAATGGAATTAAACACACCAAAACAAGTATTTATTTGTGGGGTTTTCTTTTATCTTAAAATGAAGACTAACCTATGTGTCATGCAATTTAATCAAATGAACCTAACATCAAAATACATGATATGCATATGATAGTTTGGGTATTTTTACTAAAATTCGGAATAAATAAATGCCATTATTTAAACATGCAATCTTATCCGGGAAAGGAATCTAATTTATCCTAAGATGATATTTTTGCTATTTTTTTAATTAAATTCGTAATTTCTACCCAAAAGTACTTAAACTTAACAAGGAAATCTTATATAAATATATTCTAGCTTATTCTAAAATATATCCCGGCATGCAAGGTTATCTAAAATAAATCTATTATAGCCTATTAAAAATATTATGTAAAATTTATCCTAATTCTACCATGCAATCTCTGTCTAATATATTTAAAATCTAGATTTTTCTTTTAGGTTTTTTTTAACAGGGAAAAATCAAGCAAAGATAACCAAGAGATAGGCATCAAATCACAAAAAAATGTGATCAAATATTCCAATTAACATAAATTTGGTGACAAATAAAATTTATGAACAATTCCTATGGCTTGTGGATACTATTGGCCAATTTTACGTGCAATCGAGAATCATATCTCGGACTTGAGATCGGATTGTCGACTATGCGCACATTGTCAAATTAGGAAATAATCCTAATTGGATATACCTAGCATCTAAAAAAATCAATGTTAGATAACAATATATCAAATGGGTAAAATATATTGAATTCAATTCCGGGTAAGATTCTTACCTAATTTGAAATATTGTTTTCGAATTGGACCAATAATGGATGGCTCACAACAGTGACTGGCGGTGGTGTCTAACGGTGGTGTGCGGCAAGGACCCCTTGGCGCAAGCTAATTCTCAACCAAGGAGGGATTGTGGCGGTTCGTAGCAGAGGGTGGCTGGCGACAAGTAAGCTGCTCGGCTGAATTCGGCAGTGAGGACTAGCTTGACCAGTGCTCGAAAAACCTGCAAAACAAAAACAAATCCCTTGACTTAGCGAAGGATTGTCGACGGCACGACAGCATCAATAGTTGCGACAAGGGCAGCAACGCCAGGTGAGATTGCTCGGCTTTGGGGTGCTCACGGCTCTTGGCTCGGCCAAGGCGGGCCAATAGTGATCAAGGCAGGGCTGCGGATGGTGTTTGGGGGCAACATCTTGGCACGGAGAGGAGGAAAGCAGCAGTAGCTCATCGCGGTGGCCAGAGTAACTGCAACGTTATGGAGGAGGCATCATCTCGGGCCCGTGCAGCTCGATCAAGGTAGCAGTAGTGTCGTTGGGCAGCTCGCAATTTAGATCAGCAGTGTCAAGCTAGAGCAGCAACTCGGCCGTCAGGACTTGGTTAGAACGGGGCAGACTTGGATCATTAGGGAACAACAACATCATCATCGAGGTGGTGTCGCAATTCATGGCTGCATTGTGGCAAGTAGTAGCAACAGGTTCGTCGAGGGGGCTCGGCCGAGTGGCTAGGAAGATAGGGAAGTGGCGCGGCCAAAGACTCAACTGTTGGAGGGGTCGCACGGCCAAGGATGGCTTCGACCGTCAGGTGCTCAGCCGACTCTTCATTTTCCTCTCGAGCTCTCACTTATATCTCCTATTATATTTCTAAATTATAAATTGCCAACCCGGATTTGTGAAGGTCTAATGACATTATATAGTGTTAACCTAGGTCTTTCATGGGCTTTAAATCTAGGCCTTAATTGAATGATGGACTTTAATTTCTAAGACTTTAATTTAACTTAAAAGTGCTGAAATCGATTAAACTAAGATCAATTAGGCCCGTTTCTCTCTTAAAATTTTGGCCAAGCTACGGTGTGCAATGGGTTGGTCGAATGTCATCACTTGTGGACTTAATTAGTTATAGGCTCGACCCTTTTAGAGCCTATTATGATTAAACTCAAAGCCTTTAACTTTAACGGGTTAAACCCAACTCAATTAAAGCTCAAATACTCTGATTTTGGGCTTGAGGATTTCGGCAACTTCTCCTCCATGGGCTGGCCGAATTCTGCTAAGTTTTGGCCCCAAACCACGCGACTAATTCAGATCCATATACCACCGTTTGTCCAATACAAATGCAATTAATAAACTAAAGGATAGTGAATGCTCCTAAAAACTATATATTATGCAATTTAATTATATTATTTTTGTTTAGAGGCTAAAAATTAGTCTCTAATTTTTTATGTAATTAAACCCTAAATAATTAGCCAAAATTTAAGTGTTAACACTCACACTCAATGTTTTTTTTTTGGTTAAAAGGAAGTCGATGAACTCACACTCAATGTTTCCAATTTGCTAAATTTATCAATTTTGTTAGCAGCGCATAGTCTATGATTAACAACTCTAACTTAATCGCCAATTAACAACAAAACTAAATCCAATATAAGAGTAAACCTATGAGAAGCTTGTCATCAAAATGGAAATGCATAGATGCCCAACCAGTTGGCGCACAAATTCTCTTTTGCTGCAAACAGACTTATCATTGTCATGAGTAAATCCTCATTTATATCAGCAAATTTTCGCACTCATAGTTTTTTTTTGGATGATGGTATGGAGGTTTCTTGAACTTTTTCAATTTGTGTAGTGTCATCCGAAGGTTTTTTTTATGCGATTAGGTCACTGAACTTCATATTTATTTTTCATCTGGTCCTTCCATCAAATACTTGGGCAGAAATGCTGAGATAACATGCAAGTCTTCTTTACATAAGTGCTATTGCTTCAAGTAGTTGCCGATAAAGGATAATAAAACTAGAAAAAAAAGACCAAAATTTTTATAAAAAAAAACAAAAGGAAACTACACAGTCAAAAAAGAGTGAGTGGGAAGTGGAACTTGGGCAATGGGGTTTGAAAGGGCGGCAGCGGCGATGGTGACATGCCACCAGTGAAGGTCTAGCAACCCTTGTTGGTGGCCAGGCATCGTCATCGCCTCTAATCACCCACAAAAGCACATACTTATACTGAGAGAGTGTTGGACAGAGATACTTAGGCAAGTTTATATTGACCTCGCCACCTTATTTGTCTTTGTCTATGGATTGATCCCACTCATCTTTGTCCTTATAGATGGCGACAAGAGTGGCTGAACCTCGTTCCGATCAGCTCATCTATTGTGATTGGTTGGATCTTCATTGTTTCTCGTAATGAGGTCTTCACGTTGCTCTATTCCTTTAGCAAGCTGTTCCTTTAGCAATGCTCTCAACGGCTTGCTCACTTTTTCTGCATTAGTAAACATTTTTCCTTGGATTACCAGAACATTCACTATCTCGGTGATCTAGTGAATGTGTAATTGTTTCATTCGATTTCATCTTGAAGAGCTCATACTATCCAAGAAGAATGTTCATATTTGTCTCCTTGACTATGACAGTTCCTTCAAATGTCAATCCGAGTTGATTTCAAATTTATTTGGCTGTGACATAAATTTAGATGGGGACAAGGCACAATATAGCAAATGTCTAACTTTAGTATTGTGAGCAGCTCTTCTTTGAGTTTCTTCTGCATTAGTAATAGTGACAATGGTTTGAACTTCCTGTCCATCTTATCGAGCTGAAGCTTGAGCAGGTATATCTACCCCATTTCGATTCCATCCTACATGTCAAAATCTGTTGCCTGATGATAGGATTGCATTCTTTGCTTCCAATAAGCATAGTTGCTTCGTTCAGAGTAAGGCGTTTTGTTGGGTACTTGAGCATCATTGATAAGGAAACCACAAAAGTTAGCTATAATAGAAGATCTTTATACTTTGAAGACATACACTTCAAATAACAAGCAACAAGGCTCTGAAACCAATTGTTGAGGCTAACAATGCAACCTAGAGGGGGGTGAGTAGGTTGTTTTGGCACCGTTTGAGGCACTGTTCGGGAAGATGCCAAACATATATGTTGTTAGAATGTTTGGCTATGAAGTGTATGTACACGTGCCAAAGGAAAAGAGGAATAAGCTTGAGAGCAAGTCAAAGAAGTACATCTTCATTTGGTACAAGGATGGTGTCAAAGGATATGAATTGTCACGCCTCAAACCCCAATGGGCTCGCAACACCTCTTTGACGGTCGTATTGAACGCGACGTTCCAGGACGCGTCGCCGACCCAAACGAAACACCCAAAGTCGTACACAAGCGGAAGCGAATTTAAACAACTCAGACAAGAAACATTCAATGAGGGGTAGCCGAAAGGCACGTACTTAAAACAAGAATACATTTAATATAACTTACAACATTCGTATTTACATCACCTTAAACTAAGCTACTAACGTCGAACCACGTTCATAAAAAAAGGATGATGATTGGGTAGCCTAACTTCATTATTAAAAAGGGGCATCCAAAATGGGGTGAAGCATCAATGTCCAAAACCACTCTCGGTCTCCGAACCGCGCATAATGACTATTCATCACTCCAAGCCTGAAAATGTTTAACAACAGGAATGAGATAAATCTCAATAAACAGACAACCTAAACCCCATCTAGGCCAATGCGTACCCAGACAAGTCTCAACATGCAATCTAACAGCCGACATATTCAAATTCGCATAAACGTACTTACCTCGCCTCAAGTCACACGCCAACTCCGCATATTAGTCAAATCACTATAATACAATAATATTTCAAGAGCATATCACAATCACCCAAGCGCCATACACACGTGCATTCACCCAATTCAATCAAGTACATTTCTCATGCGCATTCATCCAACTAGCCACGACCCGCATAAACACACCTTAGGTCTTTTCTCGCAGTTCGCGTCAATACGCCTTAGACCCATTCTCACAGCCTGCATCAACACGCCTTAGGCCCAACTTTCTCTAATGACCCGCGTAAACACGCATTAGGTCTAACTTGCCTTCCATGGCCCGCTTAAACACACTTCAGGCCATTCAGACAAGCGCATACACCACATTATTCAATCAATTCAATGTCATTCACATATTCAAACAACACTTTAATATGCTCAATCGCCAACCAAACAAATCAATCCGCATAGACAATAAAACCACCACCATTCTATCAATTTAAGAATCGCGAATGCGCACTCGCAACAATAACAAACGGCAGTAATAACCAACCTTCAAACCGCGATTATCATACCCGTAATGAGCGCCAAATCAGCCCACAATTCCAACAACACTCGATTGTAACAACGCTTACCATTCCAACACATTTTAACCCACGTTCCGTTCAACAAACCCATCAACATCATCCCATTAAACTAACAATCATGCCAGCCATAATCATTTGCCAAATCAGTCCCAAACGAGCCATATTCCAGCCATGATCAATCCACTAATTAGCCACCAAATCAGCCCTTAATCCGCACTAAATAATCTCTAAACGAGTCTAATAATACCTGAAGTCCTAGACGGAGTTTAGGAAGTCGCTTACCTCGGGCCTAAGCGAGAATGGTCAAGCGTGGGGGGCAACAAGACCGCTAGAACAGAGCAGCAGCAGCATTGGCACAGGAACAACTCGGTGGGCATTCGGCGGTTCATGGCGGTGACGGCAAGGCCGCGGCTCGTGCAGCTAGCATCTTGGCTAGACTAGCTGAGCAGCGATGGTGAGCTGCTGGCGAGGGCGGCGATGGCGAGCAAGTTGCCCAGACAGAGGCAGCAATAGCCGCGTCGTCGCCGAAGGGACGGCAGGGGCAATAGGAACAGGACAACAGAGGGGCGGAAGAGGGGATGGAGTGGCAGAAGAAGGTCTCGCCGGAATAGCAGTGACGACGGCAGCTAAGAGGGGAAGCTAGGTGGCGAGGGCAGCGGTGGCCAGCAGCAATGGCGCCGACCAGTTGGTTGGGCACGGCGATGGCTAGCGAGCGAAACGGGGGAAGGAAAGCCAGAACAGGGGAAGAGGAGTCAGGTGGCGGAAACAGCGGGGCCGGTGATGGTTGGAGGCTACTTGGCGAGGCAGGACGGGCCGGCTGGCGGTTGGGCAACGCCTGGCTGCGACAGACGCGGCGGCGAGCTTGCTGCTAGCGCGAAGGGGAAGGGGAGGATAGCCGGGTTAGAGAGTCGGTTGGACAGATGGTGTGGCTAGGGTGGACGATCATGGTGGCTGGGCAAGCGGCAATGCAAGGCAAACGGCGTGCGGTGGCTGGGCTGGAAGGGCGGCGGCTCTGTTAAGATAGGTCCAGTCGTCAAGTGACGAGAAGAAAGAAGCAGCGGCCCTGGCACAAAGAAGAAGAAGAAGAAGAGAAAAAGGAAGAGAGAGAGAGGCAATAGGAAAACATGAATGGGGAAAAGAGGAGGGGGGGAAGGGCAGACGTGAAAGGGGGGAAGGGACGTGAGCAGGCAGAGGAGAGAGAGCGAGAGAGACAAAGTTAGAGAAGTCAACACACTCAAGTGCAAATCTAACGGCCCACAAGTGATCTCGCGAGCTTGATCCAACGATTACGAAAATCCCAAATTATAAATTAAGAAAAGGCTAAAAGACACTAAATATTTAAACCTAGAGGGAGGTGTATTGATCAAAATCTGCATCCGGTCTAAATTTTACTTTTCATCAATCATGGGCAATATCGACGCTGGCCACAATAATATCGACACCGTCCAATTAAATTCGTCATGAAACTCCGAGAAATTCGACATCAAAGTTCGGACTCTAATTAAAGGTCAAATTTGATCGAGTGCGATTCTAGTGACATCTCTAATATAAAAATAACCTGAGAGTGATCAGTTCTGAGCGAGATTTAACTATAAGCGCACCGACGAAATACACGTTTTATAAATTCCAAAAATGGATTGAAATTCGAAATGTCACATAAATTGTGGAACCCTGATACTAAACGTATCATTTATAGCTAAGATGTAGTGTTCAAGGAATTCATGACAAATCAAATTATTCCATAAGCTCTTGAAAAACCACAGACGGTTGAGTTAGATGTTGGTTCGAAGGAAAAGATAGAGGCTATACAAGCTAGAATAGAAAATTCATATTCTGCAGCCGATAAGCATGACGAAATGGATGACATAGTAGATTCTGAAATTGAGTTTGAAGTTGAAGCACTGAACTGGTCTTAAAAAGGTCTACACGGCTGAGAAGACCACTTGAGAGGTACACCCTATTTGTCAGTAATGAAAGTTGTCTTTGATTTTTACAAATAATGATCCAAGTACTGTCAAGGAAGCAAAAAGAATGGAGGATGCCAAATAGTGGGAGAAAGCCATGAAAGATAAGATGGACTCACTAGATAAAAAAGAAATGTGGAGTTTGGTAAAGCTACATACAGATCGAAAGGCAATTGATTGCAAGTGGGTGTTCAAAAAGAAGATATCTATAGATGGAGTGATATAATGATACAATGCTCGTTTGGTTGCAATGGGATACTTGCATATAAAGAGTGTCACGCCCCGAACCCTACGACATGCGAACATCCCAACCAAGGTCATAATGGTGCAACGCTCCCAGGACGCATCGCCGACCCAACATCCAAGCATAGAGATCAAGGCACATGCGAAAGTAAAATAAATAAACACCCTGACTATAAAAGTACACAACCAAGGATAGCCACACAATGAAAAGAACAAACATAGCAACATAGACAAATATACATTGCATTGATACAAAGCCTTTACGACATTCAACACAACAAGGATATACACTCTAACCATAAGCGGGTCGATGGCCACAACATAAAAAAGAGGTAGGTGGCCAGGGTATCAAGGATACTAAACTAGGAGGGGCTCTGCTCAAAAAGGTGTCGGCCCCACTAACTAGGGTCTACGGTCTATTCTAGGGCTTCCAATCTAGATCTGATCCTGACGAGTCAGAAGAACTCTCGGACGGCTCTGGCTCAGACTCTATGGACTCCAACTCGGTATCGATCCCGAACGACTCCTCATCTGAACCGTCTACCTTTGGTTCGGCCTCCAACTCGAGGTCCTGCTCTATTAGCTCTGGCTCATCCTCTGAATCCATCGACTCTGGATCTAAGTCCCAGCCCACTGGCTCCTCCTCCATCGAATCAGGCTCGTCCATCTCCCAAACGTTCGGCTCGTGCCTTAGGTCAGTACTAGAACCCTCCTCAGTCACATGGTCAGGGCTCGCCAAGTCCCTATCAGGACACTGGGGGTTAACATTCCCTGACTCGTTATACGGAACCTCAAAAGACCGAAGAGGTCCGTAAGTCCCTTTGTGATCCCTGATACACCAGCATATATATATATGTGTATGTGTGTGGGCCTTGTCACGCCCCGTACCCCATGAAGCGCAAGCATCCCACCATCGGTTGATATGTTTGCGACGTCCTAGGAAGCGTCGCCGACCCAACGCCTAAATAGAGATCAACCACAAGCGGAAGCAACGTATATAAATATATATACACCCGTACTAATATAAGATAACCAAGAGTAGCACAGAATAGAAATTCCATTACATTAAAAACATATACATTTCATTACTATGAACAGTAGATACAATATCCATTTACAAGGAGTACAAACGATCACAAAAAACGATCAATAGCCACTAAGGTCAAAAAGGGTCAGTGGCCTAAGGTTACTAAACTAAGACGGGCTTCAGTTAAAAAGGTATAGCTCGCTTCATCCTGACCCAAGACAACCTAGGGAACCCAGTCCGGGTCAGAACCAGAAGATTCTGACGGAGAAGAACTGTCAGACAGCTCCTCATCAGAACCTACCTAGTCTAACTCGGACTCCGCCTCCCCTGACTCATCCTCAGCATCCATCTCATTGGGCTCGGGATCCTCCTCCATGGGTTGCTCTAACTCATCATTGTCTGGCCCCATATCCATCGGCTCGATCGCATTAGCCTCGTACTCCATCGGAACGCCATCAAAGCTCAAACTCTCCTTGCCAGAGGTGTCGGGGTCTGTCACCTGTCCATCGGGACACTGCGGTTCTACCACGCCATACCCGTTCAACAGAATATCTAAGGTCTGGAGTGGTCCGGTCTCCTCCCCATTGGCCGTTCTATAACACCACACGACATACTTGTGTGTCTCCGATACTAACTCCCCGACATTTACCCAAACTAAAGTGTAATACCTAATGTACATATTTCCGTTCCCTAAAGGGTGTACTGACATGGTCTTCTCAATGAAATGGGGAATCCCGAAACGAACTGGCACCTCTGCCATCCTCACTGTTGGGGATCTGAAATGGCGGTTTTCAATAACCGTGAGACGAATCTCAGTAAGTACAATCCCTAAACTTAGGCTAGGCTACCATGCATTCTTTTGCAGGCACTCCACAACAAACATAGCAATGCAATTCATAATTAACCTCCGACCTAGGCCCTCGGGCCTAGATCACTCACCTAGCTGACCCTGTAGGTTAAATCATTTTAATAAAATAATCAAATCTACACACGAACACTTCATTCACACATACGTCACGCGTATGTTCATACTCATCAGTATTCGTACCACATGCTTGTCATCGAGTCTCACATACTCGAACTCTGGCTCATGCATTTTTATGCATACAAATGCCACTACCATGCCATGCTCACAATTTAGCTTATATGGCATTCAGGCATAGGATTTCAAGCATGTGCGGGTTCCGACTATAAAATAGAGTCCACTTAGATACGTCCCATACCATACCTAGCAAATTCTATCGCATAATTAGGTATTATGCATCATACGTAATCAGTTATCTATTAACTCGATCCGAAGGCCCGATCCGAAGATCACGATCCGAAGACCAATCACAACACTTTGTGGTCAATGTAAAAACGCCTCCGGTCCAGTGTCTCTAGCCTGCTACAAAGTGCATGAGGCGCAATACCGATCTCCTTATGAATCAAAGCCTGCTTCAAAGTGCATGAGGCTGGTCATCTTCCGGATATATCGGGCATCGTCCTGCTATTAAGTGCATGAGGACGGCATGACCCAAAGGCCACGACCCGAAGGCCTAAAGTGATCACACAGCACACTGCCAATTTTATTTGAGCCCAGTATGAACACATCAGGCATTTGGGGTGATCACATGCTCAAGCCAGGCACGCATTCTTGCACAATTTCATCACATGCCTCATTCTCGGCATACACAATGTGTGGCCATGCAATGTCATGCAACGCACCATGAGCATTAAACATAATTTAGCATCAATCAAAATCATGCCACAACAATGTGCTCAATTGGCCAATTAATACCGTGCGGCCCAATTCATACTATAAAACTTAGCATTCAATTCAGCCATTAAATAGCCAATCACATCCCACGTAATTTGGCCACATGCGTATACAATACGGCATATCAAAATTAAGCACAATTCACCCAATAATCAACCAACCTGGGCAATCCCAATAATCCAATTGCATAGACCTGAATTAGCCAAATTCTAGTCCAATAATTGATAATTGGACAACCCACTAATCAGCCACTCCAGGGCTCATATTTATCTCCAATTAAATTATAATAATTCACCATTCTTGCCCCGATAATAATTTTTACCAACCGGTTCACAATTTCTCTTAATATATACTGATAATACCTAAATCAATCCAGAAAACGCATTGCCAGTCCTAATTCGGGTTTATGGGGTTTACTCACCAACAACTAAATCATGACGACGAGAAACGGCGGCCGATCACCGGTGAATGGTGGAACTGGCGGCGCCGTTTCTGGCAAGCCGCGGTGACGGCGGCAGCGTGGATGTATGAACGGCGGTCCTTGGGCCAAACTGTATGGCGGCGATGATAGCGTGGGTGAGGCGGAGGAGGGGAAGTGGTTCGATGAGGCTGGATGATGGTGGCTGGTAGGCGTAGACGGCGGCGGACGACTATCCTTTGGTCGAGAGAGAGAGAGAGAGAGAGAGAGAGAGAGAGAGAGAGAGAGAGAGGGAGATGATGGTGGCAAGGTCAGATGGAGCAGCAACACTAGCGACGGCGGCTCTAGCAGTGGCAGCTTGCTCCGGCGATGGTGGTGTCTCCGGCGAATCACAACTAAGAGAGAGACCGGCGGAGGAGGAGGAGGTGATTGGTGGAGGGGGAAGGGGAAATGACCGAATGAGAGAGAGAGGAGAGAGAAAAGGGGTCAAATAGTGGTAAAAAAGTATGGGCTAAAAGATACAAGTGTCGCTCATCTGTAGTTTTTCCCAAAATACCTCCAATCCAATGGCTTTCATTTGACCTTATCCAATAATTGAGGGGTAATATGGTCTTTGGCCCAAAAATTCGGAACCCATTTTGGCCTAGGGGCAAAATGGTCATTTTTCCGATCCCGGGTCGAAGTTCCATTTTTCGCCCGTACCAATCCCAAATGTGTGTGACCAGCATAAAATGACGTCGGATCCGTAAAAATGGTCTCTTAAGCCCTCGAAAATTGACATCGAAGTCCGGATCCAATTTCGTAACCAAAACTCGCTAAATTTCTAATTTCAGGATCTCTAACTAATGGGTGGCAGTTTAGGGGTTACGTATATCGACCTAGAGTTATTCAAATCATGAAGGTCCCGATCACCGAGAGAAAGAGAGGAATTATCGCTAGTTTTAAGGTCGCGATCGTTCGATTTAAGTTCGGGACTGGATGGCCATGTGCACTTTTGGTCGTGTAGAATCACCTGCGATCCGATTGTACATCGTTGGCCTTGGCCAATCCAAGTCCATTACTTTTCCTAAGATCGGCCCAAAACATTCCCTCATTGATTCTCGAGATCGGAGCTCGATTCACGATCGGGTCCCTGGTCCACGTACCGTTTCCCTAGTTAGCTATACCGCATTGATTAGTATCCCGAGAGTGGTCAATTCTGAGAAGACATATTAGAATGAAACGGGAAGAAATGTCAATTTTATTGTTCTCGAAATTACGTCGAAATTTGGACTGTTACGGGCCTCGTCAAACTCCTCGCCCACATCAACCCAAACTGTAGATAGGTATCTAATAAAGGTATCCCTGTTCCCTGCGGGGTACTCTGCCTCTTCCCAGTCTATCCGGAAAGGAATCCCAAAACGTATAGGCACTCCTGACATCTTCACGATCAGGGGTCTGAAAAGATGGATTTATACAATAATGAGACGAATCTCAGCGAGAAAACCCCTATGAACCTAAATTAGGCTAATATGCACCTCCTGACATGCAAACTAAACACACAGAACACTAAACAAACGACAGTCACTTGACCTAGGCCCTCGAGCCAAATCGATTATACCGTTGACAATGAGCACACAATTCCAATTATAGGTACATAATTATATCATGCCAAGTCATGCTCAACCAATGCCCTGACATGCTCCAATAGCAAATCGACATGTTCAATATAATCATAACATGCCCAAATAACAGAATTCAATGCAATTAAGCTTAGGCATACCATTGGGACATAATTCATGTAAATAGCACAACACAAGTTCTTACATTTGAGGATCCCCATGCCATTTCATACTCAGCCACACTAAACATACAACATGGCATCATCAAATTAATCACTAATGAGCCTAAATCAGTCACTAGATCATTCAAACATGGCATACTCGAGAATTTGCAATTAAATCCCAAATTGTCCAATCTTGGTCTAATTAATCACAACATGGCAGCCACCAATTTGATCAAATTAGGCCATTAATTCATCCTTAAATACTCCACTAAGCTCCCCAAATTACTCCCAAATCAGCCATTAATTCATAATCCACTAATCAAGTCTTAAATAACCTAATTAACCCTTAATTAGCCCTAATCCTATCTAGAAATGCTTAATTGGCCTAATTAAGGTTTAGGGACTAATTACTCACTTAAGCTCCTAAGCTCCAATTAGTGACTGAACCGGCGGGGAACGGGCGGACCGAGCGGCTCACGGTGGCCTAGAGACGGCGACGAGCGGCGGCTTCCACGGCGACAGTGACCGGCGGTCCTTGGTGATCACGATGGCCGAAGAGGAGAGGGTGATGGTACTAGTGAACAGGGGAGAAAGAGAGAGAGAGAGAGAGAGGGATTGGGTGGTGGTGGCGAGACAGCGTGGATGGCGGTGGCTTGAATGGATGGCGACCGATAGTGATCCTCACATGCGGCCGAAGTGGATGGTCCGGCGGTCTTCACGCCGAGAGAGAGAGAGAGAGAGAGAGAGAGAGAGAGAGAGAGAGAGAGAGAGGATGGATGGGCTGGTTGATGGTGGTGCATGGTGGGCGGACGGACGAGCGGCACGGCGACGGCATCCCGGCGATGATCGGCGCTTGCGACTGAGAAGGAAGAGGGGGAGTGAGCCGACGAGAGGGAGAGAGGAGAGGGAGTTGGCCGGTGGTGAGGAATGAGGGAGAGACAAGAATAATTATTAGTCTTAGGGGATTTGACCAAATTTTTCTTAATTCCCAATTTGTCCCTCATTCACTTGGTCGATATACTCTTAAGCCAAAATATCCAAGGGCAATTTAAACTTCAAAATTCTGAATTATTGGGGGCTGCTCTTATCCAATTTAATTTCCAAAATTTGCCCCCATAATTTTCCCAAATTCGGAATACCAAAAATAGGCCTAGGGGTAAAATGGTAATTTTCCCGTTCTGGGCCGAATTTCCTTTTTTTGACAGTACCAACCCCAAATATAGTTGGCCACTCAAAAACAACGTCGTCCTCGCAATTTAGTCGTGTACGTCCTCGAAAATCGACATCCAAGTCCGAATCCAATTTCGCGATCAAAATCGCTCAATCTCAATTTTTAGGTCTCTCATTAATGGATGGCTATTAGGAGTTACACGTATTGACCTAGGGTTACTCGAATCGTGACGGTTTTGATTACAAGGGAAACTTGAGAATTTATCGCACTAGTTCTGGAGGTCGCGATCGCTTGATTTAAGTTCGGGATTTATTTGCCACGAGTACTCTTGATCGTGCGAAATCACCCGAAATCCGATCGTACATCTTTGGCCAAATCAAATTCGTCACCTTCCTAAGATCGGTCCACATTGGCTTAAAATATTTCCTCGTCGTTTCTTGGAATTGGAGCTCAATTCGCGATTGGGTCATTGGTCTACGTACCGTTTTCCTAGTTAGCCATTCCCCCATCGATTAGTATCCTGAGAGTGATCAATTCCGAGCGAGACTTACTAAAATGAAATGAGAAATAATATCTATTTTATTGATTCCGGAAATATGTCGAAATTTATGATATTACAATTCTTCCCCCTTACAAAAATTCTGTCCTCGAAATTTACAATCTCACCTACTATTCAAACAACTGGGGATATTGACATCACATGGCCTCTTCGCTTTCCCAGGTGGCACATTCTGTTCTATGGTGCTCCCAAACTTCTTTGACCATTGAAATCGTCTTGTTCCATAGGACTCGATCTTTTCTGTCCTCGATCCTAACTGGCCTCTCCACGTATGACACCTTATCGTCCACGTCTATTTTCTTGTACCTTAGAACATGGGTCGGGTCTGGTTCATACTTTCTCAACATCAACATGTGGAAAACGTTGTGCACTTGGGATAAATTAAGCGGTAAGGCAAGTCGGTAGGCCGTATCTCTGATCTTTTCTAGAATCTCGAACGGTCCGACATACCTCGGGCTCAACTTTCCTTTCTTGCCAAATCGGGACAATCCCTTCATGGGCAACACCTTGAGAAACACATGATCTCCAACTTGAAACTCTAAAGGTCGTCGTCTCCGATCGGCATAACTTTTCTGGCGACTTTGCGCTGTCCTTAGCCTTTCACGAATGATATCAACGGCTTCAACCGTCTGTTGCACCAACTCTAGGCTAGTTATACTTCGCTTACCAACTTCGTCTCAACATACTGGCGTCCTGCACGCTCCACCATACAAAGGCCTCAAACGGCGCCATCTGAATGCTTTGCTGATAGCTGTTATTGTAAGCGAATTCTACTAGGTGCAGTTGTTCTTCCCATTTGCCCTGAAAAATCCAGTACATAGGCTCTTAACATATCCTCCAAGGTCTAGATCGTCCTCTTTGATTGGCCATGTGTTTGAGGATGATAGGTCGTATTGAACTGCAACTTTGTTTCTAAGGCTGTTTGTAGACTTTTCCAAAAGTTGGCCGTAAATCTTGGATCACGATCCGAAGTGATAGTTACCGGTACTCCGTGCAATTTGACAATCTGTCGCACGTATAATTCTGCGTACTTTTCGAACTCAAAATCCTTCCGTACTGCCAAGAAATGCGCTGACTTCGTCAATTGATCTACTATCACCCAGATGGAATCGTGCCCTCTTTGGCTTCTTAGCAATCCCGTTATAAAATCCATCGTGATGTGCTCTGATTTCCACCCCGGAATTTCCAATAGTCGCAGAAGTCCTCCTGGCTTGCAGTGTTGTGCCTTCACTTGCTAGCAAGTTAAGCATTTTGCTACGTACCTAGCCACATCGGTCTTCATACCATTCCACCAGTAATGTTGCCGCAGGTTCTAGTACATTTTCGTACTACCTGGGTGGATACTGTAATTGCTGCAATGCGCCTCACTTAAAATTTCCTCCTTCAGCTCTACTTCATTGGGCACACACAGCCGTTCTCGAAACTTCAGAATTCCGTCCTCGGATACTTGGAAATCTGGCCTTCTTTTGGCGGTGTCCATGGCCACTATCTTTTGGATCTCCAAGTTCGTAGATTGCAATGCCTTAACCTTGGTCTGAATCTTGGGTTCAGTCATCAACATGGCAAGCAGGTTCGACATATGGCTTACCTCAAATTTGAACTCCGAATCTTGTAGCTTTTCCAATAAGGTCCATTCCTTGATCATCATGTATGCCATACTTGACTTAGGACTTAGTGCGTCTGCTACTCGATTCGCTTTCTCGGGATGATACAGGATGTCGCAGTCATAGTCCTTGAGAAGTTCCATCCATCGACACTGCCTCATGTTTAATTCCTTCGGCGAGGACAGGTACTTGAGGCTCTGGTGGTTCGTGTAAATCTGTAACTTTTTCTCGCACAAGTAGTGTCTCCAAATCTTGAAGGCGAAAATAATCGCTGTCAGTTCCAAGTCATGCGTCGGATAATTCATCTCATGTGGTCTTAACTGGCGCGACACATAAGCGATTACTTTTCCATGCTGCATTAATACACAACCAAATCCTCTTAAAGAAGCATCACTATAAACTTCGAATCCTCTTGATCTAGACGAAATGGTCAACACTGGGCGCGGTTGTCAACCAATGCTTCAATTCTAGAAAGCTCCTTTCACACTTACCATCCCAATCAAATTTGGCTTCCTTCTTGAGAAACCGTGTCAGCGGCATGGCTATCGACGAGAATTTTTCTACGAAACGTCGATAGTAACCAGCCAAGCCTAAGAAGCTTTGAATCTCCGTCATTGACGTCAGTCTTGGCCATTTAGTTACGGCCTCAAACTTCGTCGGGTCTACAGCAATTCCTTCTCCCGAAACTATATGCCCAAGGAATGCTATCTGTTGAGCCAAAATTCACACTTACTGAACTTGGCATAGAGTGCATGTCCTCTCAAGATCCGTAGCACTTCCATCAAATGTACTCCATGCTCCTTGGGATTCTTCGAGTATACCAATATATCATAAATGAAAACTATTACGAACTGATCTAAGAATTCCTTGAACACCCTGTTCATCAGATCCATTAAGGCAACAGGGGCATTCATCAGTCCGAAGGGCATCACTGTGAACTCATAGTGCCCGTACCTCGTTTTGAAAGCAGTCTTAGATATATCCTCCTTCCGGATTTTCAGCTGATGATACCCGGTCCGTAGATCAATCTTCGATAACACTAAGGCTCCTTGTAATTGATCAAACAGGTCATCAATCCTTAGTAGTGGATACTTGTTCTCAACAGTCACTTGGTTCAGCTACCGATAGTCTATACATAACCTCAATGTCCCGTCCTTCTTTCCTACGAACAGAACCGGCACTCCCCATAGAGACGCACTAGGGCAAATAAAGCCTTTGTCTAGGAGTTCTTGCATCTGGACCTTTAGTTCCTTTAACTTTGATAAGGACATCCGGTATGACGCCTTAGAAATTGGCTCGGTTCCTAGGGCCAACTCTATTACAAATTCCACTTCTCGCTCTAGTGGCAAACCCGGCAATTCCTAAATAAAGACCTCGAGGAAATTGCATACTACGGGTATCTCGTCCAATCTCGGTTCTACCACTGTTGGGTCAGCTACATTTACCAAGTATCTTTCACATCCATCATCCAACGACTTAGTCAATTCGAGCTAGAAAATCCAAGGGACCGAGGTTCCTCCTCAGTTTCCCTGAAATTCAAATCTAGGACGTCCAATCGGATTAAATTGGATCATCCTATTGCCGCAATCCATTACGGCTTTTTGACTCACTAGCCAATCCATCCCAATTATCACGTCAAAGTCGAACATGGCCAACACTGCCAAGTCGATACTTTTTCTCTACCCCCAATCACTATCTTATAGTTGGGGCATCCAAATGAAACTAACATCCTATCATTCATCGGTGTTAACACCCAAAGCATAGTTTCAAACAACACCGGTTCAATATCAACCAATCTAACAAACTGCTCCGAAATAAATGAGTGGGTCGCCCCCGGATCAAACAACGCTATGCAGCATGATCACAGAGAGAAATCGTACCTGTGACCATGCCCGGCGCCTCCTTAGCCTCTTTGAGCGCCATTGCATACACTCGTCCTTGCGCTGGCGGTCGTCCTTGATTAGCCGGTGGGGGAGGTCCAACTTGATTGCCAACTCAAGGTTGTTGTGGTTGTCTCGGCGTTCCTGAGGGGCGTTGCTGTGGGCAGTTCCTAATTTGGTGCTCCAGACTCCTACATCTTAAACAAGCTCCCGGCCTATTTTGCTAGTAGCTCGGCTTCCTTATATCCTTTTTGGCCGGCTGGGTGAATTGTCTATTTCCCATCATTTACTTCTTTCTAAAGTGACGATTATCTCTATTCTGGGCAAACCGCGATCCAGAAGCAGCTGCCCTCTCCTGCCAATCTCGCTCAATGATCTGAGCTCGCTCATACATCTCCCTATAATCTTTTAATGTTGAGCGATAATATCTGGCTTCAAAGATTCGACTTCAATCCGCTCCGGAATCTCCAAGCCTTATCTCATGGTTTCTCTACTATTGTAGGTGTGAACTTCAACAGTCTCGTGAACTCTGCTTCATACTGATCTATGGTCATCTAACCTTGGCGAAGTTGCATAAATTCCATCAACTTCCTTTCTTGAGCAACCTCTGAAAAGTATTTCCCATAGAAGCTCTCGACAAACACGGCCCAAGCCAGATCTGTACCTTCGAGGAATACTCTTTCCCTGGTGGTCTTCCACCAATCGTTCACATTGTCTTGCAACTGGTACACTGCCAAAGTCACCTTTTCAGTTTCGGTGCGCCCAACACCTCAAACGATTTCTCCAACTCCTCTACCCAACGTGGGGCAGTTTCGAGGTCGCCTCTACCATTGAACTTTGGTAGTTTCAGTTTTAGAGATTGTTCTACCAACTGGGGCATTTGTCTTCCCTGCTTGTTGAGCTTATTCTTGCTGGGCTTGATTTCCATTAATAGCTGTAGTTGCTACAGCCTCAGCGGCCTGGGCAAGAGCTACGGCCCTTTCCTGAGCTTGCATGCCCATAATATTTCCTATCTCCCGTAGGATCTCTATCACATCATCTAAGCTTGAATCCCTAGCCTCTTGGCCTCCCGCACTCGACTGACCTTGAGGTTCCTTTCTCGTTCTTCTGCTCATCCTTATAGTCATTACTATTTACCTACCCGTTATAATTCCACTCAGGAATTAGCGACCTAAGCCAGACTAAACCGGTCTAAGGTCCCAAGCAGGAAACTAGCACAACCAACAAAGCACTCAGCATGCAGCCTAACACAAATGGCACAGAGCTTCACCTAAGAAGATACACGTACTTACCTCAGGTCCTGCCGCACCTGCACTATTACGGGTCAAATCAACCAATCAATCAAAACACAGACCGTCAGGAGGTACACTTGGCACACGAGGTCACCCTATTGACTACCCATGATCATCGCTCCTTATCACTTCAGGATTCGACCGAATTGGACCGAGTTGACCTTGCTCTAATACTAATTCAAATGGGGGATGTCACGCCCCGAACCCTACGGCACACGAACATCCCAACCAAGGTCATAATGGTGCGACGCTCCCAGGACGCGTCGCCGACCCAACATCCAAGCATAGAGATCAAGGCACATGCAAAAATAAAATAAATAAATACCCTGATTATAAAAGTACACAACCAAGGATAGCCATACAACGAAAAAAACAAACATAGCAACATAGACAAATATACATTGGATTGATACAAAGCATTTACAACATTCAATCAATAAGGATATACACTTTAACCAAAAACGGATTGATGGCCATAACATCAAAAAGGAGTAAGTGGCTAGGGTATTAGGGATACTAAACTAGGAGGGGCTCTACTCAAAAAGGTGTCGGCCCCACTAACTAGGGTCCATGGTCTACTCTAGGGCTCCCAATCTGGATCCGATCTTAACAAGTCGGAAGAACTCTCAGACGGCTCCGGCTCAGACTCCATGGACTCTAACTCGGTATCGTTCCAAGATGACTCTTTGTCTGAACCGTCTACCTTTGGTTCGGCCTCCAGCTCAAGGTCTTACTCCATTGGCTTTGACTCATCCTTTGAATCCATCGGCTCCGGGTCTAAGTCCCAGTCCATTGGCTCCTCCTCCATCGAATCAAGCTCGTCTATCTCCCAAACGTTTGGCTCGTGCCCGAGGTAAGTACTAGAACCCTCCTCAGTCACATGGTCAGGGCTCGCCAAGTCCCCATCGGGACACTAAGGGTCAACATTCCTTGACTCATTATACGGAACTTCAAAAGACCGAAGAGGTCCATAAGTCTTTTCGTGATCCCTGATACACCAGCATATATATGTGTGGGCCTCGTCAAACTCCTCGCCCACATCAACCCAAACTGTAGATAGGTATCAAACAAAGGTATCCCCGTTCCCTGCGGGGTACTCTGCCTCCTCCCAGTCTATCCGAAAAGGAATCCCAAAACGTATATGCACTCCTTACATCTTCACAGCCGGGGGTCTGAAAAGATGGGTTTGTACAACAATGAGATGAATCTAAGCGAGTAAAACCTCCTAAACCTAAACTAGGCTAACATGCACCTCCTGAGAGGCAAACTACATACACAGAACACTAAACAAACGACAGTCACTTGACCTAGGCCCTCAAGCCCAAATCGATTATATCGTTGACCCTGTGGGTTAGGTTAGGCATAATTATAATAATGGCACGCACACGAGTATGCTCAATCACACGTATGCCATGCGCATGCTCAAACTCCTCAATGTCGAAGTCATGCATGGTTCACTAGTACGCACATGCCAGTACACCGGCCAATGCACCCTTGCAAACACATATGTCACCACTATGCACATGCTCATAATCAAGCTCAATGATACACGCTTGCATACTGCCAATTTCTCAATTAGAGTTCGACCCGCGTAAAACACATCAGGTCTAAAATCAATATCAACACTTCATGCCCGCATAAAACGCATCAGGCCTAGTGTCTCTAGCCCGCGTAAAACGCATCAGGCGCAACACCGATCTCTATATATAAACCAAAACCCGTCTAAAACGCATCAGGCTGGCCGTCTTCCATTAAAACCGGGCATCGTCCCACGTGAAACGCATCAGGACGGACTCAATACCCCGCGTAACACGCATCAAGGCTTATTATGATCACACGTGCACACAACTAATTTTATCTGAATCCCGCGTAAAATGCGTCAGGGTAATTAGGGTGATCACATGCTCATGTCAAGCAACCATACTCGCACGATTCTTATTTCAAGCCAATACTCAGCATGCAAAATGTGTGGCCATGCAGTCCCGCACTTGGGCAACAATGCAATTCCCAATGAGCACACAATTCCAATCATAGGTACATAATTAAATCATGCCAAGTCATGCTCAACCAATGCCCTAACGTGCTCTAATAGCAAATCGACATGTTCAATATAATCATAACATGCCCAAATAATAGAATTCAATGCAATTAAGCTTAGGCATACCATTGGGACATAATTCACGTAAATAGCACAACACAAGTTCTTACATTCGAGGCCCGCCATGCCATTTCATACTCGGCCACACTAAGCATACAACATGGCATCATCAAATTAATCACTAATGAGCCCAAATTAGTCACTAGATCATTCAAACATGGCATACTCGGGAATTTGCAATTAAACCCTAAATTGTCCAATCTTGGTCTAATTAATCACAACATGGATCAAATTAGGCCATTAATTCATCCTCAAATACTCCACTAAGCTCCCCAAATTACTCCTAAATCAGCCACTAATCCATAATCCACTAATCAAGTCTTAAATCACCTAATTAACCCTTAATTAGCCCTAATCCTATCTAGAAATGCTTAATTGGCCTAATTAGGGTTTAGGGACTAATTACTCACTTAAGCTCCTAAGCTCCAATTAGTGACTAAACCGGCGGGGAACAGGCGGACCGAGCGGCTCACGGTGGCCTAGAGACGGCGATGAGCGGCGGCTTCCACGGCGGCGGCGACCGGCGGTCCTTGGCGGTCACGACGGCCGAAGGGGAGAGGGTGATGGTATTGGTGAACAAGGGAGAAAGAGAGAGAGGGATCGGGTGGTGGTGGCGAGACGGTGTGGACGGCAGTGGCTTGAATGGATGGGGGCCGACGGTGATCCTCACACGTGGCCGAAGTCGATGGTCCGGCGGTCTTCACGCCGAACGAGGGAGAGAGAGATGAGACAGAGAGAGAGAGGATGGATGGGCCGGTTGATGGTGGTGCATGACGGGCGGACGGACGAGCGGCACGGCGGCGGTGTCTGGCAGTGATCGGCACGCGCAGCCGAGAAGGAAGAGGGGGAGTGAGTCAGCAAGAGGGAGAGAGGAGAGGGAGTTGGCCGATGGTGAGGAATGAGGGAGAGACAAGAATAATTATTAGTCTTAAGGGGTTTGACCAATTTTTTCTTAATTCCCAATTTGTCCCTCATTCACTTGGTTGGTATACTCCGAAGCCAAAATATCCGAGGGCAATTTAGACTTCAAAATTCTGAATTATTGGGGGCTGCTCTTATCCAATATAATTTCCAAAATTACCCCCCATAATTTTCTCAAAATTCGAAATACCAAAAATAGGCTTAGGGGAAAAATGGTAATTTCCCCGTTCCTGACCGAATTTCCATTTTTTCGACTGTACCAACCCCAAATATAGTTGGCCACTCAAAAATGACGTCATCCTCGCAATTTAGTCGTGTACGTCCTCGAAAACCGACGTCCAAGTCCGGATCCAATTTCGCGATCAAAATCGCTCAATCTCAATTTTTGGGTCTCTCACTAACGGGCAGTTGTTTAGGGGTTACGCGTATCAACCTAGGGTTACTCAAGTCGTTGTGGTCTTAATTACCGGGGAAACGCGAGAATTTATCGCTAGTTCCGGAGATCGCAATCGTTCGGTTTAAGTTTGGTATTTGTTTGCCACGCGTACTCTCGGTCTTGCAAAATCACCCGAAATCCGATCATACGTCATTGGCCAAATGAAATCCTTCACCTTCCTAGGATAGGCCCAAATTGGCCCAAAATATTTCCTCGTCATTTATCGGAATCAGAGCTCGATTCGCGATCGGGTCCCTGGTCCACATACTGTTTTCCTAGTTAGCCATTTTCCATCGGTTAGTATCCCAAGAGTGATCAATTTCAGGCGAGACTTAAAATGAAATGAGAAATAATATCTATTTTATTGATTCTGGAAATAGGTCAAAATTCGGGATGTTACAAAGAGTCGATCATGATGAGATTTTTTCTCATGTTGGTAAATTGAATATGATAAAACTTGTCTTTTCTATAGCAACTATATACAGTATGGAAGTAGAGTTTGATGTAAAGACAACAATCCTTACTAAAAAGCTTTGTGGTCATAGGAAGATTTTGTTCACAAACTAAAGAAATCTTTGTACGACCTAAAACAATCTCCAAGAATGTGGTACTAGTAGTTCAACTAGTATGTCTTGAAGCTTGACTTTGTTCGTTGTGATACTGATCATTGTGTCTATGTGAAGATGTTAGAGAATGATTTTATTATCTTAACCTTATATGATGATGATATGCTGCTAGTTGGGAATAATTTGAGAATGATTAGCACGGTGAAAGGATTATTGACAAAACAGTTTGAGATGAAAGATCTAGGCGTAAAAAACTTTATCTTGAGCAAGCAAATAAAAAGGGAGCATGAAGAATGGGAAGTTGTGTCTAAGTCAGAAGAAATATATTGAAAGTGTATTGAATAATTTCAACATTGCATACTATAAACTAGTGAAGACCCCCATGTCCACAAGTTCAAAGTTATCAGCGCTCTAGTGTCCCAAAATTGAAGCAGAAGCTAAAAAGATGGCAATAGTCCCATATGCATGCATAGTTGGGAGTTTGATGTATGCTATTGCTTAAGTAGTATGAGTATTAAGTAGGTATATGTCCAATTCGGGGAAACAGCATTGGATGGCAACAAAGCGGGTGCTTCATTATCTTTGCGGTGCATTTGACTTTAAGCTATGGTATGAAGGCATGAAAAACTCAAAGGGACAGCAAGTGTTCAAACTAAAATGGTTTGTGGAAGTTGATTGGGAAGGTGGCATTGATAGTAGGAGGTCAACCAACAAATATGTTGTTTCCTTGTATTGATGAGCTGTGAGTTGGTTGAGTAAGACGCAGAGCAGGGTTACTTTATCTGCTACTAAGGTAGAGTATATGGTCCTTACTTATGATGTTAAGGAAATAATTTGACTATGCAAATTGCGTAAAGAGCTTGGTTTTACATCATATGACCACATGTTAATTGGAGAAGGAATGATGCTCCTCAAGGCATCTCTCGTCTTCCTTCTTCTCCTACTTTTTTCTTCTCACACAACCATCTCTTCGAAAGTCGCCACTGCCTACCAGACAAGTAACGGTAAGCATTTCAACCTCTATAGATGCATGCAAAATGAGAAAAACACAAATTGTGGATTGACCGGATAAACCGGTCAAAGTAATGATTGAGAATAGTCGCTTTTGAGGAAAGTGACTATAGGTGATACAAAAGAAATCGATTTCACGTTAATGTTCTTTTAGAATTCGAAGTTTGAAGATAATAATGTCTAAGGTAGAGATTAAGTAAATGCACGTATTCAACAGGAAGCAATTTTGAAGAGACGACAGAGAGCAAGATCGTTGTCTGTGGAAGTCAATCTCGGCGTGGCCCTTCAAAGGACCAACCTTCGAAGCCATGTTCGGTGTGGAAGTCAATCTCAGCATGGCCCTTCAAAGGACCAACCTTCGAAGCCAAGCTTGCCAATGTGAATCTTTCGAATGATTCTCAATTATTAATTTTTTGGTTCGATCGCTCCTAATATTTGTTGGTGTTATAAAGAAATAAATAATTTGCTTTCTTTTCTCTCCATGGTTTATTAGGGTTTTCCACCACCTTTTGTTCATGGAGCTCAAATGATTTCTTCGAATTCATTGCGAATGGGAAAAAATTTAAATTGATTTGTTAATTGAAATGATATCGCTAGACCTTTTTTCCAAATCTAGATATATAATTTCATGCTCTCGAAGTACCACATATTCATTGTACAACCCAATCATTGCATTTCAAGTCTTTATCTATTTGAGTGAAAATATGATATTCGCAACAGTTTGAATATTTTGATTTGGCTTGAGCTGACAGTAATGCCATGTTTTGAAAGCACTTAAAAGTTTTTGGGAGTGAGATCTCAAATTTGATCTTATTCAGCATGACCTCATGTAATTCTCTTGAAATTCGACGTCAAACAAGTGAAAAAAACATTAAGAAACCCACTAACCCATGGAATAGGTGTTCGAGCCCATTAGCACGGTCCCACCGGCGTGTTAGGCTGCGTATAGCAACAATTCTGTGCCCGAAAACAGATTCTATTCATAAATGATTCTTTTTTATTCTGTGCTCGGAAACAATTTCTAAGCATTTGAAGGCATTTGATAACTACACAAAATTTCATTTTATTAATAATATTTTGAATTTTTTAATATTTCTTTCTTTTTTTTCTCCTTTTTTTTTCTTTCTTTCCCATCTCCTTCCTTGGCCATGGCCGGCGCCGGTGACCGGCCACAGGCTAGGGCCGGCAAGGGTGTCGCGACCCTTGCCGCCAGCCTCGCCGTCGCCACCCAAGTGACGGACTAGGGTGGCAACGGCGAGGCTGGCCTCGCCTTGGCTGGGCGAGGTCGAGACCGACCTCTCCGTCGCCCAGATCTGGCAAGGCCGACCTCGTTGTCGCCAACCTAGGCGACGGTGAGGACGGCCTTGCCAGATCTGGGTGAGGTCGAGCCTTGCCCAACTAAGGCGAGGCCAACCTTGCCCAGGCGGCGAGGGGGACCCTCACAAGCCACTGGTGAGGGCCACCATGCCCTCGACGGCCCTAGCTTTTGGCTGGCGGTTGGCGGTGGCTGGCGGGTGCGAGCGGCAGGCTAAAAAACAACAACAAAAAAAGAAAAAAACCAAGAAGAATCAGTACTAGAAAAATTATTTTAGAATCAAGAAACTACTTTTTTTTGCTTCTTGATTCTGTTCCAAAATTGATTCTGAGAATAATTTTTTGCAAAATTGTGCCCAGGCACAAAAAATTTAACAAACGGATTTCTGTTCTCAAACTAATTCTGAGAACAAGAGAACATAAATTTTTACTATTTGACAAGTTGTCAAACATGTCCTTAGAAGCCAAGAATTTTCTCCACATAATTAACAAATGTTCAAAGCACAAGCTGGCCAGAGATCTGCTCACAACATAGCTCAAGTTTGTGATCTCATGAAAAACAATGACTCCTTTATCATTGGCTTATCATGTTCGATGGTTCCAATTTGTTCGGTTCATTGCATTTCTTGAGGAGCGCATTGTCCAGGATGAACAACTCCAACTTGGTCTCCACTTGAAAAGAAAACTAATTCCGATGCAAGAGTAGACCGACGAGGAAATCTTGCCAGTGATTTCAAAATGGATAGATGCCCAGCCAGGTATTGCCATGAATTCCCTTTTCAACATACGTGCCGCAAAAAGGACCTCACATTGTCGCCGGAGTAAATCCTTATTTATATTAGCAAATTGTCACGCTTAATCGATTTTTTCTTTCGGGTGGTGACATAGAGAGTTCTTGAACTTTTTCAATTCTTGCGGTGTAGTTCTTAAACATTTCTTATGCAACCGGGTCATTGAACTTCGTATTTGTTTGTTCATGCTCATCCTTCTGTTAAATACCTTGATGTAAATGCTGAGATAACATCGATGTTTGCCTTACATATGTATTATCGTTTCAAATAATTGTCAATAGGGAATTAAAGAGAATATAATAAAAAGGAACCTACATAAAGTTATGAATAGAGCGAAGGGGAATGCAAACGTTGCGCTACGCAACAACGGCATTGCTAAGCCATCGGCAAGGGTCTAGCAATCCTTGTCAACGGCTGGGCATTGCCGCCGCCTCGAATCACCCCCAAATGCACATACTCAGACTGAGAGAGGATTGGACAGAGATATTCAGGCAGGTTCGAATTGACCCAAGCTTATCTTTGTCCTGGTAGGTGGGTGGCTGAACCTCGTGGCCCTCCGTGCCACTTCCGCCATCCTCCTCTGCCATGTCCGCCACCATCAATTGCTGACGGCAATTTTTCTTTCTTTCAAATTTCTCTATTAAGAAAAATTAACTTCATATATTTTTTAAATTTTCTAAATTTGTAAAAACCACAATGACACTATGTTGTTCCCACGTAAGCACTTAACGGCTATTTGACTCCACATTGACATTTTCATCCAAGCATATGATAGAAGGACAACAATCAAACATATTCAAGGACCTGATTGTAAAAGAAAATAAAAACATAGAGACGACATTGCACAAATAAAAAAGGCTTGGGACACCAATGCCACAAATATCACCTTTTCTTTAAATGTATGAGGAAGCGAGCTTTAATACTTGACTTTGGTAAATAAATCTTGATATATGTCTTGTAATTAAGTTGATTCTTCTATTTATGCCACCATATAAAGTCAAGTTGACTTATTGACCGTCTACCTTGACTTCCACCACGTCCTTTCTTTTCACCGTTCTTATCTGAATTCGTTGTTGCAAGACCAACTTAGCTCACTCCAAAAACAACTCCGATCTGTCGGAGCAACCGGTCAAAAAAATTTCGTACGCTATGAGCATGTGAGCCTATTTCATCTTAACTATTTAATAGTGTGGGTCTCACATGAGACCCAAATAATCTGATGTCTCCGTTTGTTTCGCGAAAAATATGACATTTATGGAAAAAAAATTTTCACGAAGTCATTTTCCAAGAAAATGACCATATTTTCCAATGTTCGGCTAAAACCTGAAAAAGACTCGGAAAATATTTTTTGCCGTTCAGTATGGAAAATCTGATTTGATTTTTTTCCTTGCACTCTTTTTATTAATCTTTTATTTTATTTTTAAAAATTCCAATTTTTAACTTTTAAATATTTTAATAATTTTTTATATTTCTTTTGTTTTCTCTTTTTTTTTTCTTTTCTTATTTCCTTGCCGGTCGTCGGCCACTGCGGCTGTGGTGACCGGCCACAGGCAAGGCTCGGCCTTGCTTGCCCAAGGCGGGCAACCTTGAGCAAGACCTCGCCTCGCCTCGCTAGATCTGGTGAGGCACTAGCCTTAGGCTGGCCTCGCTTGCCCGATGTTGGCAACTTTTGGCGTGGCCTCGCCTCGCCTCGCCTCACCTGTGGCCGGCGACTGGCCGGAGAAAAAGGTCCCAAAAAGAGAAAAGACAAAAGAAAAAATATAATTAAAATTTAGAATTTAAAAAAATTAAAATAATTAAATGAGTGGAGAAAGAATGAGTTTTCCTCTTTTTGAAAAGAGGAAAATATTTTCCACACTTTTGAAGGAGTTGGCCCACATACATAGAGTATATGCAATTGTCACTCACAACCAATCTGCCGGGTCCGTCACGATGTAATGCACCCTTTAGTCAGGGAGAGAGACTTTATATGTACAAGGCATTATCTTTCATCCCTGTTTTCAAAGTCGGTTGGCAGCGAAACGTCTGAACCACAATACACGGCTGATGGTCAAGCCCGTTGGGTCGACATTGTTGTATATGGCACTCTCACTGATTCTTTCTATGTACACACGGTTATCGTAGAATCATGCATTTTGCAAGAGAGAGAACGATGCTTCACAAGGCCTCCCTCGTCTTCCTTCTTTTCCTAGCCCTTTCGTCACACGCGATCTTCTCTTCGGAGGTCGCCACCATTGCCCGCCAGATTAGTAACGGTAAGCTATCTTGTACTATAATTACATGTAAAAAATAACAATAAAGTGCACAATTTTAGATTTCAGCCGAATACCAGAAATTATGCCATTTTCCAATAAAATGGCTTTTTAGAAAATATTTTTTTAAAATATAATATTTTTCGCGAAACGAACGAATTTCACGGACACTGCACAATTTTTCCACAAGACGCTCATCCGTGCTTTTAAAGTCGGTCAGAGGCGAGATTTTTGAACCACAGTACACGGCATATCATCAACTCCATGCGGTCGACATTATTATATATAGCACTCTCATTCCTTCCATGTATAATCATAAACTCAAAGAGTACATCGTACGACCACACATTGATTACAGAAAGGACGATGCTTCCCAAGGCCTCTCTCGTCTTCCTTCTTTTCCTAGTCCTTTCATCTAGCACGATCATCTCTTCAAGAGTCGCCAACGCCCGCCCGATGAGCAACGGTGAGTACTATCTCTATACACGCATGCAAAACGAGAAAGCACAAAACGTGGGTCAGCCACATAAATTGCCGACGTAACAATCAAGAACAATCGCTTTTGAGAGAAGCGATCGTAGGGGGATAGAAAAGAAACTGATCCTGCATTTTGCAAGTGATGTTCTTTTCCAATTTGAACTTTGAAGATGATCATGTCTAAACTGGAGACTAACTAACTATATGCACGTTTTCAGGAGGAAGCAACATCGAAAAGATGGCGGTGAGCAAGATTAGTGTTGGTGGAAGTAAATATCCGCAGGACGGTGGACATCGGCCTGCTGTTAGGGGACGCGTACCTAGGGCTGGACCGTAGACGTTGGCCTTAGCATAACCTTTCGAAGCACCTTCCTCCAGAGGCCATGCCTGCCATACAGAATCTTTCAAGCGATTCTCGATTATTAGTTTTTCTAGTTCGGTTGCTTCTAATACTTGTTGGTGTTATTAAGAAGTGAATAATTCGCTTTCTATACTCTCCACAGTTAATTGGGGTGTGTGTTCCACGTACTTTTGCTCATGGAGGTCAGATGATTTCTTTGAAGATCTCTGCGAATAGAACGGAAAGAACGTAAGTTGATTGTTTACAGAATCGATGTCCCGATGCCTTTTCGCCGAATCTCGATATCTTCAATTTCGTGCTCCCGATCATCGCATGCCGCAGTTTTATCTATTGTTGACACATGAATTTTAGTAATAATAATAAATAAATAAATAAATAAATTAAAATTAAAACAAAAAGAAGAAGAAGAGAAATCAGCAGTAAAAGGCTAATAAAAAGGCCCAGCCCCTTACTTGGCAACTACCTCGCGTAGCCCACGCTAGAATCAACTTATATTCTTTGCCCGACTTGGTATCGGGTCAAGCTTATAGAGGTTCATGTCCCCAAGACTTATAACAAAGCCATGTATATTTTTTGCTCGACAAGTATCGGGTTTTTATTTCCACACCTTTACTTATGGTCTTTTAATGCTTTGATGTTTAACTCTCACACTTTTAATACATTGATTATTATTTTCCTTTTTAGTATGGTTAGGACAAGCTTTAGGATCATAATAAACTATTAAAAACAATTGCACGAACACTTAGCAATATCAAATGACTTTTAGGACTCATAACTGGCAACAAAGACCGTTTGATCAGTTAGATGAATAATCCTGCCAAATAAGAGGTACCAAAAGGGCATTAATAGAAATTATTAGTGCAATCAAGTCCCTAAATTTAGAATATTATGGTTGAGTAGAAAGTGAGGCAATCTTCCATTCCTCACTTGGTTTCTAGCCGACCCCGAAATGCTAGTAGCGACTCCCGTCTCACATAGAATTCTTTAGGATTAATCCGAACTAAAAATGAACCCAACGTCACGCGAGATAAGGGCCTAGGAGAGCCCGCACCTAATTGAGGGCCTTTGGTCCGCTTTTGGGCACTATCTCTAAACTTATCTTTCCCCTAACACCCCATGTCGACGGAAAAAGAGGATCGTGACACAATTAAGAGAGTTATTGATAAAGCAACGAATTTGATGGTTCGTAAAGGACTCTCCCACTCAAGCGAGAATATGTGTTATCCTACTTGGTAATCAATTGCATCAAATTTCTTCGCCACTTCTCTCTAGTTGAACGCCAAAGCCATCAGCCACCACTGTCGATGGCTCAAATTTGGCCAAGATCCCATCATTTGGCCAAATTGCTTGTTTTGCTATGAATTAAAGGGTAGGGTGGACAACCAGCGTGGCTACCCTTGTCGGCGATAGAAGTTAAGTAGTCTCTTTGCGTAAGTAACAAATGCACAAAGCACAAGTTAGTTAGGGATCCGCTCAGGACATAACTCGAATTTGTGACCTCTTGGAAAAAATACTCTTTCATGACCGAGCTACCGGGGACATTACCAAAAAAGTCCTAAACATATTCCACTTGTTTCAATTCAATCATAAACATTTTAATTTGATAAATTTTATCAATGTAGTCTTTTCGGGTAATTTTGATCAGAAATCGCTGATGTAGATACCAGCAATGCCATGTCTGATGGCCGGCGCTGACATGAATAATTTTTTATAAATTTTTTCTTATTTCTTTTTTCCCCTACCAAGTCTGGCCAGTCATGGTGAGGGTTGACCAACACTTGCCGGGCTTAGAGTAAGTAGGAAAGTTTCATTTTTAGACTCAAATTCAAGATATATTTGCAAGTATATGCTGATTGATATGCAGATTCAGGAACTCCTGAACGCCATCAGCTGGGGAATTCTGTTCCCGGTAGGCGCAATGATTGCAACATACTTGAGATCCGTAAGGTTGGCCGATCCATTTTGGTTCTATCTTCACGTCAACTATCAATTTTCTTCATACATCGTCGGAGTGACCGGCCAGGTAATAGGCCTCGATCTCGAGACCAAGTCTCACGGCGTCGAGTAGTCTTCTCACCGGATATTTTCATGAATCAAAAAAGTTACAGAGACCCGAAAGCCATAATCACTTTAACTTTTATTGATGGGGAAGCGAGCTTTGATATTTGACTTTTGTAACTTTAACCTTAGTATATCAACTCAACGTTATGCTAAACCGGCGTTAACTTAAAAAGAAGTCAGTTTTGCCTTGACAAAAATGGACGACAATTGTTATCAACAAAACATTGACCTTCGCCAGCCGACTTTGAAAACATTGCCCTTTGGAAATATGGTGCTCTGTACACCTGAAGTGGACGACGGCTCTTATGAAAACAACATGAACTTCCCGGAAATAGTCCAAGACAGGCTCGTCAAAAACTCATTGAACGAGACGAGAGACTTCATAGGTACCATGCACCGTTTTCAAAGTCCGTCGGCGGTGAAACGTGTGGACCACAATACATGGCTCATCTTCAACTCCGTGGGGTCGACATTGTTATATATATATAGCACTCTCAGTCATTCTATATCTGTAGACATTGCACAACCAAAAAACAGTCAAGAGAACGCATGATGCTGCCTAAGGCCTCTCTCGTCTTCCTTCTTTTCCTAGTCCTTTCATCCAACACGATCATTTCTTCAAGAGCCGCTGACGCCCGCCCGATGAGCAACGGTGAGCACTATCTCTATGCATGCACGCATAAAGAGAGCACAAAACGTGGGTTGACTGGATAAACCGCAGACGTAATGATTACGAACAATCGTTTTTGAGAGAGGCGATCGCAGGGGATACAAAGGAAACTGATTCCGCATTTGCAAGTGATGTTCTTTTAGAATTCAACGTTTGAAGATGATAATGTCTAAACTGGAGACTAACTAGCTAAATGCACGTTTTCAGGAGGAAGCAACATCGAAAAGATGGCGGTGAGCAAGATTGCTGTTAGTGGAAGTAAATCTAGGCCAGACGGTAAACATAACCCTTAGCATAGCCTTTCGAAGATCCTTCCTAAGAGGCCATGCCTGCCATAGGGAATCTTTCAAGTGATTCTCGATTATTAGTTTTTCTGTTCGGTTGCTCCTAATATTTGTTTGCTTTCTATACCCTCCATGGTTTATTAGGGTTTTCCACGTACTTTGGTTCACGGAGCTCAAATGATTTCTTTGAATACCCTGCGAATAGAAAGAATGTAAATTGTTTGTTTATAGAATTGATATCCCTTTGCCTTTTCTCCGAATCTCAATATCTTTATTTCACGCTCCCGATCACCGTATGCTGTGTCTTATCTATTTGAGTAAAAATATGATATTCACAACCATTTTGTATTTCTTATTTGGCTTGAACCGAAAGGAACCGTGTATTTCGAAAGAACCTAAAAATTTTTCAAAGAAAGGGTGAGTTCTCGAATTTGATCTAATTTTGGCATGACCTCTTGTAATTCTACCGAAATCAAATAACAAGCAAGTGAACTGTAAGAATAATGTGGCCTATATGATATTATTACTAATTAGGGGTGTAAACGGTTCGGTTCAGTTTGGTTTTTACCATTAAGGGTGCCCCCTTGAACTAAATCGAAAAATCGATATGGTTCGATTTGATTCAGTTTGGTTCGGGTTAGTTTTCGATTTCTCCTTCTTTTTCCTTTTTCTTTCGTTTTATTCATCGCTGCCTTGATTGCTCTCTCCCCTTCCTCTTTCTCCCTACCCAACTTCTCATTCTGCAACTTCAAACTCTCGAAGCTCCCTTCCAGATACCTTCTCACCTTCTCCACCAAGCCCACGCACTCCACCTTCAACAAATCCCTCTCGCCACTCACGTCGCTCAAAGCCGTCCTCTCCCTTTCGAGGTCATCCACTAGCTCGCACACCCTCTCCCTCAGCCCCTCCACCTCTGCATCCCTCTGGTGAAGCAGAGGGAAGAAGAGACACGAAGGTAAATCAAGTGTCCCTCATATCCGGGTACGAGCTGCTGTTTCTCATCCTCCCAGAGGAACTCGAGGAGAACCCATATTCGCCTCGATCAGAGCTCCGACAGTCGTAGCTATCCTACCACTTGTACAGCGTCGCCAAGTTTGACGACGACGACGACTTCCATGAATCCGACAGTCGTAGCTGTCTTACCCACATCTCCGCCGTGGTTGGATCTGTTGAGGAACCCGCAGATGATGGCGAAGAGGACAAGGACGAGGTTGATTGTGTCCCAACTCTTCTTGACGGAACGGGGCCAGAAGATCTAGGAAGTAAGGTTGAGGAAGGGTGGGACGATGAAGAGCCAGAGAGAGAGCACCACTGACGTCGTCCTCGTTCAGTCATTCTGCTTCGTTGAGGGCAAGAGAGCCTTAAAAGCCCTTTAGGGTAAAAAGTGAAGGGTGTATTTTCAGTTCGATTCGATCCGAACAAAACCGAAATAAAGCAAACTCTCGAACCGAACTAAAATAAATCGAACTCAAAGAAAAATAATGGTTTATTTTGAGTATTTGAACCGAAAACCAAACCGAACCGAAATGCATAAAATTTCCGGTTCGGTTCGTATCTCGGTTCGATTTTTCGATTCGATTCTAACACCCCTATTACTAATGGTTTAATAAATATTTAATTGCTAAAACGTATTAGCTATAAAAGGATGAAAATGCATAACTCTATTGAGAAGTTACAATTCCTCCGAAGTTGTGCGGCTCTTACGAAACATAATATGCTTTAATTGAAGACACCTATTAATAGCCCATATAAATAGAGTCCGGTCCTCTCTTCACCCAATAAGAACGAACATTGTATTTTATCCTCCATTAGATAAGATATGTTAAGGGAACATTGTATTCTACGATTCTTCCGTTTTTGCAACAATTATCTTCAAGAGTAACTCTATGGATAAATGTACGTTTTTGTCCATCTTATTGTGAAAATCATAAAGATCTAATATCATGGATTTCAAAATTTTTCCGCATAAAAGAATCACGTTATCGCTTACATGAACAAGTACTTACAAACCCGCTAACCCATGGTATAGGTGTATGAACCATTTACACCAATCCTACTAGTGTCTTGGAAACAAAAAAGCTTCTCCACATGAATAATAAATTCCCAAAGCACAAGCTAATAAGTGATTCACTCGCAACATAACTCGAATTTGTAATTGTCGCGACCTAAAAATCAATGGTGTCTGATCTTAGGCTAATGGATTACTAAATCAATTAAATTAATTAACCTAGCTCAAATTCTCTCAAACTCTACCAATTCGCAACTTAGGTCCAATTATAAGCATGCAAATATTTTCAATGGGAGCCGCCACTAATCATTTAAGGTAGGTTGATTAGAAATCTAAATAAAATAGCGAGAGTACTATTTTATTTCTACGAACCAGAAATTATAAATTCGGGGACTTGATTACGCTAGATTACCCTAACGTCTTTTCGGTACCAATTTCAAGAAAAATGCTCAATTTGACAAATTTGATGAATTCTGACTTAGAGTTTAAAGGTGCAAAATTTTTTTGATTTTCTTTTATGAATTTTTTTTGTGTTTTTGAATTTAAATTCAAGTCGCAAATTTTTTAGTAGAAAAATTATAACCGCTAAATTTTTCGAATTAAGTTTCGATCTAAAGCCTGACAGATCGATCCTAAAAATTCGAAATACCCGCTATAAAAATAACTCTATTTAAAGCCTGATAGATAGACTTATTCCCATGTGTACGATTGCGGATTAGGAGATTTTCCTAACCGATCACATCTTGAAAAGATTTTGCTATCTTGAATATCTTTGATATATTCAAAAGATTTTCAAATTTTCAAATTCTATCCAAATTTGACAAGTAATACACATCCAAGATTTCCAAAGAATATTCAGTTAAATTGCAGTTTTTAAATTAAGCGAGGCAATAAAATCCTAGTTAGATAATGCCCTCATCACTCAAAATCATATTAATATCAAATAACCCAATTTAGATAAATGAAATATGGAGACCAAATTTGGCTTAAGAAAATAACCTAGTTAGGATGATTTGCTTCCGATACTGGACCGATGAATGATGGCAGATTGGAAGGTAGCACGGTCGATGACCAGAGAACAATGGCAGCGTCGGACTGAGATAAGCAACGATGTCGTTGT
The DNA here is from genome assembly GCA_031216185.1 of Syzygium aqueum. Lineage (NCBI taxonomy): Eukaryota > Viridiplantae > Streptophyta > Magnoliopsida > Myrtales > Myrtaceae > Syzygium > Syzygium aqueum. Next base: position 21,725,815 of record CM062238.1, read on the forward strand.
CGAGTGGAGTGCAGCAAGCGTCGTCGGCTTTGATTAGTGGAGGTCCTGGGCACGTCAGGAATGCTTAGAAAATCTACAGAAATTGGTCAAATGCGATTTGCATTGATCTCCAAGTGTCCCCAAGTGGATTCCTTTGAGAATCTCCCAAAGTCTGATGATGCTGAACGTTCTTCCAAAGTAATCCAGTGAGGTCTTCTTTGCGGGCCCTTGACTTAGTGATTGACGAAGAACTATGGAGGACCGGTGCAAGCATAGATCGCCGTCGAAGATCGTGCCTTGGCTTCGTAGGGTCTCAGGACAATAGGGGGGCAGAGATGACTTGTCGCGGTGGTGCAACAGCAACGAAACAGGAATAGAAACAGTTTGTCGACAACAAGGAAGAATCGACAAGGCTTGAAGCTCTATAGCTACTTCGTCGTTGGGAGGACTGCAGCGAGGCTAGTCGTGGTTGGTGCAGCAGATGTACGGAAGCAGCGGCGGCGAGGCATTGAGCGTCAAGCAGCAGTGATGACGAGCATGGCTTTAGCGCTAGCGACGCGAGTGTGGCGGCGGAGCGGCGTGGACGCGGCAGCGGTTGTGCACATACATTGCCAACTCTCTTTCTCCCTCAATCTCATGTGTATCACTCGCTGTCTTTCTGAAAATTATTCTAGGAATTCTCCAGCCCTCCCCTCCTTTGACTTTTCTTTTTTATCTTTTGCTCGTAGTAGAGAATGTGGGTCTCTCCTTCTGTCTGCCAATTCTTTCTTTCTCCCTCAATCTCACGTTCTCCTCTTTTTTTTTGAATTCTGAAACACCACCACACCCCCCCCCACCCCCCGCCTTTTATGCGTAAAGGCACATAACCCATCAAGGAAAGAAACAAATTTTTTTTCCTCTTTCTTCGTTGACCAGATTCTTCGTAGGGAGGAAGGTCTATCTTTTATACACCCACTTTCTTTTCTTGTTTGAATTCCGGCTTTGTCCATTCTTTCACGTGTATTTCTCTAAGGACATTGGATTTTCAGGAAGATATCTCAATATATTATGCCCTTTCCGCGTGAACATTGTTATCTTGTGCCCAAATCCTTCCTTCTTCATTTATCTAATCATACCGTGGAGAAAAAATCTCTAGGGCCAACAAACTTTCGGTCGTAGCATGGGCTTTTGGCCCGCGGGCTTAGTTCAATCAATCAAATTAAGCACAGAACTATTCATTTAAGTCCATTTGCCACCAGTCCGAAAAATACGCAATTAATGTAATTAAACTATATGATAAATGCTCCTTACCAAAAAAAACTATATGATAAATGCTCCTAAAAACTATATGCTATGCCATCTAATTATATTTTTTGTTTAGGGATTAAAAAATTAATCTCTAATTTTCTATGCAATTGTTCCTAATTGACCAGTTAAAATTTATGTGTCAACCGTAATCTCATGAAAAACAATATGACTTCATTATCACTATGCTACCACACTCGATGAATCCAATGTGCTGGATTTATCACATCTCTTAAGCAGCGCATAGTCTAGGATAAACAACTCCAACTTATTCGCCAATTAACAAGAAAACTAAATCCGATGTAGGAGTAGACCTATGAGAAGCTTGTCAGCAATTTCGAAATGCACAAATGCCCAACCAGTTGGAGACTGAATTCCCTTTTCAACAAACATGCCACAATACGGCTGATTACTCTCGTGAATAAATCCTTATTTATGTCAACAAATTGTCAAATTTTAATTTTCTTTTGGATAATGGTATGGAGGGTTCTTAAACATTTTCAATACGTGCAATATTGTCCCTAAAATTTTTTTTAATGATTCGGGGTCATTGAACTTCATTTTGTTTGTTCATGCTAGACCTTCCATCGAATACTTGGAAGGGAATGCTGGCATAACATCCATGCCTTCGTTACGTTTGTGCTTTCGCTTTAAATGGTTGCCAATATGGAATAAAAAACTAGAAAAAAAATGAACTCCAAAAATAAAAAGAATAAGGAAATTACACAAAGTCAAAAAAGAGTTGGGGGGGGGGGGGTGTTGGACCTTGGGTAGTAGGGGCCGTGAGAGCGAGGGTGGTTGTGGCAACAAGCCACCGGCAAGGGTCGAGCAACTGTTGTTGGTGGTCGGGCATCGTCACCGCCTCTAATCATTCACAAGATCACAACATACTCAGACTAAGAGAGGGTTGGACAGAGACACTCAAACAGGTTCAGGTTGACCTCACCATCGTATTCGTCTTCGTCTTCGTCTTGAAAGGGCGACGAGGGTGGCTGAACCTCATCCACGATTGAACGAGGGTTTCATGGATTTGGGAAGGGGGATGCGACTGATAATGGGTATCAGAAAGAGAGAGAGGCAAACGTAGCCCTCACCATCCTTGCCAACAGCGGCAAGGGGGCAGTGGTTGACGAGGTTCTTGTAGACCCACCAGCTAGTGGCAAGGTCTGTGGCCTTCCGCAACATTTTCGCCATCCTCCTCCGCCATCATCCTCTTTTGAAGTTTCTTTTTTAATTGACGTTTTCACATTCCTTCCTTTTCAAAAAGATCAACTTTATATATCTTTCAATTTTAAAAATTAGTAGAAGCCATGTGTGCACTATTGGAGAAAATATCTCTCAACAGCAAAGCAATTTAAAAAATTGCTCTAAATCAGATCAAGACCGGTGGAGCAATTCTTGTACTTTTGGCAAGTGCAGCAAGAGTTTCTAAAGTTGACAAACTCATTTTATCTTTCTTTGTATCGGGGATTCTATCTTTCCATGCATAAAGGCAGTAACTCAAGAAAGTTATGCTATTGCAATTCTTTTGGCTAATGTATGTTTTCAATTTTTTTTCTTTTTAAAAAAATTAACTTCACATATCTTTTGTTTTTTAAAATTTGTGAAAACCACCTAGGCATCACATTGGCGATTCATAGATGCCACGTAAGCACTAAACAGCCATTCGACTGCCACATCAGCATTTCAGTCCAAACTAACGGCCATTTGAGTAGCACATTAGCATTTCAGTCCAAACTAACGGCCATTTGAGTAGCACATTAGCATTTCAGTTCAAGCATATGATGGGAGGACAAAAATCACAACAATCAAACATTTTCAAGGATCCGATTGTGCAAAAAATGTCCAGAGGAGACATTGCCTAAATCGAAAAAGTTCAGGGACCAATGCCATAACCAATTTTTCTTTTAATTATGAGGAAGCGAACTTTATACACGACTTTTGTTAATTAATCTTAACGTATCAACTCGTCTAAAGCTGGAATTAACTTAAAAAGAAGTGAGTTTTGCCTTGATAGAAGTGGATGATAATTGATATCAACAAGGCATGAGCTTCGCCAACAAAATTTGAAAACATGGATGACCATTTTCTTTATTTATTTCTTTTCAAGGTTAATATCACGAAAAATTCCAAATTGGTATACCTGTAATCAATTTACTCCGAACTAATTTTTTGATAATAAAAAATTCGAAACCGATACACTTGTGATAATTTTGAAGTTACACTACAAAAAAACAAGGGTTTTCCAACGAATTTTCCAACGAAAAAATCGGGAAAATTCGTTGGAAAACCAATTTCCAACGAAATTTCCAACGAAAAAACATTCGTTGGTAATTCGTCGTCGCAAATTTTTCCGACGAAAAATTTTAATTTTCGTTGGTAATTTCCCACGAACATTTTTCGTTGGAAAAATTCGTTGGAAATATTCGTTGGAAACATTCGCCGGTAAAATTCGTTGGAAAAATTCGTGGGAAATATTCGTCGGAAAAATTCGTTGGTACTTATTCGTTGGAAAAAAAAGTGGCAAAATTCGTTGGAAAATATGCGTGGAAAAACGAATTTCCGACGCAAAAATATTCGTTGGAAATTTCATAATTCGTTGGTAATTTCCAATGAAATTAGCGACCAAAAAAAATTTTAAATTTCGTTGGTAATTTGCGACGAAAACTAATTCGTTGAAAAAATCGTGGCTAATATTTCGTTGGAAAAAATCGTTGCAAACTATTCGTTGGAAACGTTGTTGGAAATCCGGGAATTTTTCCAACGAAATATTCCAAATGTCGTTGGAAATTTCCGACGAAAACAAATTCGTTGGAAATTTCGAAATTGCCGACAAATAATTTTCGTTGGTAATTTACAACGAAAATGAAAAATCGTTGGTATTTTCCAACGAAAAAAAAATTCGTTGGAAATTACACATTTTTCCGACAAACTATTTTCGTTGGTAATTTCCAACGAAAAATAAATTGGTTGGTAATTTCCAACGAAAGTATAAAATCGTTGGTATTTTCCAACGAAATAAAAATTCGTTGGAAATCCCAAATTTTTCCGACAAACTATTTTCGTTGGTAATTTCCAACGAAAAATAAATTGGTTGGTAATTTCCAACGAAAGTATAAAATCGTTGGTATTTTCCAACGAAATAAAAATTCGTTGGAAATCCCAAATTTTTCCGACAAACTATTTTCGTTGGTAATTTCCAACGAATAAAAAATTCGTTGGTATTTTCCAACGAAAATTTAAAATCGTTGGTATTTTCCAACGAAAAAGAAATTCGTTGGAAAATTTGTTGCAAAATTTTGTAGGAATTATTCATTGAAAAAATTTTAGGAAATTCAATTTTTTTCCCGACAAGAAAATTCAATTTTCGTTGGTGATTTCCGACGAAAACAACATTTGTGGGAAAATTCGTTGCAAAATTTGGCGCTAATTATTCGCTTTAAAAAGCGTACGAAATTCGAATATTTTGCAACAAAAATATTCAATTTCCGTTGGTAATTGGCAACAAAATCTATTCTTCACAAAATTCATCGCTAAGTTTGCGACGAATTTTGTTTAGCGACAATTTCGATTTTAAATCTAATTATTAGCAATATTAATTCTTTTTGGTAAAAAAAGCAATATTAATTCTACAATGCATAAGTTGCAAAGTCTCACCTAATGATATTCGATATCCAATGTCATAATACAAAGAGGCAGGTAAGCACTAATTAACATCAGATCATACAATGAAAACATTGAAATAACGCGGGACAACCATAAAATATTGGAAGCTTTGGTACTCGAGAATGAACTACACAGGACTAACAACATAATTATTAGCGTCATCATCATCATCATCATCATCATCATCATCATCATCATCACCAATGGCCGCATCATTTTGTGCCTCAGCATTATGCCCATCATCAATTGGATTAATATGAGATAGAGGAGGAACCTCATTGCGATCGATATCGAGATGTCGCATGACAATTTGCATTTGTTGTTGCATCACCCTTATTTGTTCGTCCTTCTGTCCAAGTAAATACTTCGTTTCTTCGTCCTTCTGTACAAGCAACTGCTTCAATTGGCTCAATTCTTGGGTTATATGCTCCTCATGCCGTGTCCTCCTTGAAAAAGCCGCATTGGAGGATGAAGTTGCACCAGCATTCTTTTTGTACATCCTTGCCAGGGATCCCATCCCAAATATCCTTCCTCCTTTCATCCCACCCGCTGCCTCCACCCATAATGCCATACTGTCAACCGATGGCTCAGACACGGCAGGACCATCACCACCACCACCACTACCACCACCACCACCACCACCACCACCATCAACATCACCACCACCACCACCACCACCATCAGCATCACCACCATCACCACCACCATCACCACCATCACCAGTAGCAGTGCCCATTAAAAGTTCAGCATATCTTTCCTATATTAACATTATAGATGAAAATAAAATAAATTGATATATATTACCATAAATATTAAAAACATTCATGATTTTCATTCTAATTTCCATAAAGTCCGAACTAGAACCTTACATACCTTAATAGCTTGTGCTCGAGCGCCTGTCCATGTCTTATCTTTTTTTTGGAATGTACGTTCAAAAGTAGCTGTAAAAGTGGGTTCTGTGCCCAATTCATCTGCCTACAAAATATAAACATAAATCAGTAATCATTACATTACGTGCACTAACATTTATAAACAGACTTACCATCCTTCTTTTATGCTCCCCGATGCTGATAGAGCCCCCAGCATATGTGGCAGACGCAGACCCGTCACTAGAACTGGAAACTCGATTCTTCTTGTTCTGTTCACTCCTTTGCTTATACTTCTGAGTTTCCCAAGTTCTGATAATTTCCATCCAATTGTCAGTTGTAAAGAAGGTCGGCTTTTCATTTCTTCTCTTCGCTCTATTTATCACATATCACATGTGATCACCGATTTTCTTCTTGAAAATTCTTCTAATCTCAGCCTCTTCCATTTCATGCCACGTGAACTTACGCTACAATTAAAAGAAAAAAAACTGAAAGTTATCCACTAGGGCCACATGTCACATATTCATTACAATGTACCAGACAATTCGTGACAAAATTCATTATTGACCATCAATATGCTACACCGAACTTAGTTTGTGAAGAAAAACAACACTAACCTTGAACTCATTCCACCGCAAAGTCTTCACTTCTGCAGGAGCGCTACTAAAAGTAATAAACTGACCCATCCAACAGTTATTGACTATTTTATTCAGTTCCCTCACAACATGCGTAGAGTCCGTGAATCTGACAAAACATGTTATAACAATACGGACAATAAGACAATGAAGCATACGGATAATTCACAATATTGACAATTTTATTTACATCGATAATTTAAATTTACGTAAAAAAAAGTACTTACGAATCTCCACATGGGCATATAAGTAATCGATTATCTTCTGCATCATTCGAGTGTTGCACTGAAGAAGACTGTGGATCCGAAGGAGATCGATTCGGAGATTGAACAAAAGTAAATTCAGTACGGAAGGCCTGATGTTCTACCCTAATAGGTTGTTCAGGGTCAAAGGATGGGCCAATGTGCTCGTGTTGTCCATGGACATGTTGTGGTTGTGGGTTACATGAAATGGCAGGGGCAGGCGAAGAGGACAGGGTCGGGGACGAGGACGAGGCAGCGGAAGGGGCAAATCTTCTTTGTGAACCCGAACCACGCAAGAGACCTCCATGTTTAAACTGACAAATATGAAGGTTAGACAAATATATTTAAAAATACGAACATATATTAGTCACTAAAAATGCCATTTTGCTTACCATTTTGCGACGACAGAACAATTAAAAAACTCGACAAAATGAAACAAACCGACTATCGCCTCCGGTAAATAGCAATATTTCGGCCCCGTCGAAGCAACCTATTAAAGCATATTACTTGTAAATAACGAAAGCATATTAAAAGAAAACATATTCAAAAACATCAACCGTGCCGAAATCATCTCTCCGACCCCCCGCCAGGCCCCACCAGCCAAGCCGACACCCTTCCCCCCGGCCAGCCAAGGCGGCGCCCCCGCACCCCCCGAGCTAGCCCAGCCAAGTCGCCACCGACCCCCTCCACCCCACGGCCAGCAACACCCCCCCCCCCCCCCCCCCCCGCCGGCCAGCAACCCCCGCCGGCCAGCCAACCCCCCACCCCGTCAGCCAGCAAACCCCCCGCCGGCGGCCAGCAAATACCCCCCGCCGGCCAGCCAAGACCGCAACCCCCGCGGCCAGCACACCCCCCGCGCAGCCCAGCCAAGGCGGGGCCCCCGCCCACCCCCGGGGCCAGCCAACCCCCCGCCGGCGGCCAGCCAAGCCGCCCCCGCCAAGGCGGCGCCCCGCCCAGCCGAGGCCCCCGGCCAGCTCGTGGACGACCCACCCGGCCAGCTCCCCGGCGACTCCCCCACCCGCGACCCCCCACACGGCGAGCTCGCCCGCGACACCCCTCCGGCCCACGTCGGCTGCCACCGACGGCCTCCGCCCATCTCGGCCGCCACCCACCCACCAGCCAACTCCGCCGCGACACCCGCGGCGACCCCCGCAACACCCCCTCACGGCCGCGTCAACAAGGAACAGTTAAGCTTAGGGATACCTACCGGCCACGGCGAACTCGAAGGCGAGGTGGACGGCGAGGATACCAGCGTCGACGGCGAAGGCGGGAGGACGGCGAGGCGCTCGAGCTCGACGACAACTCTTCCAAAAACACCAAAGTGTCGGCGAAATTTCATTATAAGCAAATTTTCCAACGACATTGAAATTCGTTGGAAATTTCGTTGTAAATTTCCAACGAATATTTTCATTTCGTTGGAAATTTGGTGGGAATTTCCAACGACTTTATAATTCGTTGGAAATTTCCCACGAACATCAAATTTGTTGGAAAACTTTGAGAAAAGCGTGGGCAATTTCCAACGAATTTCCATGTCGTTGGAAAATGCCCACGATTTTTTAAATTCGGTTGAAATTCCGAAATAATTTCCAACGAATTTTGAAAATTCGTTGGAAATTTCCAACAAATTTTGAAAATTCGTTGGAAATTTCCAACAAATTGTCCAAATTCGTTGGAAATTTCGAATTAAAAAAATCGTGGGGATTTTCCAACAAAATAAAATTCGTTGGACATTTCCCACGAATTATAAATTCGTTGGAAATTTCGCACAATTTTCTAAAATTTTTCCAACAAATTCGATGTTCGTTGCAAATTTCCAACGATTTTTATAATTTTTTCCAACAAATTTTAATATGGTGGGAAATTTCCAACGAATTTAAAATTTCGTTGGAAATTCCCATCAAATTAAAATTAGTGGGAAATTTCCAAAATTTTCAATTTTCTTGGAAAAGTCGGTGGGAAATTTCCCCCCCAAAAATTTTCCAATGAATTTTTGAATTCGTTGGAAATGTTTCCAACGAATTTTGAATTTGTTGGAAATGTTTCCAATGAATTAGGAATTTCGTCGGAAATTTTCCAACGAATGTGGAATTCGTGGGAAAACTTTCCAACGAATTTTGAATTCGTTGGAAAATTTTTGGGGGGAAAGTTCCCACCGATTTTTCCAAAAATATTCAAATTTTCCGAAATTTCCGACTAATTTTAATTTGGTATAAATTTCCAACAAAATTTAAAATCATTGGAAATTTCCCACCAAATAAAAATTTGTTGGAAAAAATTCCCAAATTTGGTTGAAATTTTCCAACGAATTCCAAATTCGTTGGAAAAATTTCCAACGAATTCCAAATTCGTTGGAAAAATCTTCCAACGAATTTGGAATTCGTGGGAAATTTTTCCGACGAATTTCGATTTTGGTGGGAAAATTCCAACGAATTCACAATTCGTTGGAAAAGTTTGCGACGAAATCGAAATTCGTTGTAATTTTCCAACGAATGTGTATTTCGTTGGAAAATTTTTCCCACCAATTGCGATTTTGTTGGAAAAATTTTTCCAACGAATTGATATTTTGTCGGAAATGTTTCCAACGAATTTTGAATTCGTTGGAAACGTTTCCAACGATTTGTGAATTCATTGGAAATTTCTCCAACGATTTGTGAATTCGTTGGAAAAATTTCCTTGGCTTTCACAATTCGTTGGAACATTTTCCGATGAATTCCGATTTCTTCGGAAAATTTCGTTGCGAAATTCTAATATTTTCCACAAAATATGAAGCTAAATATGAGGCTAATTAGCCACGAATTCTAATTATATCTACAACAACGACAACAACAATAATAATTACGACAACATCTTCAGCTTATTCCTTCCTTCGGTAAACACGTCGTTTTTGGCTTAAAAATAAAAGAACAAAAGCAAGAAATATTTTATTTTCCACTTAAAAATTTCAAGATATTAGTTAAAAGTTAAAATTATTACAATAATTTTTTTTAGTCTTTACGAAGAAAAAAAAACACGTGTATCGCAAAATTAGAAGTAAGTATGAAAGTAAATGCTATTTCAAATTGAAAATTGAAAAATTTAGAAGGAGTTTTTGCTAGGCAGATTTCTTCTTTTATTATGTACGTACGGGCTTCACGTGAAATTGATCGATATTAACAACCAAATTATTCTAATAGCAAGTTTGTCACTCAAAATGAGAATAATATGACCACTTCTTTGTCCACTGAATTTAAGAATATTCTACCTATTTTATTGATATGCAATTTTGTTTTACGATCACGTTTTATTTTACGACTCTATACAGAATAACCACAAAACATGAATTTTATCGTATAATATACATATTTTCATATTACACATGCAACTATATGATACCCCACAAGTTTGGTGATTTATTTGCGAAACTTTGTAACTTGGGCTTCCAGCATAGGTTTTAAAATATGGTAACCATCCTCTTTAAGTATATCCTCAACAATTTAAGAGAAAAAAAAAACATAACTCGCAAGAATAATTCTAATTGCACATAAATAATTAAAAGTCTCCAAAATCTTATTCTTCATCTTCACTTTCATCTTCAGCTTCGTCTTCGCCTTCGTCTTCGTCTTCGTCTTCGTCTTCATCATCTGTCTCATACTCAAGTTCTGTACCAGCTTCAAAATATGATTCGCGAATTTCAATTGGATCCACATCAATCATCGCTCCACATCTCGCCGTGGTCTGGGCGAGGGCCGAGCTCACCATGGCCGGCGAGCTCGAGCTCGCCCACGCCTTGGCTGGCCCTCGCCGGCACCGGCGAGGGCCGAGCTCGCCATGGCCGGCGAGCTCGAGCTCGCCCAGACCACGGCGAGATGTGGGTGGAGCTCGAGCTCGCCGGTGCCGGCGACGGCTAGCCTCGCCGTCCGCCGGGGCCGAGCTCGCCCAAATGTCGTGCTCGCCGGCCATGGCGAGGTCGACCGGCAGCCATGGCGAGGCCACCGGACCTCGCCCCATGGCTGGCGAGCGATCAAACCGGTAAAAAAAGAAAAAAAATAGTTTCAATAACAAAAACAAAAACAAATCCAGCTAGCAATAATTTTGCGACGAACCGCTTTCGTCACCAATTATTCATGAAATTATGTACAGAACTTACCGGCGAGATAGCTTTGCCGAGATTTACTGGCGCGCACACCGATAAGTAATTCCAGAGAAATGAAAGAAAGAGACCGAGAAAGAACAGCGAGGGGACAGAGGGGAATTGGGGGTGGCGAAGGATATAAAATATTTCATTTTCCGTGTTGCAAATTTCCAACGAAAAACTTTCGTCACAAAAATTCGTCGAAAATTTGCGACGAAAAATTTCGTCGGAAAAGTCGTCGGAAATTTGCGACGAAAACACTTTTGTTGGAAAATTTCGTCGGAAATTTGCGACGAAAAATTTTTCATTTGAAAATTTCGTCGGAAATTTCCAACGAAAGACTTTTCGTCGGAAAATTCGTCGGAAATTTGCGACGATCAAATTTCGTCGGAAAAGTCGTCGGAAATTTGCGACGAAAAGTCTTTCGTTGGAAAATTTAGTCGGAAATTTGCGACGACACATTTTTCGTTGGAAAATTTCGTCGGAAATTTCCAACGAAACTTTTTTCGTTGGAAATTTTGTCGGAAATTTCCAACGAAATAATTTCGTCGCAAAATTTGTCGGAAATTTCCGACGAAATATTTTTCGTCGGAAATTTCCGACGACTTAACTTTTCGTTGGAAATGTCGTCGCAAATTTCCAACGAAAATTTTTCGTTGGAAATTTTCGTCGGAAAATCCCGATTTTTTTGTAGTGTTAAATTTGTTAGAGAAGAAAAATAGTGCTTCGTACATATAAAGTGGATGACAACCCTTATCAACAAAACGTGAGCTTCGCAGAAATGATCCGGGAGAGAGGCTCGTCAAGAACTCACCTAATAAAGCGAGACACTTTCCATGTATAATGCACCATTTGTCAAAAAGATGCTCATCCATGTTTTCAAAGTCGAGGTTGGCGGCGAAACGTATAAACCCCAGCGCATGATATTGATGGCTCATCTTCTGCTCCACAAGGTCGACACTGTTATATATAGCATTCTCAATCATTCTAGAATCATTACATCGTAGGACCCACACGTTAATTGGAACAAAGCGCGTTCGTATTGGCTAGGGTCCTGCAATTCTTGCTCGCGACCAATCATCCGGGTCCGCCGTGTGTACTGCGCCCTTTAGTCCAAGAGAGTCCCGTCAAAAACTCACCCAATAAAGTTATTCTTTCAAAGAAGATGCTCATCCGTGTTTCAAAGTCGGTCAACGGTGAAACCTTTGAACCGCAATACACGGCATATCTTCAACTCCATGTGGTCGACATTGTTATATATAGCACTCTCATTCCATCTATATCTGTATCCATTGTACAACCCCACGACAGTGAAGAGCACGCATGATGCGTGCCGTGTCCTCTCTCGTCTTCCTTCTTTTCCTAGTCCTTTCGTCCAACACGATCATCTCTTCAAGAGTCGCCGACACCCACCCGATGAGCAACGGTGAGCGCTATCTCTATATGTACACGCAAAATTAGAAAATGCAAAACATATGTTGACCGGATAACGATTAAGAACAATCGGCTTTTTGAGAGAAGCGTATATAAAAGAAATTGATTCCACATTTTGCAAGTGATGTTCTTTTAGGATTCGAAGTTTGAAGGTAATAATGTCTGAATTGGAGACTAACTAACTAAATGCACGTTTTCAGGAGGAAGCCGTATCAAAAAGCTGGCGGTGAGCAAGATTAGTGTTCATGGAAGTCCACCTGTCCGTAACCCTACGGGATATCAGCCAAGCGCACCACCATTCAACTGATTCTTGATTATTAGTTTTTCAGTTCGATTGCTCCTAATATAAGTTGGAGTTATTAAGAAATGAATAATTTGCTTTCTATGCTCTCCATGGCTAATTAGGATTTTCCACATACTTTTGTTCATGGAGCTCAAATAACTTTTTTGAATACCTTGCTAATGGAAAGAATGTAAATTGTTTGTTTATCGAATTGATATCCCTATGCCTTTTGACCGAATCTCAGTATTTTTATTCCATGCTCCTGATCAACACATGCCGAGTCTTATCTATTTAAATAAAAATGTTATATTCACAACATTTTGTATATTCTTATTTGGCTTGAACCGATAGAAATGATATGTTTCAAAAGTACCCACAAGTTTTTCGGAGAAAGCATGAGATCTCAAATTTGATCTAATTTAGCGTGACCTCTTGTAATTCTACTTAAATCAAATAACAAGAAAGTGACAAAGTAATAACAAACCCACTAACTCTTGGTATAGGTGTTTGAACCCATTACCTCTGTCCTATTGGCGTCTTAGTAGTGAAGAAGTTTCTCCACATGAATAATAAATGCTCAAAGCACAAGTTAACCGGTGATCCGCTTGCAACATAACCCGAATTTGTGATATCATTGAGAAGAATATGACCCCTTTAATCACTAGGTGTCGCGACCGTCCCGAAGGTGACCACCTAAGAGTAACCTAAACTTTGCTCGGCCTATCTCAAACTCATATCAATTCGCAACATACGTTCAAATTCTTGACATGAAAAATCATTTAAATTAGGAGTCGCCACTAATCAGATTTTTTGTGGATTGATTAGAAATCCAAGTATAGTATCAGGAGATTTGCTTTACTTCTACGAAGCGGAGAATATGGATTTGGAGATTTAGTTACGCTCGATTACTTTAACGCCATTTCAGTACTTTATCTTTTTTATAAAAAAAAATTGTTTTACATGCAGTTTGAATTGATTTGTAATAAAGCCACTAACATGTGAGATGATAATGTAGGTACACAACCATTAATATAACACTCGAGAAAAGCAAAGGAATAAATAAATTGCAAGAAAGAAATGGAATTAAACACACCAAAACAAATATTTATTTTTGGGGTTTTCTTTTATCTTAAAATGAAGACTAACCTATGTGTCATGCAATTTAATCAAATGAACCTAACATCAAAATACATGATATGCATATGATAGTTTGGGTATTTTTACTAAAATTCGGAATAAATAAATGCCATTATTTAAACATGCAATCTTATCCGGGAAAGGAATCTAATTTATCCTAAGATGATATTTTTGCTATTTTTTTATTAAATTCGTAATTTCTACCCAAAAGTACTTAAACTTAACAAGGAAATCTTATATAAATATATTCTAGCTTATTCTAAAATATATCCCGGCATGCAAGGTTATCTAAAATAAATCTATTATAGCCTATTAAAAATATTATGTAAAATTTATCCTAATTCTACCATGCAATCTCCGTCTAATATATTTAAAATCTAGAGTTTTCTTTTAGGTTTTTTTTTAACAGGGAAAAATCAAGCAAAGATAACCAAGAGATAGGCATCAAATCACAAAAAAATGTGATCAAATATTCCAATTAACATAAATTTGGTGACAAATAAAATTTATGAACAATTCCTATGGCTTGAGGATACTATTGGCCAATTTTATGTGCAATCGAGAATCATATCTCGGACTTGAGATCGGATTGTCGACTATGCGCACATTGTCAAATTAGGAAATAATCCTAATTGGATATACCTAGCATCTAAAAAAATCAATGTTAGATAACAATATATCAAATGGGTAATAATATATTGAATTCAATTCCGGGTAAGATTCTTACCTAATTTGAAATATTGTTTTCAAATTGGACCAATAATGGATGGCTCGCGACAGTGACTGGCGGTGGTGTCTAACGGTGGTGTGCGGCAAGGACCCCTTGGCGCAAGCTAGTTCTCAACCAAGGAGGGATTGTGGCGGTTCGTAGGAGAGGGTGGCCGGCAACAAGCAAGCTGCTCGGCTGAATTCGGCGGTGAGGACTAGCTTGGCCAGTGCTCGAAAAACCTGCAAAACAAAAACAAATCCCTTGACTTAGCGAAGGATTGTCGATGGCGCGACAGTGTCAATAGTTGCATGACAAGGGCAGCAACGCCAGGTGAGATTGCTCGGCTTTGGGGTGCTCACGGCTCATGGCTCGGCCAAGGCAGGCCAATAGTGATCAAGGCAGGGCCGCGGATGGTGTTTGGGGGCAACATCTTGGCACCGAGAGGAGGAAAGCAGCAGTAGCTCATCGCGGTGGCCAGAGTAACTGCAACGTTATGGAGGAGGCATCATCTCGGGCCTGTGCAGCTCGATCAGGGTAGCAGTAGTGTCGTTAGGCAGCTCGCAATTTAGATCAGCAGTGTCAAGCTAGAGCAGCGGCCGTCGGGACTTGGTTAGAACGGGGCAGACTTGGATCATTAGGGAACAACAACATCATCGTCGAGGTGGTGTCGCAATTCATGGCTGCATTGTGGCAAGTAGTAGCAACAGGTTCGTCGAGGGGGCTCGGCCGAGTGGCTAGGAAGATAGGGAAGTGGCGTGGCCAAAGACTACTGTTGGAGGGGTCGCACGGCCAAGGATGGCTTCGACCGTCAGGTGCTCGGCCGACTCTTCATTTTCCTCTCGAGCTCTCACTTATATCTCCGATTATTTTTCTAAATTATAAATTGCCAACCCGGATTTGTGAAGATCTAATGACACTATATAGTGTTAACCTAGGTCTTTCATGGGCTTTAAATCTAGGCCTTAATTGAATGATGGACTTTAATTTCTAAGACTTAAGTCTAATTTAACTTAAGCGTGCTGAAATCGATTAAACTAAGATCAATTAGGCCCGTTTCTCTCTTAAAATTTTGGCCAAGCTACGGTGTGCAATGGGTTGGTCGAATTTCGTCACTTGTGGACTTAATTAGTTACAGGCTCGACCCCTTTAGAGCCTATTATGATTAAACTCAAAGCCTTTAACTTTAATGGGTTAAACCCAACTCAATTAAAGCTTAAATACTCTGATTTTGGGCTTGAGGATTTCGGCAACTACTCCTCCATGGGCTGGCCGAATTCTGCTAAGTTTTGGCCCCAATCCACGTGACTAATTCAGATCCGTATACCACCGTTTGTCCAATACAAATGCAATTAATAAACTAAATGATAGTGAATGCTCCTAAAAACTATATGTTATGCAATTTACTTATATTATTTTTGTTTAGAGGCTAAAGATTAGTCTCTAATTTTTTATGTAATTAAATCCTAAATAATTAGCCAAAATTTAGGTGTTAACACTCACACTCAATGGTTCCAATTCGCTAAATTTATCAATTTTGTTAGCAGCGCATAGTCTATGATTAACAACTCTAACTTAATCGCCAATTAACAACAAAACTAAATCCAATATAAGAGTAAACCTATGAGAAGCTTGCCATCAATATGGAATTGCATAGATGCCCAACCAGTTGGCGCACAAATTCTCTTTTGCTGCAAACAGACTTATCATTGTCATGAGTAAATCCTCATTTATATCAGCAAATTGTCACACTTATAGTTGTTTTTGGATGACGGTATGGAGGTTTCTTGAACTTTTTCAATTTGTGTAGTGTCATCCTCAGGTTTTTTTTATGCGATTAGGTCACTGAACTTCATATTTGTTTTTCATCTAGTCCTTCCATCAAATACTTGGGCAGAAATGCTGAGATAACATGCAAGTCTTCTTTACGTAAGCGCTATTGCTTCAAGTAGTTGCCGATAAAGGATAATAAAACTAGAAAAAAGAATACCAAAAATTAAAAAAAAAAACAAAACAAAAGGAAACTACACATAGTCAAAAAAGAGTGAGTGGGAAGTGGAACTTGGGCAATGGGGTTTGAAAGGGCGGCAGCGGCGATGGTGACATGCCACCAGTGAAGGTCTAGCAACCCTTGTTGGTGGCCAGGCATCGTCATCGCCTCTAATCACCCACAAAAGCACATACTTAGACTGAGAGAGTGTTGGACAGAGATACTTAGGCAAGTTTATATTGACCTCGCCACCTTATTTGTCTTTGTCTATGGATTGATCCCACTCATCTTTGTCCTTATAGGTGGCGACAAGAGTGGCTGAACCTCATTTCGATCAGCTCATCTATTGTGATTGGTTGGATCTTCATTATTTCTCGTAATGAGTTCTTCACGTTGCTCTATTCCTCTAGCAATGCTCTCAACAGCTTGCTTACTTTTTCTGAATAAGTAAATATTTGTCCTTGGATTACCAGAACATTCACTATCTCGGTGATCTAGTGAATGTGTAATTGTTTCATTCGATTTCATCTTGAAGAGCTCATACTATCCAAGAAGAATGTTCATATTTGTCTTCTTGACTATGTCAGTTCCTTCAAATGTCAATCGGAGTTGGTTTCAAATTTATTTGGCTGCGACATAAATTTAGATGGGGACAAGGCACAATATAGCAAATGTCTAACTTTAGTATTGTGAGCAGCTCTTCTTTGAGTTTCTTCTGCATTAGTAATAGTAACATCGGTTTGAACTTCCTGTCCATCTTATCGAGCTTAAGCTTGAGCAGGTATATCTACCCCATTTCGATTCCATCCTACATGTCAAAATTTGTTGCCTGATGATAGGATTGCATTCTTTGCTTCCAATAAGCATAGTTGCTTCGTTCAGAGTAAGGCGGTTTGTTGGGTACTTGAGCATCATTGATAAGGAAACCACAAAAGTTAGATATAAGAGAAGATCCTTTCACTCTGAAGACATACACTCCAAATAACAAGCAACAATGCTCTAAAATCAATTGTTGAGGCTAACAATGCAACCTAAAGGGGGTTGTTGATACCTAAATTTTGACGATTCATTTAGTGATTAAGTGTATAAAATTAGAGATTAAATTTTAACCCCTAAACAAAAATATTAAAATTGCATAGCATATAGTTTAAGTTCATATAGGTTAGTTGCATTCCGCATCGATCGACGCTGGCGAAAAAGTTGAAAATCTTTCACGTAAATCCAGCTCGGGCACTGAACGAGACTCGGCTCATGCAAAAGGCAAGGGTCGAAAATCGCAAATCTAAAAAGGCCTTGGTTGTCTTAATTTGAGCTTAAATCAGCCCATTAAACTTAATTGAATAAAAGCCCAAATTAATTCAGCCAACTTGGAATTAAATAAGATTAAAGCATAAAGCCTAAGCCTAAACCTATTACGACTAGAAAGCTCGGCTAATTAACCTAGGGTTGCGATATAAATACATGGTTATGCTTCATAATCAAGGGGAGATTCTCATAACTTTGAGATCAGAATTTTCAGAGAGCAAAAGTGAGAGAAAAAGAGAGAGAGAGAGAGAGAGAGACCGGTGGAGCTACACTGCCATCGCCGTCCGCGCCGCACCACTGCGCTGCTGCACCGTGCCTCGTGACGCCGGATGCTGCCGCCAGGAGCCACGCTGCACCATCGCACTGCGCCGCTGCTGTTCGGCAATGCCGCTCCCCATGCCGCCACACGCCGTCGCCTGGAGCCACGTCGCACCACCGCACCATGCCGTTACTGCCCCGTGACGCCGCTCCCTACGCCGCCGCCCGAAGACACACCTCCACCACCGCTGTCCCCGCCGCACCAGACGCCCCGTCGCTGCCCCACCATACCGGACGCCCCTGCCACACGCCCGGCGTCGCACCGCCATCGCTTACCGCTGCTAAGCCGCCGCCGCCACTGCCTTGCTGCACCCCTGCATCGCCGACGTTGCCGCCGCCGTGAGCCACTGTCCCACCACCGCTCGTCCCAATTCGCGATCCCGATCCACGAGTCCAAATTTGGAAATATTTCGAAATTAGGTAAGGATGTTATCCCATATTTTCAGAATATTTGGTTTCTTAATTTTCAGATGTTTGAATATTCCGTGAATATTATATGGATTGCTAGATATCCCAGGATAATGTTTGTCTTATCTACATATTCGAAAACACTCAAAATTAGGAATTTTTCTTAATTTGGCAACGTATCTGGACAACTATCCAACCTTATCCCTAAGGTACGATACGCGACGATACGGAAAATTGTTATCTTATCCATAATCAATTGGATACGATAATAAATTTTATTCGCTTTCCAAATTTGAACAATTAGCTTTCCGTTGATATCTATAACCCCATAGATATGACCTTTAGTTTGATTTATTTGCCTAATTTGAATTTGATAAGAAGAATCTTGCGGATTGCGTGGATTATGTGAACATAGTTGTTATCTTTGTTTAATTGTTTTCCTTTTAAATAGTGAAAATCAAAAAAATATGTTAGTTAGGGTTCAAATTAGAATTTTTGCATGCTTAGGGAATCCTAAATATATCCTAAAGAATAAGATAATTACTTGATTCAAATTGGGATTTAGGGTAGCATATTTCCTAGATTAAATTAAAGATTGTTTTAATCTTAGTGGATTTTTTAGGGTATTTAATAATTTCGAATTTTAATAAAAATCTCAAAAAAAGAGTCACTTTAGGATAGATTAAATTATCATTTTTTTAGAATGGATTGCATGTTAATTTAGGCATTTTTTTAATTTCGAATTTCATTGGAAATTACCAAAAATAAATTATTTGTCCATCATTAGAAATAAGTCGCATCGTCGCATGACATATAGTTTGCATGTTAGGTTGCATTAATCACATGTTAATTCTCGCACGTCATTACATATAGATTAGCTCGCATTTAAATAAGTGAAAATCCAAAAAATATTGAGTGAACTGCTTGTTAATTAAAAATCATATTAGGATTGTTGATGTGATTTTCTAGCTAACAATGCAGATGCTTACGTTGCTTTGAGGTAAGTAATTCTCTCAATCTTGCAATTTATTTAATGTTTTGATTATTGGGTGTTGCTTTAGTAGTTTGCGCACCCGTATGATCACCTCACATGCTGATGACTAAATTAAAATGAATCAAACTGTTTGCCAAAATATTTTTTTTAAAAAGAAAAGGTACCGAAAGGGCGTTCTAAATCTAGCGTAACCAAGTCCCCGAGCTTAAAATCTCTAGTTCGAAAGAATAAAACATATCTCTCTATGTTTTATTTAGGTTTCTAATCGACCTACAACAAATAAATTAGTAGCGACTCCAAGCATGAAAACATTTGCACGTTAAGAATTTAAATCCTAAGTTGCGAATTGGTAGGGTTTGGGAGGGTCTGAGTTAAGCTTAATCTTAATAATCCATTAGCCTGAGAAAATTTTAGGTCGCGACAGCTTGGCGACTCCGCTGGGGATAACTTGAATTTTTTGAAAATTTAAGGAGGACTTAGGCCAGAAAATTTTCATGGAAAAATCACTCGATTTGACATAATTTGATTGTATTCTCATTCGTAGGTGTTAAATGATTTTGTAGGATGAGAGTTATAAGGGAAGTAGTGATTGGCTAACCCTTTGTTTTGTAGACTTGGTGGATTGGAATTGTGATTTAATTTTTGTACTATTAAAATAGTGTTTGCATATAATTGTTGTGCATGATTTACAGTATTTACACTACACCACACACAACCTGTGACTGGACTTGGGTCACACCCATAGTTTTCGGATGGTATTTAGATGGTTCTTTAATCTTGGCGGTAAGGCTTCGCTAAAGGTTATCCCATTTGGATCCCAAAACTTTTTCCAAAAAATGGCTCAAGGGTCGTCCTCATGCACGTGAGGCTACAACGCATGGAGGTTGCCCTTGTCGACCGAACCAAGCCAAAGTGATTGGACCTGACTAGTCATGACTATTGTATGCGAGGCTGCGACTAGTCATGATGATTGTGTGCGAGGCTGCGACATGTCGTTTCGTTCATCATTTCATTTTGCAAAAGCCTTTAGGGTAGATTGATTAAGATTTAAACTCATATTTCATGTGCATGTCTATGTTATTGTCATGGTCTTACCTGGTAAAGTAAGTCTTCTTAACTTTTATCTTGTAGTTTACTTATTTTCTCATTTTTTTTGGTCGGTCCATGATGGGTCTAGATCGGTTTTCAACTCGAAAGTAATAATCATTGAGTCCTTTGAAAATAAAAAAATAAAAATGAAAGAAGGCTTTTTGGAGAATTTATTTTCAATCTGTCTTCATCTTCCTGGATGTGTCATAGGTCATTATTTTCACAAGAGGTTGTCATCGTTTTTATAATAAAAAAATGCTTTAGAGAATTTGTTTCGGTTCATTGTTTCTAGGGAGTCTTAATTTTTGGTTTTCCTAGTTTTATGATTAGGGATTTTGATGCGTATATTTCTTAGGTTATGTCTAGAGTGTTATTTATATTTCTTTGCTCAGAGCACTTTTCCATAAAGTCTCGTTCATATACGAGTATTTTTATGAATAAATGAAGGAAAAAAAAACTAAAAAGCGTGTCATGGACTAACCTTGTCTTGACCATGTGCTTATTTAGTTCATTTCTTTTGGATTAGGTGACTACGAATCATCCATAGTTATCGATCCATCGCTCGAGCCTTGCCAAGGGGCAACATCGCCGAGTTCCTTCGTTGTTGCTCCTCCGCCACCGTGAGCTCACCGCCTAACATAAACCGCAGCTCCATCCACCACTTGCCGTTCTCGCAGCGACTGCGGCTTCTCTACATAAACGCCGTCCTTGTCTTTGTTTCTCAGAGCCCCATACATCGGCCAGCCGCCAAGCCGAAACGGCCTTAGCTGTGAGCCACCACCGCGAGGAAGTTGATACTCAAGCTAAGTGATTATAGATCGTCGACCACTGGCCGTTCCCGCCTGGCCATGAGAGAAAGTGCTCAGAGTGAAGTATCGAACCGCCTCGCTAATATCGAGAAGGACTTGAAGCAAGCCTCTGTCATACTCCAACAACTCTCGAGGCAACCGACGCATCTGTGGGACTGCTTGAAACAACTCACCATGACCCGTCCCTTTCCTCAAGGGCCAAGGGTGATGATTCAAACGAAGCCCTTCAACACCGACTCGAATGACAAAGCAGTCATACCTGGCTGTACTATTGAGTCTCCTGACCCTAGAGAGTTGAGCACCTTGCGTCCAAAGTTTGTAAAGCACGAACAAGGTGATCGGGATCTACTCGTTCCAACATTGCGGCCTTAGCAAAGCAAAGCACGACTACTCCCTGGATGTCAAGACAACCCACCAAAACACCTGTTCTCTAATCGACGATAAGGCGCTAGAAGACAATTCACTCCTCTCTCCAGGTCTCTATCCCAAGTATTGACGATCCTCTAGGAAAAGGGCTTGCTTTCCACTGAGTCGAAGCGGCCTAATCCCGAGTGATTCTCCAACTACAACCCATCCAAAAAGTGTGACTATCACATGGGAGAAGTCGGTCACTCCACTGATGACTGCTATGTTCTAAAGCACAAGGTTCAGGATCTCTTAGATACTGGGGCATTCACATTCTGTGCTTTGTGGCTCTGCCAAGGCTGAGACGATCTTCTCATAGTTCCAAACATCCAGACTACACCCTAAGTCCTGCAAGAATGATACACGAAGAGAATGAGGTGATCGACACTTTGGGACAATCAAGTGGCAAGTTCGATTATTATGTAAAATACTCGATGCTCCCGAGCTTCTATGTTGACCCCTGTGACATTGACCCGGATGGATGGGGAGGTATGAATGATCCAACACCTCTAGTGACAGAAGATCCTGATGATGCAATGGAGGGAATCACTATCCTGTTCGATGATTTCTTTATTGGAGCTATTGAGGAAGGATCGTTGGAGGGAATGGACACTGGCCTGCGAGAGTAACACCTTCACTTTTTCGCACGTTCCCCTGCGTGGGAATTTCTATTGCTTTCTAAGACTTGCCCAGTCTCGGGAGCTGCTTTTTACGATTTTTCATTTCTATGACTTTATTGTCCCAGTTTCCATTCCAATAAATGTAATTTATTTGGTGATAATCAATGAAATTACAGATTATTTTCATTTTTTGAGGGCATGTTGAGATACATTAAATCAACCCAATGATGATAACCAACGATTAGAAAAATTTGTCATCTACGATAAGAACTGAGGGATGGGCTTCTCAAGAATTCCCATTTCAAGGTCTTCGAAAGCAAAATAAATTTCAAAAAAAGAAAAAACAAGGATCAATTTTCGAAAATCGCATGTAGTTAGGCTCTGTCTTGTCTTTTTTATCCTTTTCTTTTATGTTTCAGTACTAATCTCGAGGCATGCGAAGGGACGGGAATCATGGATCCTCATATATGTAATGCAAGTCAATCAGATGACTCAGACGATTCTAATCCGAATGATGAAGAGATATGGTAGAACTTGGAAATCCATGAGAAATATAAGCCTATGACTGTTGAAGAAACCGTAATGATCAATCTTGATGACACGGAGAATCCTAGAGAGGTGAAGATTGAGGCATGTCTCCCCGAAGATGTGGCCAAACGTTTGACCTAATTGTTAAAGGATTATCAAGACATCTTTACCTGGTCTTATGCTGACATGCCAGGTCTCGATCGGTCGATCGTTGAACATTGTCTACCAATTGATCCTTCAGTTGAGCCTGTGAAGCAAAGGCCACGAAGGGCTAAGCCAGAACTGGCAAAGAAGATCAAGGAAGAGGTCATGAAGCTTCTTGATGTTGGATTTATTGAGGCTACCCAATACTCAGAATGGATCACTAATATAGTCCCATTGTTGAAGAAAGACAGTCGGGTTCGAGTATGTGTTGACTACCGAGATCTGAACAAAACTAGTCCTAAAGATGATTTTCCACTCCCACATATTGATGTGCTTGTGGACGGCATAGCTAGGTTCGAACTATTCTCCTTCATGGATGGTTTCTCAGGTTATAATCAGATCTTGATGAACGAAGATGATAAGTTGAAAACAGCATTTACCACTCCATGGGGGACATTTCATTACAAGGTGATGCCTTCAGTCTCAAAAATGCTGGGGCAACTTACCAGCGGGCAATGGTTACGTTGTTCCTTCACATGATGCATAATGAGGTTGAGGTCTATGTTGACGACATAATTGCAAAAACTCGACATGGAGAAGACCATATAGAAACCTTGACGAAATTATTCGACAGGCTTCATAAGTTTAAATTACGTCTCAATCCGGCAAAATGCGTGTTTGGGGTAGCTTCTGACAAACTACTTGGCTTCATTGTTAGTAACAAAGGAATTGAGATTGACTCGTCAAAAGTGCAGGCCATTTATGCAATAAAATCCCCCTCTTCGGTGAAGGAAGTTCGTAGCTTAATGGGTAGACTAAACTATATAGCTAGATTTATTTCTCCGCTATCTGAGACAATGAAGCCTTTCTTTAAACTCCTCAAGAAGAATGTGCTGGTCAGATGGGACGAAGAGTGTGAACTGACGTTCGACAAGATTAAGCACTACTTGATGAATCCGCCGATGCTTGTTCCGCCAACGCCGGGGCAACCTCTGATCCTATACGTTACAATCTACAGTGAGTCCTTAGGTGTCATGCTGGCTCAGAAAAGTGAAGAGGATGGAAAAGAGCGTGTGATTTACTATTTGAGTAAGAAGTTCACTGTCTCTGAGATGAAATATTCCGAAGTAGAAAGAACGTGTGCATCACTGGTTTGGGTGCTACACAGATTGAGGCAATATACTTTGCACTATCAGATATTGCTTGTAACATAGTGTGATCCCATCAAATATTTGCTTAATCAGCCCGCTTTGATTGGAAAACTGGCAAAATGGCAGATTCTCATTTCAGAATTTAATGTTCAATTCATGTCTCAGAAATCAATCAAAGGACGAGTAATTATTGATGTCTTGGCCGAAAATCCTAGGAGAAATAAGGATCTGAATCTGCTAGAGGATATGGTCATGCCAATTGATGAGTATGTATGGACCATGTATTTTGATGGGGCCGTAAACTTGTCAGGATCAGGTATCGGGACAGTTTTAATATCCCTAGGCGGACAACATTATCCGGTCACAGTGAAACTAATATTTCCTTGCACGAATAATATCGCTGAATATGAAGCATGCATCCTTGGGTTACAAGCTGCAATCGAAATGGGAGTAGCTCAACTTAAGGTGTTCGGAGATTCAACCCTCATTATTCTTCGTACCGTTGGTAAGTGGCAAACTAGATATGCTAAGTTGCAGTCCTATCACATCTATTTAAAGGAGTTGGTGGGAGAATTTGAAGACATTTCGTTTGAATACTTGCCAAGGACTCAAAACAGTTTTGCCGATGCTCTGGCTACGTTATCAGCAATGCTACGAGTGACAAGTGGTTTAGAAGTTGAACCTTTGAAGATAGAAGTCTTACAGAAATCGGCTTATTGCATGGCCACGACAGAAGAGCCTGACGGCAAGCCGTGGTATTATGATATCAAGGCATATCTTCAAACACAAGAATTTCCTGAGAAAAGTACCACATCTAGCCAAAAGTATATCAGGAAAATGGCATCAAAGTTCTTCTTGAGCGGAGTATGCCTATACAAGTGGTCTTATGATTCGGTTTTATTAAGGTGTGTTGATTCAACTGAGGCTGTTCATTTGATGCTAGAAGTACATGAGGGAATATGTGATCCGCACATGAATGGCCATATGCTAGCAAGAAAGATAATGAGGATGGGTTATTACTGGCTCACTTTAGAGAGTGATTGCATTCAGCATGTCCGAAGTTGTCATAAATGTCAAATCCATGGTGACAAGATTAAAACTCCTCCAAATGAATTGCATCAAATGTCTGAACCATGGCCATTTTCTATGTGGGGGCATTGATATGATTGGCCCAATCAATCCTAAAGCGTCAAATGGGCATCGGTTTGTCCTGGTCGTTATCGATTACTTTTCGAAGTGGATCGAAGCTATGTCCCATATGATAGTGACGGCCCAGATTGTGGTGAAGTTCATTAATCAAGACATCATTGCTCGATATGGTGCACCTGAGACTATAATTACTAACAATGGGTCGAATCTAAATAATAAATTGATGGATGATCTGTTCAAGGAGTTCAAGATCAAGCATCTGAATTCCTCTTCATATCGTCCGCAGATGAACTAAGAGGTCAAAGCAGCCAACAAGAATATCAAGAAAATTTTAGCTAAAATAGCTGAGAACTATCGTAATTGGCATGAGAGATTACCTTTTGCACTATGACATATTGGACTTCTATCCGGACATCTACAGGGGCAACTCTATATTCTCTTGTGTACGGTATGGAAGCAGTTCTACTTGTTGAGGTTCAAATGCCTTCGTTATGTATTCTTTCACAGGTACAATTGTCAGAAGTAGATTGGATCCAACAGAGATTGGACCAGTTGAACATGATTGATGAGATAAGACTTAGAGCTCTATGTTATGGCTAGTGCTACTAACAACAAGTTGCTAAATCTTTCAACAAGAAAGTTAAGCCTCGACATTTTCAGGTAGGTGACCTTGTCTTGCGGAACTTATTGCCGATAGTTTCTTTTGCAGAAGGAAAATTTGCCCCAAACTATGGCGGCCCGTACATTGTGAAGAAAGTCCTTCCAGGAGGTGCTTTGATTTTAGCCGAGATGGATGGTCGTATTTTTTCCAATCCAGTTAATTTTGATTCTGTGAAGAAGTATTATACTTGATTTGTACTCATTCTGACTTTGTTTCTATCAAGTTTCAAGTTGAATTTCATGAATTAATTAATGTTACTAAGCTTTGTTTAAGGAAATCTTTTGATCTGGCAATCCATTTATGTCCTAATGAAGTGATCATATTACATGAGAGACTTCAAGATGACGAAAGGCAAGTCATTTCTATACACGTCCTGAATAATAATCCCCAGTGTGAGTTGAGTGAAAATTCCGTGCTGACAAGGTAAAGGATTATCTCACAAAAAGTATGACGACCAAAATGATGAGAGGCATTCATTCCCTCTATCTAAACACTACAGGTTATTATTTACTTAACCCTTTGAACGGAGTTTCATTTCTTACCCCTGTCAGGAACAACCCCATACTGGGGCAATTTCTTAGAAAGTTCAAAATGTTTAGAATTTTCTTGCTTTCACTTGCATCAATTTTCAAGTATATTTATTGCATGCAAATTTTGTGTTAGCTCGAGTGCCTTAGATATGATGAAGAGCATTTCTTTCTATATCCTTACACATTATACCCTTTGCATACCCAATTTGAGCGGTGAATTCATTTCAACTCGATTGGTGATCGTTCTTGTGATAAACAAATGAAATCATCTCAAAGCAAGTTTAAGATGACTTGAGGCAAATGGGAGCTCGAAAGAAAATTCATCAGAAAGGATGCAAAAGGACTCCATTAAATCGAAGTTCTCTCTCTCGGAAAAATCTCTCAAAAAAAAAGAAGAGAGAGAAAGAAAAGCTTCGGCAATAACTGAGTCGATATGCAAGATTATTCTTCAAGGAAAAGACCATTTGAAGGTTCATTTGTGGAGCAATCGCTAGAGATAGATCAATGGCACCAGTAGCATAATTGGATGATCACCAATTTATATGTTCATAATACCCCATTTAATGGAAATAGGCCATTCAATGCAAACCTACCCCGAACCTACGTTACAACCCTTACCGAAATCTCTTCAAAATAGGGCACTTGAGTTAATGTAGAGTTTGAAATGCTTATAAATGTTGCTCGAAGAAGTGCGAGCAAGATTTTTCTATCTCATTTTTGCAGCATTCCTGACTTGTAAACTCAGAGCAACCGGTAATATCAGTTCTTTCAAAGCTATGACTCTCGTGAGTCCCCATTGTGAAGCCATTGACCAAGCCTTCGACCAAGCCTTCGTTTTAGTCCTTATAAAGACCTCTTAGATTGGCCAAGTCATACTGATTTTGAGAATATCCGAACCCTTGTTGAGCACGACGAAGAGAGTTTGAGTGATTCTTATACCCGCATCAAAGGTCGGGTCAAAAGCCTTTTATCGAGAGTGAGTGGAAAGTCCTTTCTGATTAAATGTCTCTCATTTAATGTGATCAAATTATCAAAAGGACAAAATGATTGTTCTTATTGATAAATTCCCCAGTGAAGCTTGGTAATGCAGGCAGATTCATGAATTGTGTTTTCTTTGCCCATGTGCATATGTTATTTTTAACATTTTCTCAGGTAAAAATAGGTGCAATGCAATTAGCTCTGTCATTTTTTATAACATAGGAAGAATTCAGGTACGTTTGCTAATTATTCTTCATTGTTTCTCTTTTCCTATTTCACTCAGTGGAATAGGAGACATGATTTCTCATATGTTCACCCGGTAGAACAGGCGACATAATTTTTCATTTTGTGTTGCTCAGTGAAATAGGCAGCACACCCCATTAAATATTTGCCTAGTAGAACAAGCAGCATAATTTCTCATTTTGTGTTCACCCAGTGGAATAGGTGGCACAACTAACCTCATGCTCACCCAATGGAACACGTGACATGACCATTTTCATGATTGCCCAGTGGTATAGGCAACACGTCCCTTTTAATTCTTTCTTTATATCATGCATTATTTCGCACCTGTAGGAAACTATAGGTAACAGATAGGCAATCATGTACCTCGAAAACCTTACTTCCAGTGAACTAGAAGTTTGGAGATCAAGAGAGTTAGCAGCATTATAAAGCATTCCCTCATTTGTGTGCTTTTTGTACGATCCGTATGTAAGGCTCTTTCACTGCTCTACACGAAGTGAGAAGTCTTAGCATACATTCCTTATTGTTTACATATCACGCATCATTGCATTTGAAAAAAAAAAGAAGAAAAGAAGAAAAAAATCATTCATCATTTTGCATAATTTAAATTTAGGTTTCAGTCTTTGAGCGAAACCTCTGCGAGCCTCCAGTCAAAGAGGGGTAGCTGTTGACATCTAAATTTTGACGATCCATTTAGTGATTAAGTATATAAAAATTAGGGATTAAATTTTAACCCCTAAACAAAAATATTAAAATTGCATAGCATATAATTTTAGTTCATATAGGTTAGTTGCATTCCGCATCGATCGGCGGTGGCGAGAAAGTTGAAAATCTGTCACGTAAATCGTGCTCGGGCACTGAACGAGACTCGACTCACTCGAAAGGCAAGGGCCGAAAATCACAAGTCTAAAAAGGTCTTGGTTATCTTAATTTGAGCTTAAATCAGTCCATTAAACTTAATTGAATAAAAGCCCAAATTAATTAAGCCAACTTGGAATTAAATAAAATTAAAGCATAAAGCCTAAGCCTAAGTCCATTAAGACTAGAAAGCCCGGCTAATTAACCTAAGATTGCGATATAAATACATGGTTATGCTTCATAATCAGGGGGAGATTCTCATAACTTTGAGATCAGAATTTTCAGAGAGTAAAAGTGAGAGAAAAAGAGAGAGAGAGAGAGAGAGACCGGTGGAGCTGCACCGCCACCGCCACCTCTGTCCGCCCCGCTGCACCGTGCCCCGCGACGCCGCTCCCCGGGCAGCCACACGTCGCCGCCCGAAGCCACGCCGCACCACCGCACCGCGCCAACCAACGACATATATGCTGTTAGAATGTTTGGCTATGAAGTGTATGTACACGTGCCAAAGGAAAAGAGAAATAAGCTTGAGAGCAAGTCAAAGGAGTATATCTTCATTTGGTACAAGGATGGTGTCAAAGGATATGAATTGTCACGCCTCGAACCTCAACGAGCTCGCGACACCCCCTTTGGCGGTCGTATTGAACGCGACGTTCCAGGACGCGTCGCCGACCCAAACGAAACACTCAAAGTTGTACGCAAGCGGAAGCGAATTTAAACAACCCAGACAAGAAACATTCAATGAGGGGTAGCCGAAAGGCACGTACTTAAAACAAGAATACATTTAATATAACTTACAACCTTCACATTTACATCACCTTAAACCAGGCTACTAACATCGAACCACGTTCATAAAAAAGGACGATGGTTGGGTAGCCTAACTTCACTATTAAAAAGGGGCATCCAAAAAAGGGTGAAGCATCAATGTCCAAAACCACTCTCGGAACCGCGCATGACGACTATTCATCACTCCAAGCCTGAAAATATTTAACAACGGGAATGAGATAAATCTCAATAAGTAGACAACCTAAACCCCACCTAGGCCAATGCGTACCCAGACAAGTCTCAATATGCAATCTAACAGTCGACATATTAAAATTCGCATAAACGTACTTACCTCGCCTCAAGTCACATGCCAACTCCGCATATTAGTCAAATCACTATAATACAATAATATTTCAAGAGCATATCACAATCACCCAAGCGCCATGCACACGTGCATTCACCCAATTCAGCCAAGTACATTTCACATACGCATTCATCCAACTAGCCACGACCCACATAAACACACCTTAGGTCCTTTCTCACAGCTCCCGTCAACACGCCTCAGGCCCAACTTTCTCCAATGACCCGCGTAAACACGCATTAGGTCTAACTTGCCTTCCACGGCCCCCGTAAACACGCTTCAGGCCATTCAGACAAGCGCATACACCACATTATTCAATCAATTCAATATCATTCACATATTCAAACAACACTTTAATATGCTCAATCGCCAACCGAACAAATCAATCCGCATAGGCACTAAAACCACCACCATTCTATCAATTTAAGAATCACGAATGCGCACTCGCAACAATAACAAACGGCAGTAACAACCAACCCTCAAACCGCGATTAACATACGTGCAATGAGCACCAAATCAGCCCATAATTCCAACAACACTCGATTGTAACAAAGCTTACCATTCCAACACATTTTAACCCACATTTCATTCAACAAACCCATCAACATCATCCCATTAAACTAACGATCAAGCCAGCCATAATCATTCGCCAAATCAGTCCTAAGCGAGCCATATTCCAGCCATGATCAATCCACTAATCAGCCACCAAATCAGCTCTTAATCCGCACTAAATAACCCGTAAACGAGTCTAATAATACATGAAGTCCTTGACGGAGTTTAGGAAGTCGCTTACCTCGGGCCTAAGCGAGAACAGTCAAGCGTGGAGGGCAGCAAGACCGCCGGGACAGGGCAGCAGCGGCTTTAGCACAGTAGCGACTCGGTGGGCGTTCGGCAATTCACGGCGGTGACGGCAAGGCCGTGGCTCGTGCGCCTAGCATCTCGGCTAAACTGGTTGAGCAGCGATGTTGAGCTGCTGGCAAGGGCGACGACGAGCAGCTAGCCGTCCAGATAGAGGCAGCAGCAACCGCTTCGTCGTCGAAGGGACGGCAGGGGCAACGGGAATGGGACAGCAGAGGGGCAGAATAGGGGATGGAGTGGCAGAGGAAGGTCTCACTGGAACAACAACGGCGATGACGGCTGAAGAGGGAAGCTAGGTGGCGGTGGTGAGCCAGCGAGGGCGGCGGTGGCCAACAGCGATGGCGCCGACTGGTCGGTCGAGCACGGCGATGGCTAACAGGCGAAACGGAGGAAGGAAAGCCAGAACAGGGGAAGGGGAATCGGGTGGCAAAAACGGCGAGGCCAGCAATGGTCGAAGGCGGCTCGGCGAGGCAAGACGGGCCGACTGGCGATTGGACAGCGCCCGGCCGCGACAGACGTGGCGGCGAGCTTGCTGCAAGCGCGAAAGGGAGAGGGAGGACAGCCGGGTTAAGAAGTCGGTTGGACAGATGGTGTGGCTTAGGTGGACGATCGTGGCGATCGGGCGAGCGACAACGCAAGGCGAACGGCGTGTGGTGGCTAGGCTGGAAGGGCGGCGGCTCCGTTAAGATAGGTCCGGTCAGCAAGCGGCAAGAAGAAAGAAGCAGCGGCCCTGGCACAAAGAAGAAGAAGAAAAAGAAGAAGAAGAAGAAAAAGAGAAAAAGGAAAAGAGAGAGAGCTAGGGGAAAACGTGAGCGGGGGAAAAGAGGAGGGGGGAAAGGACAAATGTGAAGGGCGGAGGGGACGTGAGCAGGCAGAGGAGAGAGAGAGAGAGAGAGAGAGAGAGAGAGAGAGAGAGAGAGAGAGAAGTCAACACACTCAAGTGCAAAGCCCACAAGAGATCTCGCGAGCTTGATCCAACGATTACGAAAATCCCAAATTATAAATTAAGAAAAGGCCAAAAGACACTAAATATTTAAACCTAGAGCGAGGTGCACTGGTCGAAATCCGCATCCGATCCAAATTTTACTTTTCATCAATCCTGGGCAATATCGACGCTGGCCACAATAATATCGATACCATCTAATTAAATTCGTCACGAAACTTCGAGAAATTCGACATCAAAGTTCGGGCTCTACTTAAAGACCAAATTCAATTGAGTGCGATTCTAGTGAAATTTCTAATTTAAAAATAACTCGAGAGTGATCAGTTCTAGGCGAGATTTAACTATAAGCGCACCGATGAAATACACGTTTTATAAATTCCAAAAATGGGTTGAAATTCGGAATGTCACATAAATTGTGGAACCCTGATACTAAACGTATCATTTATAGCAAAGATTTAGTGTTCAAGGAATCCATGACAAATCAAATTATTCCACAAGCTCTTGAAAAACCACAAACGGATGAGTTAGATGTTGGTTTGAAGGAAAAGACAGAGGCTATACAAGCTGGAATAGAAAATTCATATTCTGCAGTTGATAAGCAAGACGAAATGGATGACATAGTAGATTTTGAAATTGAGTTTGAAGTTGAAGTACTGAACCGGTCTTAAAAAGGTCTACACGGCTGAGAAGACCACCTGAGAGGTACACCCTATTTGTCAGTAATGAGAGTTGTCTTTGATTGTTATAAGTAATGATCCAAGTACTATCAAGGAAGCAAAAAGCATGGAGGATGCCAAACAGTCGGAGAAAGCCATGAAAGATAAGATGGACTCACTAAATAAAAAAGGAATGTGGAGTTTGGTAAAGCTACATACAAATTGAAAGGCAATTGATTGCAAGTGGGTGTTCAAGAAGAAGATATCTACAGATGGAGTGATATAACAATACAATGCTCTTTTGATTGCAAAGGGATACTCGCATATAAAGAGAGTCGATCATGATGAGATTCTTTCTCTTGTTGGTAAATTGAATTTGATAAAACTTGTCTTTTCTATAGCAATTGTCGCGACCCTAAAAAAATTTTGTCATTTTCTCGGGCTAATGGATTATTAAGACTAATCTTAACTCGGGCCCTCCCAAGCCCTACCAATTCGCAACTTAGGGTTTAAGTTCTTAACATACAAATATTATCATACTTAGAGTCGCCACTAATCAATTTGCGGTAGGCTGATTAGAAACCTAAATAAAACATAGGGAGAAATATTTTATTTCTACGAACCAGAGATTCTAAGCCCGGGGACTTGATTACGCTAGATTTAATTTAACGCCCTTTCGGTACCTTTTCTTTTCAAAAAAAGTTTTGGCAGGCAGTTTGGATCCATTTTAACTTAATTACTAACATATGAGGTGTTCATGCGTGTGCGCAAACCACCAACTTAACACCTAGGAAAGCATTAAATAAATTGCAACCTTAGGAGAACAACTTACCTCAATGCAACGCAAGCATCTGCATTGTTAGCTAGAAAATCACATCGACAATCCTAATATGATTTCTAATTAATAAGCAATTCATTCAATTTATTTTTTTTGGATTTTCACTTATTTAAATGAAATCTAACCTATATGCAATGACGTGCAAAAATATGACATGCGAATTAATGCAACCTAGCATGCAAACTATATGTCATGCGACGACGTGACTTAATTCTAACGACGGATGCAATGATATATTTTTGGTATTTTCTAATGAAATTCGGAATAAAAATATGCCTAAATTAACATGCAACCTAATGACTTCTCTTTTTGGTATTTTCTATTAAAATTCGAAATTCAAAAATTACTTAAATTAAAATGCAATCTATGATGACTTAATCTATCATAACATGATTTCTTTTTGGGATTTTTGTGAAAAAATTCGAAATAAAAAAATGACCTAAATAATCTATTAAGATTAGAATATTATTTAATTCAAACTAAGAAATAAATTATCTCAAGTCCTAATTTAAACTAAATAATTACTCTATCTTCTAGATATATTTAGGATTCCTAGACATGCAAAAACTCTAATTCAAATCTAATTGATATTTTTTTGAATTTTTGGTTTATTTGAAAAGGAAAGAAAACAATTCCAACAAAGATAATGACCACATTCAAAACAACCACGCGATCCGCCAAATTCGTTTCAAACTCGGACTAGGCATAAAAATCGAACTATCGGTTATATCTATAGGGTTATAGATATTGACGGAAAGTCGATTATTCCAATTTGGAAAGCGGATAAAAATCATTATCGTATCCAAGTGGTTATGGATAGGATAATGATTTTCCGTATCACCGCGTATCGGATCTTAGGGATAGGGTCGGATAGTCGTCCAAATACGTTGCTAAATTAGGAAACTTTCCTAATTTTGAAATATTCAAAAAAACATTACGGATATCGTAAACATTATCCTATGATATCTAACAATTCAGATAACATTCACAGAATATTCAAACGTCTGAAATTTTAGAAAACAAATATTCTAAAAATACTGGATAATGTTCACTTACCTAATTTGCAGATAATCTCCAAATTTGAACTCGGTTCGGGATCGCGGATCACGGCGACGAGCGGCGGTGGGACGGTGTCGGGAACGGCAACGGCGTCTCACGTCTAGCCGGGGGCTTGCTGGTCGTTTCGATGGTTGCCTCGATTCACGAAAAAGCTTAGAGAAACCTGCAAAATAGAGAAATTCCAAGCCACGGACTAGCTTGACAAGGAATAGCTCGCAGTGAGACACGGTTTGACAACAGACAGCGTCTCGGTTCAAGCGGATGTCTCGGTGCAGGAAACCTTGCAACGGGGACAGCAACTCCAGCGTTTGTCGGACAAACCGAGCGACTCGTAGTGACGAATCGTACGATGATAGTGAACATTGGTGTCGTTGAAGTTGCGTTGCCGAGACGCATCGTGTGATGGACACAAAAATCCTCCAGGTGGGCGTCTTTGCTGGTGGTGTGTCGCTGGCTTCGTGGAGGGCTGAGGCAGAACATGGTGTAATTTGTGTGGTGGTGCAGTGGCAAGAACAACAGGAACAGAACCTGTTCATCTGGGAAGCTACTGGATTCGACTAGCAGCTGCTTTGACGAGGCTAGGGCTTCCTTGGTGTCAGACTGAAGTTCGCGGGGGTTATTTGATGAAGCACCAGAGTTGCTACAAGGATGTAACGCTAAGGTGGGAAACGTAGCAAGAAGAGTCCACGAATCCGTTGGCTCTTGACTTTTCCTCTCCTGATTTTTATTCTTTACTCTCACTTTTTTTCTTCTTTTTGAGTGCAGGACGTAGAGACCTTTTACTCTTTGGCTTTGCATGTATGTTCACGCCTCCTGCATGGCTTTGCTTTTGTAGCCGTGTCTCCCAAAAACAGCCCCCTCTCCTTTGACCTTTTTTTTCTTTCTTGGCGTTTTCTCCTCTTGCTTCACCGTGAGTGCAAAACGTGGAAGTCTTTTGCTCTCTGCCTTGACACTCGTGAATTGAGCCTCGGACGGAAAGAACAGCAACAATCTCACGCCTTGATGAAGACAGGAGCAGTGATTCGGTGGGGTTGTGGAGGTGGCCGCGCTTGATGGAACATCCGCAGGAGGCGGTAGCGCTCGGTGGAGCAGTCCCGGTGCAGCTCCGGCGAGCGGTGACGGCACGTGCGACGCACAA
Source organism: Syzygium aqueum (assembly GCA_031216185.1). Lineage (NCBI taxonomy): Eukaryota > Viridiplantae > Streptophyta > Magnoliopsida > Myrtales > Myrtaceae > Syzygium > Syzygium aqueum. The sequence goes on from CM062238.1 coordinate 21,760,950, forward strand.
AGGAGGGCGCGGCAGCGGGCGGTGACGCGGGCGGTGGTGTTGCGCCGGCCTCTCTCTCTCTCTCTCACTCTAGCACGTGTCTCTCACGTCTAAAAATCAAATCTTAAATTGTGTTCTCCCCCCTAAATTCTGACCTAAATCATGTTTATATAATACTAACCTATGTCAAATAGGTGGGCTTACTAATCCTAATGGGCTTAGGCTTGAGCTTAAGTTCTAATTTAACATCTAAATGGGCTGAATTAACTTAGGCTTTAATTAATTAAACTCAACAGACTAAATCAAGCCCAAATTAAAACAACCGAGCCCGTTTGACTTGAAATTCCCGGCCCTTGCATTCTGAGCGAACCGAGTTTTGTTCGATGAAGTTTAAGCTCATTCGTCACTGCCAATTTGATGTAAAAATGCAATTAAATTAAAATAAACCTAAACTATATGTTATGCAATTTAAATATTTTTGTTTAGAAGTTAAAATTTAATCCCTAATTTTTATGCAAATTACACTAAATGGTTGGTAAAATTTAAGTGTCAACAGCTGCCCCTCTTTGAAGGTGAGCTCGCAGAGGTTGCATTCAAAAACTAAATGATACCTAACTTTCAACCATGCAAAATGCACTGAATGATGTTTTTGTCGGGATTATGAGTCTCATTTTTGAAATGCAATAAGAAATGATGCATGCTGACATAAATGGAAAACATATCTGGAATCACTTACCTGACATGAACGATAGCGCAATTCGAGGCACGACTCTGACTTTGTTTTTTTTTTTGTTTGGCAAATGTCTGGGCTCAGTCCCATAGGTATTGCCTGACACACATTGATGAACTTCGGTGATCTGCAATTAAGTCAAAACACACAAAGAAAGCTCGACGTATCCAATCATCATCTGGATTCGAGAGAGCAATTCCGACCTTTACAAACTACCTATATATCTCCATAGGTGTTTGCAAAGATTTGGCCGCTACGCCTATACATCGCCATAGGTGCGTCACGGGGAAACTCAAGAGGATATTTCGTCATTTACATATACCTGCTCATATGTAAAGATTTGGCCGCCTCACTTATACCTGCTCATAAATGAATAGCGGGGGAACACCTGAGATAAGAAGGATATTCCGACCTTTACATATATCTGTTCATATGCAAAGATTTAGCCGCTTCACCTATACCTACTCATAGGCGAGTAACGGGGGAACACCTGGAATTGAGAATATTCCGACCTTTATGAAATACATATACCTGCTCATATGCATTCATAAAGATTTGGCCACCATGCCTATATCTGCTCATAGACACGTGCGGGGGAATACCTGGGATAAAAGGGAGTATTCTGATATTTACATATACTTGCTCATATGCAAAGATTTGGCCGTCATGCCTATATCTGCTCATAGACACGTGCGGGGGAATACCCGAGATTGGGGAATATTCCGACCTTTACATATACCTGCTCATATGGAAAGATTTGGCCGCTTCAGCTATACCTGCTCATAGGTGAGTAGCGGGGGAATACCCATGATAAGGAGAGAATATTCCGACCTTTACATATATCTGCTCATATGCAAAGATTTGGCCGCCATGCCTATACCTGCTCATAGACATGTAATAGGGAAATCTTCTCGAGATTGTATGAAAATCTGTGATTTGGTGAACAAAGGGGCTAGTCCAAGTGTTCAAGGGTTCCTTGACAAAGTACTTGGATATCATCAGAGGTACCTGAAAAGGTTTGATCAATAGACACCTAAACATCATCAAAGGCATCTAGAGATCGCAAAAAAAAAAAATCAAATATGGGACCTGACGATTGCTCGAACTGGTTAGGGATACTTGGATAGTCAAAGACATCCAAGGATAGAGATATACTTACCCGGTGATATCTCCAACTCTGAAAGTGTGTCTCCTGTTAGACACGGTTTCAAGCAAAATGTAATATGCATTTGCGCACTATCAAGAACACATATACACATGCACTATGAATTCAGTTGGTTTTCATGCACGATGGTTTCGTCAAATCGGCATTACAAACTCCGTTGGGAAAAAATAATGATAAGACAATCCTAACTCACAAATGGGTGTCTTGAAAATGTCGAATGAGGGACTTCCGTTCCGAAAGGGCTTTCGCTCATTCTCATTGAAAAAGGCTGATTTAGGAGAATCTCTCTATCTCATCATCATCATGCTGACAAGAGTCCGACTATTCTCGCAAGCGGTACGACCTTACCAATTCAAGAGGTCTTTGACAAGACTGTAACATGGGCTTGGTCAATGGCTTAGTAAAGGGGACTTTTCAAGTCGAGGCTATTGAAAGAAAATACTCTGTAATTGTCTCCGGGTTTACAAGTCAAGAACCCTACAAAATAAGATAGAAATGGACTTGCTCGCACTTCTTCGAGCTAAGCTTATAACATCTGAAATTCTACGTTAATTCAAGTGCCTTAATCTAAAGAGACTTTGTAAGGGACATAACGCAGGCTAGGCTCATGGGTTGAGAAATGAATGGATCATTAGGCTCAAAATGTGTATGATTGGGGTGAATAAGTTGGTGATCATCTTGGCATTATCACCGCTTTTCTTCTTCACCGGAGATCTTCTTCTCGGTAAATGTTCCATCGACTTCAGGAGTTTATCACTTGATTCCTTTGAGACTTTTCGACTGGGGATTCTGATATGTCATATCCTGACATTTTTCATTGGGCATTGACCTTGCTTTTACCAGGCACACTGCTTTTTCTTGCCCCATTTTGCTCCTTTTTTTTTTTTTGTTACCACATGTCTCTTACATTGTAAACACTGGTCAACTGTATCTGACTGATTGACTTGTCATTGGAACTTTCAAGGATCTTCATATCTTATTAGCATTCTGGATGTGTTGCTTGAACAATGACAACTTTTGCCTTGCCCCAGTGTGGGGGATGATCACTAACTGGGTTTATACAAAATGAATTTGCAGGCTCAATTGGGCTTAGCAAAGGATAAAATGTGTATAGGATAGAGAAAGAAATGCTCTTCGTCATCCTAAGGCACTTGAACTTTCGCACGAATTCATCTGAAAAAGTAACACTCGAAGATTGATGCAAGTGAGAGCAAGAAAAGTTCTAATCATTTTTCACCTCATAAGATGCTGATTTACCTCCAGTTTGCCCCGATGTGGGGTGATTCTTGACAAGGGTAATTTGAAAGAATTTATCCAAATGTTTAGGTTCCAAGTGATGAAACAATGGATAACCTGTAGTATTTAAGATAGAGAAATGAAATGCCTCTTATCATTTTAGTCACCGTACCTTTTGCGAGAAAACTCCTTACCTTGCAAACATGGAAAATTTTTACTCAACTCACTGGGGATTAGTATATGGGACTGTGTATAGAATAGGGCTTGCCTTCCATCATCCCGATGTACCTCATTCGACATACTCAATTCATTCCATATGAGTTATCAAATTGTCTGAATAGACTTCCCTTTTGAAATCAATGATACTGATCGACAAAATAATCATGCAGAAATTAAAGCCAATGCAAACATCTTAATTTGAAATTGATTGAATTCATTTATTGATCAGTGAAATGTTTGCAATTCAGAGGTATAAAACCAGATACTGAAAAACTTTCGCTGTAAAATGTCAGGTTTATTAAGGATAATATATCTTTACAGCATCAGAATTAATAAGATTGGAGAACTCACGACCATCTATCTCTGTGAGAGTCAGAGCACCTCCGGGAAGCACCTTCTTAACCACATATGGACCAATGTAGTTTGGAGCAAATTTACCTCCGGGAACGGGGAAAATTGGCAGCACCTTCCTTAAAACTATATCATTTACCTCGAAGTATCTTGGACGCACTTTTTGGTTGAAGGATCTAGCTATTCTCTGCTAATAGGTTTGACCGTGGCAAATGGCCCTCAACCGCTTTTCATCAATCAGGTTCAATTGCTCGTGTCTTTGTCGCATCCATTTTGCTTCAGACAATCCTACTTGGAATAAAACTCGCAGGGAAGGGATCTCTACTTCAACGGGCAGGATTGCTTTCATGCCATACACCAGAGAAAAAGGAGTTGCACCAACAGAGGTTCGGATAGAGGTCCGATATGCCATTAGTGTAAATGACAATTTTTCGTGCCGGTCACGATAGTTCCCAGCGGTTTTGGTCAAGATTTTCTTGATGTTCTTGTTAGCGGCTTCAACTGCTCCATTCATCTGTGGACGATAGGGAGACGAATTCAAATGCCGAATCTTGAACTCATCGAACAACTGGTCCATGAACTTGTTGTTCAAATTCGTCCCATTATCGGTGATAATAGTTTCGGGGACACCATAACGAGCGATTATGTCTCGCCTGATGAATCTTACATCATTCTTCACAGTAACATTTGCATAAGACGCGGCTTCGATCCACTTGGAGAAATAGTCAATCGCCACCAAGATGAATCAGTGTCCATTTGATGCCTTGGGATTGATTGGGCCAATCACATCGATGCCCCACATTGAAAAAGGCCATGGCTCAGATAGCTGATGTAATTTCGTGGGGGGAACATTTATCTTATTTCCATTGACCTAACAGCGATGGCATCTCCGAACATGTTGGATACAGTCACTTTCAAGACTGAGCCAATAATAGCCCAATCTCATGATCTTCTTAGCCATCATGTGGCCGTTCATGTGTGGACCACATACTCCCTCATGTATTTTCTGCATGATTCTGGTAGCTTCAGCTGCGTCTACACACCTCAGCATGATTGAATCATAGGATCTTTTGTACAGCCTTTCACCACTGACAAAGAATTTTGAAGCCATTTTCATTATATACTTCCTGTCGGCTGGAGAGCTTCCCTCAGGAAATTCTGGTCTCTGGACATAATTCATGATATCATAATACCATGGCCTTTCGTCAGGTTCTCCAGTCACAACCATACAGTAGGCGGGTTTTGTTAAGACTTCGATCTTCAAAGGCTCTACTTCTACTCCACCAGTCACTTGCAGCATGGGTGACAACGTAGCTAGTGCATCAACGAACTGATTGTGGGATCTCGAAAAGTACTCGAAAGAAATGTCTTCGAATTCCTTTATGACTTCTTCGAGGTATTCATGATACGGCACTAGTTTGGTGTCTCTCGTCTTCCATTCTCCTACAGTTTGGAGAATAATCAGAGCGGAATCACCAAATACTTTCAACTTGGTTATCCCCATTTCCACTACAGCTTGGAGTTCGAGGATGCAAGCTTCGTACTCGACTATGTTGTTGGTACACGGGAACACCAACTTTGCTGCTACCGGATAATGTTGTCCATCTGGGGATATTAAGACTGCCTCAGTGCCAGAACCAGTCAAGTTCACGGCTCTATCGAAGAACATGGTCCACGCGTCTTCCTTTATTACCAGAATACGATCTTCTGGGGAATATCTATCATCATCCGAGATTCCAATATTCTCAGCTAACATATCAGCAATTACCCGACCTTTAACTGATTTCTGTGGCATGACCTGGACGTCAAATTCTGAAATTAAAATCTGCCACTTGGCCGGCTTCCCTACCAAGGCTGGTTGATCAAGTAAATATTTGATGGGATCATTCTCAGTCACCAGCAAGGTCTGGTGATGCAATGTATATTGTCTCAGCCTACGTAGCACCCATACTAGTGCAGCACAAGTCTTCTCGGCTTCAGGATAATTCAACTCCGAGACGGTAAACTTCTTGCTCAAATAATAAATGGCTCGCTCATTTCCATCTCGCGAATTTTTCTGGGCTAACATCGCTCCTAAGAACTCGCTATGAATCGTGAGATAGAGGATCAGAGGCTACCCCGGCATTGGCGGGACTAGCACCGGTGGTTTCATCAAGTACCGCTTCAATTCATTAAACGCTTCCTGGCAATCATCGTCCCACTTCACTTGAGCATTTTTCTTTAGAAGTTTGAAGAACGGCTTAGCAGTTTCGGAGAGCTGGGAAATGAAACGGGCTATGTAGTTCAATCTGCCCAGGAGGCTCCGTACTTCTTTCACGGTCGACGGGGGTTGTAGCTCACATATGGCCTTGACTTTGGAGGGATCGACTTTAATGCCCTTACTGCTTACTATGAACCCGAGTAGTTTGCCCGACGTTGCTCCGAATATGCACTTCGCTGGATTGAGATGGAGTTTAAACTCACGGAGTCGGTCAAACAACTTCCTCAGGGTATCAACATGACTCTCTCCGGGTCGAGACTTGGCAATCATGTCATCGACATAGATCTCAATCTCCTTATGCATTATGTCATGGAAAAGAGTCACCATAGCCCGTTGGTACATTGCCCCGGCATTTTTGAGATCGAAAGGCATGACCTTACAGTGGAACGTTCCCCAAGGAGTGATGAATGCTGTCTTCTCCTTATTGCTGTCCTTCATTTTTATCTGATTATAGCCCGAGAAACCATCCATGAAGGAAAACAGTTCGAATCCAGCAGTACTGTTTACAAGAACGTCTATGTACGGTAATGGGAAATCGTCTTTAGGACTAGCCTTGTTCAGGTCGCGATAGTCGATGCAAACCCGAACTCGTCCATCTTTCTTCATGACTGGAACGACGTTGGCCACCCAGGTAGGGTATTGGGTGACTTCGATAAATCTCACTTTTAAAAGTTTCATGACTTCCTCTTCTATCTTCTTTGAAAGCTCAGGTCTAGTCCTCCGTAGACTCTGTTTCTTGGGTGGCATGCCAGGATTAGTAAGCAAGCCGTGCTCCACAATAGAAGAGTCTTAACCCGGCATATCGGCGTACGATCAGGCAAAGATATCCTGGTAATCCTTCAGCAATTGGACCAGGCGTTTGGCTTTATCTTTAGGAAGGGTTGCCCCTATCTTCACCTCCTTGGCTTTTCCGGAATCACTCAGGTTGACGGTAATAGTTTGATCTACCATTAGGTCTTTGGGCTTTTCATGTCGTTCTAGATCGCAATGAATATCTGAGGAATCATCGAGTTCGCCGGCATCATTGGGATCAGGCTCGGCGGCGCATAATTCATCAAATTGGACCGTTCCCATACCCTTATGTGTTACAAGATTGTCCTTGAAACATAAAGCAATGGATTCAGAAGGACAAACAGGGGTAAACATTACATTTTTTATTGTAATTTTTTGATTTTCTTAAATTCATTTCGAAAAGGTTTTAACACGAGGAAACATGAAGAAGCCCAAGCTTCAGAATTCTCCTTGGACTATATTTTCTTTTATCGGTTGGATATCATCACCGGGCTTGTTTGATATACCTCAACATGCCCTCAAAAACTGAAAACAACTTGTAATTTCATTGATTATCTCAAAATGAATTACATTTATTGAATGGAAATTGTGACAATCAAATCCTAAAAATGAAAAAGGAAAACAACACCCAAGACGGGGCAAGTCCTAAAAAGCAGTAAAAGTTTCCACGCAGGAGAGTGTGCGAAAAGTAAAGGTTTTACTCTTGTGGGCCACTGCCCATCCCCTCTAACGGTCCTTCTCCAATAGCTTCGATGAAGACGTCATCGAACAGGGCAGTGATTCCCTCTATTGCATCATCGGGGTCTTCTGTCTTTAGAGGCGTTGGATCATCCATACCTCCCCATCCGTCAGGGACAATGTCACGGGGATCAACAAAGAAGCTCGGGGGCGTCGAGTATTTCACATAGTAATCAAACTTGTCGCTCGGTTGCCCCAGAGTGTCGATCACTTCTTTCTCTTCATGCATCATTCTTGCAAGACCTGAGAAGGTGGTGTGAATGTGTGGAGGCAGCCTACCACGCCCGAGTTCTCCATTGTTCAATCCTTCATTGGATTGCTGCCTATTCTGCTCAACTCCTTGACCTCGACCATACGTACGTCTCTCATTGTTTGGCGCAGCTGACCCTTGATATCCCAATCCAGAAGTGCGGGATCTTTGAGAAACTTCGACCGGTCGGCGGATACCTTGCCCATCCCTGCCAAGGCCTTCGCCCGGAACAAAGCCACGAGACACCATTACCCTTCCAACCATTACTGCAGCATTTGAGACTTCAGGAACTGGTGGTGATGACCCTCTAGCTGCATGTATGGTCGATACGAGCTCAAACGACTGATAGCTCGATTCTATTTTGCAATCCGGCTCGACATAGGGGATAGCCGTGGCATGATAGATCGGGTGTTCTTCTTCGCCATGCACGGTGACTAACTTCCTTTCTACCACGAACTTCACCTTCTGATGTAGACTGGATGGGACAACTCCAGTAGTATGAATCTATGGACGACCCAACAGGAAGTTGAATGCAGTGGGAATGTCCATAACTTAGAACAGGATGTTGAACATTGTCGGCCCTATCTGTATGTCAAGGTGGATTTCTCCTATCACTTCCTTCTTCGTTCCATCAAAGGCTCGCACGGAGGTCTTCGAGGAATTAATCCTCAAAAGATCTACCTTGAGGCGGTGTAGAGTTGCCAGAGGACAGATATTCAAGGCTGAACCATTGTCGATTAACACCCAGGCTACGTGCGAGGCCTTGTATTTGACAGAGATGTACAACGCTTTGGTATGTCCTCTGCCTTCTAGAGGGAACTCCTCATCCGAGAAGGCAATAAGGTCCTTGAGGAGTATAGACCCCACAAATTCCTCCAATCTCTCATGATCGATTGTCTCAGGCATGTGAACTTCGCTTAACGCCTTCATTAGGGCTTTCTGGTGTTTGACAGATGTCTGGAGAAGTTCAAGCAGAGAGATTTGCGCAGGCATCTTGCGCAGTTGCTCCACTATGCTATATTCACTAGCTTTGATTACGGCCAGGAACTCTTTAGCTTTTTCATCGGTGATAGGCTTCGCAGGTTGGGCATTAGCTTGGCCATAGGTACGTCCAAACCTGGTGACTAAGTCGACGTCAAGACTGTAAGAGCAAGGGACTGCCTTATCGTTGGAGTACTTATAAGGTTGAGGTATCTCAATCACAATTCCTTCATCGGCTGCAGGCGTGCTTATTGCGATCTCTTCATCATCGGTCGCGTCTTCGAGCGGAGGCATGTCTTCAGGCAAAGGATCGAACCTGTCCTCCCCGGCATTTAATGTAGCGAACTCCTCGTCCCAGTTAATAACGACCTCGAAGATAGTGGAAACGATGCCCGTGTGGTCGGCATAAACAATCATCCCAACTTCTACCATTACTGAGATTCTTTGTCTCATGATGGCCAGGGAAATGGTCTCATTACTCGGGTAACACCCGGCTTTCACCAACTCACCGTAGACCTCAGCAGTGTACACCTTGACATTCTTGATTCGGCCAGCATTGAAGTTGAAAACGGCATTCACATTGTCCGTGTGATCAGGGAGCGGGTTACTCTGAACGTTTGGCTTGGCGGGTTGGAACGAAACGCCTTCGTGTCTAGAAGGTTCTGGATTTGGTGTTTGAGGGCGTAACAATCATTGGTTGAGTGCCCCAGTTCGCCCATATGATAATCACATTTCTTTGACGGGTCGAAGTTGTAGAACTGCTCAAGATTAGGCCGCTTTGGCTCGGAGGTCAACAAGCCTTTCTTTCGGAGCACAGCCAATACTTGAGATAACGATCCAGGGAGCGGGGTGAACTGCCTCTTATTGTTCCTCCTCTAAAAAGGTTGACGACTCGTATTTTGTTGCTAAGCTTCTGCTACTTGAATTACCGGGGCAGGATTAGTATTCCGCCGGCTCGGTTAGTTATACGTCACATTCACTTCAACTGCCGGTTCCTTCTCATTCCTTGTATTAAATCTTTTGGTCGACGAGGACGACTCCACAAACCACCCATCTTTCAGTCCTATCTCGATATGTTCGCCTATAAGGATGAGTTGGTTGAAGTTGTCAGCCGGAATGACCACCATTCGATTACGGTATTCGAACGGGAGGGTCTTGATGAAGATCCTTTTCAGCTCACTGTCAATAGGTTCTGGAACAACCTGAACGGCTAAATTTCGCCATTTGATGGCGTAATCCTTAAAAGACTCAGTCTTTTTCATCTGAGCACGCTCGAGATCATCGCGGGTAGGAATGATGTCCGTTATAAACCTGTATTGCTTCAGGAATGCCTCACTAGCTTCCTTCCAGATTTTGAGGCCATTTATCTTCTTCATGAGGTACCAGTTCAGAGCAGGACCCGTTAAACTTGCTTGAAATGCATGGATCATCAGAAGTTCATTGTCAACATACGAAGTCATCTGTACATGGTACAACTGCAGGTGAGCTTTTGGGCAGGTGGTGCCATTGTACTTGTTAAAGTCCGGCATCTTGAACTTCTTCGGGATTTTGATCTGTGAATACAGAGACAGATCGATTGAAGGTGAATCCTGCGAACCTTCTAACTGCTTAACTCTCTCTTCAAGCTTGTTGACACATTCATTGGGTTTGTCTTTGCTGACGATGATCTGGACGGGGTCATCTTCCAAGTCAGGAATATCGTCATCTTCTTCAAAATCAACACCTTTTCCACTTTTATGCTTCGGGGATGATGTTTCAGGGGGTGCTGGAATGGGGATCAACCGAAGGGTCTTGATCTCAGCAGTCATTTGTTGCATTGCGATGGCAAGTTGCTTTATCTGGTCTTCTATACCGACAACACGCTCTTGCAAGTCGGTTTGATCGACCATTCTGGCTCTCGACCGTGTGCGAATAGGCGATCGTGAACGGTCCGTAATTACCTAATCCGAAGATAAAACATGGTAAGTATGAGTCTTTAAAATGATCGGTCCATGACTCAGTCTAATCGTCTCTTTTCATTCCCATTTTTCATGACATTTTTCATTACTCCATGTATTTGTGAAAATGATGGCAAATTTCTTAGGAAATAATGAATTATGACAGACCTAGAAAAATAATGATAAGAATTGAAAGTAATATCTTTTTTTTTCAAAGCTTTATGTTTTCTTTTTTTCCTTCCCTTTGAAAAAAAATTCAATGATTTTTACTTTCAAAAATTACGATCGACTTAGACCTATCGTAGACCGACCAAATGAATGCAATAACTAAATAAATTGCAGAAAGGAGAGTTGAGAAGACTTACTTTCATCGGGTAGGGAAATGGCAATCACATAGACACACGCATGAAATGTGAGGTTCGATTTCTATCTAGACTCTGGCTTGCAAAGTGGAGACGCGAGGATTACCGAGCTAAACCAGCCATGGTGGTGGTTAGGCTAGGATTCCCCTGACTCCGGCTTAGTTAAAGAGCTGACCCGGGTTGCGTAGGACACAACCGAGGTGGGTATTCAATGACACCATAAAAAAAAATTTCGGGACCGAGAAGGGCGACCCATACCACATGGTTTTGGTCGGGGTATCCACTATCTCAGTACCATCCTAAACCTATGCCACCCAGGTCCGGCACCAGGTAGTGTGTACGGTGTAGTGTAAATGTAAGGCATGCACAACAGGTTATATCAAACAGCGCTTCGTGCATAAATTAAACCATACATCCGAACACCTCCCTGTAAAACAAGGGTTAACAATCACACCTCCCCTTATATCTCCCATTCTGCAAGAACATTTAACACCTTAAATGTTAGGGACGTACCTGGGATCCTCGCTGCCAAACAAAAATTATTTTTGAAAAGAAAAATTGGCCTTAGTCCACTAAGAGTTTTAACTCAAGTCCCCAGCGGAGTCGCCAAGCTGTCGCGACTCTAAAAAATTTTTGTCATTTTCTCGAGCTAATGGATTATTAAAACTAATCTTAACTCGGGCCCTCCCAAGCCCTACCAATTCGCAATTTAAGCTTTAAGTTCTTAACATGCAAGTATTCTCATGCTTGGAGTCGCCACTAATCAATTTGCGGTAGGCTGATTAGAAACCTAAATAAAACATAGGGAGATATGTTTTATTTCTACAAACCAGAGATTTTAAGCCCGGGGACTTGATTACGCTAGATCTAATCTAACGCCCTTTCGGTACCTTTTCTTTTCAAAAAATGTTTTGGCAGGCAGTTTGGATCCATTTTAACTTAATTACTAACATGTGAGGTGTTCATGCGTGTGCGCAAACCACCAACTTAACACCCAGGAAAGCATTAAATAAATTGCAAGCTTAGGAGAACAACTTACCTCAATGCAACGCAAGCATCTGCATTGTTAGCTAGAAAATCACATCGGCAATCCTAATATGATTTCTAATTAACAAGCAATTCATTCAATTTATTTTTTTTGGATTTTCACTTATTTAAATGAAATCTAACCTATATGCAATGACGTGCAAAAATATGACATGCGAATTAATGCAACCTAGCATGCAAACTATATGTCATGCGACGACGTGACTTAATTCTAACGACGGATGCAATGATATATTTTTGGTATTTTCTAATGAAATTCGGAATAAAAATATGCCTAAATTAACATGCAACCTAATGACTTCTCTTTTTGGTATTTTCTATTAAAATTCGAAATTCAAAAATTACTTAAATTAAAATGCAATCTATGATGACTTAATCTATCATAACATGATTTTTTTTGGGGATTTTTGTGAAAAAATTCGAAATAAAAAAATGACCTAAATAATCTATTAAGATTAGAATATTATTTAATTCAAACTAGGAAATAGATTATCTCAAGTCCTAATTTAAACTAAATAATTACTCTATCTTCTAGATATATTTAGGATTCCTAGACATGCAAAAACTCTAATTCAAATCTAATTGATATTTTTTTGAATTTTCTGTTTATTTGAAAAGGAAAGAAAACAATTCAAACAAAGATAATGACCACATTCAAAACAACCACGCGATCCGTCAAATTCGTTTCAAACTCGGACTAGGAACAAAAATTGAACTATCGGTCATATCTATAGGGTTATAGATATTGACGGAAAGTCGATTATTCCAATTTGGAAAGCGGATAAAAATCATTATCGTATCCAAGTGGTTATGGATAGGATAATGATTTTCCGTATCGCCGCGTATCGGACCTTAGGGATAGGGTCGGATAGTCGTCCAGATACGTTGCTAAATTAGGAAACTTTCCTAATTTTGGAATATTCAAAAAAAACATTGCGGATATCGTAAACATTATCCTATGATATCTAGCAATTCAGATAACATTCACAGAATATTCAAACGTTTGAAAATTAGGAAAACAAATATTCTAAAAATACTGGATAATGTTCACTTACCTAATTTGTAGATAATCTCCAAATTTGAACTCGGTTCGGGATCGCGGATCACGGCGACGAGCGGCGGTGGGATGGTGTCGGGAACGGCAACGGCGTCTCACGTCTGGCCGGGGGCTTGCTGGTCATTTCGATGGTTGCCTCGATTCACAAAAAAGCTTAGAGAAACCTGCAAAATAGAGAAATTCCAAGCCACGGACTAGCTCAGCAAGGACCAGCTCGCAGTGAGACATGGTTTGACAGCGGGCAGCGTCTCGGTTCAAGCGGATGTCTCGGTGCAGGAAACCTCGCAACGGGGACAGCAACTCCAGCGTTTGTCGGACAAATCGAGCGACTCGTAGTGACGAATCGTACGATGATAGTGAACATTGGTGTCGTTGAAGTTGCGTTGCCGAGACGCATCGTGTGATGGACACAAAAATCCTCCAGGTGGGCGCCTTTGCTGGTGGTGTGTCGCTGGCTTCGTGGAGGGCTGAGGCAGAACGTGGTGTAATTTGCGTGGTGGTGCAGCGGCAAGAACAACAGGAACAGAACCTGTTCGTCTGGAAAGCTACTGGATTCGACTAGCAGCTGATTTGACGAGGCTAGGGCTTCCTTGGCGTCAGACTGAAGTTCACGGGGGTTGTTTGATGAAGCACCAGAGTTGCTACAAGGATGTAACGCCAAGGTGGGAAACATAGCAAGAAGAGTCCACGAATCCGTTGGCTCTTGACTTTTCCTCTCCTGATTTTTATTCTTTACTCTCACTTTTTTTCTTCTTTTTGAGTGCAGGACGTAGAGACCTTTTACTCTTTGGCTTTGCATGTATGTTCACGCCTCCTGCATGGCTTTGCTTTTGTGGCCGTGTCTCCCAAAAACAACCCCCCCCTCCTTTGACTTTTTTTTTCTTTCTTGGCATTTTCTCCTCTTGCTTCACCGTGAGTGCAGAACGTGGAAGTCTTTTGCTCTCTGCCTTGACACTAGTGAATTGAGCCTCGGACGGAAAGAACAACAACAATCTCACGCCTTGATGAAGACAGGAGCAGTGATTCGGTGAGGTTGTGGAGGTGGCCGCGCTCGATGGAACATCCGCGGGAGGCGGTAGCGCTCGGTGGAGCAGTCCTGGTGCAGCTCCGGTGAGCGGTGACGGCACGTGCGACGCGCAAAGGAGGGCGCGGCGGCGGGTGGTGGCGCGGGTGGTGGTGTTGCGCCGGCCTCTCTCTCTCTCTCTCACTCTAGCACGTGTGTCTCTCACGTCTAAAAATCAGATCTTAAATTGTGTTCTCCCCCCTAAATTCTGACCTAAAACATGTTTATATAATACTAACCTATGTCAAATAGGTGGGCTTACTAATCCTAATGGGCTTAGGCTTGGGCTTAGGTTCTAATTTAACATCTAAATGGGCTGAATTAACTTAGACTTTAATTAATTAAACTCAACAGACTAAATCAAGCCCAAATTAAAACAACCGAGCCCGTTTGACTTGAAATTCCCGGCCCTTGCATTCCGAGCGAACCGAGTTTTGTTCGATGAAGTTTAAGCTCATTCGTCACCGCCAATTTGATGTAAAAATGCAATTAAATTAAAATGAACCTAAACTATATGTTATGCAATTTAAATATTTTTGTTTAGGGGTTAAAATTTAATCCCTAATTTTTATGCAAATTACACTAAATGGTTGATAAAATTTAGGTGTCAACAGCAACTATATACAGTATGGAAGTAGAGTTTGATGTAAAGACAACATTCCTTACTAAAAAGGTTTATGGTCATAGGAAGATTTTGTTCACAAACTGAAGAAATCTTTGTATGACCTAAAACAATCTCCAAGAATGTGGTACTAGTAGTTCAACTATTATTTCTTGAAGCTTGGCTTTGTTCGTTGTGATACTGATCATGGTGTCTATATGAAGATGTTAGAGAATGATTTTATTATCTTAACCTTATATGATGATGTTATGCTGCTAGTTGGGAATAGTTTGAGAATGATTAGCACGGTGAAAGGATTGTTGACAAAACATCTTGATATGAAAGATCTAGGCCTAACAAACTTTATCTTGGGCAAGCAGATAAAAAGGGGAGCATGAAGAATGGGAAGTTGTGTCTAAGTCAGATGAAATATATTGAAAGTGTATTGAATAATTTCAACATTGCATACTATAAACCAGTGAAGACCCCCATGTCCACAAGTTCGAAGTTATCGGCACTCTAGTGTCCCAAAATTGAAGCAGAAGCTAAAAAGATGTCAATAGTCCCATATGCATGCATAGTTGGGAGTTTGATGTCTGCTATTGCTCAAGTAGTATGAGTATTAAGTAGGTATATGTCCAATTCAGGGAAAGAGCATTGGATGGCAACAAAGTGGGTGCTTCATTATCTTTGCAATGCATTTGACTTTAAGCTATGGTATGAAGGCATGAAAAATTCAAAGGGACAGCAAATGTTCAAACTAAAATGTTTTGTGGAAGTTGATTGGGGAGGTGACATTGATAGTAGGAGGTCAACCAACAAATATGTTGTTTCCTTGTATTGATGAGCTGTGAGTTGGATGAGTAAAACGCAGGGTAGGGTTACTTTATCTGCTACTAAGGTAGAGTACACGGTCCTTACTCATGATGTTAAGGAAATAATTTGACTGTGCAAATTATGTAAAGAGCTTGGTTTTACACCGTATGACCACACGTTAATTGGAGAAGGAAGATGCTCCGCAGGGCGTCTCTCGTCTTCCTTCTTCTCCTACTTTTTTCTTCTCACACAACCATCTCTTCGAAAGTCGCCACTGCCTGCCAGACGAGTAACGGTAAGCATTTCAATCTCTATAGATGCATGCAAAATGAGAAAAACACAAATTGTGGGTTAACCGGATAAACCGGTCAAAGTAATGATTGAGAATAGTCGCTTTTGAGGAAAGTGATTATAGGTGATACAAAAGAAATCGATTTCACGTTAATGTTCTTTTAGAATTCGAAGTTTGAAGATAATAATGTCTAAGGTAGAGATAAAGTAAATGCGCGTATTCAGCAGGAAGCAATTTTGAAGAGACGACGGAGAGCAAGATCGTTGTCTATGGAAGACAATCTCGGCATGGCCATTCAAAGGACCAACCTTCGAAGCCATGTTCGATGTGGAAGTCAATCTCGGCATGGCCTTTCAAAGGACCAACCTTCGAAGCCATGCTCGCCATTGTGAATCTTTCGAATGATTCTCGATTATTAATTTTTTGGTTCGATCGCTCCTAAAATTTGTTGGTGTTATAAAGAAATAAATAATTTGCTTTCTTTTCTCTCCATGGTTTGTTAGGGTTTTCCACCACCTTTTGTTCATGGAGCTCAAATGATTTCTTCGAATTCACTGCGAATGGGAAAAAATTTAAATTGATTTGTTAATTGAAATGATATCGCTAGACCTTTTTGCCAATTCTAGATATATAATTTCATGCTCTCGAAGTACCACATATTCATTGTACAACCCAATCATTGCATTTCAAGTCTTTATCTATTTGAGTGAAAATATGAGATTCACAACAGTTTGAATATTTTGATTTGGCTTGAGCTGACAGTAATGCCATGTTCTGAAAGCACTTAAAAGTTTTTCGGAATGAGATCTCAAATTTGATCTTATTCAGCAAGACCTCTTGTAATTCTCTTGAAATTCGACGTCAAACAAGTGAAAAAAACAATAAGAAACCCACTAACCCATGGAATAGGTGTTCGAGCCCATTACCACAGTCCCACCGGCGTGTTAGGTTGTGCATGGGAATAATGCTGTGCCCGAGAATAGATTCTACTCAGAAATGATTTTTTTTTATTCTGTGCTCGGAAATAATTTATAAGCATTTGAAGGCATTTAATAACTATACAAAAATTCATTTTGTTAATAAAATTTTGAATTTTTTAATATTTCTTTCTTTTTTTCTTTTTTTTTCTCCTTTTTTTTCTTTCTTTCCCATCCCCTTCCTTGGCCATGGTCGGTCACCGGCGTCGGCGACCGGCCACAGGCCAGGGCCGGTGAGGGCGTCGTGGCCCTCGCCGCCAGTCTCGCCGCCGCCACCTAGGCGACGGACCTGGGTGGCGACGGCGAGGTTGGCCTCGCCTTGGCTGGGCAAGGTAAAGGCCAACCTCGCCGTCGCCCAGCCAAGGTGAGGCCAACCTCGTCCAGGCGGTGAGGGGGACCCTCGCAAGCCACTGGTGAGGGTCGCCACGCCCTCGACGGCCCTGGCCTATGGCTGGCGGTGGCCGGTGGGTGCGGGCGGCAGGCTAAAGAGCAACAACAAACAAACAAAAAAAAGAAAAAAACCAAGAAGAATTAGTACTAGAAAAATTGTTTCAGAATCAAGAAACTACTTTTTTTTGCTTTTTGATTTTGTTCTAAAATTGATTCTGGGAACAATTTTTTGCAAAATTGTGCCCGGGCACAAAAAATTTAACAAACGGATTTCTGTTCCCAAACTGATTCTGAAAATAAAAGAACATAAATTTTTACTATTTGACAAGTTGTCAAACATGCCCTTAGAAGCCAAGACTTTTCTCCACATAATTAACAAATGTTCAAAGCACAAGCTGGCCAGAGATCTGCTCACAACATAGCTCAAGTTTGTGATCTCATGAAAAACAATGACTCCTTTATCATTGGCTTATCATGTTCGATGGTTCCAATTTGTTCGGCTCATTGCATTTCTTAAGGAGCGCATTGTCTAGGATGAACAACTCCAACTTGGTCCCCACTTGAAAAGAAAACTAATTCCGATGCAAGAGTAGACCTACAGGAAATCTTGTCAGTGATTTCAAAATGGATAGATGCCCAGCCAAGTATTGCCATGAATTCCCTTTTCAACATACGTGCCGCAAAAAGGACCTCACATTGTCGCCGGAGTAAATCCTTATTTATATTAGCAAATTGTCACACTTAATCGATTTTTTCTTTCGGCTGGTGACATAGAGAGTTCTTGAACTTTTTCAATTCGTGCAGTGTAGTTCTTAAAACAATTTTTATGCAACCGGGTCATTGAACTTCGTATTTGTTTGTTCATGCTCGTCCTTCGTTAAATACCTTGATGGAAATGCTGAAAATATAATAAAAAGGAACCTACAGAAAATTATGAATAGAGCGAGGGGGAATGCAGACGTCGCACTATGTAACAACGGCAATGCCAAGCCATCGGCAAGGGTCTAGCAATCCTTGTCGACGGCTGGGCATTGCGGCCGCCTCGAATCACCCCCAAATGCACATACTCGGACTGAGAGAGGATTGGACAAATAAATTCAGGCAGGTTCGAATTGACCTAAGCTTATCTTTGTCCTGGTAGGTGGGTGGCTGAACCTCGTGGCCCTCCGTGCCACTTCCACCATCCTCCTCCGCCATGTCTGCCACCATCGATTGCTGACGGCTTTTTTCTTTTTTTCAAATTTCTCTGTTAAGAAAAATTAACTTCATATATTTTTTTAATTTTCTAAATTTGTAAAAGCCACATTGACACTATGTTGTTCCCACGTAAGCACTTAACGGCTGTTTGACTCCACATTGACATTTTCATCCAAGCATCTGATAGAAGGACAGCAATCGAACATATTCACGGACCCGTTTGTAAAAAAAAATAAAAATATAGAGACGACATTGCACAAATAAAAAAGGCTTGGGACACCAATGCCACAAATATTACCTATTCTTTAAATGTAAGAGGAAGCGAGCTTTAATACTTGACTTTGGTAAATAAATATTGATATATGAACGTCATCTTATAATTAAGTTGATTCTTCTATTTATGCCACCATATAAAGTCAAGTTGACTTATTGACCGTCTACCTTGACTTCCACCTCGTCCTTTCTTTTCACCGTTCTTATCTGAATTCGTTGTTGCAAGACCGACTTAGCCCACTCCACTAACAACTCAGATCGGTCGGAGCAACCGGTCAAAAAAATTTTGTACGCTATGAGCATGTGAACCTATTTCATCTTAACTATTTAATAGCGTGAGTCTCACATGAGATCCAAATAATCTAATGGTTCCATTCGTCTCACAGAAAATATGACATTTCTGGAAAATATATTTTTTTTTTGGTAAGGGACATTTCTGGAAAATATTTTTCACGAAGTCATTTTCCAAGAAAATAACTATATTTTCCGGTGTTCGGCTAAAACCTAAAAAAGACTCGGAAAATATTTTTCGCTGTTCGATATGGAAAATCTGATTTGATTTTCTTCCTTGCACTCTTTTTAAATAACCTTTAATTTTATTTTATTTTTAAAAATTCCAATTTTTAACTTTTAAATATTTTAATATTTTTTTATATTTCTTTCTTTTTTCTTTTTTTTTCTTTTCTTCTTTCCTTGCCGGTCGTCGGCCACCGCGACGGCGGTGACCGGCCACAGGTGAGGCTTGGCCTTACTGGCCCAAGGCCAGCAACCTTGAGCGAGACCTCGCCTTGCCTCGCTAGATTTGGCGAGGCGCCAGCCTTAGGCTGGCCTCGCTAGCTCGAAGCCGGCAACCTCTGGCGTGGCCTCGCCTGGCCTGGCCTGTGGCCGGCGACCGGCCGGAGAAAAAGGTCCCAAAAAGAGAAAAGACAAAAGAAAAAATATAATTTAAATTTAGAATTAAAAAAAATTAAAATAATTAAAATGAGTGGTGAAAGAATGAGTTTTCCTTTTTTGAAAAGAGGAAAACATTTTCCACACTTTTGAAGGAGTTGGCCCACATACATAGAGTATATGCAACTGTCACTCACAATCAAAGAGAGAGACTTTATATGTACAAGGCATTATCTTTCATCCCTGTTTTCAAAAGTCGGTTGGCAGCGAAACGTCTGAACCACAATACACGGCTGATGGTCAAGCCCGTTGGGTCGACATTGTTGTATATGGCACTCTGACTGATTCTTTCTATGCACACACGGTTATCGTAGAATCATACATTTTGCAAGAGAGAGAACGATGCTTCACAAGGCCTCCCTCGTCTTCCTTCTTTTCCTAGCCCTTTCGTCACACGCGATCTTCTCTTCGAAGGTCGCCACCATTGCCCGCCAGATTAGCAACCGTAAGCTATCTTGTACTATAATTACATGTAAAAAAATAACAATAAAGTGCATCTCGTCCAATTCTTCATTCGCCACGTTGGCAATCCGCGGCTGCCACGTTTGCAGTTTACGGCTATTTAATTGTCATATTAGTGTGTCGTCCAAACCCGATGGAAGGACAAAAACTGCAACAACCGAACAATTTTGGGGATCCAATTGTAAAAAAAAAAGTTTAGAAACAATAATTTGCAAATCGAAAAAGTTCAGGAATATCAATGGCGTAATCACGTTTTCTTGAGGAAGCGAGCTTTAGTACATGACGTTGGTAAATTAATCTTAACATATCAACATTATCCTAATGGTGCGTTTATTTCATGGAAAATGAATAATTTAAAAAATATTTTCCTAAAAATAATCACTTGTATTGCTTGAATTAATTATTCAATGAGAAATATTTGCATTATCAATAATAATTTATGTCTAAATATTTTTTTGCACGATGAAAGTATTTTTCCTTTGTTCATATTTAAAAGCGATAAAAGTAATCTTTTTTAGGAAAATATTTTCTAAATAATTTGTTTTCGGGAAATAAACGGATCCTAAAATTAAGCTGATTCTTTTTTTTGCTATGCCACAATTAAATCAAGTTGATATATCTACCATTGACCTCGACTTCGTCCTCGTCCTTTCTTTTCATTTCCTTTACTGGAATTGTTCCCGCATGACCGGCTCAGCTCACGCCAATCTGAGATCCGTGAGCCCATTCCACCTCAAACAGGCATTGAGTAACGTCGGCATCACCTAGAATTCGAATGCGGTACCTACAATTCTTGCTCGCAACCAATTTACTGGTCCGTCACGTGGAATGGATCCTTTGGTGCAAGAGAGGCACGGCACATAGAAAAACGAGGGACTTAAGAATCCATTTATTTCGCGAAAAATATTTTTCAAGAAACTATTTTCCGGGTTTTCCAGTGTTTGGGGCGGAAAATAAACTACCCGCAAAAGACATTTTCTCTCAATGAGTGAAAACATGTCCAAAAGTAAGGAAAATGTTTTCCTCTTTTTGAAAAGAGGAAAATATTTTCCCCCACCTTCTTTTATCATTTATTATCCTCTTTCTTTTTCTTTTTTCGTCTTCTCTCTCTTTTCTATCTTCTTCTTCTACCGATCGCTGACCACGGTGGTGGCCTGCAACCGGTCACAGGTGAGCTCGAGCCTCGCCCGAGGTAGCCAGAGCCTCGCCAATGTATGGCGACCTCAAGCGAGCTTGACCTCACCACTGGCTAATGAGCTCGAGCCTTGTCGGCTTGTGGCCTGCCGGTGACCGGCCAAAGAAGAAGAAGAAAGAAAAAGAAGAAAAACAAAAACAAAAAAAAGAATATTAAAAAATATTAAAAGTATTGCAAAGAGAAAAATTTTATTCATATCGACCAACGGAAAATATTTTCTAAGACTTTTTCAGATTTTAGCCGAACACTAGAAAATTATGCCATTTTCTAGGAAAATGGCTTTTTGAAAAATATTTTTCAAAAACGTAATATTTTTCGCGAAACGAATGGAGCCTACAGACAATGCACAATTTTTCCACAAGAAGATGCTCATCCGTGCTTTTAAAGACGGTCAGGGGCGAGACTTTTGAACCACAATACGCAGCATATCATCAACTCCATGCGGTCGACGTTATTACATATAGCACTCTCATTCCTTCCATGTATAATCATAAACTCAAAGAGTACATCGTACGACCACACATTGATTAGAGAAAGAATGATGCTTCCCAAGGCCTCTCTCGTCTTCCTTCTTTTCCTAGTCCTTTCATCTAGCACGATCATCTCTTCAAGAGTCGCCGATGCCCGCCCGATGAGCAACGGTGAGCACTATCTCTATACACGCATGCAAAACGAGAAAGCACAAAACGTCGGTTGACCACATAAATTGCCGACGTAATGATCAAGAACAATCGCTTTTGAGAGGAGCGATCGTAGGGGGATAGAAAAGAAATGGCAGAAGGACACCATTGATGCCATAACTTGTGTACGGCGATCACTTTGGTGCCATAATTTTTTTTTCGGATCACTTTGGTGCTAACTTTTTTGAAAAATGATTACTTTGGTGCCAACGTTGACATGGCTCATCGGAAATTCTACGTGGCGCTGACATAGCTCGCCGGAGAGGTCCATGGCTCGCCGGAGAGGTCAAGTCAGCATTAAAAATAAATTTTAATGCTGACGTGTATTTTTTTTAAAAAAATAAAAATTATATTTTATTAAAATAATAAAAAAAAGGAAAATAACACATAAAGTTTAAATTTTTTAATTTTTTTTTCTTCTTCTTCGGCGAGGGCCCTCGCCTGACTCAGGCGAGGGCTTCCCTCGCCGGCCCAGGTAAGGGCCACCCGATCCCGACGCCGGCGAGGGTGGCCCTCAGCGGATCTGGCGAGGGCCACCCTCGCCTGGGCGGGCGAGGGTCGCCCTCGCCCGATGCCGGCGAGGGCAGCCCTCGCTTGGGCGGGCGAGGGTCCGGCGAGGGTTGCCCTCGCCAAATCCGGCGAGGGCGGCCCTCGCCTGGGCGGGCGAGGGCGACCCTCGCCTGAGTCAGGCGAGGGCGGCCCTCGCCTGGGCGGGCGAGGGCGACCCTCGCCTGAGTCAGGCGAGGGCCGCCCTCGCCGGCGTCGGGCGAGGGCGACCCTCGCCCGCCCAGGCGAGGGCCGCCCTCGCCTGACGCCGGCGAGGGCAGTCTCGCCGGACGCCGGCAAGAACCCTTGGAGAAGAAAAAGAAATAAAAAAAGGAAAATAAAATTAAAAAAAAAGCCACATAATTTTCACGTGTACAATTTAAATTATTTTTTACAAAAATATAAATGTCACGTCAGCTTTTTGGCCAGAGTCACCAAAGTGATCTATTTTTTCCGATTTTAGCACCAAAGTGATCCGAAAAAAGGTTGTGGCACCAAAGTGATCGCCGTACACAAGTTATGGCACCAATGGTATCCTTCTGCCGAAAAGAAACCGATCCCGCATTTTGCAAGTGATGGTCTTTTTGAATTCGAACTTTGAAGATGATCATGTCTAAACTGGAGACTAACTAACTAAATGCACGTTTCCAGGAGGAAGCAACATCGAAAAGATGGAAAAAAGATGGCGGTGAGCAAGATTGCTGTTAATGGAAGTAAATATCCGCAGGACGGTCGGCATCGGCGAAGTGTACCTAGGGCTGCACCGTAGACATTGGCCTTAGCATAACCTTTCGAAGCTCCTTCCTTTAGAGGCCATGCCTGCCATACAGAATCTTTCAAGCGATTCTCGATTATTAGTTTTTCTAGTTCGGTTGCTCCTAATACTTGTTGGTGTTATTAAGAAGTGAATAATTCGCTTTCTATACTCTCCACGGTTAATTAGGGTGTGTGTTCCACGTATTCTTCATGAAGCTCAGATGATTTCTTTGAAGACCCCCGCGAATAGAACGGAAAGAACGTAAGTTGATTGTTTATCAAATCGATATCACGATGCCTTTTTGCTGAATCTCGATATCTTCAATTTCGTGCTCCCAATCACAGCATGCCGTAGTTTTATCTATTGTCGACACCCAAATTTTAGTAATAATAATAAATAAATAAATAAAGATTATAACAAAAAGAAGAAGGAGAGAAATTGGCTGTAAAAGGCTAATAAAAAGGCCCAGCCCATCACTCGGCAACTACCTCGCATAGCCCATGCTAGAATCAACTTATATTCTTTGCCCGACTTGGTATTGGGTCAGGCTTATAGAGGTTCATGTCCTAAGACTTATAACAAAGTCATGTATATTTTTTGCCCGATAAGTATCGGGTTTTTATTTCCACACCTTTACTTATGGTCTTTTAATACTTTGATGTTTAACTCTTGCACTTTTAATACATTGATTATTGCTTTCCTTTTTAGCATGGTTAGGACAAGCTTTAGGATCATAATAAAGTATTAAAAACAATTGCATAAACACTTAGCAATATCAAATGACTTTTAGGACTCATAATTGGTAACAAAGAACATTTGATCAGTTAGATGAATAATCCTGCCAAGTAAGAGGTACCAAAAGAGTATTATTAGAAACTATTAGTGCAATCAAGTCCCTGAATTTAGAATATTATGGTTGAGTAGAAAGTGAAGCAATCTTCCGTGCCTCACTTGGTTTCTAGCCAACCCCGAAAATGCTAGTAGCGACTCCCGTCTCACATAGAATTCTTTAGGATTAATCTGAACTAAAAATGAACCCAACGTCATGCAAGGTAAGGGCCTAGGAGAGCCCTCACCTAATGGAGGGCCTTTGGTCCGCCTTTTGGGCATTATCTATAAACTTATCTTTTCCCTTACACCCCATGTCGACGGAAGACGGAAAAAGAAGATTGTGACACAATTAAGAGAGTTATTGATAAAGCAACGAATTTGATGATTTGTAAAGGACTCTCCCACTCGAGCAAAAATATGTGTTATTGTACTTGGTAATCAATTGCATCAAATTTCTTCGCCACTTCTCTCTAGTTGAATGCCAAAGCCACCAGCCACCACTGTCGATGGCTCAAATTTGGCCAAGATCCCATCATTTGGCCAAGTTGCTTGTTTTGCTATGAATTAAAAGGGTAGGGTGTGGACAACTAGCGCGGCTACCCTTGTGGGCGATAGAAGTTAAGAAGTCTTTTTGCATAAGTAACAAATGCACAAAGCACAAGTAAGTTAGAGATCCACTCAGGACATAAGTCGAATTTGTGACCTCCTGAAAAAAGTACTCTTTCATCACCGAGCTACCGAGGACATTACCAAAAAAGTCCTAAATATATTGTATTTGTTCTAATTCAGTCATAAACTTTTCAGTTTGGTAAATTTTATCAATGTAATTCTTTCGGCTAATTTTGATCAGAAATCACTAATGTAAGTACCAGCATTGTCACGTCTGATGATTGCCACTGATATGGATAATTTTTTATAATTTTTTCTTTTTTCTTTTTTTCCCTACCAAGTCTGGCCGGTCACGGTGAGGAGTGACCAACCCTTGCTAGGCTTAGAGTAAGTAGGAAAGTTTCATTTTTAGACTCAAATTCAAGATATATTTTCAACATATATATGTTGATATGCATATTCATGAACTCTTGAACGCCGTCAGCTGAGGAATTCTGTTCCAGGGAGGCGCAATGATTGCAACATACTTGAGATCCCTAAGCTTGGCCGATCCCTTCTGGTTCTATCTTCACGTCAACTATCAATTTTCTTCATACATCGTCGGAGTGACCGGCCAGGTCATAGGCCTCGATCTTGAGACCAAGTCTAAGGGCGTCGAGTGGTCTTTTCACCGGATATTTTCATGAACCAAAAAAGTTACAGAGACCCGAAAGCCATAATCACTTTAACTTTTATTGATGGGGAAGCGGGCTTTAATATTTGACTTTTGTAAATTTAGCCTTAGTATATCAACTCAACGTTATGCTAAACCGGAGTTAACTTACAAAGAAGTCAGTTTTGCCTTGACAAAAATGGACGACAATTGTTATCAACAAAACATTGACCTTCGCCAGCGGACTTTGAAAACATGGCCCTTTGGAAATATGGTGCTCTGTACAGCTGAAGTGGACGACAGCTCTTACGAAAACAACATGAACTTCCCAGAAATGGTCCAAGACAGGCTCGTCAAAAACTCATTAAACGAAACGAGAGACTTCATATATACCATGCACTGTTTTCAAAGTCTGTTGGCGGTGAAACGTATGGACCACAATACATGGCTCATCTTCAACTCCGTGGGGTCGACATTGTTATATATAGCACTCTCATTCATTCTATCTCCGCATCCCTCTGGTCAAGCAAAGGGAAGAAGAGACATGAAGGTAAATCAAGCGTCCCTCATGTCCGGGTACGAGTTGCTGTTTCTCATCCTCCTAGACGAACTCGAGGAGAACTCATATTCGCCCCGATCGAAGCTCCGATGGTCGTAGCTGTCATACCACTTGTACAGCGTTGCCAGGTTTGACAACGAAGACGACTTCTGTGAGTCCGACCTCGAGTATGAGCTCGACAACCCCGCGACTTCACCGCGGTTGGATCTGCTGAGGAACCCACAGATGATGGCGAAGAGGACGAGGATGAGGTCGATAGTGTCCTAGCTCTTCTTGACGAAATGGGGCTGGAAGATTTGGGAAGTAGGGTTGAGGAAGGGCGGGACGACGAAGAGCCAGAGAGAGAGCACCACTGACGTTGTCCTTGTTCAGTTGTTCTGCTTCGCCGAGGGCGAGAGAGCCCTAAAAGCCTTTGAGGGTAAAAAGTGAAGGGTGTATTTTTTAGTTCGGTTTGATCCAAACTGAATCGAAATAAACCGAACTGAAAGAAAAAAAATGGTTTGTTTTGAGTATTCGAACCGAAATGCACAAAATTTCCGGTTCGGTTTGTATCTCGATTCGGTTTTTCGATTTGATTCTGACACCCCTATTACTATTGGTTTAATAAATATTTAATTGCTAAAATGTACTGGCTATAAAAGGATGAAAATGCATAATTCTATTGAGAAGTTACAGTTCCTCCGAAGAGGTGCAACTCTTACGAAACAAAATGTGCTTTGATGGAAGGCACCTACTAATAGCCCATATAAATAGAGTTTGGTCCTCTCTCCACCCAAGAAGAACGAACATTGTATTTTATCATCTATCAGATAAGATATGTTAAGGGAACATTGTATTCTACCATTCTTCCGTTTTTGCAACAATTATCTTCAAGAGCAACTCTATGGATAAATGTATGTTTTTGTCCATCTTATTGTGAAAATCATAAAAATCTAAGATTATCGATTTCAGAATTTTTTCCGCATAAAAAAAATTACGTTATCACTTGCATGAACAAGTATTAACAACCCCACTAGCCCATGGTGTAGGTGTATGAACCCTTTACACCAATCCTACCTGTGTCTTAGAAACGAAAAAGCTTCTCCACATGAATAATAAATTCCCAAAGCACAAGCTAATAAGTGATACGCTCGCAACATAACTCGAATTGTAATCTCATGAAAAATAATATGACTTCATTATCACTAGGCTACCACACTTGATGATTCCAATGTGCTAGATTTATCACATCTCTTAAGCAGCGCATAGTCTAGGATAAACAACTCCAACTTATTCGCCAATTAACAAGAAAACTAAATCCGACGTAAGCGTAGACCTATGAGAAGCTTGTCGGTAGTTTCGAAATGCACAAATGCCCAACCAGTTGGAGCCTGAATTCCCTTTTCAACAAACATACCACAATACGGTCGATTACTCTCGTGAATAAATCCTTGTTTATGTCAACAAATTGTCAAATTTAAATTTTATTTTGGATAATGGTATGGAGGGTTCTTAAACTTTTTCAATATGTACAATGTTGTCCTTAGACTTTTTTTTTTTTAATGAATCGGGTCATTGAACTTCATTTTGTTTGTTCGTGCTAGCCCTTCCATCAAATACTTGGACGGGAATGCTGGGATAACATCCATGGCTTGGTTACGTTAGTGCTCTCGCTTTAAATAGTTGCCGAAATGGAATAAAAAACTAGAAAAAAATGAACACCAAAAAACGAAAAAACAAAAAGGAAATTACACAAAGTCAAAAAGAGTTTGGGGGGAGGGGAGGGGGGTGGACCTTGGGTAGTAGGGGCCGGGAGAGAGAGGGCGGCCATGCCAACAAGCCACCGGCAAGGGTCGAGCAACCGTTGTTGGTGGCCAGGCATCGTCACCGCCTCTAATCACCCACAAAATCGCATATTCAAACTGAGAGGGTTGGACAAAGATACTTAGGCGAGTTGAGATTGACCTCGCCACCTTGTTCGTCTTTGTCTATGGATTTGAGCCCACTCATCTTTGTCCCTATAGGTGGCGACAAGGGTGGCTGACCCTCGTCCATGATTGAATGAGGGTTTTCCAAGATCTGGGAAGGGGGCTACGACAATGTGTGTATTGAGAGAGAGAGAGAGCGCGCGCATAGAATACAGTAGGGGTATAAAAAACCAAACTGAAAATCGAATTGAAGTCGAAATCGAATCGAACCGAACCGAAAATTCATATATTTTCAGTTCGGGTCGGATGTTTGTTCGGATAATAAGTAAAAAAATTTTGTTAGTTGATTATTCGATTTGGATCGAATCAGTTTGGATAGGACTGAATCGAATTTGGGTTTCTTTTTTATTTTCTTCCCATCACGTATACCCTCTCTCCTCACTAACTGTTCATGATTCGGAACCGCAACTCTCTCTCCCTTTTCTCTCTCTTCCCACTCACTTTTCTCTCCCTCTGCGGTAATTCAGCATCCCAAGGAGAGCGAAAGAGCAAAAGGCACTGTTTTCGCTCTCTTCTTCTGCTGCAACAAGCTTCTTGGCTTCGATCTTTTAAAGAGATGTTTTGCCCCCATCACTTCACATGATCCTTCCTGTTTCTGCCCCCCACGTCTCTGCAATCTCTCTCCTCCAACCCTTTAACTTGAAGAAGAAGGGTGGTCAGGTTGGTCGGGAGGTTCAACGAGTGGTTGAGCGAGTACGGCAAGAGGAAGTGCAGGAGCTTCTTGCACAGAGCTAGAGCTACGATGGAGAAGAAGAAGAAGAGCGGCGGCGGCGGCGGCGTTGGCAAGCCGCATCGGACTTCTCGGCCACCACTGCCTCCTTTTACTCGGGGAAGCTCGCGGCTGCAGCGGAAAGCAATGGCGAGCTTGGGGACGACGTGGCCATGTCACCGAGCTGGGTCGGGAAGGGGAGGGTGCGAAGGGAAGAAGCGCAAAAAAAAAAGGAAAAATCGAAAAGCGAACCAATCCAAACCTAAAAGAACCGAACTCAATCGCGTTTTTGATTTGGATCATATCGGTTCGTGTGGCCTTTTGGTTTGGAGCAAGCACACATCCAAACGGTTCAGTTCGCTTCAATTTTCATAAAAATCCGAACTAAACCGAACCACTAACACCGTTAGACTACAGCCCTCATTGACTCGTTGGCAACGGCAAGGGCCAACCCTTGTCGGTCCCGTGGCATTGGTTCATGAGGGTCTGCAGCCCCATCGGCTAGTGGCAAGGGTCTGTGCCCTTCCGCGCCAGTTTCGCCGTCCTCCTCTACCAGCATCCCCTTTTGCTTTTTTTTTTTTTTCATATTTTGTTTTGAAATTTTTTCTTTTCGAAAAAATCAATTTCATATATCTTTCAATTTTTAAAGTCTTTGTAAGCCACGTGGGCACCACCTTAGCAATACGAGGCTGCTACATAGGCACTGAATTGCCATTTGGCTGTCACATCAGCATTTTCATCTAAGAGTGACCGAAGGATTAAAATTGCAACAATTAATGAAAATAAAGTTTAGAAATAATATTACATAAATCGAAAACGTTCAAAATTACCAATGCTATAATCACATTTTCTTGAGGAAGCAAGCTTTAACATATGATTTTCGCAAATTAATCTTAAGAAAATTTGCCGCTGCCCCAACCTCACATGGTGCTCGAGATAATGGGGGAGCAAGCTTTCAACATGTGAGGTGGGGACGGATCGAGGTCGCGACACCATAATTATAATATAATAATAGAAACCACCAACTATTTGTGAAAATATTGAAACTCGAAAGCTACACAAATCATCTAAGGTATTTTTTTCTTTTAGGATGTCCAATTTCTATATCCATTTTCTGGTGACATTATTCAATGTAAATTTATAATCCGAATTTGACATTTCGGACCCAATTGACTCCTCTAATTTATAATGGGAAAAAGACATAAACAGTATTTGAACTTTGGTCCAATGTGCAATTTGATCCATGAATTTTTAATTTATTCGATGTAGTCCCTGAACTTTATTCAAATGTTCGATGTGGTCCTTAAATTTTTAATTTATTCAATATCATCATCGAGCTTTTAATACATGTTCAATTTCAGTCCCTGAATTATATAAAAATATTCAAATATAATCCTTTTGTTAATTCAAGTTCAGGTGAGACCCAATCTCGCCCGATCTAGCGAGGCCCGACCTCGCCAGACCATGGCGATGCTCGAGCCCTTGTCGAAGGCCGCGGCAAGGGCGAGCGATTGAGGTGGAGTGTGTGAGCTTGGTGGAGAAGGTAAGGAGGTATCTGGAAAGGAACTTTGATAGTTTGAAGTTGTAGAATGAGAAGTTGGTCAGGGAGAAAGAGGAAGGGGAGAGAGCGATCGAGGCGGCGATGAATAAAAAGAACAAAAAAGAAAAAAGAAGAATAAACTAAAAATTGATCCGAATCAGATCAAATCAAATTGAACCAAATTGGCTTTTCGGTTCGGTTCAAGGGGGCACTCTTAATGGTAAAAACCAAACTGAACCGAACCGTTTACACCCCCAATCAGTAATAATATCATATAGGCCACATTATTCTTACAGTTCACTTTCTTGTTATTTGATTTCAGTAGAATTACAAGAGGTCATGTCAAAATTAGATCAAATTCGAGAACTCACGCTTTCTTTGAACAATTTTTAGGTTCTTTCGAAAAACACCGTTTATTTTGGTTCAAGCCAAATAAGAATATACAAAATGGTTGTGAATATCATATTTTTACTCAAATAGATAAGACACGGCATACGATGATCGGGAGCATGAAATAAAGATATTGAGATTCGGAGAAAAGGCAAAGGGATATCAATTCTATAAACAAACAATTTACATTCTTTCTATTCGCAGGGTATTCGGAGAAATCATTTGAGCTCCATGAACCAAAGTATGTGGAAAACCCTAATTAACCATGGAGGGTATAGAAAGCAAACATCGACCAAAAAAAGAGATAGAAAGCAAACAAATATTAGGAGC
This sequence comes from Syzygium aqueum, assembly GCA_031216185.1. Taxonomy (NCBI): domain Eukaryota; kingdom Viridiplantae; phylum Streptophyta; class Magnoliopsida; order Myrtales; family Myrtaceae; genus Syzygium; species Syzygium aqueum. Next base: position 21,791,841 of record CM062238.1, read on the forward strand.
AACCGAACAGAAAAACTAATAATCGAGAATCACTTGAATGGCGGCGAGCATGCCCCAGCCCCCTTAGGGGCACGGACAAGTTGACTTCCACAAACACCAATCTTGCTCGCCGCCAGCTTTTCGATACGGCTTCCTCCTGAAAACGTGCATTTAGTTAGTTAGTCCCCAATTCAGACATTATTACCTTCAAACTTCGAATACTAAAAGAACATCACTTGCAAATTGTGGAATCGATTTCTTTTCCATCCCCTATAATCGCTTTTCTCAAAAATCAGATTGTTCTTAATCGTTATCCGGTCAACCCATGTTTTGCACTTTCTAATTTTGCATGTACGTATAGAGATAGTGCTCACCGTTGCTCATCGGGCGGGCATCGGCGACTCTTGAAGAAATGATCGTGTTGGATGAAAGGACTAGGAAAAGAAGGAAGACGAGAGAGGCCTTGGGCAGCATCATGCGTTCTCTTGACTGTTTTGTGGTTGTGCAATGTATACAGATATAGAATGAATGAGAGTGCTATATATAACAATGTCGACCCCACGGAGTTGAAGATGAGCCATGTATTGTGGTCCATACGTTTCACCGCCAACATACCTTGAAAACAGTGCATGGTACAAATGAAGTCTCTCGTTTCGTTTAATGAGTTTTTGACGAGCCTGTGCTGGACCATTTCTGGGAAGTTCATGTTGTTTTCATAAGAGCTGTCGTCAATTTTTGTCAAGGCAAAACTGACTTCTTCTTAAGTTAACTCCGGTTTAGCATGATGTTAGTTGATACACTAAGGTTAAATTTACAAAAGTCAAATATTAAAGCTCGCTTCCCCATCAATAAAAGTTAAAGTGATTATGGCTGTCGGGTCTCTCTAACTTTTTTTATTCATGAAAATATCCGGTGAGAAGACTACTGGACGCCCTTAGACTCGGTCTCGAGGTCGAGGCCTATTACCTGGCCGGTCCCTTCGACGATGTATGAAGAAAATTGAAAGTTGACGTGAAGATAGAACCAGAATCGATCGGCCAACCTTAAGGATCTCCAGTATGTTGCAATCATTGCGCCTACTGGGAACAGAATTCCCCAGCTGATGGCGTTCAGGAGTTCATGTATCTGCATATCAATCAACAAATACTTGAAAATATATTATTTGAGTCTAAAAATCGAACTTTCCTACTTACTCTAAGCCTGGCAAGGGTCGGTCAATCCTCACTGTGACCGGCCAGACTTGGTAGGGAAAAAAAGAAAAAAGAAAAAATTTATAAAAAATTATTCATGTCAGCGCCGATCATTAGACGTGGCATTGCTAGTATCTACATCAGTGATTTCTGGCCAAAATTAGCCGAAAGGACTATATTGGTAAAATTTACCAAATTGAAAGGTTTATGATTGAATTAGAACAAGTGGAATATGTTTATGACTTTTTTGGTAATGTCCCCGGTAGCTCGGTGATGAAAGAGTACTTTTTCCAGGAGGTCACAAATTCGACTTATGTCCTGAGCGGATCTCGAACTTACTTGTGCTTTGTGCATTTGTTACTTATGCAAAGAGACTTCTTAACTTCTATCGCCCACAAGGGTAGCTGCGCTGGTTGTCCACACCCCACTATTTTAATTCATAGCAAAACAAGCAATTTGGCCAAATGATGGGATCTTGGCCGAATTTGAGCCATCGACAGTGGTGGTTGGTGGCTTTGGCGTTCAACTAGAGAGAAGTGGCGAAGAAATTTGATGCAATTGATTACCAAAGCACAATAACACATATTCTCGCTCGAGTGGGAGAGTCCTTTACGAACCATCAAATTTGTTACTTTATCAATAACTCTCTTAATTGTGTCACAATCCTCTTTTTCCTTTGACATGGGGTGTAAGAGAAAAGATAAGTTTAGAGATAATGCTCAAAAGGCGGACCAAAGGCCCTCCATTAGGTGAGGGCTCTCCTAGGCCCTTACCTTGCATGACGTTGGGTTCATTTTTAGTTCGGATTAATCCTAAAGAATTCTATGTGAGACGGGAGTTGCTACTAGCATTTCGGGGTCGGCTAGAAACCAAGTGAGGCACGGAAGATTGCCTCACTTTCTACTCAACCATAATATTCTAAATTTAGGGACTTGATTGCACTAATAGTTTCTAATAATGCTCTTTTGGTACCTCTTACTTGTTACCGAAAAGGTGTAGAAACTGACTGTGCTTTTCAAGCACAAAGAAAAAATACAGAAAAGAGAGTCAGAGAGAAGAGAGTGTACACTAGTGAAAAAATGCTTATTGCATTTATTCATACATTGAATAACAACTTGGCCTTTTAGATAGACCATACACTGACAGAAAATCCCAGAAAAATAGCCACAACAATTGACCTACTATGCTGAACTAACTACCCACTATCCTGAACGTGTGTGCAGCAACAAACATGCTGCAACAGATTCCTATAAACTAGGACAACCAACTAGGCTATATTAAAAATAAACAAGTACTTTGACTAATTCAACACCCTCCCTTAAACTGATGTTGCAAACAATCAGTTTAAAAGGACTAAAACCAACCCTCCCTCAACTTGCAGTTGCCAACGAACAAACACCAAGAAGCTTTCTTAGCTTCTGATATGCAGATAATTTAAGAGGCTTGGTGAACAAATCAGCAAGCTGATCTTCACTCCTGCAAAAAAACAAGATCAATCACTTTATCTTTCGTGAGATCCCTTAGGAAATGATACTTCACATCTATGTATTTGCTTCTCCCATGTAGAACTGGATCCTTTGAGAGTTTAATGGCTGAGCTATTGTCACAATAGATTGTAGTTGCATCTTCCTGTTTAAATTGAAGCTCTCCAAGAATCTTCCTTAACCAAATAGCTTGACAAGCGCTAGAGGTGGCATTTATAAACTCAGCTTCAGCTGTTGACAGAGTAACAATCAGCTGCTTCTTCGAACACCATGAGACAGCCCCCGAACCAAGCATAAATACATAACCAGAAGTGCTTTTTCGATCATCCATATCACCAGCGTAATCTCTATCAGTGAAACCAATCAACTCTGATTTTTCTCCTTTCTTATAGAATAACCCAAAAAATTGCAGTCCCTCTCAAGTAGCGAAGAATTAGCTGTGCAGCTTGCAAATGTTTTTCAGTTGGATTCTCCATGTACCTGCTAATAAGGCTTACAGGATGCATAGTATCTGGCCTTGTAGTTGTTAAATACAATAAACTCCCCACGATTTGCTTGTAGAAAGTGCTATTTACTGTCGCGACCAAGAAAATTTTTTTAATTTTCGACCCCTCTCAAGCCCTACCAATTCGCAACTTAGGGTTTAAGTTCTTAACATGCAAATATTTTCATGCTTGGAGTCGCCACTAATCTATTTACGGTAGGTCGATTAGAAACTTAAATAAAACATAGGGAGATATGCTTTATTCCTACAAACTAGAGATTCTAAGCCCGGGGACTTGATTACGCTAGATCTAGTCAATGCCCTTTCGGTACCTTTTCTTTTCAAAAATATTTCTCGGCCGGCAGTTTGGATCAATTTTAACTTAGTCACTAACATGTGAGATGTTCATGCGGGTGCGCCAACCACCAATTTAACACTAAAAAAAGCATTAAATAAATTGCAAATCGGAAGAATTACTTACCTCGAACCAATGCAAGTATCTGCATTGTTAGCTAGAAAATTACATCAACAATCCTACTATGATTTCTAATTAACAAGTAATTTACTCAATTTTTAGATTTTCACTTATTTAAATGAAATCTAATCTACATGCAATGACGTGCAAAAATGACATGCAATTAATGTAACCTAGCATGCAAACTATATGTTATGCGTCAACGTGACCTAATTCTAATGACGGGCAAATGATTTATTTTTGATATTTTTTATCAATGAAATTCGGAATTAAAAATATGCCTAAATAACATGCAACCTATGATGACTTAATCTACCCTAGCATGATTTTTTTTTGAGATTTTTGTTAAAATTCGAAACAATAAATTACTTAAATTAAAAATGCAATCTATCTTAATCTATCCTAAAGCAACTTATTCTTTTTGGGGGTTTTCATGAAAATTCGGAATTAAAAAGTAACCTAAATAATCTATTAAGATTAGAATATTACTTAATTTAAACTAGGAAATAGATTATCTCAAATCCTAATTTAAATTAAATAATTACTCTATCTTCTAGATATATCTAGGATTCCCTAAACATGCAAAACTCTAATTCAAATCCTAACTGATATTTTTTTGTATTTTCTTTTTTATTTGAAAAGGAAAAACAATTTAAATAAAGATAGCATCCACATTCAAAACGACCATGCGATCCGCCAGATTTGTTTCAAACTCGGATTAGGCACAAAAATCGAACTATCGGTCATATCTAAAGAGTTATAGATATTGACGGAAAGTCAATCATTCGAATTTGGAAAGCAGATAAAAATCATTATCGTATCCAAGTGGTTATGGATAAGATAATAATTTTCCGTATCGTCGCGTAGCTATCGTACCTTAGGGATAAGGTCGGATAGTCATCCAGATATATTGCTAAATTAGGAAATTTTCCTAATTTTGAATATTCAAAATATTGCGGACATCACGGACATTATCTAAAGATATTTAATTATCCACATGATATTCATGAAATATTCAAAACATGTAAATTAGGAAATTAAATGTTCTGAAAATTTGCTGGATGATAACTTTACCTAATTTGCAGATAATCTCCAAATTCGAATTGACTCGGGATCGAGTTCGACATTGCGAACCAGGATCGGACCAAACGGCGACGGCGGGATCGACGAAGCAGCTCGGTGAGGCTGAGGCGCGGCTCCAGTGACGGTTTGGCATGGCGGGCAAGCATCGGTTCGGCATGGCGGGGCTATGGTGCATCTGTCCGAGCAGAAGGCACGGCGCGATGCGGCAGTCTCCGGACGGTGGTGCGGCGGTGCTTGTGGGTGTTTTGCTGCCGTGAGGGACTAAGCTCGGTGGTCGTCGAGCTCTCGGTAACTAATCAAGCTCGTCACTACCGTGAGTGCGTTGAGGTTTCGTCGAAGAATAGCGTCACAAACACTGCAGGGGCGTAAGAGGTGCACAGGGTCGGCTCCGAGACAGCTGGCCGAAGCAGGTGCAGGAGGGGTGAAGCTAGGCAAGGCCTTGTCGATTCTGGAATTGCGGTACTGACGTAAGGCTTGCGTAGTGGATTCTGCAGGTAACCGCCGAGAACACCTCTAAAGGAAAAAAAAAAGTTGGTATATTGTAAGCTCTTTTGCCCCTTCACGGTCGTTCTCCTTCGTGAAGAAAACTATTCCCCCTTTTGACTTCTCTTTCTTTTATCACTCAATGCCGCCAGCTCTCCATTCTCTCCTTTGTATTTTTTCTCTCTTTCTTGTGGCCGTGTGTCCCTCGTGAAGAAACAATTCCCCCACCTTTGACTTTTCTTCTCTTCCACCTCCCTGAACGTGTGGCTTTCTTCTCTTTCAATTCTTCCTTGTCTCTGTGTGTCTACGCCTTCTACATGTGAGTTTACGTATTATGCATGATCGAGATGCACGTGAAGGCAGGGACTTGTCAAGTCAATTTGGGTTGACTGGGAAAGCTGTGACCGCCAAGGAGAGCTCGCGGATGGGAGGAATTTCGTCAAGGATGGATCTCGGAGCAGCTTCTCGAGGCGGGCTGTTCATCACGACGTGTGGCGGCGCGAAGGCGGGAGAGGCGGCGGCAGGAACGGGGCGCGGCGAGCGGCCACCGAGGCACGACGATCTCTCTCACTTTTACTCTCCAAAAATCAAATCTGAATTTTTGGTGTCCTCCGCTCAAAAATCTGACATAAACATGTTTATATAATGCTAACCTATGTCAATTAGATGGGCTTGCTGGTCCTAATGGGCTTAAACTTGGGCTTAGGCTCTAATTTAATTTAAATGGGCTGAATTAACTTGGGCTTTTAATTAATTAAGCACAATGGACTGAGTTAAGCTCAAATTAAAATAACCAAGTCCGTTTGACTTGTAATTCTCGGCCCTTGCATTCCGAGCGAGCCGAGTCTCGTTCGATGAAATTTAAGCTCGTTCGCCATCGCCAATCCGATGCAAAATGCAATTAAATTAAAATGAACCTAAACTATATGTTATGCAATTTAAAATAATTTTATTTAGGGGTTAAAATTTAATCCCTAATTTTCTATGCAAATTACACTAAATGACGCGCCAAAATTTAGGTGTCAACAGCTGCCCCTCTTTGAAGGTGAGCTCGCAGAGATTGCATTCAAAGACTAAATGATACCTAAATTTCAACTATGCAAATGCAATGCATATTGTTTTTGTCGGGATTATGAGTCCCATTTTTGAATGCATTAAGAAATGATGCATGCTGACATGAATGGAAAACATACCTGGAATTACTTACCTGACAAAAGCGAGATAATGTAATTCGAGGCACGACTCTAACTTTGTATGTTGTTCGGCAAATGTCTGGGCTCAGTCCCATAGGTATTGCCTGACACACTGTTGATGAACTTCGGTGATCTGCAATTAAGTCAAAACACACGAAGAAAGCTCAATGTATCCAATCATCATCTGGATTCGCGAGAGCAGTTTTTAGCAAAAAATGTAAAAACGTTCCGACCTTTACAAACTACCTATATATCTCCATAGGTTTTTGTAAAGATTTGGCCGCTTCACTTATACCTGCTCACAAGTGAACTGCGGGGGAACTTTTGAAATCAAGAGGATATTCCGACCTTTATGAGATACCTATACATCTTCATAGGTACTCATAAAAATTTGGCCGCTTCACTTATACCTGCTCATAAGTGAACTGCGGGGGAACACCTAGGATTGAGAGAATATTCCGACCTTTATGAAATATATATACCTGCTCATATGCATTCATAAAGATTTGGCCGCTTCACCTATACCTGCTCATAGACGAGTAGCGGGAGAGCTTCTAGGATAATAAGAATATTACGACCTTTACTAAATACATATACCTGCTCATATGCATTCATAAAGATTTGGCTGCTTTACCTATACCTGCTCATAGGCGAGTAGCGGGGGAACATCCGAGATAAGGAGAGTATTCCGACCTTTACGAAATACATATACCCGCTCATATGCATTCATAAAGATTTGGCCACTTCACCTATATCTGCTCATAGGTGAGTAGCTGGGGAATACCTGAGATAAGAAAAATATTTCGACCTTTACAAGATACCTATACATTGCCATAGGCACTTGTAAAGATTTGGCCGTGGCGCCTATACTTTCTTATAGGCAGGTCACGGAGGAATATCTTCTGAGATTGCGCGAAAATCTGTGATTTGGTGAATAGAGGGGCTAGCCTGAGTGTTTAAGGGTTCCTTGACAAAGTACCTGGATATCATCGGAGGTACCTGAAAAGGCTTGATCAATAGACACCTAAACATCATCAAAGGCATCTATAGATCACAACAAAATGATTCAATAGGGGGCCTCACGATTGCTTGAACAGGTTAGGGATACCTGGATAGTCATAGACATCCAAGGGATAGAGATATACTTACCTGGTGATATCTCCGACTCTTGAGGGCGTATTTCCTGCTGACACGGTTTTAGGCAACATATAATATGCATTTGTGGACAAACAAGAACACACATACACATGCACTATGATTTCAACTGATTTTTATGCACGATGATTTTGTCAAATCGGCATTACAAATTCCGCTGGGGAAAAATCATGACAAGACAATCCGGACTCACAAGCGGATATCTTGAAAATGTCGAATGAGGGACTTCCGGTCCGAAAGGTCTTTCACTCATTCTCATTGAAAAAGGCCGATTTATGAAAATCGCTCCATCTTACCATCATCATGTTGACAAGGGTCTGAGTATTCTCGCAAGCAGTACGACTTTACCAATCTAAGAGGTCTCTGCTAGGACCGTAACGTGGGCTTGGTCAATGGCTTAGCAAAAGAGACTCTTTGAGTCGAGGCTATTGAAAAAAAATACTCCGCAATTGTCTTTGGGTTTACAAGTCAAGAACCCTGCAAAAATGAGATAGAAATAGACTTGCTTGCACTTTTTCGAGCTAAGCTTGTAAACATCTGAAACTCTACGTTAGTTCGAGTGCCCTAATCTAAAGAGACTTTGTAAGGGACGTAACGTAGGCTAGGCTCATGGGTTAAGAAATGAATGGATCATTAGGCTCAAAATGTATATAACTGGGGTGAATAAGTTGGTGATCATCTTGGCATTGTCACCGGTATTCTTCTTCACCAGGGATTGTCTACTCGGTAGATGTTTCATTGGCTTCAAGAGTTCATCACTTGATTCCTTTGAGACTTGTAGGACTATTGCTCTACTGGGGATGATTTTGATATGTCATATCCCGACATTTTTTCATTGGGTATTGGCCTTGCTTTTACCAAGCACACTGTTTTTTCCTTGCCCTTTTTTTTCTTTTTTTTACTTACAATATAAACATTGGCTAGCTATATCTGACTGAATGACTTGTCATTGGAACTCTCAAGGATTCTTGTCTTCCATCGACGCTCCAGATACGCTGTTTGAACAATGATGACCTTTTGCCTTGCCATAGTATGGGGATGATCACCAACTGGGTTTATATGAAACGAATTTGCAGGCTCAATTAGGCTTAGCAAAGGATAAAATATATACAGGATAGAGAAAGAAATGCTCTTCATCATCCTAAGGCACTTGAACTTTGCGTGAATTCATCTGAAAAAGCAACACTCGAAGATTGATGCAAGTGAGAGCAAGAAAATTTCTAGTCATTTTTCACCTTATAATGCTGATTTACCTCCAGTTTGCCCCGATGTGGGGTGGTTCTTGACAGGGGTAATTTGGATAAATTTCTCCGAGTGTTTAGGCTTAAAGAGGTAAAATAAGGGATAACTTGTATTGTTTAAGGTAGAGAAATAAAATGCCTCTTGTCATTTCGGTCGCCGTACCTTTTGCGAGATAACTCTTTACCTTGCAAGACATTGAATTTTTTCAATTCAACTCACTGAAGATTAGTACATGGGATTGTGTATAGGATAGGGCTTGCCTTCCATCATCCCGATATACCTCATTTGATGCATTCAATTCATTCCACACGAGTTATCAATTTGTCTAACTAGACTTCCCCTTTGAAGTCAATGATACTGATCGACAAAATAACCATGCAGAAATTAAAGCCAATGCAAACATCTTAACTTGAAATTGATTGAAATCATTTATTCATCATTGAAATGTTTGCAATTCAGAAGTAAAAAACGAACACTGAAAAACTTTTGCTGCAAAATGTCAGGTTTTATCAAGGATAATACATCTTTACAGCATCAGAATTAACAGGATTAAAGAACTCACGACCATCCATCTCTGCGAGAATCAGGGCACCTCCGGGAAGTACCTTTTTAACCACATATGGACCAATGTAGTTTGGGGCAAATTTACCCCCAGGAATAGGAAAGATTGGCAGCACTTTCCTTAGGACCAGATCATTTACCTCGAAGTGTCTTGGACGCACCTTTTGGTTGAAGGATCTAGCTATTCTCTGCTGATAGGTCTGACCATGGCAAATGGCTCTCAGTCGCTTTCATCAATTAAGTTTAACTGCTCATGCCTTTGCCGCATCCATTCCGCTTCAGACAATTCCACCTGGGATTGTCGCGATCTAAAAAATTTTGTCAATTTTCTTCGGGCTAATGGATTATTAAGACTAATCTTAACTCGGGCCCTCCCAAGCCCTACTAATTCGCAACTTAGGGTTTAAGTTCTTAACATGTAAATATTTTCATGCTTGGAGTTGCCACTAATCAATTTACGGTAGGCTGATTAGAAACCTAAATAAAACATAGGGAGATATATTTTATTTCTACGAACCAGAGATTCTAAGCCCGGGGACTTGATTACGCTAGATCTAGTCTAATGCCCTTTCGGTATCTTTTCTTTTCAAAAATGTTTTGGCAGACAGTTTGGATCCATTTTTAGCTTAATTACTAACATGTGAGGTGTTCATACGGGTGTGCAAACCACCAATTTAACACCTAGGAAAGCATTAAATAAATTGCAAGCTTAGGAGAACAACTTACCTCAGTACAACGCAAGCATCTGCATTGTTAGCTAGAAAATCACATCAACATCCTAATATGATTTCTAATTAACAAGCAATTCACTCAAAATTTTTTTTGGATTTTCACTTTATTTAAATGACATCTAACCTATATGTAATGACATGCAAAAATGACATGCGAATAAATGCAACCTAACATGCACACTATATGTCATGCGACGACGTGACTTAATTCTAATGACGGATGCAATGATATATTTTTGGTATTTTCTAATGAAATTCGGAATAAAAATATGCCTAAATTAACATGCAACCTATGATGATTTAACATATCCTAAAATGACTTATTTTTGGATTTTTGTTAAAATTCGAAATAATAAATTGCTGAAATTAAGAATGCAATCTATCCTAATCTACCCTAAAGCAATTCATTCTCTTTTTGGGGTTTTCTTGAAAATTCGGAATTAAAAAATAACGTGAATAATCTGTTAGGATTAAAACAATCATTAATTTAAACTAGGAAACATGCCACCTTAAGTCCCAATTTAAATTAAATACTTATCTCATCCATTAGGATATATTCAAAATTCCTAGACATGCAAAAAATTCTAATTTGAATGACAAAACAGATTTTTTTTTTAATTTTCTTTTATTTGAAAAGGAAAACAATCAAATAAACAAGGATAACAACCACATTCAAATCAACCACGCGATCCGCCAGATTTGTTTCAAACTCGGATTAGGCACAAAAATCGAACTATCGGTCATATCTATAGGGTTATAGATATCGACGGAAAGTCGATTATTCAAATTTGGAAAGCAAATAAAAATCATTATCGTATCCAAGTGATTATGGATAGGATAATAATTTCCCGTATCACCGCGTATCGTACCTTAGGGATAAGGTCGGATAGTCGTCCAAATACGTTGCTAAATTAGGAAATTTTCCTAATTTGAATATTTCTAAATATTGCGGATATATCGATCATTATCCTAAGATATTTAAATATCCACACGATATTCACAAAATATTCAAATACCCCAAATTAGGAAATTAAATATTCTGAAAATATCGGATAATGTTCAATTACCTAATTTGCAGATAATCACCAAATTCGAACTCGGATCGAGCTTCGGGCTTGTGGATCGGGATCGAACGACCGGCGACAAGCAGCGGTGGGATGGTGTCGGGAACGGCGACGGCGTCTCACGTCTGGCCGGGGGCTTGCTGGTCGTTTCGATGGTTGCCTCGATTCACGGAAAAGCTTAGAGAAACCTGCAAAATAGAGAAATTCCAAGCCACGGACTAGCTCGACACGGAACAGTTCGCGGTGAGACTCGGCCTTAATAGCGGGCAACGTCTCGGTGCAGGCGGATGTCTCGGTGTAGGAAGCCTCGCAATGGGGACAGCAACTCCAACGTTTGTCGGACAAACCAAGCGACTCGTAGTGACGAATCGTACGAAGATAGTGAGTGTTGGTGTCGTTGAAGTTGCGTTGCCGAGACTAACACAGCAGTAGCGTGAGTGCAAGGTCCAATGGCGAGATGGCAACAGCAAGCATGCAGGGTGCGTCCGTTCTTCACCGCATCGTGTGATGGACACAAAAATCCTCCAGGTGGGTGTCTTTGCTGGGGGTGTATCGCTGGCTTCGTGGAGGGCTGATGCAAAACGTGGACTTGCGTGGTGGTGTAGCAGCAAGAACAACAGGATCTGAACTTGTTCGTCTAGGAAGCCACTGGATTTGACTAGCAGCTGCTTTGACAATGCTGGGGCTTCAATCTCGTCTGCAGGTGCGACTGGGGAAGGCGTTCAGAACAGCAGCCACAGGTCAGTGCAGTAGCGTCCGTAGGAAGAAGCTTCGTTGCTTTGGTGCTCTGTTTCTTTCTTGTAAAACTCCTACTCTTCAAGGCTGTGGAGAGCGTCGAGACCAGCCGGGATGGTCGGCTTGAATGGGCAGCAGCAAAAGCTAGAGGAAGCAGAAGCCGAAGAAGCAAACAGCAGCAGCACCGATCTTCTTCGGGAGTAGCAGCACCGATCTTCTTCGGGGGGGAGCTATTCTGGATCAGCGTAGACGCGCGAGGGAGTGTCAACGCTGGATGAAGAAGTCTTCATGCACCTCCTTTGGCGTCTTCTGCATGGATGATCATCTGGACGTGAAGCAACAGCAGCGGAGGGCAGCCACACGTGAAGGTCAGCAAACGTGAAGGAAGAGAGGAAGTCAGCGGCGTGAGCAGCGGCGACGTGGGGAGGTGGTGGCTGTCCGGGACGACGTCGGTGGTCCTCCGACGCGGAGGGGCGGCGGTGCGGCGGTCCGCGCGGCGATGGTCTCTCTCTCTCACTCTCCTCACGTGTGTTTCTCACAAATTCAGATCTGAAAATTTATGTGTTGTCCCCTAATTTCTGACCTAAACATGTTTATATAGTCTTAACCTAGGTCAAATTAAATGGGCTTGGTAATCCTAATGGGCTTAGATTTGGGCTTAGGCTCTAATTAACATTAAAATGGGCTGAATTAAGCTCAAAATATAATGGGCTGAATTAAACCTAAATTAAAACGACCGAGCCCGTTCGTCTTGAAATTCCCGGCCCTTGCATTCCGAGCGAACCGAGTTTTGTTCGATGAATTTTAAGCTCGCTCGCCATCACCAATCCGATGCAAAATGCAATGAACCTAAACTATATGCTATGTAATTTTAGTATTTTTGTTTAGGGATTAAAATTTAATCCCTAATTTTCTATGCAAATTAAACTAAACGGTTAGTAAAATTTAGGTGTCAACAGGGATAAAACATGCAGGGAAGGGATCTCTACTTCAATGGGCAGGACTGCTTCCATGCCATACACCAAGGAAAAAGGGATTGCACCGACAGAGGTTCGGATGGAAGTCCGATATGCCATTAATGCAAATGGCAATCTTTCGTGCCAATCACGATAGTTTTTAGTGGTTTTAGCCAGGATTTTCTTGATGTTCTTATTAGCGACTTCAACTGCTCCATTCATCTGTGGACGATAAGGACATAAATTCAAATGCCGGATTTTGAACTCATTGAACGATTGATATATGAACTTGTTGTTCAAATTCGTCCCATTATCGGTGACAATAGCCTCGGGGACACCATAACGAGTGACTATGTCTCACCTGATGAATCTCACAACATTCTTTACAGTGACGTTTGCATAAGATGCCGCTTCAATCCACTTGGAGAAATAATCAATAGCGACCAAGATGAATCAGTGTCCATTCGACGGCTTGGGATTAATCGGGCCAATCACATCGATGCCCTACATTGAAAAAGGCCATGGCTCAGACACTTGATGTAACTCCGTAGGGGGAACATTTATTTTATCCTCGTGAACTTGACAGCGATGGCATCTTCGAACATACTGGATGCAGTCACTTTCAAGACTGAGCCAATAATAGCCCATCCTCATAATTTTCTTAGCTAGCATATGGTCATTCATGTGTGGACCATATATCCCCTCGTGTACTTCTTGCATGATCCTAGTAGCTTCAACTGCGTCCACACACCTCAGCAGGATCGAATTATAAGATCTTTTGTACAGCATTTCACCACTGACAAAGAATTTTAAAGCCATTTTCATTATGTACTTCTTGTCGGCCGAAGTGCTTCCTTCAGGGAATTCTTGTCTTTGGATGTAGTTCATGATATCGTAATACCATGGCTTTTCATCAGGTTCTCCGGTCACAACCATACAGTAGGCCGGTTTTGTTAGGACTTCGATCTTCAAGGGTTCTACCTCTACTCCACCGGTCACTTGCAGCATGGAAGATAACGTAGCTAGCGCATTAGCGAACTGATTGTGGGATCTCGACAAGTACTCGAAGGAAATGTCTTCGAATTCCTTTATGATTTCTTCGAGGTATTCATAATACGACACTAGTTTGGTGTCTCTCGTCTTCCATTCCCCTATAGTTTGGAGAATAATCAAAGCGGAATCACCATACACTTTCAACTTGGATATCCCCATTTCTACTGTGGCTTGGAGTCCGAAAATGCAAGCTTCGTACTCGGCTATATTATTAGTGCATGGGAATACCAACTTTGCTGCTACTGGATAATGTTACCCATCTAGGGATATTAAGACTACTCCAGTGCCAGAACCAGCTAAATTCATGGCTCCATCGAAAAACATAGTCCATGTGTTTTCTCAATATTTATCATCATCCGAGATTCCAGGATTGTCGGCTAATACATCAGCGATTACTCGGCCTTTAACTGACTTCTGTGGCATCATCTGGACATCAAATTCTGAAATCAAAATTTGCCATTTGGCCAGCTTCCCTACCAAGGCCAGTTGATCAAATAAATACTTGATGGGATCATTCTCAGTCACAAGCAAAGTCTGGTAATGCAATGTATATTGTCTCAGCCTATAGAGCACCCATACTAGTGTAGCACAAGTCTTCTCGGCTTCAGGGTAATTCAACTCCGAGACGGTAAATTTCTTGCTCAAGTAATAAATGGCCCGTTCTTTTCCATCCTCAGGATTTCTCTAGGCTAGCATCGCACCCAAAGACTCACTATGAATCGTGAGATAGAGGATCAGAGGCTGGCCTGGGATTGGTGGGACTAACACTGGAGGTTTCATCAAATACTGCTTCAATTCATTAAACGTTTCCTAGCAATTATCGTCCCATTCCACTTGAGTGTTTTTTTTAGTAGTTTGAAGAATGGTTTAGTAGTTTCGGAGAACTAGAAAATAAAACGGTCTATGTAGTTCAATCTGTCCAGGAGGCTCCATACTTCTTTCACGGTCGATGGGGGTTATAGCTCACATATAGCCTTTACTTTGGAAGGATTGACTTCAATGCCCTTACTGCTCACTACGAACCCGAGTAGTTTGCTTGAAGTTGCTCTGAATACGCACTTCGCTGGATTGAGATGGAGTTTAAACTCAAGGAGTTGGTCGAACAACTTCTTCAGGGTATCAACATGACTCTCTCCAGGTCGAGACTTGGCAATCATGTCATCGACATAGATCTCAATCTCCTTATGTATCATGTCATGGAAAAGAGTCATCATTGCACGTTGATATGTTGCCTCGGCATTTTTAAGGCCGAAGGGCATGACCTTATAGTAGAATGTACCCCAAGGAGTGATGAACGCTTTTTTCTCCTTATCGCTATCCTTCATTTTTATCTGATTATAACCCGAGAAACCATCCATAAATAAAAACAGTTCAAACCCAGCAGTACTGTCTACCAGAACGTCTATGTGCAGTAATGGGAAGTCATCTTTAGGACTAGCCTTGTTCAAGTCGCGATAGTCGATGCAAATCCGAACTCGGCCATCCTTCTTCATGATTGGCACGATGTTGGCCACCCAGGTAGGGTATTGGGTGACTTCGATAAATCCCACTTTCAAAAGCTTCATGACCTCTTCTTCTATTTTCTTCGAAAGCTTGGGTTTGGTTCTTCATAGCCTCTGTTTCTTGGGCGGCATGCCGGGATTAGTAGGCAAGCCATGCTCCACAATAGAAGGGTCTAAACCTGACATATTGGTATATGACCAGGAAAAAATGTCCTGGTAATCCTTCAACAATTGGATCAGGCGTCTTGCTTCACCTTCAGGAAAGGTTGCCCCTATCTTCACCTCTTTGGTTTCTCCGGAATCACTCAGATTGACAGTGATCTACCATCAGGACTTTAGGTATTTCATGATGCTCTAAATTGCGCTGAATATCTGAGGAATCATCGAGTTCGCCGGCATTATTGGGATCAAGCTCGGTTGCATATAATTCATCGAATTAGACTATTCCCGCACCCTCACGTATCACACGATTGCCCCTGAAACATCAAGTATTGGATTCAGAAGGACAAACAGGGCTAAACATTGCATTTTTTTGTAATTAATTTTTTTGTGTTTTTGTTGACTCTCTTTTTCTTATTTTTTTTTTTAAATTTTTTTCGAAAAAAGTTTTAACATGAGAAAGCATGAAGAAGCCCAGGCCTCAGAATTCTCCTTGAACTATATTTTCTTTTATCGGTTGGATATCATCACCGGGCTGGTTTAATGTACCTCAACATGCCCTAAAAAACTGAAAACAACTTGTAATTTCATTGATTATCACCAAATGAATTACATTTATTGAATGGAAATTGCAACAATCAAGTCCTAGAAATGAAAATAGAAAGCAGCACCCGAGACAGGGCAAGTCCTAAAAAAAACAATAAAAATTCCCACGCAGGGGAGTGTGCGGAACAAGCAAAAATTTTACTCTTGTGGGCCTGTGCCCATTCTCTCTAACGGTCCTTTTTTGATAGCTCCAATGAAGACATCATCGAACAGAGCAGTAATTCCATCCATTGCATCATCAGAATCCTTTGCCATTTGAGGTGTTGGGTCATCCATACCTCCCCATCCATCCGGGATGATGTCACGAGGGTTAACATAAAAATTCGGGGGCGCTAAGTATTTCACATAATAGTCAAACTTGCCGCTTGGTTGCCCTAGAGTGTCCATTACTTCCTTCTCTTCGTGCATCATCCTCGCAGGACTTGGGAATGTGGTGCGGATGTGTAAAGGCAGCCTACCATGCCCAAGTTCTCCATTATTTTAGGCAGTCCCACGGCTACGTTCTTCACCATTCGGCTCTTCTTCGGATTGCTGTCTTTTCTGCTCGTCTCCTTGACCTCGACCTCGACCACGTCCACGTCCACGTCCCTTATTATTCGACACAGTTGACCCTTGGTACCCCAATCCAAAAGTACGGAACCTTTGAGAGACTTCCACCAGCTGGCGGATACCTTGACCATTCCTGCCACGGCCTTCGCCCGGTATAAAGCCATGGGACACCATTACTCTCCCGACCATTACTACAGCATTTGACACCTCAGAAACTGGTGGTGATGATCCTCTAGACGCATGTATGGTCGATATGAGCTCAAGCGACTGATAGCTTGATTCTATCTTGTAATCCGATTCGACATAGGGGATAGCCGTTGCATGATAAATCAGATACTCTTCTTCAACGTGTACCGTGACTAACTTTCTTTTCACAACGAACTTCACTTTCTGATGTAGACTGGACGGTACAACTTCGGTAGTATCAATCCATGGACGTCCCAACAGAAAATTGAATGCAGTGAGAATGTTCATAACCTGGAATAGGATATTGAACACTGTTGGTCCTATCTGTATGTCAAGGTGGATTTCTCCCATCACCTCTTTCTTCGTTTCGTCAAAGGCTCGCACGGAGGTCTTTGCAGCATTTATCCTAGAAGGATCTATCTTAAGGCGGTGTAAAGTTGCTAGAGGACAAATGTTCAAGGCTGATCCGTCGTCGATGAGTACTCGAGCTACGTGCAAGGCCTTGTATTTGACTGAAATATACTGAGCTTTGGTATGTCCTCTGCCTTCTAGAGGGAATTCCTCATCCGAAAAAGGCTATAAGGTCTTTAAGGAGTATAAAACCCACAAATTCCTCCAATTTCCTAATTATCGATCGTCTCTGGCACGTGGACTTCGCTTAACACCTTCATTAGGGCTTTTGGTGTTTGACAGATGTTTGGACGAGTTCAAGCAAAGAGATTTGTGTGGGCATCTTGTGCAGCTGCTCAACTATGTTGTATTCGCTAGCCTTGATGACGGCCAGGAATTCCTTAGCTTCTTCATCAGTGACAGGTCTTGCAGGTTGAACATTAGCTTGGCCATAGGCACGTCCGGACCCGATGACTAAGTTGATGTCAAGACTGTAGGATCAAGGGACTGCCTTATCATCAGAGTATTCGTACGGTTGAGGTATCTCGATCACTATCCCTTCATCAGCTGCAGGCGTGCTTATTACGATCTCCTCATCATCGGTCGCGTCTTCGAGCGGAGGCATGTCTTCCGGCAAAGGATCGAGCTTGTCCTTCCCGAAGTTCAACGTAGCGAACTCCTCGTCCCAGTTAATGACGACCTCAGAGATAGTGGAAACGATGCCCGTGTGGTCAGCATAAACAATCATCCCAGCTTCTACCATCCTTGAGATTTTTTGTCTCATGATAGCCAGGGAAAGAACTTCATTACTCGGATAATAACCGGCTTTCACCAGCTCGCCGTAGACATCGATGGTGTACACCCTGACATTCTTGATTCGACCAGCATTGAAACTAAATATGGCATTCACATTGCCCGCGTGATCAGGGAGTGGGTTACTCTGAATATTCGGCTTGGCGGGTTGGAATGAGAACGCCTTCATGTCGAGGAGGTTCTGGATTCGGTACTTGAAGGCGTAGCAATCGTCGGTTGAGTGCCCCAGCTCACCCATGTGATAATCACATTTCTTTGACGAGTCGTAGTTATAGAACTGCTCAGGATTGGGCCGCTTTGGCTCGGTAGTAAGCAAGCCTTTCTTTCGGAGCACCGCCAATACTTGAGACAACGATCCAGGGAGGGGGGTGAATTGCCTCTTATTGTTCCTTCTTTGAAAAGGTTGACGACCCATGTTTTGTTGCTGAGCTTCTGCTACTTGCATTGTTGGGGCAAGGTTAGTATTCCGCTGGCTCGGTTGGTTATAGGTCACATTCACTTCAGCTACCGGTTCTTTCTCCTTCCTTGCGCCAAATCTTTTGGTCGACGAAGATGACTCCACAAACCACCCATCCTTCAGCCCTATCTCGATCTGTTCGCCTATGGGTATGATTTGGTTGAAGTTATCAGCCGGAATAGCCACCATTCGATTACGGTACTCGAACGGGAGAGTTTTGATGAACATCATTTTCAGCTCACTGTTAATAGGTTCTAGGACAACATGAGCAGCTAAATTTCGCCATCTGATAGCGTAATCCTTGAAGGACTCAATTTTTTTCATCTATGCGCGCTCAAGGTCATCGCGGGTGGGAGTGATGTCCGTTATAAACCTGTATTGCTTCATGAATGCCTCACTAGCTTCCTTCCAGGTTTTGAGATCATTTATCTTTTTCATGAGGTACCAATTCAGAGCAGGGTCGGTCAAGCTCGCTTGGAATGCATGGATCATCAGGAGATCATTATCAACGTACGAGGTCATCTGTACGTGATACAACTGCAAGTGGGCTTTTAGGCATGTGGTGCCATTGTATTTGTCAAAGTCCGGCATCTTGAACTTCTTTGGGATTTTGACCTGTGAGTATAGGGACAGATCAATCGAGGGTGAATCCTGTGAACCCTCTAGCTACTTTACTCTCTCCTCGAGTTTGTTGACTCGCTCATCAGGCTTAGGTTTGTTGACGACAATATGGACGGGGTTATCTTCCAAGTCAAGAATATCGTCATCTTCCTCAAGATCAACATTCTTTCCACTTTTATGCTTTAGAGCCGATGCCTCGAGGGATGTTGGAACGGGGGCCGACCAAAGAGTCTTGATTTCAGCGGACATCTGTTGCATTGCGATGACGAGTTGCTTCATCTGGTCTTCCATACCAACAATACGCTCTTGCAAGTCGGTTTGATCAGCCATTCTGGCTCTCGATCGTGTATGAATGGGCGATCGTGATCGGTCCGTAGTTACCTGATTTCAAAAATAGAGCATGGTAAGTATGTATCCTCAAAACGATCAGTCCATAACTCAGTCTAATCGTCTCTTTTTATCCCTATTTTTCATAACATTTTTCATTATTCTATGTATTTGTGAAAATGGTGACAAATTTCTTAAGAAATAATGACTTATGACAGACCTAGGAAAATAATAATAAGAATTGAAAGTAATTTCTTCTCAAAGCTTTGTCTTTTTTTTTTCTTTTTCTTTCCCTTTGAAAAAAATTCAATAATTTTACTTTTAAAAATTACGATCGACCTAGACCTATCATGGACCGACCAAATGTGCGAAAAAGTAAGTAAATTGCAAGATAAAGGTTCAGAAAACTTACTTCACCAGGTAGGATAATGGCAATCACATAGACATGCGCATGAAATGTGAGGTTCGATTTCTATCTAGACTTTGGCTTGCAAAGTGGAGATGCGAGGATTACCGACCTAAACCAGTCATGGTGGTGGTTAGGCTAGGATTCCCCTGACTCCGGCTTAGTCAAAGAGCTGACCCGAGTTGCAAAGGGCGCAACCGTGGTGGGTATTCAATGACACCATAAAAGAAAATTTTGGGACCGAGGAGGGCGACCCGTACCACATGATTTTGGTCGGGATATCCACTATTTCAGTACCATCCTAAACCTATGCCGCCCAGGTTCGGCAGTGGGTACTGTGTGCGGTGTAGTGTAAATGTAAGGCATGCACAGCAAGTTATATCAAACAGCGCTTCGTGCATAAATTAAACCATACATCCGAACACCTCCGTGCAAAACAAAGCATTAACAATCACGCCTCCTCTTATACCTCTCATTTTGCAAGAACATTTAACACCTTAAAATGTTAGAGACGTACCTGGGATCCTCACTGCCAAACAAAAAATATTTTTTTGAAAAGCAAAATTGACCTAAGTTCACTAAGAATTTTAACTCAAGTCCCCAGCGGAGTCGCCAAACTGTTACGACCCAAAAAAAATTTTCATTTTTCGGGCTAATGGATTATTAAGACTAATCTTAACTCGGGCCCTCCCAAGCCCTACCAATTCGAAACTTAGGGTTTAAGTTCTTAACATGCAAATATTTTCATGCTTGGAGTCGCCACTAATCTATTTACGGTAGGTCGAATATAAACCTAAATAAAACATAGGGAGATATGCTTTATTCCTACGAACCAGAGATTCTAAGCCCGGGGACTTGATTACGCTAGATCTAGTCTAACGCCCTTTCGGTACCTTTTCTTTTTAAAAATATTTCTCGGCAAGCAGTTTGAATCAATTTTAACTTAATCACTAACATGTGAGGTGTTCATGCGGGTGCGCCAACCATCAATTTAACACCCAAGAAAGCGTTAAATAAATTGCAAATCGGAAGAATTACTTACCTCGAACCAACGCAAGCATCTGCATTGTTAGCTAGAAAATCACATCAACAATCCTAATATGATTTCTAATTAACATGCAATTCACTCAATTTTTAGATTTTCACTTATTTAAATGAAATCTAATCTACATGCAATAACGTGCAAAAAAGACATGCAATTAATGTAACCTAGCATGCAAACTATATGTCATGCGTCAACGTGACCTAATTCTAATGACGGGCAAATGATTTATTTTTGGTATTTTTTATCAATGAAATTCGGAATTAAAAATATGCCTAAATAACATGCAACCTATGATGACTTAATCTACCATAGCATGATTTTTTTTGGGATTTTTGTTAAAATTCGAAATAATAAATTACTTAAATTTAAAATGCAATCTATCTTAATCTATCCTAAAGCAACTTATTCTTTTTTGGGATTTTCATGAAAATTCGGAATTAAAAAGTAACCTAAATAATCTATTAAGATTAGAATATTACTTAATTTACACTAGGAAATAGATTATCTCAAATCCTAATTTAAATTAAATAATTACTCTATCTTCTAGATATATCTAGGATTCCCTAAACATGCAAAACTCTAATTCAAATCCTAATTGATATTTTTTTGAATTTTCTTTTTTATTTGAAAAGGAAAAACAATTTAAATAAAGATAGCATCCACATTCAAAACGACCACGCGATCCGCCAGATTTGTTTCAAACTCGGATTAGGCACAAAAATCGAATTATCGGTCATATCTATAGGGTTATAGATATTGACGGAAAGTCGATCATTCGAATTTGAAAAGCAGATAAAAATCATTATCGTATCCAAGTAGTTATGGATAAGATAATAATTTTCCGTATCGCCACATATCGTACCTTAGGGATAAGGTCGGATAGTCGTCCAGATACGTTGCTAAATTAGGAAATTTTCCTAATTTTGAATATTCAAAATATTGCGGACATCACGGACATTATCTAAAGATATTTAATTATCCACATGATATTCATGAAATATTCAAAACATGTAAATTAGGAGATTAAATATTCTGAAAATTTGCTGGATGATAACCTTACCTAATTGCAGATAATCTCCAAATTCGAATCGACTCGAGATCGAGTTTGACTTTACGGATCATGATCGGACCAAACGGCGACGGCGGGATCGACGAAGCAGCTCGATGAGGCTGAGGCGCGGCTCCGGAGACGGTTTGGCACGGCGGGCAAGCATCGGTTCGGCACGGTAGGGCTATGGCGTGGCTGTCCGAGCAGAAGGCAAGGCGCGACGCGACAGTCTCCGGACGGTGGTGCGGCGATGCTTGCGGGTGTTTTGCTGCCGTGAGGGACTAAGCTCGGTGGTCGTCGAGCTCTCGGTAACTAATCAACCTTGTCACTACCGCGAGTACGTTGAGGTTTTGTCAGAGAATAGCATCACAAACACTGCAGGGACGTAAGGGGTGCACAGGGTCAGCTCCAAGACGGCTGGCCGAAGCAGGTGCAAGAGGGGTGAAGCTAGGCGAGGCCTTGTCGATTCTGGAATTGCGGTACTGACGTAAGGCTTGCGTAGTGGATTCTGCAGGAAGCCGCCGAGAACACCTCCAAAGGGAAAAAAAAGTTGGTATATTGTAAGCTCTTTTGCCCCTTCACGGTCGTTCTCCTTCGTTAAGAAAACTATTCCCCCTTTTGACTTCTCTTTCTTTTATCACTCAATGCCGCCAGCTCTCCATTCTCTCCTCTGTTTTTTTCTCTCTTTCTTGTGGCCGTGTGTCCCTCGTGAAGAAACAATTCCCCCACCTTTGACTTTTCTTCTCTTCCACCTCCCTGAACGTGTGGCTTTCTTCTCTTTCAATTCCTCCTTGTCTCTGTGTGTCTACGCCTTCTGCATGTGAGTTTACGTATTATGCATGACCGAGATGCACGTGAAGGTGGGGACTCGTCAGGATCAGTTTGGGTTGACTGGGAGAGTCGTGACTGCCAAGGAGAGCTTGCGGATGGGAGGAATTTCGTCAACGATGGATCTCGGAGCAGCTTCTCGGGGCGGGCTGTTCGGCACGATGTGTGGCGGCGCGAAGGCGGGAGAGGCGGCGGCGGGAACGGGGTGCGGCGAGCGGCCACCGAGGCGCGACGATCTCTCTCACTTTTACTCTCCAAAAATCAGATCTGAATTTTTGGTGTCCCCCGCTCAAAAATCTGACCTAAACATGTTTATATAATGCTAACCTAGGTCAATTAGATGGGCTTGCTAGTCCTAATGGGCTTAAACTTGAGCTTAGGCTCTAATTTAATTTAAATGGGCTGAATTAACTTGGGCTTTTAATTAATTAAGCACAATGGACTGAATTAAGCTCAAATTAAAATAACCGAGCCCGTTTGACTTGTAATTCCCGGCCCTTGCATTCCGAGCGAGCCCAGTCTCGTTCGATGAAATTTAAGCTCGTTCGCCATCGCCAATCCGATGCAAAATGCAATTAAATTAAAATGAACCTAAACTATATGTTATGCAATTTAAAATATTTTTGTTTAGGGGTTAAAATTTAATTCCTAATTTTCTATGCAAATTACACTAAATGACGCGCCAAAATTTAGGTATCAACATTTACCTTTCTTCCATCAGGATCCTTCGACAACTTCAATCCAACCTCAGTTGGCGTGGTTACCGAATTGCAATGTGTCATCTGAAATTTTTCTAAAATCTCTTGAACATATTTCTTTTGAGATAGAAAAATTCCAGCTTCAGATTGATTTAACTTAATGCCCAGAAAATAATGCATCAACCCAAAATCAGTCATGTCAAATTCCTCCATCATAGATTTCTTAAATGTGTCAATCATGACACTATCATTCCCTGTGAAAATAAGATCATCCACGTACAAACACACTAGAAGCAATTTTCCACCATGACCAATCTTAATAAATAGCGTATGCTCATATGGACATTTTGTAAATCCATCCTTCAAAAAATAAGCATCAATCCTACTGTACCAAGCTCTTGGAGCTTGCTTCAACCCATATAAAGCCCTTTTCAATTTATAGACTTGATGTTCATTACCCGGCTTGACATATCCAGAAGGTTGATAAACAAATACCTATTCTTGAAGATCACCGTGTAAAAACGCCGACTTCACATTTAACTGATAGATGAACCATGAATTCTGTGCTGCTAGCACAATCGCTAGTCGGATTGTATCAACTCCAAATTCCTGCTTGTAACCTTTTGCCACCAAGCGCGCCTTGTACTTTTCAATCTCACCATTCTTGTTCATTTTCGTCTTGTATACCCACTTGACTCCGATTGTCTTTTGCCCTTCAGGAAGATCTGTCAATTCCCACGTACCATTCTTCTCAATTGCTTTGATCTCTGCATCCATTGCAACTCTCTAGTTTTTATTTTGTACTGCTTCATCAAAAGTAGTTGGGTCACTATCTGCAAACAAAGCAAAATGGATCAATGGGTCTTCGGTTTGCTCAACTCTCGGCACTTCATAATCTTCCATCCATGCTGGCCATCGTCGGATTCGTTGTGGTCGTTCTTCAGATGTTGCAGCAACTGCTGAATTTTCAGCATTTTCTGTGGTGACTTGTCTTGTAGAGGGCCGCTTTTCCAGCTCAGTATCATCTTCAAAGTTTGCTGGAATTTGTTCACCACCATTCTTCTCACTCCGTGATCAGAATTTTTCTTCATCAAAGATCACATCACGGCTAATGGTAATTTTCTTGGTTATAGAATCATAAAGTTTGTAGGCTTTTGAATGATCACTAATGCCAAGAAAAATACATTTTTCTGCTTTATCTTCTAGCTTCTTCCTCTTCTAGTCAGGAACATGGACATATGAAAGACACCCAAAAATTCTGAAGTAATCAACTGCGGGTCTTCTCTCGCTCCAAGCTTCTTCGGGCGTCTTATTTAAAACAGTGAGAGTGGGACTTCTATTCAAAAGATGAACACTCCAATTGATTGCCTCTAGCCAGAAGCTTTTTGGAACTCCACTTGACGTCAAAAGGCTTCGCACCATATTTAGAATAGTGCGGTTCTTCCTTTCGCAAACATTGTTTTGTTACGATGAATAAGCTGCGGTGAGTTGTCTTTTAATCCCATGCTCCACACAAAAATCTGCGAATGCAATTGAAATATATTCGCCACCACGATCTGTGCGGAGAACTTTGATTGGATTTCCACTCTCTTTTTCAACAAGAGTTTTGAAGCTCTTGAAGGCTTCAAAGGCTTCAGATTTTTCCTGCAAAAAGTAAGCCCAAACCTTCCGACTGAAATCGTCAATGAAGGTAATGATATATCGTTTACCTCCATTGGACATTGGGGAAATTGGTCCGCAAATATCTGAATGGACAAGTTCAAGGTGCTTCTTGGCTCTCCATGCTTTGCCTTTTGGAAAATGATCTCGGTGTTGTTTGCTAACAACACACTCTTCACATATTTCGGACTGTGCCATGATTGGGGGAAGTCCCTCCACCATCTTTTTATGATGTAATATCCGCAACCCACCAAAGTTGAGGTGTCCATATCTAAAATGCCATAACCATGCTTTATCCTTCAATCTTGCAGAGAAACATCAGTGAGAGGTGCCATGAAGATGCAGCGGGAACATCCGGTTGGCAGTCATATTAACTTGAGCAATCAGATGGTGTTTCTCATCATGGATTCTGCAAAAACCTCCTTTAAGTGTAATTTCATATCCCTTCTCTTGCAATTGTCCAACACTTAGAAGGTTGGTCTTTAACTCAGGAACATAAAACACCTCTTTGATCATCTGAAGCGAGGTTCCTTTAGGAACAATTGCAACTGTCCCTTTACCCTTAATTGACACAGTCGAGTCCTCTCCAAATTTGAATGAGGTGCGAAATGACTCATCTAATGTAGAGAATGCCTTCTTGTCTCCACACATATGGTTGCTGCAACCGGTGTCAATATACCACAAATTCGATGAAATTTTCTCCGTTTCTTGACACACCATTAGGAGAGACACTGCTTCTTCTTTTTCTTCCGCAAAATTAATTCTTTCCATGCTTTGTGTATTTAAATTGGTACGACATTCAAATTTATAATGTCCATACTTATGGCATCTAAAACACTCTACTCTAGATTTGTCTACTGACCTTGGTTTGAAAACAGTTGAGTGCTGACCTCCATGTCCTCGTCCTCCACCTTGAGCATCACGAGAAAAATGACCATTAGGCTTTTAATTGAAACTGCGATGTTCATTGGTTCCCCTTCCTCTACCTCTGCCACTATTTGTTCTTGTTGTTGACGAAAAGTAATATGTAGTTGCCTTCAACGCCTTCTCTTCCTGCTCTTGCTGAAGAACATTTTGTTCGTGAACCAACAACGACCCTTGCAGTTCATCAATTGAGAGTCTTCAATGTCCTTGGCTTTTTTAATAGAACAGACAACAAAGTTAAACTTTGGTGTCAGAGATCGAAGAATCTTCTCAACAATGGTGACATCCTCCGTCTTATCGCCGTGAATCTGCATCTTATTGACAATTGCCATTGTCCGAGAGAAGAAATCGGTAATTGACTCTCCCGACTTCATTCTTAGTAACTCAAACTCTCCACGAAGCATTTGAAGTTGTTGCCTTTTTGCTCTTGCGGTACCTTGATATTTTTTCTTCATGGAATCCCATATGTGCTTGGAGGTATCCTTACAGAGAATTGTCTCCAAGATAGATCTATCAATGGCCTGAAAAAAGTAGTTTTTGGCCTTGAGATCTTTCAATCATGCTACTTCCAGAGCCGTGCATTGTACTGCTATCAACGTAGCTCCTTCTTCTGGTTCGGCATCTCCAGAGATAACAACATCCCAATATTCCTTGGATTTCAAGAAGTTCTTCATTAGCATGCTCCAATGATCATAATGACCATCAAAGCGTAGAATAGCTGGTTGAACAAAGGTTTCTGAAGCCATCACAGCTACTGGATACCAAGAAAAAATCTTGCCTCACGTGTTTTCAACTCAAGCTCACTTTTTGGCTACTACCTTTCACTCTCACTTTTTCCTCTCGTGTTTTTAACTCACTTTTCCTTCTTTAATGGCTTTGATACCACTGTTACAGAATAGGTACAAAAACTGACTGTGCTTTTCAAGCACAAAGAAAAAATACAGAAAAGAGAGTCAGAGAGAAGAGAGTACACCCGTGAAAAAATACTTACTGCATTCATTCATACATTGAATAACAACTTGGCCTTTTAGATAGACTATACACTGACAGAAAATCCCAGAAAAATAGCCACAACAATTGACCCACTATCCTGAACGTGTGTGCAGCAACAAACATGCTGCAACATATTCCTATAAACTAGGACAACCAACTAGGCTATATTAAAAACAAACAAATACTTTGACTAATTCAACATTACTTGGCAGGATTTTTCATCTAACTGATCAAATGGTCTGTGTTACCAATTATGAGTCCTAAAAGTCATTTGATATTGCGAGGTAGCTGCCGAGTGATGGGTCGGGCCTTTTTATTAGCCTTTTACTGCCGATTTCTCTCCTTCTTTTTGTTTTAACTTTTCTCTCTTTGCGTCTCCTTCTTATAGCAACGCCATAGACGATCTCTCTCCCTCTGCGATAATTCAACATTCCAAGGAGAGAGAAAGAGCAAAAGGCACTGTTTCGCTCTCTTCTTCTGCTGCAACAAACTAAATTGTTTTGTATACCAATTTAGTCCTTCCAGCCAATTTCATCATCAACTAAATTGATACAAAAACAAAAGGTTTATGACTAAATTGGCACAAATGCAAAGGTTTAGGACTGAATTGACATTAAAAAAATGTTTATGACTAAATTGACACTAAGGCAAAAAGTTTATGACTTTTTTGGCACTTTTCCCCATAGATTTGAGAAGGGGGATGCGACTGATAATGGGTATCTTTACGAGAGAGAGAGAGAGAGAGAGAGAGAGAGAGAGAGAGAGAGAGAGAGAGAGAGAGAGCAAACACAACTCTCACCAACCTTGCCAACAGTGGCAAGGGGGCAGTGGTTGACGAGGTTCTTGTAGACCCACCAGCTAGTGGCAAGGTCTGTGGCCTTCCGCAACATTTTCGCCATCCTCCTCCGCCATCATCCTCTTTTGAAGTTTCTTTTTTAATTTTCGTTTTCAAATTCTTTCCTTTTCAAAAAGATCAACTTTATATATATTTCAATTTAAAAAATCAATAGACGCCATGTGTGCACTTTGGAGAAATATCTCTCAACAGCAAAGCAATTTTAAAAATTTCTCTAAATCAGATCAAGACCAGTGGAGTAATTCTTGTACTTTTGGCAAGTGCAGCAAGAGTTTCTAAAGTTGACAAACTCATTTTATCTTTTTTTGTATCGGGGATTTTATCTTTCCATGCATAAAGGCAGTAACTCAAGAAAGTTATTTTATTGCAATTCTTTTGGCTAATGTATGTTTTCATTTTTTTTTCTTTTTAAAAAAATTAACTTCACATATCTTTTAATTTTTAAAATTTGTGAAAGCCACGTAGGCATCACATTGGCGATTCATAGATGCCACGCAAGCACTTAACAGCCATTCGACTGCCACGTCAGCATTTGAGTCCAAACTAACGGCCATTTGAGTAGCACATTAGCATTTCAGTTCAAGCATATGATGGGAGGACAAAAATCACAACAATCAAACATTTTCAAGGATCCGATTGTGCAAAAAATGTCCAGAGGAGACATTGCCTAAATCGAAAGAGTTCAGGGACCAATGCCATAACCAATTTTTCTTTTAATGATGAGGAAGCGAGCTTTATACACGACTTTTGTTAATTAATCTTAACGTATCAACTCGTCCAAAGCCGGAATCAACTTAAAAAGAAGTAAGTTTTGCCTTGATAGAAGTGGACGACAACTGATATCAACAAGGCATGAGCTTCGCCAACAAAGTTTGAAAACATGGATGACCATTTTCTTTATTTATTTCTTTATATCACGTTAATTTTCTTTTAGAATTCGAAGTTTGAAGATAATAATGTCTAATGTAGAGATTAAGTAAATGCATGTATTCAGCAGGAAGCAATTTTGACGAGATGACGGTGAGCAAGATCATTGTCTGTGGAAGTCAATCTCGGCATGGCCCTTCAAAGGACCAACCTTCGAAGCCATGCTCGCCATTGTGAATCTTTCGAATGATTCTCGATTATTAATTTTTCAGTTTGATCGCTCCTAATATTTGTTGGTATTATAAAGAAATAAATAATTTGCTTTCTTTTCTCTCCATGGTTAATTAGGGTTTTCCACCACCTTTTGTTCTTGGAGCTCAAATGATTTCTTCGAATACACTGCGAATGGGAAAAAATTTAAATTGATTTGTTAATTGAAATGATATCCCTATACCTTTCTGCCAAATCTCGATATATAATTTCATGCTCCCGAAGTACCGCACATTCATTGTGCAACCCAATCATTGCATTTCAAGTCTTATCTATTTGAGTGAGAATATGATATTTGCAACAGTTGGAATATTTTGATTTGGCTTGAGCTGACGGTAATGCCATGTTCCAAAAGCACTTATGCAACCGGGTCATTTAACTTCGTATTTGTTTGTTCATGCTCGTCCTTCTGTTAAATACCTTGACGGAAATGCTGAGATAACATCGATGTTTGCCTTACATAAGTGTTATCGTTTCAAATAATTGTCAATAGGGAATTAAAGAAAATATAATAAAAAGGAACCTACATAAAGTTATGAATAGAGTGAAGGGGAATGCAAACGTTGGGCTATGTAACAACGGCAATGCCAAGCCATCGGCAAGGGTCTAGCAATCCTTGTAGACGGCTGGGCATTGCGGCCACCTCGAATCACCCCCAAATGCACATACTTGGACTGAGAGAGGATTGGACAAAGATATTCAGGCAGGTTCGAATTGACCTAAGCTTATCTTTGTCCTGGTAGGTGGGTGGCTGAACCCCGTGGCCCTCCGCGCCACTTCCGCCATCCTCCTCCGCCATGTCCGCCACCATCGATTGCTGGCGGGTTTTTTTTTTTTCAAATTTCTCTGTGAAGAAAATTAACTTCATATATTTTTTAAATTTTCTAAATTTGTAAAAGCCACATTGACACTACGTTGTTCCCACGTAAGCACTTAACGGCTATTTGACTCCACATTGACATTTTCATCCAAGCATCTAATAGAAGGACAACAATCAAAAATAAAAATATAGAGACGACATTGCACAAATAAAAAAGGCTAGGGACACCAATGCCACAAATATCACCTTTTCTTAAAATGTATGAGGAAGCGAGCTTTAATACTTGACTTTGGTAAATAAATCTTTTCGCTGTTCGGTATGGAAAAGACTCGGAAAGTATTTTTCGCCGTTCGGTATGAAAAATCTGATTTGATTTTCTTCCTTGCACTCTTTTTAATAATCTTTTATTTTATTTTATTTTTAAAAATTCCAATTTTTAACTTTTAAATATTTTAATTATTTTTTTCTTTTCTCTATTTTTTTCTTTTCTTCTTTTCTTGCCAGTCATCGGCCACCGCGACGGCCGGTGGCCGGCCACAGGTGAGGCTTGGCCTTGCTTGCCTAAGGCCGGCAACCTTGAGCTTGCCTCGCCTCACCTCGCTAGATCTGGCGAGGCGCCAGCCTTAGGCTGGCCTCGCTCGCCCGAAGCCGGCAACCTCTGGCCTCACCTCGCTAGATCTGGCGAGGCGCCAGCCTTAGGCTGGCCTCGCTCGCCCGAAGCCAGCAACCTCTGGCCTCACCTCGCCTGTGGCCAGCGACCGGCCGGAGAAAAAGGTCCCAAAAAGAGAAAAGACAAAAGAAAAAATATAATTAAAATTTAGAATTTAAAATAATTAAAATGAGTGGCGAAAGAATGAGTTTTCCTCTTTTTGAAAAGAGGAAAACATTTTGCCACACTTTTGAAGGAGTTGGCCCACATACATAGAGTATATGCAATTGTCACTCACAATCAATCTACCGGGTCCGTCACGATGTAATATACCCTTTAGTCAGAGAGAGAGACTTTATATGTACAAGGCATTATCTTTCATCCCTGTTTTCAAAGTCGGTTGGCAGCGAAACGTCTGAACCACAATACACGGCTGATGGTCAAGCCCGTTGGGTTGAATCATACATTTTGCAAGAGAGAGAACGATGCTTCACAAGGCCTCCCTCGTCTTCCTTCTTTTCCTAGCCCTTTCGTCACACGCGATCTTCTCTTCGAAGGTCGCCACCATTGCCCGCCAGATTAGCAACCGTAAGCTATCTTGTACTATAATTACATGTAAAAAAATAACAATAAAGTGCATCTTGTCCAATTCTTCATTCGTCACGCTGGCAATCCGTGGCTGCCACGTTTGCAGTTTACGGCTATTTAATTGTCATATTAGTGTGTCGTCCAAACCTGATGGAAAGACAAAAACTGCAACAACCGAACAATTTTGGGGATCCAATTGTCAAAAAAAAAAGTTTAGAAACAATAATTTGCAAATCGAAAAAGTTCAGGAATATCAATGGCATAATCACGTTTTCTTGAGGAGGCGAGCTTTAGTACACGATGTTGGTAAATTAATCTTAACATATCAACATTATCCTAATAGTGCGTTTGTTTCATGGAAAATGAATAATTTAAAAAATATTTTCCTAAAAATAATTGCTTGTATTGCTTGAATTAATTATTCAATGAGAAATGTTTACATTATCGATAATAATTTATGTCTAAATATTTTTTTGCACGATGAAAGTATATTTCCTTTGTTTTTTTTTTTGTAACCCAGGGAACCCCCGCACGGCCGACAGCTGGGAGGTAAACCCTGGGGGCGACACGTGCTAGCCACCACACGCGTGCCATCGAGTAAGCCACCCTGCGGCGCCCGGGATTCAAACACTCAACCTTTTGCGAGAGGAAGAGTGTCCGCACCGTCGACTATTTTTCCTTTGTTCATATTTAAAAGCGATAAAAGTAATCTTTTTTAGGAAAATATTTTTCAAATAATTCATTTTTCGCGAAATAAACGGAGCTTAAAATTAAGCCGATTCTTTGTTTTTTCTATGCCACAATTAAATAAACAGAGACTTTTTCAGATTTTAGCCGAATACCGGAAATTATGCCATTTTCAAGGAAAATGGCTTTCTGAAAAATATTTTTCAAAAATGTAATATTTTTCGCTAAACGAACGAATGCCATGGACATTGCACAATTTTTCCACAAGAAGATGCTCATCCGTGCTTTTAAAGTCGGTCAGGGACGAGACTTTTGAACCCTAGTACACGGCATATCATCAACTCCATGCGGTCGACATTATTATATATAGCACTCTCATCCCTTCCATGTATAAACATAAACTCAAAGAGTACATCGTACGACCGCACATTGATTACAGAAAGAATGATGCTTCCCAAGGCCTCTATTGTCTTCCTTCTTTTCCTAGTTCTTTCATCTAGCACGATCATCTCTTCAAGAGTCGCCAACGTCCGCCCGATGAGCAACGGTGAGTACTATCTCTATACACACATGCAAAACGAGAAAGCACAAAACGTGGGTTGACCACATAAATTGCCGACGTAAAAATCAAGAACAATCGCTTTTGAGAGAAGCGATCGTAGGGGGATAGAAAAGAAACCGATCCCGCATTTTGCAAGTGATGTTCTTTTCCCATTCGAACTTTGAAGATGATCATGTCTAAACTGGAGACTAACTAACTAAATGCACGTTTTCAGGAGGAAGCAACATCGAAAAGATGGTGGTGAGCAAGATTGGTGTTATTGGAAGTCCACCTCGGCGGACCGGTGGATGTTTGCCGCACGATCATTTCTTCAAGAGTCGCCGATGCCCGCCCGATGAGCAACGGTGAGCACTATCTCTATACGTACATGCAAAATTAGAAAGTGCAAAACATGGGTTGACCGGATAACGATTAAGAACAATCCGGTTTTTGAGAGAAGCGATTATAGGGGATGGAAAAGAAATCGATTCCACAATTTGCAAGCGATGTTCTTTTAGGATTCGAAGTTTGAAGGTAATAATGTCTGAATTGGAGACTAACTAACTAAATGCACGTTTTCAGGAGGAAGCCGTATCGAAAAGCTGGCGGTGAGCAAGATTGGTGTTTGTGGAAGTCAACCTGTCCGTGCCCCTAAGGGGGCCGGGGCATGCCCGCCGCCATTCAAGTGATTCTCGATTATTAGTTTTTCTGTTCGGTTGCTCCTAATATTTGTTTGCTTTCTACTTTTTTTTTGGTCGATGTTTGCTTTCTATACCCTCCATGGTTTATTAGGGTTTTCCACGTACTTTGGTTCATGGAGCTCAAATGATTTCTTTGAATACCCTGCGAATAGAAAGAACGTAAATTGTTTGTTTATAGAATTGATATCCCTCTGCCTTTTCTCCAAATCTCAATGTCTTTATTTCACGGTCCCGATCACCGTATACCGTGTCTTATCTATTTGAGTAAAAATATGATATTCACAACCATTTTGTATTTCTTATTTGGCTTGAACCGAAAGGAACGGTGTATTTCGAAAGAACCTAAAAATTTTTCAAAGAAAGCGTGAGTTCTCAAATTTGATCTAATTTTGGCATGAACTCTCGTAATTCTACTGAAATCAAATAACAAGAAAGTGAATTGTAAGAATAATGTGGCCTATATGATATTACTACTAATTAGGGGCGTAAGTGGTTTGATTCAGTTTGGTTTTTACCGCAAAGGGTGCCCCCTTGAACTGAACCGAAAAACCAATTTGGTTCGATTTGATTCGGTTTGGTTCGGATCAGTTTTCGGTTTCTTCTTCTTTTTTCTTTTTTTTTTCGTTTTATTCATCGCTGCCTCGATTGCTCTCTCCCCTTCCTCTTTCTCCCTAACCAACTTCTCATTATGCAACTTCAAACTCTCGAAGCTCCCTTCCAGATATCTCCTCACCTTCTCCACCAAGCCCACACACTCCACCTTCAACGAATCCCTCTCGCCGCTCACGTCTCTCAAAGCCATCCTCTCCCTTTTGAGGTCATTCGCCAGCTCGCCCACCCTCTCCCTCAGCCCCTCCACCTCTGCATCCCTCTGGTGAAGCAGAGGGAAGAAGAGACACAAAGGTAAATCAAGCGTCCCTCATATCCGGGTACAAGCTGTTGTTTCTCATCCTCCCAGAGGAACTCGAGGAGAACCCATATTCGCCCCGATCGGAGCTCCGACAGTCGTAGCTGTCTTACCACTTGTACAGCGTCACCAAGTTTGACGACGACGACGACTTCTGTGAATCCGACCTCGGGTACAAGCTCGACGACCCCGCGTCTCCGCCGTGGTTGGATCTGCTGAGGAACCCGCAGATGATGGCAAAGAGGACGAGGATGAGGTTGATCGTGTCCCAACTCTTCTTGACGGAACCGGGCCAGAAGATCTGGGAAGTAAGGCTAAGGAAGGGCGGGACGAAGAAGAGCCAGAGAGAGAGAGCACCATTGACATCGTCCTCGTTCAGTCATTCTGCTTCGCTGAGGGCGAGAGAGCCTTAAAAGCCCTTTAGGGTAAAAAGTGAAGGGTGTATTTTCAGTTCGGTTCGATCCCAACCAAACCGAAATAAACCAAACTCTCGAACCAAACTAAAATAAACCGAACTGAAAGAAAAAGAATGATTTGTTTTGAGTATCCGAACCGAAAACCGAACCGAACATAAATGCATAAAATTTCCGGTTCGGTTCGTTTCTCGGTTCGATTTTTTTATTCGATTTTGACACTCCTATTACTAATGGTTTAATAAATATTTAATTGCTAAAACGTATTAGCTATAAAAGGATGAAAATGCATAACTCTATTGAGAAGTTACAATTCCTCCGAAGTTGTGCAGCTCTTACGAAACAGAATATGCTTTAATGGAAAGCACCTTGTTGACACCTAAATTTTACCGAACATTTAGTGTAATTTGCATAGAAAATTAGGGATTAAAATCTTTAACCCCTAAACAAAAACATTTAAATTGCATAACATCTAGTTTAGGTTCATTTAAATTTAATTGCATTATTGCATCGGATTGGCGATGGCGAGCGAGCTTAAAATTCATCGAACAAAAAACGGGATGCTCGGGAATGCAAGGGCCCGGAATTTCAAGACGAATGGGCTCAGGTGTTTTTAATTTGGGCTTGATTTAGTCTGTTAAATTTAATTAATTAAAGCCCAAGTTAGTTCAGCCCATTTAATTTAATTAGACCTAAGCCCAAGCCTAAGCCCATTAGGACGTTAAGCCCACCTAATTGACCTAGGATTAGCATTATATAAACATAACTAGGTCAGAATTTTGGAGGACACGTCATAATTTTCAGATCAGAAAGTTCAGAGAGAACAAGTGAGAGAGAGAAGAGGCCAGCAATCGCCCTCCACGTGCACCACCGCCCTTGCCTCGCCGGACCGCCGTGCTTCGCGTGCTGCCACCCTCCGGCGTCTTCCCCGCCGTGTCGCCGCCCGCGGCGCCGTGCAGCCTCGCCGCTCGCCGTCCTCGCCTGAACAGCTTCTGTTCGTGCTCGGTGAAACCACCACCGCCCGTGTCGGAGCCCGCTGAGCGCCTGCAGCCACCGTCCCTGCCACAAGTCACCGCCCCGGAGAAGCCCCTGCACTAGTCCACGTTGAAGACCTGTTGATTCTGTTCTTCTTCGTCCACTTCCTCCCAGAATCGCTCACTCCACAGAGCTTATTTGTGGAAACTCAAAACACGAAAGTTGTAGATCTACGAGTCCTTGATCTGTGACTTTTGGAATTGGGTCAATCCGACGTGTATTGAGGAAGTTACGCCCATTTTTCCGGAATCGTGCAGTCTTGAAATTTTCTGCTCGCGTCCCTCACCGACCGGAGAGCCGTCCACCGCCGGAGCTCCCCTCATTGACGCCGTTCACCGCCAAACGCAGCTGCTGTCCCGACGGTGCCGTGAGTCCGCCGGTGTAGCCATTGCCCGTACCGTCGTCGCTCGTCGCAATCTGATCCGCAGTCGATCCCGATCCCGAACCGAATTCGAAATTTGGAGGTTATCCAAATTAGGTAAGATTATCCGGTAAATTTTTCATAATATTTCAATTTCCTAATTTGAGTACTTTGAATATTGCATGAATATCACGTCGGTAATTAGATATCTTTAGGATAATGTTTGATGTCCGCGATATTTAAAAATATTCAAATTAAGAAAATTTCCTAATTTAGCAACGTATTTGGACGTCTATCCGACCTTATCCCTAAGGTACGATACGCGGCAATACGGAAAATTGTCATCCTATCTATAATCACTTAAATACGATGATAAATTTCATTAGCTTTTCAAATTCGAATGATCAATTATCCGTTAATATCTATAACCCTATAGATATGACCGATAATTTGATTTTTGTGCCTAATCCGAGTTTGAAACGAATTTGGCGGATCGCGTGGTTGATTTGAATTGTTTGCTATCCTTATTTGTTTAAATTTCTTTCCTTTTCAAATAAAAAGAAAACCAAAAAAAAAATTCCGTTTTGTTACTTAAATCAGAGTTTTGCATGTCTAGGATTTTTTAATATATCCCGAAGGATGAGATAAATATTTAATTTAAATTAGGACTTAACGTGGCATGTTTCCTAATTTAAATTAAGTATTATTTCAAGTCCTAACGGATTATTCATGTTATTTTATTATTCCGAATTTTCATAAAAACCCCCAAAAAAATAGTGAATTGTTTCATGTTTTACTAGGATAGATTGCATTTTAATTTAAGTAATTTATAATTTCGAATTTTAATCAAAAATCCCAAAAATAAGTCATTCTAGGGTAGATTAAGTCATCATAGATTGCATGTTATTTTAGGTATTTTTGAATTTCGAATTTTAAACAGAAAATACCAAAAATAGAAGTCATTAGGTTGCATGTTATTTTAGACATTTTCGTTAATTCCGAATTTCATTTTAATTCTGAATTTCCTTAAAGAAAAATACCAAAAATACATCATCGCACGTCATTAGAATTAGGTCACGTCGTCGCATGACATATAGTTTGCATGTTTAGATTGCATTAATTCGCATGTCATTGTTGCACGTCATTGCATATAGTTTAAGTTTCATTTAAATAAAGTGAAAATCCAAAAAAAAGAAAAATTGAGTGATTGTTTGTTAACTAGAAATCATATTATGATTGATTGATGTGATTTTCTAGCTAACAACGCAGATGCTTGCTGGATTCGAGGTAAGTTGTTCTCCTAAGCTTGCAATTTATTTAATGCTTTGATTATTGAGTGTTAAATTGGTGGTTTGCGCACCCGCATGAACACCTCACATGTTAGTAATTAAGCTAAAATGGATCCAAACTGCCTACCAAAACATTTTTGAAATGAAAATGTACCGAAAGGGCGTTAGACTAGATCTAGCGTAATCAAGTCCCCGGGCTTAGAATCTCTGGTTCGTAGGAATAAAACATATCTCCCTATGTTTTATTTAGGTTTCTAATCGACCTACCGTAAATTGATTAGTGGCGACTCCAAGCATAAAAACATTTGCATGTTAAGATCTTAAACCCTAAGTTGCGAATTGGTAGGGCTTGGGAGGGCCCGAGTTAAGTTCAATCTTAATAATCCATTAGCCCGAGAAAATTGAATAAATTTTTTTTAGGGTCGCGACACACCTATTAATAGCCCATATAAATAGAGTCCGGTCCTCTCTTCACCCAGTAAGAACCAACATTGTATTTTATCCTCCATCAGATAAGATATGTTAAGGGAACATTATATTCTACGATTCTTCCGTTTTTGCAACAATTATCTTCAAGAGCAACTCTATGGATAAATGTATGTTTTTGTCCATCTTATTGTGAAAATATAAAGATCTAAGATCATGGATTTCAGAATTTTTCCGCATAAAAGAATTACGTTATCGCTTACATGAACAAGTACTAACAAACCCGCTAACCCATGGTATAGGTGTATGAACCCTTTTCACCAATCCCACTGGTGTCTTAGAAACAAAAAAGCTTCTCCACATGAATAATAAATTCCGAAAGCACAAGCTAATAAATGATTCACTCGCGACATAACTCGAATTTGTTATATCATGAAAAACAATGACTTCATTATCACTAGGCTACCACAGTCGATGATTCCAATGTGCTAGATTTATCACATCTCTTAAGCAGCGCATAGTCTAGGATAAACAACTCCAACTTATTCGCCAATTAACAAGAAAACTAAATTCGATGTAAGAGGAGACCTATGAGAAGCTTGTCAGCAATTTCGAAATGCACAAATGCCCAACCAATTGGAGTCTGAATTCCCTTTTCAACAAACACGGCTGATTACTCTCGTGAATAAATCCTTATTTATGTCAACAAATTGTCAAATTTTAATTTTCTTTTGGATAATGGTATGGAGGGTTTTTAAACTTTTTCAATACATGCAATGCTGTTCCTAAAATTTTTTTTTAATGAATCGGGTCATTGAACTTCATTTTGTTTGTTCATGCTAGACCTTCCATCAAATACTTGGAAAAGGAATGCTGGCATAACATCCACGCCTTCGTTACGTTAGTGCTCTCGCTTTAAATAGTTGCCAATATGGAATAAAAAACTAGAAAAAAATGAACACCAAAAATAGAAAGAATAAGGAAATTACACAAAGTCAAAAAAGAGTGGGGGCAGTTGGGCCTTGGGTAGTAGGGGCCGCGAGAGCGAGGGTGGTTGTGGCAATAAGCCACCGGCAAGGGTCGAGCAACCGTTGTTGGTGGCCAGGCATCGTCACCGCCTCTAATCACCCATAAAAGTGCATATCCAAACTGAGAGAGGGTTGGAGAAAGATACTTAGGCGAGTTGAGATTGACCTCGCCACCTTGTTCGTCTTCGTCTACGGATTTGATCCCTCTCATCTTTGTCCCTATAGGCAGCAACAAGGGTGGTTGAACCTCATCCATGATTGAATGAGGGTTTCCAAGATCCAGGAAGGGGACTACGACGATTTGTGTGTATTGAGAGAGAGAGAGAGCACGCGTGTAGACTATAGCCCTCATTGACTCGTCGACAATGGCAAGGGCCAACCCTTGTCGGTCCCGTGGCATTGGTTCATGAGGGTCTGCAGCCCCATCGGCTAGTGGTGAGGGTCTGTGGCCTCCCGCGCCAATTTCGCCATCCTCCTCTGCCAGCATCCTCTTTTGCTTTTTTTTTTTATATATTTTGTTTTGAAATTTTTTCTTTTCGAAAAAATCAATTTCATTTATCTTTCAATTTTTAAAATCTTTGTAAGCCACATGGGCACCACCTTAGCAATACGAGGCTGCTACATAGGCACTTAAGTGCTATTTGACTATCATATTAGCATTTTCATCTAAGAGTAATCGAAGGATTAAAATTGCAACAATTAATGAAAATAAAGTTTAGAAATAATATTACATAAATCGAAAAAGTTCAAAATTACCAATGCTATAATCACATTTTCTTGAGGAAGCAAGGTTTAACATATGATTTTTGTAAATTAATCTTAATATATCAACTTTATCTTAAAATTAAGTCGATTCATTTTTTTATGCCACAATTAAATGAAGTTAATTTATTTGCCATTGACCTTGACTTCCTTCCCGTCCTTCGTTTCTAAACCTGTTCTTGCAAGACCAAGTTCAGCTCACACGAAACGACTTGGATTGATTGAAGTGAGAAGCAAGTTTAACATCGCGCCTCGAAGCATCTTATCCAAAAACTCTTGTATGCACTCGAAGTACGAGAACTCATTCTATCTCAGCCATCGAATTGTATAGGGTTTCACACGGGATACAAATGATCTAATGATTGGAATGAAGTGCATCCGCATTGACCCGGGTAGATGCAATTCTTGCTCACGACCAATCTA
The DNA here is from genome assembly GCA_031216185.1 of Syzygium aqueum. Taxonomy (NCBI): domain Eukaryota; kingdom Viridiplantae; phylum Streptophyta; class Magnoliopsida; order Myrtales; family Myrtaceae; genus Syzygium; species Syzygium aqueum. The sequence goes on from CM062238.1 coordinate 21,831,543, forward strand.
CCGGGTCCGTGCACCCTTTGGTCCAAGAGAGGCTCGTCAAAAAACTCACTTAATAAATCAATTCTTTCAAAACAAAAAGGATGCTTATCCATGTATCAAAGTCGATCCATGGTGAAAACACCCGGCATATCATCATCTCCATGTGGTCGACATATTACATATAGCACTCTCAGTCCTTCTATGTACAATCATATATTCAGAGAGTACATCGTACAATCACACATTGGTCAGAGAAGGAATGATGATTCACCGAGGCGCCTCTCATATTCCTCATTTTGCTAGTCCTCTCCTCTCACATGATAATCTTTTCGAAAGTCGCTGCCACCCGTTTGCTCACTGTTGACACTTAATTTTTAGCTCATTTTTTTTATATTTTCAAAAATCTCAAAATTAGGACTAGGAATCTTGGCCATGCCTAGAAACCTATTTCTAAACCAAAAAATATTTTTTTAGCATTTTCCTGCATTTTTTCTTAATTTCTTTTAATCAAAATAAGTAAGAAAATCAACAAAAATATCAAATGAAATCAGAAAATTCCATAAAAATAGTCATTAGTCTTATTTTAAATCCACTTTCATGAATACATCATCACTTTTGAAAAATCTCAATCGGGTATGTGTTTTTCTCAAAATTGGGCAAAATTAAACCCGAATTGAACCAAAAATGCAATTAAATTTTTTCTAATCATTTTTTAAGTCATAGCATCTTCACAAAAAATGATTCTGGGACCTTGAATTACATAATAGTCAGTCCAATTGCACAATTTCACATAAAAATAAAAAATCCCCAAAATTCAATTGAAAATTAAGAATTTTGAGCCCAAATTGGGAATCATGCCCAATATGAAATTATCGAAATATGAGACCATCATTTCTAGGGTTAATCAGATATGAGTAATTCAAATTTGGCACCAATTTTGCCTAATCAGGTCATTAGGACATCAAATTGAATAAAATCCTATTAACTCGAATATAAAAATGTGAAAATCTTGGACACAATTATAAAATTAGGGAAATTCATATATTTGTCGAAATATGATGGGGAATTCAATTTCGGGGTTTAATTTTGAAAATTGGGTCAAAATTGAGTTTAATTTGCGAATTTAGATCAATCCGGGTCTGCCGGGTCGATCGGGTCAACCCGACCCGACCCGGGTTGTTCATCTTCCCTAACTGGTTCGCCCCACAACGTGCAAAAATACAGAAAAAAAACATTTCAAGACCGTGACTTTGCCGATTCTTTCTGGCTAATTTGGCACGTGAAAATCGACTGGGCCAGCTAGAAAATCTCCAGCTGGCACCAGTGAACCAATTTAACCGATTAGAAATCGGTTATAATGGGCGGGATTTTGGATCAATGAAAAACTGAAAAAAACTTGAACATTGAAGAGAGTTGTTTGGTGAATTGCCGAAGAGAGAGAGAGAGAGAGAGAGAGAGAGAGAGAGAGCCAGAGAGGAAAAAGCCTGAAATCTAGAGAGAGAGAGAGAGGAGTGGAGATCCCCAGGTTGAGTGATTAGCATGGGTTGATTGAACGGCGCTGGCAAATCGACCGTTTAGGGAGGATCTCCTCCTCAGGCAAACCAGAATGGAAGCTGACCGTGAAGCTCTGAAAATCAAGCTCATCCGGCGTGCTCGGAGCTCTTCCAGCGAGACCAAGACCACCAGGTGGAAGTTCAAATGGCAAGGAACAACCCAATAGGCGCAGATCAGTTCGACAATTTCTCCTGATCATCGAATGAAGAAGATAAACATCACTTGTGATCATTTTTTTTTTCAGAATTCCATAAAATCATTTTCACCTCAAAATGCATGTTCATGCAATTTTCTTGGAGATTTCGATTTTCTGGAGTTTTATAATACGTTTCTGAGCATATTTTTGTTGTTTGCTTGCTTTTTGTGTCATTGAATCAGCTATTTGGTCATTAATTGCTATGCATGTCTTTAAATTACTTTAGCACTACACCATTAGCACACACCACCCGTGGCCCAACCCCGGCTACATTTAGGATTACCCTTAGGAGGTATGTGTTTAGGCGAAATTATGAGCCGATTGCTCATGGGATCATTTAAATACAATGCCGATCACCGAGGTGGAATAATATTTCATTACTTTAGGCCGATTGCCTATTGGAATGGAATCCCTTATCCATTAAGGTTAAAACCTTGAGGCTTTAGCATATCCTACCCTTTTTAGGCGTCAAAACTTCACTGGTTGCATTCGCTTGTCTTTGTGGTTGGTATACCTAAAGCCAAACAAAAATGTCATGGTAAGTAAGTATCGTTCCATTCCATTCTTTTACAATTATGGTGATAACCTTGAGCTTTTAGCATATTCTACCCTTTTAGGCGTCAAAACTTCACTGGTTGCATTCGCTTGTCTTTGTGGTTGGTATACCTAAAACCAAACAAAAATGTCATGGTAAGCAAGTATTGTTCCATTCCATTCTTTTACAATTATGCATGTTAGTTGGCAAATTCTTAAAAAAATGCTTAAATGACATTCAATGCTTGGTCTAAATGCCCTTTCGTTTTAGAATGCATGATTAGGGCGTCATACTCCATTTGACCATTCTTCCATTTTTAGATGAAATGTATAGGTCCATGGTGGATTTCTCATTTAATTCATATGCTTATTCATTCATTTCAATATGTTCGAAGTTGCAAAGCATAGTTTAGGACTTTATGGTCTAAATGGAGTATGATAGAATGGGCATTTACATCACACATTGAATTTGTCCATGATCCCAACTATATGCTCTTTTAAGGTTTAAACGGATTCAAAATGACACTTGCATTACTTTTGAGGCATGCACGTGTGTTTAACCTCTGTCTTACCTTAAAAGGACATAAAAGTGAAATGGGGGCATTAAAATCAATTGATAATCCATGATGAATAATAATCATTTTCTTTTACATGCTTTAGATTAAAATGGGAAAACTAGACATACAAGTCATTCCTATTCCAAGGAAAGAGCTTTTGGTATGGTGGGTAAACATGACAAAGGACAACAAAGCATACGTAAGGGAAAGGCTCGGGTATTTGTTCAAGCTCATCAACTTGGAATACCAAGTGAGTCGAATCCAAGCATTATCCCTTTTCTGGGGAGTTACGACTGCCACATTTCAATTGGGTGAGCAGGAGATGGTATCTACACTAGAAGAATATAAGGCAACCATTGGGATTGATTTCAAGTCAAGAACCGTTAAGCCCCCAGTTGGATTGAAACCCACAAATGTTATAGCTGAATTTTTAAACTTGAAGACCCCTCAAGTGGAAAAGTTGATCAAATCAAATATCGGAAGATTTCCTCTATCTTACTTGGTGGACAATTACTCCAAATTGCTGAAAGAAACGGGAAACACTTTCGCGAGGGTTTTTATTCTGTCCTTCTTCGGATTCGTTTTATTTCCCGTATCAAGGACGGGATTAAATCCTCTCGTTGCGGTAATTGCTAGGCAAGCTTGCCTAAAATGGGACTTCTCCAATATGCTCTTGGCAGAGACCATCATTTCATTAAACAAATACCAAAATCAACAAAAGGGTATACCGCAAGATTCAGCTGGGTTACTTTCTATGTGGTTTATTTCCCATACTCGACCCTGGGAACGTTATATGTGCATTCGAGAGATTGACTCATCTACCGACCCTATTGAGAAGTATTTGAAACTCCAAGACAAAATGCCAAAGTACTCTTTTCATGAGTGGGCAAACTTTATTAGAGCATTAACTCCTGACCAACTTCAATGGAGAATTCGATGGTCGAAGATAACGAAAGCTCAAATTACTACCCAAGACAGTAATTTTGTGTCTTTGCTAGGATTGAGTGGCGAGACTGCTTATTGCCCACTAAAAGTCATACGGCAATTCGGAATAGTTCAACAAATGCCACCTATTTGGCATTCAGAATAGTTCACATTTGAGATAACACAAGAACCTCTACCTGAAAGGAAAAATAAAGAGTTGCGAACAATGGTTGATGGGATCGTGAATTCCTTGAAAAGATCAATCAAACAAATAGTACAATCGCCGGAAGATTTGGAAGGAGAAATGAAGCTCTTTTTGGCATCTAATGAGTATATAAGGTGGTTGAAGGCTAAGCGACCAATTGACGTCAAACCTTATGTACCTTTGAGTATTACAACTCATTCTGATGAGTCGTATATCCCAGAGTACATTGTGCCAAGCACACTAGGTGTAGAGCCGTATGTTCTCGAGCCGTATGTTTAAGCTAGTGTTTCCCTATTTTGATGAATAGCATTGTAATAAAAATTTTTCAAAATTGAAACAATTGCTTAATGAAGTTTTGAAATATTTTTTGTGAAGAATCACCATGGATTATAATTCTTTGAATTGTATGATTTCTTGAGAAATACATTAATGAAGAATTTTATATAAAGCTAAGGCTTGTATGAAATTTCTTATCCTTGACAATCTCATGAAACCATATAATTAAAAGAAAGTAGGGTTTCATGATCATTTTACTATGCTGATATCAGGTCTTGTTTGGCGAAACAGGTTGTTTAGCAACAGAAGGTAAAAGATCTCGGATTCGCCTACAAGTTAGAATGGCGGAAGAAGAAACCCGTGGTTGGCTAGTTGAAATCAAGAATCAAATGACCTAAATAGTTGCAATGATGGCGGAAATGAATGCATTTATTCTCGTATCTCGAGGATCTTATCCTACTACTCCAAATGTGGGAACTTCAAACGCTACCGAAACACCAATTGAAGACCTAGTCAGAAGCAAAGAACCAGTTCAAGAAAATCCTCCAAAGACTACGCTTGAGGTGGTAAATTTGGAAAATGATGATCAAATCAAAAAGACATCCAAAACATAGGATGAAGAAGAGGCCAAGAGATTGGCCAAAATTGAAGAATGCTTAGCAAGTCAAGGCTATGAGCTTCAAAGGTTCGATAAATTCTCATCGTACGCAACGGTAGTTGTTCCAGAAAACTATAAGGAGCCAGAGTTCGTGAGCAAGTATGATGGCACTGGTTGTCCCAAAAGCCAGTTAAAGTATTATCTCCGTAAGATGGCAAGATATTCAGACAACACGCTACTTCTTATCAGCACACTTTAAGATAGTTTGAGAGAGTGACCCTTGCATGGTATATAACCCTCGACATAGAAGACTTCACTGAATGGGATCATTTGGGGGAAGAATTTTCTTCGACAGTACCAGTTTAATGTTGAAGTACTCCCAACTAGAGAGGATCTCGTTAGAATTGAGAAACGAAACAATGAAAGGTTCAGAGCCTATGCTCAGATATGGAAAGCTGTTGCTTCACAAGTAAAGCCGGCCATAAGTGAAGACGAGCTCATTGAGCTCTTTCTAAAATCATTGCCAACTGAATATTACGACAAGTTTCATGTATCAGGCTGTCAAACATTCACCATGTTGGTAAAAGTGGGTGAGAGAATTGAATGGGGATTGAAAGAAAAGAAGGCTCAAGAAACAGCAGCACGAAAGCCTTACCCCAGGAAAAAAGACAAAGAACCCATCCGAGAAGTGGCTATGGTGTCGAGCCCAAGTACTCATCAAGTATCATTTCCGAAGCAATCAAATGTTGCTTGGCAAAATCCAAGGCAATTCGAGTCAAATAAAAGGCCCGTGAGGTAATATACACCGTTGCCTCGACCCCTATCAAAGCTATTATCAATGCTTTTGGAAAGGCATTTGGTGGCCAAGAAAGTATCGAGAGACAATCTTGCGAGATTTTCTTGGTACGATGAGTCAAAGACTTGCATCTGTCACATGGAAGAAAGAGGACATGATGTAAATAATTGTCCCACTCTAAAGTATAAGGTTCAACAGTTCATTGACAAGAAGATATTGAACTTCCAAGAACCCGAGCCAAATGTACATCAGAATCCTCTTTCTGAGCATAATACAGTAAACATGATCAAGATGAAGAAATAGTGATCAGGTTTGACGATGAAGATGAATATGAAGTTTATATTAAAGCTTCTCGATTAGGAGATACCCGCTTTCGCCAAGAAGCACTCCTAAAAGGGGAGATTGTAGACAACTTAGGAGAAAACTCTTGAAAATATAATTTCCAAGTGAGATATACCCCACCGCCATGGGCATTCAAAGATGAAGTAATTGTGTCTGATGGTTGGGGTGGTATGGACGATGAAACTAGTCCTGAAGAGGAAGCTCTACCCAAGAAAGAAATACTTCAAGAAGAAATAGATCAGGACGAAAAAGAGAAAGAAAAAGTCCATCAGGGTGAAAGGCCTTTCACCAAGAAGTCATCTGTTGAAGGAAAAACCGTAGACTTACTCGGTCAAAACAGCGGTAAATGTAATTACTGTGTTAAATATACACCTCCACCATGGGCATTGAAAAACAAAGACATTATACCAGACGGATGGGGTGGCATGGACAAGGTCCCGATTAGTCAATTAAGTCTTGAGGGGAATGAGGATCGAGAAGAGAAAAAGAAGAAAAAGACTCGTCAAGGTGATAGGCGATTTGTTCGAAAAGCATGAAGACAAGGGGAAATTGTTGATTTTTTGGGTCAAGATAGTGACTGGTATAATTACCGTGTCAAATATACACCTCCTTCATAGGCATTTAAGAACGAAACAATTACACCTGATAGCTAGGGTGGATGGATGTTGACGAAGTCAATAGAAGCATGGTATCCATGATTATATCATTTTCTAATCAAGCTTGATGAGGTAGATAAATATAATAAGGAGGAAGGCTCTGTCAAACCAATCACTATTCAACTTCCCATTGATCAGCTAAGGATCGAAGAAGAAGAAACACAGCCTATGATTATCACTGTCTCTCCAAAAAAAAAGTTTGACACTAAGTGTGCACCTGGGGATTACTCTCCTAAAGACGTCGATGCCATACCCCGATCGGGGAGATGCAATGCCCCGAAGGATAATGAACACGAAAAGAAAGGAGTAACCGAAGAAGATATCAAACGGTTGCTTTTGGTCATGAAGACAAGTGAATTTGAGGTAATTGAACAGCTAAGAAAGATGCCGGCACAGATTTCTCTGTTGGATCTCTTCAAGACTTCAGAAAGCCACAAAATGGTACTTGTGAAGCATCTCCATGAGGTGCACGTCCTAGAGATGATTAATGAAGTACAATTGGAAGATTTTGTCGGTATTATTCTTTTGAAAGATCAAATTGCCTTCTTTGATAAGATTTCCCAATTGACAGGCGTTCCCATAATAAAGCCATGTATATTGCCGTCAAATGCTGATACAAGGAGGTGACACGGGTACCAATCGATAATGGTTCCGTACTTAATTTGTGTCTACTATGCATACTGCATCGCTTGGGGATTAGTGAAGAGGTCATCAAACCTTCTAAGGTAACAGTGCGCTCGTTTGATGGAATAAAGAAAGACGTTATTGGCGATATCGAGCTTAAGGTGAACATAGGCCCTGTGCCTTTCCTGATTAACTTCCAAGTAGCGAATATTCTAAGGACTTTCAACTTATTACTCGGAAGACCTTGGATTCATATGGCTGGCGCCATTTCTTCAAGTCTCCATCAGAAGGTCAGGTTTATCATTAATGGCAAGATGATCATTGTACACGGGAAGAGAGATTTCACCACCTACAAAGAGAGTGCAATACCGTATGTCGAACCCGAAGTGAAAGAAGAACCAAGTTATCATTCTTTCGAAATGATCTCAATGGTGCAAATTCCTACCGGTTGCATCATAAAATCCCCAGAATTCTCAACACAATCCATTATGTCTGAAAGGATGTTATGCCAATATGGATTTACTCCCGGTAATGGTCTTGGATTGAAATCCCAATGAATCAAGGAACCTATCACTCCTCTTGCTACAAGGATGAAGCACGGAGTAGGTTATATTCCAGATGATACTAAAGATTACCATGGAGGCCAAGGCTGATGTCGAAAAAATCATGGAGGCTGTAGAGGCCGAGGTGATCGCCTCATTGATCCATCCATATGGAAGGGCAAACCTAGAGAGTTTCCCTATCATTAAATCTACATCAAGGAAACTTTTCTTAGACCTTCCAAGGTACTTCAGGAAGAGGACTTACATGCAGAGGAAGAATCTATTCTGCTAAGTTTATTCAAAGAGAATACTATCAATATTATCATAACTGAGGCAGAAAATACCTACGCATTAGAGTAGGAAGATTCTCTTGAACTTTTGCTACAAATTTGTTTTTTCATTGCATTTTGTTGATTGCCATTTCAAATTTCTTGTGATTTCATTTGCAATTTTAGTTCAGTTGCAATTTACATTCCTTTTGATACAGATGTAATTGCATTTTTCAATTCAATAAAAGTGGTCAAATGTTTTGTTAAGGACATGTAGAAACAAAACCAAACCCATGATGAATATTATCCTCATTCGTGAGGATTGAGGCTTTGGGTTTCTATATTACTCCTCATTGCGAAAATTATTTTAAGAGCAAGGACGTCTGATGATATGAGGACTAGCTCTGTCTTTATGTTCTTTCGAAACAAATTTCAAAATGGATTTCCAAAAGGGTTTTCATAAGATCACGTTCGTTACTTACTTTGTATGCAATTACTAATCATGTTTGTTACATGTCAGGCATGAGCATTTGCATATCCATAATAGATTCATATGTGACCCAAATCTTTCCGAGGAGATCACTTGCGATATTGAAGTCGATAATGAAGATGAGGAATGGATAAGAAGGGAATGGATCCGTCATGAAAAATCAAAGCCACTCACGTTAGAGAAAACAATCACTGTTAATCTGGGGGATAAAGAGAACCCCAAAGAGGTTAAGATTGGAGAAAGTCTTCCCTCAGTAGAGGCAAAAAGAATCACAGATTTGCTTAGAGAATATCAAGATATATTTGCATGGTCCTATACTGACATGCCAGGCCTTGATCCAAGCATAGTTGAGCATGTTTTGCCAATTGATCCAAGTATTCCATCGAAGAAGCAAAAATTGAGGTGAACAAAGTCGGAATTGGCGAAGAAAATAGAAGAAGAAGTGATGAAATTACTCAAAATCGGTTTCATCGAGGTAGTACCATATCCAGAATGGGTTGCCAATATAGTACCCGTAATGAAGAAAGATCATCGGGTACGGGTGTGCGTTGATTATCGCGACCTAAATAAAACAAGCCCTCAGGATGATTTCCCGCTTCCACATATCGATGTATTAGTTGATAGCACTGCTGGATTCGAAACATTTTCATTCATAGATGGTTTCTCAGGATATAATCAAATTCTCATGAAAAAAGAGGATAAGGTGAAAACGTCCTTCATAACACCATGTGGCACATTTTGTTATAAGGTGATGCCTTTCGATTTGAAAAATTCTGGTGCCACATATCAAAGGGCAATGGTAACTTTGTTTCATGATATTATGCACAAAGAAATTGAGATATATATGGACAACATGATTGCAAAATCCAAACAAGAAGAAGACCATGTTGAGGTACTTCGCAAATTGTTTGAAAGACTTAGAAAGTACAAGTTGCGATTGAACCCCAACAAGTGTATATTTGGAGCAAAATCTGGCAAACTGCCATGATTTGTGGTCAGTAATAGGGGCATCGAAATAGATCCTTCCAAGATCAAGGTAACATACGACATAAAGACTCCTTCTACGGTAAAAGAAGTGAGGAGCCTATTGAGGCGATTAAATTACATTGCCCGTTTCATATATCAGCTTTATGAGACTGCTAAACCATTCTTCAAACTATTGAAGAAAAATGGTAAAGTAAAGTGGGATATGGAGTGTCGATAAGCCTTTGACAGGATTAAATAATATTTGGTATGCCGACCAGTGTTGATACCACCAATTCTTGGAGCTCCATTGATCTTATATTTGATGATTCACTATGAGTCGTTAGGAGAAGTGCTTGTACAAAAAAGACCAAATGATGGTAAAGAACAAGCCATTTATTACTTGAGCAAGAAGTTTACAACATCAGAAATGAACTACCCAGTAGTTGAGAAGACATGCGTTGCATTGATTTCGGTATTACACAGATTAAGACAGTATACCATTCATCACCAAATTTTGCTAGTGACCGAGAATGATTCGATCAAGTACCTTCTTGAGAAATCCTCCTTGGTCGGGAAATTGGCAAAGTGGCAAGTCTTGTATCAGAATTCGACATCAGAAGTTCATCCCAAAAGTCAATCAAAGGACGAGCAATAGCAAACATGTTGGCAGAAAATTTGCAGAATATTGCCAGTCCTGAAGAATAACTTGATGATCACATATTGACACTGGCCGATAATAAATGGACCATGTATTTTGATGGTACAACCAACTTAGCTGGATCAGGAACTGGGATAGTATTGATCTCCCTAGAAGGCCAACACTATCCGGTATTTGCGAAATTGGTATTTTCATGCATCAATAACGTCGCTGAATACGAAGCATGCATTCTCGGCTTACAATTAGCCCTTTCGATGAAGGTAAAAAGGTTGCAAGTATGTAGAGATTCTATGCTCATCATATTTCAAATAACTAGTGAATGGCAAACTCGAGATGCCAAGCTCATTCCTTATCACATATACTTAGAAGAGATGATAGAAAGTTTCGAAGAAATAACATTCAATTATCTCCCAAGAACTCAGAATCATTTTGCAGATGCTTTGGCAACTTTGTCATCCTTACTACAAGCTGAAGATGGTATGGATATAAAATCATTAAGAATCAATATTCTTGAACAACCAGCTCATTGTATGATGGTCCAAGCAGAGTTCGACAATGAACTATGGTATCATGACATCAAAAGATATCTTCAATCAGGAGAATTTCTCGAAGAAAGCCAACCAGATGACAGAAAATTTATAAGGAAGATAGCCAATAAATTCTTCCTCAGTGGTCAAATCGTCTACAGAAATCATTTGATTCAACCCTGCTAAGATGTGTGGATTCTACTGAAGCTGAACAGATCATGAAAGAAATTCACGAAAGTGAATGTGGACCGTACATGAATGGACATCTTCTAGCTTGAAAGATTATGAGATTGGGATACTATTGGATGACAATGAAAACAGATTGCATCCAACACGTCAAATGTTGCTATCAATGTCAGGTTTATGGAGACAAAATCAATGCACCGCCAAATAAGCTACATCAAATGTCTGAGTCATGGCCATTTTTAATGTGGAGCATTGATATGATTAGTCCAATCAACCCCAAGGCTTCAAATGGGCATCGGTTCATCCTCATTGCTATTGACTATTTCACTAAATGGATTGAAGCAAACTCCTATACAAATGTTACTGCCAAGAATGTTGCAAGATTCATCAGGCGAGACATCATTGCTAGGTATAGAGTTCTAGAAGCAATAATTACGGACAGTGGCTCAAATCTAAACAACAAGATTGTAGATGATTTACTTGAACACTTTCATGTCCGACATTTGAACTCATCTCTATATCGTCCACAAATGAATGGAGCAGTTGACGTAGCAAATAAGAATATTAAGAAGATACTAGCCAAGACAGCCGAACATTATCGTGATTGGCATGAAAGGTTACCGTATGCTCTGATGGCATACCGAACTTCAATTCGAACATCAACTGGAGCAACCCCATTTTCCTTGGTTTACGGAATGGAAGCGGTGCTACCTGTTGAAGTAGAAATTCCTTCATTAAGGATACTATCCCAATTGAAGCTTTTAGAAGCTGAATAGATTCAACAAAGATATGAACAACTCAATATGATCGATGAAAAGAGATTAAGAGCTATATGTCATGGACAAGCCTATAAAAAACGAGTGGCTAAATCCTTTAATCGAAAGGTGAAACCGAGAAATTTCAAAATAGAGGATTTAGTAGTGAAGAAAATCATCTTCAACAATTCAGATCCTCATGGCAAATTCACTCCGAATTATGAAGGTCTATACATTGTCAAGAAGGTTCTTCCTAGAGGAGTATTGATTCTTGTAGATATGGCAGGAACAGAACTGGCCTATTCTGTAAATGCCGATGCTGTCAAGATTTTCTACTCATGAAATGAAGACGAACATTCAAGAAAAGATTCAGGTCACTTTAGAACATGTGCATATCATGCTTACCATGCATGTCATGAACGTGTTTATCTGTTTTGCAGAAGAAAGCAAAAAGAACCCGAACCAGTTGATAATTTCAGAATTCCCAATGGAGTTATCAAATGGTAGAGGGAAGTATCAGTTCCAATTCTATTTTCCATTGATAACCTCTAATGTGCTTTCCTTTTTATCATCCCTAGGGAAACAAAGAAAAGGGAGTAACAAAAAAAGAATTCCCAGTAGAACTAAAGCAAAAACATGCAAACAATAGGGATCCTGGTAAGATGATCAGACAGGTATCCACAAATCATGAGAGCATGTGTAAAAGAAGTTGCCTTTTTAAGAGAAAAACAAATTTCTTTTTCCCCAAGCGGAATGACACTAAATTGAACAAAACAAAACAGATTGTTTTGAAAAGGAAAATACCTCAGAAATATTTTGTAACACACTTTCTTTGAAAATGCGCCGAGCATCAAAATTCCCTAAAAGGGATAATTTGACAAAAGGATTTGAAAAATTTCATAGAAAAAGTTTGAATCAAATCAAATGGAAAAACCTTCAAATGATGAAAGGTAAGCCATATCCACACACGTCCCTTATACACTCAAAGTCAAAATAGAGAGGTGAGTGAGAAAAACTCATCCAAAGGAAATAGAAGATGTTCGCAATGATTACATAGATTGAAATGATGAAAGGCAATCATTTCACTATCCCAAACACATGCTTATTTCTTGCAAATCAAATTTGAGCCAAAACAGTAGAGAAGTTTTTCTAAAACAACCCTGTTAAGAACTACCTCACATTATGGCAAATCAAGAGGTTTGAGGATTGACAACTATGAAGAATAGGATCAAAAACGATTTTATTGCATACTCTTGCATTAATCTTTCTGTAATAACTTCAGATAAAGTCATATGGAAGCCAAAACAGTAGAGAAGTTTTTCTAAAACAACCCTGTTAAGAACTACCTCACATTAGGACAAATCAAGAGGTTTGTGGATTGACAACTATGAAGAATAGGATCAAGAACGATTTTATTGCATACTCTTGCATTAATCTTTCTGTAATAACTTCAGATAAAGTCATATAGAAGCTCAAGACATCCCAAGAGGAAGAAGAGCATTTCATTTCCTATACCTAAACGCATTACCTTTGGCGAAGCCCAATTGAGCGTGAATATTCATTTCAGAACTCCAAATTGGTGATCATCTCTTCACACTGGAGCATGAGGATATGATCCACTTTATTAGACAAGAAACTAAAGGGCAGAACACAGAGTCTTTAAAATTCAAAAAGATTAAAGGCAAAAGAGTTTGGGGCATAAAAAAATAGTATGCCTAGTAAAAGCAAGGTCAAATGCTCAAGAAAAATGAGAAAGAAAAGAGAGTGCAAAAGAAAGCTCAAAATGACAAAAAAGTCATGCAAAGCAAAGTCAAGATCATGAGAGATCATAGATCACAACAAGTGAGAATGAGCAAAAGAAAAGAGATTGTGATAAATGTTTAGAGGACTCTAATGTTCATAGAGGAAAAGATCTCTAGTGAAAAAAGAAGAAAAGAAAAAGTGGTGATGCCAAGAAGATTATCAATTTCATAAAAATCCTGAATTCAAACAAATGAGCCCTTTGAGCCTACCTAATAGCAACAATACAATCTCTCCCCAAAGACTCTTCAGATTAGGATGTTGAGAGAAGAAACATGACTTTATGACAAGAAGTAATCACTCAAAGAAGTGTATGTAACAATATCTTGTCTTATTTTCGAGGGTCTTAACTTGTAGATCCAAAGTTGGATATGATGAAAACCTTTTTCTTGGCCTCAGAATACATATCCTTTGAATAGCCATTGACCAAGCCAACATTACAACATTTTGAAAGACCTTATCGGATCAATTGGATTGTATACATTGCGAACATCTCCGAACGCCTAAGGATTAGTTAAGAGAGATAAAATTGAGGGATATCAGACAAGTTCCCCTGTCAATTAGATGAAGAAAAGATCAAGTTCATAGATTGAAACAAATTCTTTCTATAAAGGTCTTCCAAATGATCATTTCAAGTATTTCTTGAAAGATTGCAAGTATTTGGTTCAAATAATTCCTCGAAAAGAAAATTTGATTGTCTGAAATGCATTAATGCAAAGAATGCATGTTTCTTGACCAGGTTTCAACAGTTTTTGGTCAACTTAAAATCAAGTTTTCAAACAGTTTGTGGTAAGCTAAGAAAAAAAAACCACATTTCAAACGATTTTGATTAATTTCAAAACTACTTTTCAAAATAGTTTTTGGTCAACTAAAAAACATACAAAGGTTAGTGAAACCTCGAAATCACATAACTCACGGTCAAGGCATTAATTGTTTTAAGTCTTCCCAAAGTCATACTGGTGAGGAACCACTAGGCAAATCTAAAGTCATACAGGCGAGAAGCCCCTAGGCAAATTCAAAGTCCTACGGGCGAGGATTCCCCAAGCAAATCCAAAGTCCTACATGCGAGGATCCCCTAGGCAAATTCAAAGTCCTACAAGCGAGGAGCCCTTAGGCAAATTCAAGTCCTACTGGTGAGGAACCACTAGGCAAATTCAAAGTCGTACAGGCGAGGAGCTCTTAGGCAAATTCAAAGTCTTATAGGTGAGGAACCACTAGGCAAATCAAAGTCCTATAGGCAAGGAGCCCCTCGGCAAATTCAAGTCCTACTGGTGAGGAACCACTAGGAAAATCCAAAATTCAAAGTCCTACAAGCGAGGAACTCCTAGGCAAATTCAAAGTCTTACAAGCTAGGAGCCCTTTGGCAAATTTAAAGTCCTACAAGTGAGGAGCCCCTATGTAAATTCAAGTCTTACTGTGAGGAACCACTAGGCAAATCCAAAGTCCTACAGGCGAGGAGCCCCTAGGCAAATTCAAAGTCCTACAGGTGAGGAGCCTCTAGGGAAATTCAAAGTTGTACAGGCGAGAAGCCCCTAGGCAAATTCAAGTCCTACTGGTGAGGAACAACTAGGCAAATTCAAGTCCTACAAGCGAGGAGCTCCTAGGCAAATTCAAGTCCTACATGCGAGAAGCCCATAGGTAAATTCAAAGTCCTACATGAGAGGAGCACCTAGTCAAATTTAAGTCCTACAGGCGAGGAGCTCTTAGGTAAATTTTAAGTCCTACATACGAGGAGCCCCTAAGCAAATTCAAGTCCTACAGACAAGGAGCCCCTAGGTAAATTCAAGTCATACTGGTGAGGAACTACTAGGCAAATTTAAGTCCTACAGGCGAAGAGCCCCTAGGCAAATTCAAAGTCCTACAGGCGAGGAGCCCCTAGGCAAATTCAAAGTCCTACAGGCGAAGAGCCCCTAGGCAAATTTAAGTCCTACAGGCGAAGAGCTACTAGGCAAATTTAAGTCCTACATACAAGGAGCCCCTAGGCAAATTCAAGTCCTACTAGTGAGAAGCCACTAGGCAAATTTAAGTCATATAGGCGAAGAGTCTCTAGGCAAATTCAAAGTCCTTTTGGCTTCAGCTGCCTCTAGGCAAATTCAAAGTCCTACAGGCGAGGAGCCTCTAGGAAAATTCAAGTCCTACTGGCGAAGAGCCCCTAGGCAAATTCAAGTCTTACTGGTGAGAAACCACTAGGCAATTCCAAAGTCTTACAAGCGAGGAGCCCCTAAGCAAATCAAAGTCTTATAGGTGAGGAACCACTAGGCAAATTTCCAAATCCTAAGGCGAGGAGCCTCAGGTGTTCATGGTTTGTGGATTCGTCCTTAAAACACGAAATCAGAATAACCATCATAATCATCACCGCCATCAATTCATGTTCTTGGACAAGCAATAAAGAAACGCTCGCAAATAGGTAAGTTTCTCTCCCTCGATCATTAAGAACCTTTCAAAATACATTTTGAAAAGAAAACCTTTGGATTAGATCACGAATTTTAAAAGCAAGATCCCTAACCAGTTGTTGTGAAATTTCCATCTTATTTTGTTCAGTGAGTAGACTAAAACTTCAGATGTCACATTGTCTTTGAAATCAACCTCTAACGAGCTCAATCTCAAATAGGGGCAATTATTGACACCTAATTTTTAGCTCATTTTTTTATATTTTCAAAAATCTCAAAATTAGGACTAGGAATCTTGGCCATGCCTAGAAACCTATTTCTAAACCAAAAAATAATTTTTTTTATCATTTTCCTGCATTTTTTCCTTAATTTCTTTTAATCAAAATAAGTGAGAAAATCAATAAAAATATCAAATGAAGTCTGAAAATTCCATAAAAATAGTCATTAGTCTTATTTTAAATCCAATTTCATGAATACATCATAAATTTTGAAAAATCTCAATCGGGTATGTGTTTTTCTCAAAATTGGGCAAAATTAAACCCGAATTGAACCAAAAATGCAATTAATTTTTTTCTAGTCATTTTTAAGTCATAGTGTCTTCACAACAAATAATTCTAGGACCTTGAATTACAAAATGGTCGGTCCAATTACACAATTTGACATAAAAATAAAAAATCCCCAAAATTCAATTGAAAATTAAGAATTTTGAACTCAAATTGGGAGTCATGCCCAATAT